>JAHTLZ010000330.1:36692895-36759110 GCA_023846285.1 Phrynocephalus versicolor
ATCACCTGTATAATACACCTCTGTTTGTTCAGTTATGTTGGTTCTTTCTCCGTCCTCTGACCAGCCTGATGATGAAGCATTTGATATGGAAAGTTCACTGTTGGATGTTAAACATAGGGAAAGGATCAGTCTAAAAATACAGTTTTAGGAATACCTCTGCTGTCAAAAGGGTAGTTTTTTTAAAAAAAAAAACCTTCAGGTGGCCCTGCAGAGCTGTTTCCCTGTTTCAGAGTGTTACCAATTGGTATCTTATCCAGGAATTTTAACATAAAGAAGTTTTTACATAGAGATGCTTACCACACCTCATTTACTCTCTCAGGGAATGCATGAAAGGTGTATTCTTGTTTTATCAGCCAGAAATAATTATCACTTGCCCTGTGTCCTCTCAAAATATGGTGTGATGATTTTGACTAGTCAGTTCTTTCAGCTGCTGTTAAGTGTACTTTGTTCATTTTAAAGGAGTTTAAGTACTGCAATTCTTCCAGCAATCAGCATAGTAAGGCAGGAGCAGTACTGTCAATGGTAAGATATAAAGATAATAATTGGGTTTGTTCAACTTGTCCTTTTTCTCACAAGGAAATCCCATTATATTAATATGATCTACTTCCTCTGCAGCATAGTCTTCGGGCTTTGTGAATAACTGTTTATGTTAAACTCTTTAGAATCTGTGAATTGATAGGCGTATATGATGAAGGAAACTTCAGCTTCAAAAATGCTTGGACATACTTGGTTTTTTTCAACAACATATCCCAACTTGTGAGTAACAAGGTTCTAGTCTTTTTTCTGTTTTGGAGTAAGGAGAAATAAATCTCTTAAAAATTAAGATTTTAGTTGTGATTAAGGTATGCAAGCATTATGGCATTTTTAACATTGCAAAATATGTATCTGGTACCGAAATATAGGCGTTAGATTAAATATTAGTTGAAACAAATGCTGCATATTTTAGTTTTTCAATTCTCTAAGTGGGACATTAATTCTTCCAAATAAGATAGCTGTAATGGCTAATAATATCTTGTCTTTATTATAATCTGACTTTACACCATTGGCTTAAGATACTAAAAAATCCTTAATTGTGCTTTTTCAGTTAACAAATTAAGTAGACTTCGTAGGAATACAGTAGTATGAAATGGAAGTGTTGGTACCCAGAAATGAGTTTTCTTAACTTTCCTTTTATGTTGCTGAACATTGGTGGCAATATGGCATTATTCTAAAATTCCTGCCAAACACTGCATGTGCAATAATTTGTGCAGAAAATCAGTATTTCCTGTATTCCACTGCCTCTCCAATGTTATTCCATAAAAGGCAAAGATAAAGAGCCAGATAAGTTTGGCTTGGCAACTGCTTGGAGTTGTATGAAGTTTAACTGAAAGACACAAGCATCTGAAAAAGTTTTGAACGTTCCTGCACTGAAAACTAAAAATCTTCGCCGTTCCAGTTTCTTTTCCAAGAAAAATGGACCAGACCTCTTTTTAGACACATCATAGAAACATTGCTTTAGATATTTGAAACAAGAATTAAATAGGCTTGGTATACTTGAGAGGGTTTTTTTTTTTTGGTCCCAAAATGATTATGTAGCTTGATGAATTGTTTAAAACTGGCTAAGCATTTGTGTTTTTCTCTTTTAGTTTGCTATGTACTGCCTTGTATTGTTTTATAAAGTATTGCGGGATGAACTGAACCCAATCAGACCCGTAGGGAAATTCCTGTGTGTGAAGATGGTGGTTTTTGTGTCTTTTTGGTAAGTGAAGTATTGAATTTTGTGACTTGAGTCTTGGCAAAACACGCAGCATGGAACTCAAAAACTATGAATCTCTGCAACTGAAATATTAATGAGAAGTCTCACTCTAGTTTCTCTTATGTTTAAAGTGCAATCTTGTGCATTTTTCATCCAACATACATTTTATTGTGCTCACTGGGATTATAATGCTAGGTATTTATGAGTGTTGAAAGACCAAGCCAGCCTGTAGCTTGGACTTATAATTGTTTGTCTTTAATTTTGCTATCTAAAATGTTCATCCAACTTAATGACAACTCAGTGTCATCAATCAAAAATTATGTATTCTTTTCATGTGTTTGGCTTGTTGAACTTGTGCGACTTAAAAATCCTTCATCGGCCTGCCTCAGAAATGGGATAGTGGTAGAGCTCACTTCAAATGGACAATCATTATTTTAGTTAGACAATTGCCAGCTTTCCTCCTTTCATTCAGTCCATCATCAGAGGTTCCTTTATTCTTCTTAGACCCATTCACGATTCCACTATCAACATAATGACTTGAGGAATTCATGTTTGCTTCCTAGCCCTTGAGTGGTGTACTTTGTAATCTTAGTTTCATCTTGACACTGACTTTTGACTTTTTTTAAAAAAATGACAAGCCTACTTGTGAGTTGTGCAAAAACTTATCTGGACTGCGTGGCATTGCTTATGGTGGAATCCTAATCTCTTTCAACAATGTCACTTTTTAACAGGCAGGCTGTACTTATTGCAATACTGGTGAAAGTTGGTATTATCTCTGAAAAACGCACATGGGAATGGCAAAGTGTTGAAGCTGTGGCAACAGGGCTACAGGTAAGTAGAAGCAGCTGTTACTAACATAACTTTCCTCCCTTAAGTATCACTTGGTATTAGCTGTTGGTCCTTTTGTTGCTAAAAGCATGATAAATGTACAAAGCAACTTGTTTCTTGATGTATAATACCTCCAAATATACAAGTAAACTTTTGGGGCCTGTAATTTTTAACTGGCATTTCAGCTTCTATGAGTGGGCACCTGTGTGACCTACACAGTTGCAGCCCTTATATAAATAGGCATTTATTAGCTGTAAGTTGAAAGAAGTTGCAAAATGTAATCCGCAGTAAAACATTTAGGTAATTCCTAAATGTTTGGAGTCTTCGTTAATCCATATTTAAATAATGGAGTCAATTGACAGTCCTGCTATACATAAACTTTAGAAAGGCCTTTGATCCCCATCGTGTATCAATTCCACCTTGTGGCTTGCCAGTTTATTATGAAAATGTGGCACCGTCCAGGTTTTGAATTTTATGACCTGACTTTTATGATTCTCATCATTTTGCTTTTGTTGGTTTTTTATTATTAACTGCCAATAATAATTTATCACATAAATGAGGCAGTATATAAATCAATGAAATATATAAAATAATAAGAGGGTTGTAATTGTGGCATTACATAGGAGTGGTTTCCCCCTCTTTTTTCAGGATTTTATTATTTGCGTGGAAATGTTCTTTGCTGCAATCGCTCATCATTACAGCTTTTCTTACAAGCCTTATGTGCAAGAAGCTGAAGAGGGATCATGTTTCGATTCCTTTCTTGCAATGTGGGATATTTCTGATATCAGGGCAGACGTATCTGAACAAGTTCGCAATGTTGGTGAGTGAGAAATGCATTCAATCTGTCAAAGGCAAATAATTTCACGAAATATGTTGATTTTTTAAAAATTACCAGCATAGCATGTTAAAACTGCTTTTATTGACGATTATGGAAATACTGTTTTGTCTTTAGGAAGGACAGTGTTTGGCCAACCAAGGAAAATGTTTTTTGGCGAGGATCCTGAACAGAACGAGCACACAAGTTTGCTCTCATCATCCACTCAAGACCCAATCTCTGCTGCCTCTTCCATGCCATCATCACCTGTTGGCCACTATCAAGGATTTGGGCATACAGTTACCCCAACGATGTCTACCGAGCCAGTGTCCGATGGGTTTTGTATCTCTGCCGAAGAGAATGAAAATCCCATTGTTCAAATAGAGACGCCCGTAGCTAAAGGTTAAATCCCTTTCCTCGAGTACCTTAGGCATTCCTTGCTGCAATTGTTTTCTGGCCTTGGAAACCCCATTCTTCCTGGAAGAATGTCAGCTGCCATGGAGCAAACAAAACGAACAGGAAAGTGTTGGGAATTCAGTTTAAACAGTGAATCCCTGAACTGCAGACAAGAGAGTATACTGTATCATTCTGCAATGAAACATGCATACAGAACATAGGTTTTGTACTAGATAGCATAGAATGACACTATTGAGTTCATGTTTTACAATAAGTTGCTTAATATACGGGCTAAAAGATGTATACATGTGGAAACAACAACAACCCTGATTCTAGTCACATAATAATTACTGTTCAATTGCACAGGTAATGCCTCTTCATTCAGATACTTCTCTGTTTATGGCAAGAGGGATCCCGAGTCCTTCCTCAAACCAGTAATACATTCCATACTAGATCCAGAATATTTTGTTTGATGTGCCAGAATCAGTTATAGAACAAACTCTTCTATTCCGAACACAGGTGGAATAGCGACTGAATTTATCTTTATAAAAGCAGTGGCATGTACTGTGCAGTCCACCAGGACTGGGGGATGAACATACTAAACTGGTATCAGCTCTATTGAGAACAAGCTGCTGGTGAAGGATGATAGGGGATGACGTCAAGCAACCTTCAAGCAATTATGAGTTGCATCAGTGTTTTATTCTTAAAGTGTGCTGCTTGTACTGCCCAATAGCACTTAACACACTCTCTGGGCAGCTTACAGCTTAACTTTGCAGGCTTTAACCCACCAGCTACTTATTTTCCCAACCTCAGAAGAAATGGAAGGCTGAGGGAACCCAGAGCTGGCTACCTGGGACTGAACCCCGGGTTATGATGAGCACAGTTTTGGCTGCAGTTCAGCAGTTTAACCACTGTGCTATGAGGTTATTCTTACTCTAATAAGCGTATCTTGGCCTTAATGTTCTGGTAGCTGCTCCAGAGTTTAATGTTACCAAAATGGAAAAAGGATGCTATTTAATGAAAGTCAGAGGAGTACTGTTGCATTTTCATGAATCTCAAACATACAATATAGGTTAAATTTCATTAGTCTGGAAAATAGTCCGTACTCTTTGACGTGGATATCATTTCCATTCATCCAGGTCTTGAATTCATGGCACATTTGCCTTCTACTAAGTGGAATCAATTTATCTGTTACAGATGTAAGATACAAGAATGTAACCAATTAGTATTTCTCAGAGGACTTTACATGTTGATTAACAATGTGGATTTTACCGACCTTTAACCACATTTGTACTTGCATTGCATGCTTGCTGTCTTATCCTCATGTAAAAAAGTTGCAGCAAGATTTGCATTTTTAAGTGGCATTTTCAGAAAGGTCTCAAGGTATAAGAACGCTTTTTATGGGCCTTGGGTTCTTATCTGATCTTGTGGCTACTACAGTGAACTCATCCTACAAGTGCTTTTGCAGTGCTAGTGTGGTTTGTAAATACTTGGCCTTATTCACTAGGCTGCATATTTTATGGCTGTATTTAATGTGTCCTTAAGTGAAACTTGATAAAGGGTCAAATGTTTATTCAGTATTGTAAATAGATAAAATTTTATTTAAACTCTTAAATAAAAATTGATTATGAGATGATAGTCATTTTAAGCTGTCCATCATAGTGAATCTTTCTTTGGAAAATTGGGTCACCATACTTCTGGTCTGCTTCTGCTCTCATGCCCACATTTTTTGATTCAAGAGATGGCACAAAACTATTGCTCACCATTGGTTTATTTTGATCAATACTCATCAATTTTATCCAGGGCCAAGTGACATGGTATCAAGATGTTTGTTCTAGGTGTTCTATGCTTTTTGTTTTGTTTTTGGTGAAGTGTTGACTCATCAGATAATGAGTGTTAGAGTGCTACAGACATGCTGGAGTTTAGGTCTTTCCCCTTCTGTAAGCCTGGCAGAGGGTCTCTGCAAAACGATGCTGCTCCTGAGGCGGAGCCAGCAAACAATGGCTTACCCTAGAGTATATGGAGACCTAGGTGCTGGTTTCCTGGACCGAGAGCCTAAACCAGTGGTGGCAAACATTTGGCACTCCAGATGTTTTGGAGACAACTCCCAGAATTCCAAGCCTGTACTGCCAATGACAAAGGACTGGGAGTTGTGGTCTAAAACATCTAGAGTGCCGAAGGTTCACAACCACTGGCCTAAACAGTCCCAGTCATGCAAACAAACCTGGTCTTGCAGCCAGACAGCCCAAAAGGTCCCACAACATGGTAACAAGTCAGCAGCGAGGTCAGGATACAAGGCAAGCACAATCAGGAACCGGACTACGTACTTCCAGCTGCAAGTGTTCTCATATCTGGGTTGCCTGAGTCTGTGCCTAACTCAGCAGCGATATATGGTCTGGAGTCTCTTCCTTCTTTGCTCCTTTGCTTCCCAGTCTAGAACTTCACTTGTTCCTCTCCCCGGCCCTGTTCTCCCAGCATTCTCATCTTCATTCCAGGATTCTGCTCCTGACTCCTCTTCCACGCCATTTGTGGCAGGCTCAACTATCCCGACAGAGAAGCTCATCAGCAGGGCAGGCCTTGAGCCCAAACAACTTATCAACTGTAGCTGTTGTGAGCCCCGCCACTTGGGGGCCAGCACAGCTGCAGTAGAGAGCAGTGGATCCCAACCCTGAGTAACCTCTTGGATTGCAGTTCCCCAAAACCCTGGCCAGCACAGCTGGTGATGAAGGCTTCTGGGAATTACAGTCCAAGGACACTTGGGCTACCCATGTTTGGGAACCAGTGACACATAGGAAAAGTGTTTTCATTTTTTTCACCTGGCTAGGGCTTTTTTTCAGATGGAAATAGCACTGGATATTCTATATGAATTAACAAAAGTACTAGAGCCGAAGGAGCCTAGAGAAACATTTAAATTGTACAGGTAGACTTAGGTACCATGTATCCTCTAGTTTTTTTCAGCACCTCCAATACCCTATTTGTAATACTTGCTCTGGCAAGTTTGTTTTAGGTCATTGGAGGGGCCCATGTGTGCTGTGGAAAGAGTTAAGGGCTAGGCACACACATGTCCAAACTTTGGCTCTCCAGATGTTTTGGACCACAACTCCCACAGTCCATTGCCATTGGAAATACAGGCTTGGAATTCTGGGAGTTGTGGTCCAAAACATCAGGAGGGCCAGGGTTTGGACATGCCTGGGCTAGGACTCAGGATCCAATCTTGCTCAGCCATGGAAACTCACTGCGGTGGCGGCACTGGAAAAACCATTTCTCCAATACTTCACTTTGCTTGAAAACCCTATTAGGGTCAGTGTGATTTAGATGTGATTGATGGCATGAAACACCCAACATGGGTGCATCCGGTAAGATTATAAGTGCTTTGGCAGATGATGTCCCTTGCTAGGAACCTGCATTGTAGGACATTATATGAGTACATTAAAGGAGTACTGTACTTTAATGAGTACGTTAAGGGATAGTATGGACCTAGCTTAATAACTATCCTTTTTCACTCTTGAGATCATTATTGCACATAGCTGAACCAAACTGAAATACTTTCCCCGTCCCTGTGAAATTCTAAACAGGGGAATTTTCATCCTTTCTAAAAGTAGTTACTGGATCTGCCATTGTAAGTTCTACAAAAGAAAAGTTCGAGTTTCAACCTAGAAACCTATTTCAACTATGTAGTGCAACATGATGAAAGGTAACACAAAGTACAGTACTATGACATTGTTAAGACGAACAGATTTTTTTCCATGTGAGTGTTTTTGGATGATGTTCCACTTCTGGAATGTAATTCATGAAAGCGCATATTGAAATAATTCTGCTAGTCTTTAAAGGTGCTACATCCCCTCTAATTGGGGCTATGCCCTGCATGCATGCATACCTTCCCCCCATGTGGGTTCTGGGGAGGGGAGGAGTTAGGGGAAGGGAGGGGCACAGAGGTGTGTGTACACACGCACATACCTTAGAAGGAACATTGGCCACAGTGCTTCCGTTTTTGTTATACCTGTTGTGGCAAGATACTTTCTGGCTTTCTTTTAAAAAAAGAATAAGGATTTGTGATTCGATTAAAGAAATCGTTTTTATAAACGAAGAGGCTTCCCCCACTGGGCAATACAGGGGAAGAAAATCTTGAGACTGCAAATTGGTGCCTTTTACTACTAACAAGATCACTGCTTTATTATATTCAAGATGACTTGAAAAACTGTACATTTTTTTTTTAGCTGAACAGGCAGTTGTCCACACAGTCTCGCTCATGCACACACATGCTCTCTCTCATACACACACGCTTACCGATATCACAGCAGAATTACAAAATTTGTGATGCAGAACCTAGTTCTTGCACAACAAGTTGTGCTGAATTGCACAATGACTCAAAGCAGACTAAAATGCTATGGCTTGGACCATAATTAACTTATGCATTTTTGTATCTACATGTGGGATTTTCTTCACAGTTATATTAAAAACCAACTGTACCTGATGGGAGGTCACTGCTTTACTGTAATGCTGATGTTACTGTTCTGATACTGGACACAGAGCACAAGTTCATCTCCTTCTTGAACCAGAATGGGCTTATCTAACACAACAGCAGCTTGTTTCCAGTGGGAGGACTTGCTTGTTGTATCCAGAACAATATCTTCATCCAGACACACGTGATACCAAAAGGGAATACCAGTAATGTGACCAGCTTTACAAACCTCTACCTACAAAAGTAAAATGTTGGTATTACTTGACAGCAACTCAGCTTTTAGGATGGAGTGGGGTTCCTAGCTATGATTTCTGAGCAGATCTCCTTGCTATAGTGAAAAAGCAATAAGGCATTGCTTTTTAGGGAGACACTTTCGAGACTGCTGGTGTGGCATTCCTCTTTACATTGCAGAGTAGCTTTTCGCTAGATGTTTGCGGTAATATAAAATAAATAAATAAATAAATAAATTGCACTGGCATTCCAGTGAAGATTGAACTGTGTTTTTGTTTTGTTTTGTTTCCACTCAAAAGACTAACTGGCAAATCTAACTTGCCTTGTATTCTTTTACACTGAGACACAAGTGTGGGTGACACACCTATAGCAATTACTTGGTTTCTTTTTCTAACATGGCTTTCCATTTTAAAAAGCGTTACATTAAACAATGTGCAATATAAATAAGTACAAAAAGTAATACATATGGAACATGCCAGGTGCCCAAATAGCGTGTATCTGTATTCAGGTTAATCAAGGTAAACATGATGTTGTGAGAAACTGCAACACAGAAGACCTACTACTAATAATGGTAGTAGAAAGCACAAAACGGGGCATCAAAGGTGCAGCAATGGCCCCTCCCAGGCTCTGCATACTGCCAGGGTCCTTCTTCTGGGATGGTGCTCCAATTAAGGCAGGAGCACAGCTGATCCTTCCTCACTTCCTCAGGTAGGTGGCCACTCCAGCAAAGGGGTGAGAGGGGAAGTCTCCCCACACAGCTGGTGAATGGTCAGTTGCCTGGGGAGGCAGGGAAGGGGCTCCTACCTGGACTGGAGTAGCACCACAGAAGGAGGATGCTGGCAGCACATGTCCAGTGCTCCTACTTCAATTTACCTTAACCTCTCTATTGGAGCTATTCAAGTATGGGTTCATGAGATCCAGTCGCATAAGTTCCACTGGCTTGCTTAGAGGCACATGTGGCAATGTGGATAAATCCAAAAATACACGGAAAGGCACCTGGAAGAGAAAAATGCAGCTCTTCAGAACAGACTGGCACTGATTTTTTTCCCAGATGCATAGCACAGCTTGCTGTGATCTTTCTTTTTTGTCCCTTGAATATGCTGCATAAACAGCCAGGGACCTTGGCATATTTATTTACAGTGGTACCTCTACTTATGAATTCAATCTGTTCCAAATGCATGCTCATAAGTAGAAATTTTTTTAAGGAGAGCAGCGAAGGGAACGGATTAATAGGCTTTCAATGCATTACTATGGGAAGGCTGTCCCAAAGCGCCTCAACCAAGGTTAGCTGAAGGCGGCTCTCCTGCAGCCCTGCCAAACAGCTGACTCTTGACAGGTTGGAGCTGTCCAAACTGCTCTCCAGGGGGGTTGTGGAGAGGAGCCTTTGGCTGCCCTTGATTGAGGGGGCAGCCACCTCCTCTTCGCCCAGGTCTCTGCATCGAGACTTGGGAGAAGAGGAGGAGGAGGAGGAGGAGGAGGAGTCTCTCGCAGTGGTGAGTGGGCAGGTTTCAAAGTGCTAGAGCTGAGATGTCATCGGCTCTAGTCCTTTAAAACCTGCCCCCCCCTGCTGCCATGGGTGAGGGGGTCACGGTGGTGAGTGCATGGGTTTGAAAGGGCTAGAGCTGATGATAGCTCGGCTCTAGCCCTTTGAAATACACACAATTGCCACCGCGACCCCCACTCCCCCAATCCCTGGGATGCATGCATGTTCTAGCCTGCCTCCGAACCCACCTGAGCTGCATGAACATGTACCCGTCCCAGGGATTGGTGTATGTTTGGGCTGCTTGGCTGGGTTGGGAGGGAAGACCAGCTCCACCCCACCAGGCTGAGCCGCTCTGATGGTTTAGGAGGGAAGCCTGCCTCCCTCCCCCTAACCCGGAAGAGCCACGCGAATGTGCACGATCTCTGGGATTGGTGCACATTCGCGTGGCTCCAGCGGGTTGGGAGGGAAGCCCACGTCCCCCCCCCCGCCAAGCTGTATAAACATGCACCAACCCTTGGGGCAGATGCATGTTCGCGCAGCTTGGCCGGGTTGGGAGGGAGGCACAATGGCCCCCTCGTCCTTCTTCTTGGTTGCTTCAATCTCTTTTGCAGAGATCGAAGCAACCAAGGAGGATGAAGTGGCAATGGGCAGCAAACGCTGCTCTCTGCTCCGCACCAACAGGTGATTTTGACAACTCTGACCTGTCAAAGCCAGCTTAGAGCGGAGCGGAGAGGAGGCACTCATAAGTCATATTGCTTGTGTAGAGGTACCACTGTATTTATTTATTTACTCATTATGCCACCATTCCTCTTCAAAATGTTTTGCAAACAGATTAAAAATGAATATAAGAAACAAGTAAATATTACATTAAAACTGATCAGATGTATAATATTGGACTAGTAATTTGCAAACAAATTTAAACCTTTTTTAAAAAATTACCATAAAAACAATAATGTACTGTTGCATCTAAGTTATGTTGATTTCTCCCCTGCATTGCCAAGAGAAGTAAAGTCTTCACCTGTCACCGGAAGGACATCACAGGGGTGGTCAACATGGTCTTCCAAGGAAAGATTGATATTAAAAATTCCTAATCTGGAATAAAGAGCACATAATCAATTCATACCTTGAACCGGTTGATAAAAGGAGCAATATTGAAACCAAGTGTGGGATTTGTGCCTTGAACTTCTGTCTCTAGCACTAATGCCCTGGATTCCACAAGCATCCCATACATCTTCACATGCTGGGGGAATATCTTTCCTCCAGAGTGAAGTAAACACCTGTGTGAGGAAAAAAAAAAGTACAACTGTTAACAAATAAAAGCATTCTATTCCACAAAGCCTTCTAATTAGGATCTATAATTGGGTGATTTCCAAAACCTCTGCCATCATTTGTGACCTTGACTGCTTTAACCACTGTGTGTGTGTCCTATATCTACATTTGCTGCCATCCACAACTTTGCCATTGAGCACAAGAATGCATTTGGAGGTTATAAAAAAGAAACAACAAAGTCGATCCCCAGAAGCCTGTGTTCTGTCCATTTCTGATGTAAGCCATAAGTACATAAGAACATAAGAAGAGCCATGCTGGATCAGGCCAAAGGCCCATCTAGTCCAGCTTCCTGTATCTCACAGCGGCCCCACCAGATGCGTTTGGGAGCGCATGAGACTAGATATCTGTCTCCTGATACCACTCCCCTGCATCTGGCCCTTGAAGTATCCTGGTTTAAAGCCTAGAGATTACACATCTCCATCATGGTCTGTAACCTGTGATGGACTTTTCCTCCAGGAATCTGTCCAATCCCCTTTTGAAGGCATCCAGGTCAGATGCCATCACCACATTGTGTGGCAGGGAATTCCATAGACTTACAACGCGCTGGGTGAAAAAATATTTTCTTTTATCAGTTTTTACTCTCCCAGCCCTCAATTTGAGTGTATGTCCCCTAGTTCTGGTATTTTGGGAGAGGGAGAAGAGCTTCCCTCTATCCACTTTACTCATACCCTGCATTATTTTGTATGTCTCAATCATATCCCCCCTCAGGCGCCTTTTTCCAGACTAAAGAGGCCCAAATGTTTTTAAGTGTGTTTTAAAGCCTCCCCCAACATTTACCTACAGGTTTGACATTCTGATGGAACGTTTGACAGTTTTGAGAGAAAACAGCTCTACATTATTTGAAAATGTGATAGTATAAAAACTTCGATAAAGGGCCTATTGCACATGGATCCACTAATTAGCAAGTTATTTTTCAATATTCTTTTGGACAATCCTCTTTTTGAATTACTTTGCACTCGACTTGTAACAAAGATTTTATGGACCAGCAGAGTATTAAAATATTGTCTAGAAAGCTTATTGATTCATGTTTATTTATTTGATTTATATCACTCCCCCTCCTCTGACTAGGACTCGGGAATCAATGCCACATATTACCTGGATATTGCTGCCTTCTCCATCACGTCTTGCTGGATTAGACCAGAAGTCTCTATGACATCCAATATTATAATGCTCCATAATTTGTCTGATTTAGGCCTCTGTAATACCATGTTTTCATCAGTTAACTGGCTGAGCCAAAACTCCAGTGCTTCCTTTGGACATCTATTTGCTTCTGAAATCAGACTGAGAGCTACTTGTTGCTGCTCCTTTTCAACTGAGCTGTATGCCTTAACAGGTCCAAATTTGCTTGCTATTACTGGCAAAATTGAAAAGCCCTCTGATACATCCAACACGTACAGGGGGTCAAGAGTCACAGAGTTTTTGCTTTGGTCCTTTGCAAGAGTGACCGCATCACGGTGGCTATCCACATCCATGGATGGAGACTGTTCATGGACACTTAATGATGTCAGCACCTTGCCGATGGCAGCTTTAAAACATTCGTGATACGGTGCATTGTTCAGTAAAGCAATCTCAGTGGATTCCAGAAGGCATTTCTGCTGCGAGCTTTCTAGTTTGCTTGCTGTCTGAAGACTGGCCAGAGCATCACACAGCTCAGCCTCACTGTTCTTCTCCCGCACGTTCCTTTCATCATCTATCCCACAATCAGCAACCACAATGGAAATGTTTTGGATCCTTAGATAACAATCCTGGGAGGATATTTCCATTGTAACCGAGTCGCCAGATTTTACAGAGTAATCTTTAAAGGACAGAAAAGCAGAGGAAAATGAGATATTCATGTGGCCTTCAGTAAGGTTGTTCAAGTGTCTTTTCTAAAATGGTGACTACTTTTAGAGTGGCTTTGCAATCATATATAACAAAAAAGAGTAACCTGTACAGTCTCTACTGTCCTTCCCACAGTGCATGCTAAGCTGGTCGTTGTAAATGGAAGCCTGGGTAATTTTTAAATGCATATGATAGTTAAATGTAATCCACACAAGTATCATCCTTGAAATGTAGCTATTTACATTATTAAACATAAATGTCCACAGAATAAAGTAAAAATTCAGTCTGAAATGGTTTCAGTGATGCATTATTATGATAAAAAAGGAGAATAATGAATGGGGAAAAGGCATATTACTTAACCAGACCTGTTATATAAAATGTCAAATTCTGGCATCCAGTTCTGTATGTCCCATAATTAATAAATTTCTCTTAGATCAGTGGTGTCCAAACTTTGGTCCCCAGAGGTACTTAGGCTATAACTCCCAGAAATTCTTGACTAGCACAGCTAGTAATGAAGGCTTCTGGGAGTTTTAGTTCAAAAATATTTGAGGACCCAAGGTTGGGAACCACTGCCATGGATCACAGCTTGCATTGAAGGCACCCTTGTCATTGGATTCATTCCATTTGCCCTCTACCCACCTGCCAAAACCGTGGCTGTCTCAACTTCCTCTGCTATTCAGTACAAATGATAGGTGGGTAGCACTGTTCAAGTAGCTGCTTCTAGTAAACTGACTTCATGTATCTGATTCATTAGATGCATGCAATCAAGTGACATTCTCATAACAAATAGGCTGTGTTAGAAGTCTTCCCTTTTATGTAACCATGGACTGTGTGAAAGCTATTTCTAAAAAATCCTAATTGATGACAATGAAGGACTTCACTCAAACCTATAAAACATATTGGCTGGGTCATATACACACACGCTCATCAAGGAACAAACCCTCTCATTCAACCATCTCAAAGTCATACCAAGGAGGCCTTGTACTGGGTAGACTGCTTGCTCCCAACAGCTATCTGCGCTTGGACTTGTAGAAATTGTATGTTCATCATCAAGCTGAAGTGTAAACCATAGCACAATGGCATCTAGTATTCCTCCTTCAGTAATTGCCATGTCAATCTTAGATGGATTTCTGGTTGCAAAGCTTTTCAATTCCTAAAACAAATAAACAAACATATATTTTTTCCTTATCTTGCCTCCTGTACCATGCAAATACTATTTATTTATTCATTTATTTACAAAAAAAAGCTGCCCCACTATCAAGAGGTCTCTGGGCAGCATACATAAATGTATTAAAAACTATAAAACAATAAAATTATTCAAACTATAAAATACAATGCAATACAAATTATAAAACCCTGCTGCTCATGTGTCCAGCCAAAAAAAAAAATCTAATTAAAATGCTGGCTGAACAGGAAGTCTTTGCCTGGTACCAAAAAGCCAAAAGTGTTAGTGCCAGGTGGATCTCCATAGGGAGGCATTCCAAAGTTAGGGGGCAACCGCTGAGAAGGCCCTGTTTCGACATGCCACCCCCCTTACCTCTTTGAGGCATGGCACCTTCAGCAGGGCCTCCTGGCCTGAGTACGGGCAGGCTCATACGGAAGAAAGCAGTCCTTTAGGTAACCAGGTCCTAAGCTGTTTAGGGCTGTATGTATATGTAAGCATGAGAACTTTGAATTGAGCCCAGGCAGCAACTGGCAGCCAGTGTAAATTTTTTAGAACTGGCATAATAGGAGTCTGCACGGTAACACCACTCACTAGCTGCGCGGCCCTGTTCTGTACCAGTTGCAGTCGCCGGATCGTCTTCAAAGGCAGCTCCACGTAAAGCGTTTTACAGTAGTCCAATTCACTACAAAGTACTACAATTTCCAACTGATTATATATGAATCATTTTGCTTTATGATCCAGATGAAATCAACACATTACAAAAGATTTTAAGAAACAGTATGCATAACATTCAACACTAAAAGATAGTGTAGCATACCTAATGAAAATGATATTATTGAAGACAAATAACCTTGGCAGCTGCTCCATCAAATGTGTGTGTATTAAAGTATAATCTACAAGCCGCCAACTAGATACACTCTGCTCCCCAGGGTTAGACAGCTGAATTCTGACAAACACCACCACAAGCCACACATGGGATATGGGGACACGGCATGACCCAACATCTGCTAGCCAGAAGATGGTACCCTAGAGTCTAGACTGCATTCCCCTTGCTGACTCCTTAGTACTGCAAGTGATCCAAACATCTGCAACAGACTTTATGGTAGTTCTGTGGTCAATAGGATATGCAGTATCTGAGATCCCAAATATTTTTGCTATATTATGAAGTTTAACTCTCTGCAGACTGCAGAATGTTAATGAGACTTCTGGGCTGTATTCAGAAATGGTCTAGTATTTTTCTCAAATAGCGGCAACAAACTGGGAAAATAAAATAATTTGTTTTGTTTCAACCCCCCCTCCTGTCTGTCTGCCTGTCTCTCTCTGTGTGTGTTTATATAAAAGCCATTCTCTTTCTTTCAAAAACCTGTTCACTTCATTCTCAAAATATGGGGACTCTCTGACTTGCAACACTACATTGCTTAATAGTGAATAGATATCAAACCCAGAACCATTAAGGAAATCAAGAGTCAACTTGTTTTCTGTATTGCCTTTGTACTTTCTAGTCTGTATCTCTGTCTCATCTCCTTTCAGAACTCAGTGACAGCTGAAGACCATCAGAGTACAGCTCTGCAGTTATATTAAAATCAGCAAGCATCTTGCATTAATTAGTCAATAGTCTAGACAGATAATACCATAGATCACTAAGTTACACTCAAGTTCAGCTAAGTGTATTGCTTTACTCACGCCATTAATCTTAGATGTCAGCTGAGATGAAGGAAAGTTATTGACAGATCATGCCAATTTCTACCCATTAACGGTAGCTTAAAGCAATTTCTTATATACACGTAAGTGCATGTTGAAGATTTTGCCTGCAAGTATTTCTTTGTCGGTGACAAAGTGAGGACATACTTGCACTGCAGATGAAACACATTATATTTCAAGGCTTAACTCTTATTGGGTTAAAGTCCATTTGGATCTATTGCAGCTACCTTGTAATATCACACCAATTGTTCTTGAAGGACTCCGCCTGCCCGAGGCTTGTGCGCAACCGTGTTTTAAAAGGTTATCTTTATAAACCTTTGTTCCTTTTGAAAAGCATTGTAATATTCAATCACACTATTTCTTAGTGTCTATGTCAGTTTTCTAGTGCCCAATTAAATATGTTACTTTATTCTGAATGCTGAAGATAGAGCTGCGTAAAAGATACAGGTATGCAGGTAATAATATATATTAACATGTCATGTGACGCCAGTGGTGCAAGTGTCCTTCCTGCCTTCACCTACAAATATCCATCTGTTACTATGAGTGGTCTCTATGAAGACAAGCAGCTGCTCCATGTGCAGATATCTATATTAGTGGGTGCATGAAAGAGGCTAGTAAGCTGATCAGCTCAGTCAAGCTAATCCAATGTGACACGTGGTTCTGCTGTTGAACCTATATGCAGGAACCTTCTCTTAATCAACCTGGCAAGGAGGTGTGGGCAATAGTACAAGAGAGAATACCCATCCCATCCTGGTGAATCTTGTAGCAAATGACTGAACATTCTCTGCACTCTTTCATTTTCTGTTCACAGCATTACCTGCACGTTGTTAAAATTGACTGTGGCCATTTGGAAGGGTTCTGTGAGGGCCTTATATCCACCAGGAACTCTACTGAGCTTTTCAGTAGTGTAAGGTTCAAGAGTCTCCTCTGAGGTTATGGATGCATCTGTTGGACTGTGGAACTCTAGTTCCTCTGGCAAACGTACACCAGCAATTTCTTTTACACCCACCCTGAAAAATGTAAACAAAAAGGCAGAAATTTGGTTGGACAAGACAAACTCATTCAGCAACTGATAAATCAAAATTCCCAAGTATAGTGATACCTTGACTTATGAGTGCTTCAACAACTGAGGAATTTGACTTACGAGCGGAAATCATTGGATACGGATTTCCGAAAAAAATGAGTTACGAGTGGAAATCCATTTCCAATAATCCCCAGGGTGGTAGATTTTAAAAGCGAGGGGGGGGGGGAACTGCAATCAAAATTTACTTACCTTGGGGCTCCAAAGCAGCAGGGGTTCCTTCCTGAAGCGATTTTAGGGAACCCCCCCCCGAAATCTGGAAATATTTGGGGGTCAGAAGACTGAGTTTTGAAGCTCTATAGGGGGTCAGGGTACTTAATTGGCAACATGTGCTGGGAGTGTGGAGGCAATTAAGAAGTTAACTCCATGATTGAAAAACTCGCCTCTTTGTTTTGGGTGGGCAATTTTTAAAAGGAGCCTTGGGAAACCTGAAATCTGACCCATACAGGGCACAGGATTTTAATCTCAAATCATGAGTCTACCACTTTCAAAATGGGAGCCCTAAACTAGCTTGAATGAGCCACAACTATTGCTGGTGCAGATCCCCAGATGGACCGAAACATAATTCAAACTAAGCTGGAAATAACCTCTGAAATCCAAGGCAAAGAAGAGACCATTTCAAGATGAGGAAAAACGAATTTCATTTTTGTTGCACAGGCCTAGCACATTTTATCCAATTAATTCTTTTATGATCCTTTTCAATAGTTACTATAAATTAAGTGACAATACAACTATTATGAGATTCATAAGATGCGAGCGCAAAAATATTTAAGCCACATCCATATTCATATGTCTTATGCATATTAACAATGTTTGTAGATGCCTGTTTTGATTAACATTATTAGCATACTGTATATAAGAGTATTATGAAGATTGATGTAACTTAGGAGGTGTTTCAATACTGATGGGTTTTCTTTGGATGTATTATTACCACAGCTATTATACCGCTGTTCTTTTTAAATAGCCCTTGAAGAACACCATAGAACAATCAAATTGACTGAAATTTGCAAGGCCTGTTCAGCGAGTAAAACTCATTTTAAGTTCAATTTCTCATTCTGCCTCCTCAAAAGGAGCTGGACTTGGTGATCCATTGGGTCCCTTCCAGCTCTGCAAGTTTTAAGATCATTATTACAATACATCGGAGAGTTAGCCTGTCTTTCACGTGGGTCCTCCCTGGGAACCATGGCTCCTGCTAAAGTGCCTGGGTGTGCACGCCTCCTCCCCATGCACCTGTAGTGACTGTTTTTGTTTTGGTCACCACGGAACCTGCAGAGGCGGGAGGAGGGAGCGCACATGGGGCAAAAATTACAAATTGCAGGGAACCTATCCACATCAAGTCTTCAATTTATGCGTCTCTGGTACACATGTGCCCATATGCTTCCTTTCTCTCTCTCTCTCTCTCTCTCACACACACACACACACACACACACACACACACACACACACACACAATGTTCACTTCAGTCTCCACAGCTCTTCTTAACTGGAAAGATGAATTTGAAAACTTTAGAAGTCAATGCTTTCCAGAGGCTGAAACAGAACTACTCTTTCATCCCTCTCCGTTCTCTCTGTTCCCCAAGTGACATTTTCAACATGTTTTAATTCATCTGCCCCCAACATTCCATATGGGCTGGAAGCCACCTAGAATGCCACTGAGCCATTTTTTGAACAAATGTTTCTTTTAGTTTACAAATTAATCTACTGCTTGGTATGAGGTTGTCATGCAAGTAGAAAGAATATCTAACAAACTGTAAAATTATATGACTTGGCACTTTGTAAATTTAAAATATCTCACCAAAAAGATTCTCAGAGCCTGATAGACTACATCCTCTATCAAGATTGCATTTTTGGTACAATGCCTTGATAAAGATATCAAGTTGCTCTCAAAAGCTTAGCTTAGATTTTTTTGCTTTATTAGTGACCAATAAAGGTACAGTGACCCCCTGCCATTTTGCGGTTCCAGTATTGCGGTCCCACTACATCGTGGGACCGCAGTACTGGAACCGTGGGGGTGGACGGGTTGCTCCGTGCTGCCCCCCCGCACCTCCGAGAAGCCTCCAGGCTGCATGGGAGGGCGACGGGGGGGGGGGGAATCCGGTCGCTCCGCGCCGCCCTCCCACGCACCTCTGAGAAGCCTCTGGGGTGCGTGGGCAGGCTGCGGCGGGCAATCTGTTCGCTCCGTGCGGCCCTCCCAGGCATGCCCAAGAAGCCTCCAGGGTGCGTGGGCGGGCCGCTGTGGGCGATCCGATTGCTCCGCGCGGCCCTCCCACGCACCCAAGAAGCCTCCGGGGTGCGCGGGTGGGCGGCAGCGGCGGAAGGTAAGATCCTACTTTTGCCGCCGGCGCGGCGCGCAATCACACCCCCGCCCCCCTTCCGCATATCGCGGATTTTCGTGCATCGCGTGTGGGGTGGGTCCCTAACCCCCGCAATCGGTGGGGGGTTACTGTATCACCTAGCCTACTTTTAAATTTAAATGGATGCAAAGTCCTGCATGCAGAAAGACCAGGATATTGCCAAGAGGCTGACTTCTGAATATCAGGTCAGATGGATCAAAATTAATGTTTGGACTATTTAAATTCCAGGTACGGTGAAACTTTATCCATGCTTGTCAAACTGTTCAGCAGAAGCTAAGCACAAAACCTAACCAAAAGGATATGGAAACAAAAATAATTTATTTAAATTTCTCATAATCACTGTGAAGTCCTTAAATAGCGAGCAGTATGAATATACCTGTGATGTCTGCGTATCTCTTTGCATTCCACTGCCATGCCCCATATAGTAGCTCCTGATGGTATAACTCTACCATAGTTCTCAGCATCAACTCCACCATTATTAGGCTGGAAAGCAAATGAAAATATAAAACTATACAACCCAGAATAATTTTTGATTCACATCCTGGGCATAAATATTCAGATTTCAGCTAATACAGTATTCCCCAATCCATTTTCCCCAATCTTGATTTACCTCTATGCTATGGTGCCACAGCAACTGAATTTACCTTAAAGGTCAGGAGGGAAATCCTAATAATTCCATTATGCCTTTTTTTTTAGCTTTGGAAAAGAGAGCACTGCATAAAATAGTGGGACATTCTATCTGTCTTGGAGCAAGTCTATTGGCTTCAGGTAGAATGGTGACAGCAAAATGCATCTTTTGGCTAAAGCATGTGTGACACAATTTTAAAAGCAAAGTGCTCTGCTTATATACTGCCCCATAGTACTTAATGAACCTTTGGGTAGTGGGCGGCATATAAGTTGTAAAAAATAAATAAATAAAATAAATAAACCTTGAGCCAGCTACCTGGGATTAAACACCAGGTCGTGAGCACACTCGTAGCTGCAGTACATAAGTTTAATGACTGCGCCACAAAGCTCTGTGGTTAATTTACTTTCAATTGCTGTATTTCTCAGGTTCTTTAAGAGAGTGAAATTAATCCAGAAACATCATGTGCAACTAAGTGCTGCAGTTTATACAGAAGAATCGATTTCAATGGAATTTTAATATATACATATCTTTTGGGGGTCCATAGGCAAAAACGGTGGAAGCACATCTAACTAAATTAAGGCTATACAGTGGACCCTCATATAACAAATGGTTTGTATAACATAAAATCTGTACAACATAAAAAATTCTGGAGATAGGGGAAATTTGATTAACAGAATCGCCTATGGGGCGAATCCGTACAACATAAAAATGGTCGTGATTAGGGATTATTGTTTTCAATGCATTTCTATGGGAAATTTGTATAAAGGAAAATTTGCTTAGCCGAATTTCATTTGGAATGAATTAATTCGTTTGTACAAGGTACCACTGTATATGATAACATAGTATACTAGGATCAGCCAATTTGGGGGCTCGATTCAGTTGGACTGCTGGTCCAAGCATCCCTGAGTTATTTATATTAGCTGGAGCTGACAGGAAATTCAACCCCACACAATCTGGAAGACCACAATTTATCCCGTTCCTCAGATACACATTGGTAAGTCCTATTGAACCCAGCTTGGCTTGCTTTAGATTAAAGACGATACCAGTGAAGATTCAGATAATTAAGGCTAGGATCTTGAAGGTGCTCTCAAGGTTCAGTCAGAACATGACCATGGCCAAAGAATGCAACTCTATGGTTTTGCCTTTTTTTAAAAAACTGAAAGCAGTCCTATATGACTTTCCCCACATGAATCGGCAAGACTCTGCCTGTGCACGAGAGCTGAAAGACCTGTGAGAGAGTAAGAGGTTTGCTGTTGTTACATGCCATCCAGCTGCTCTGAAGTGATGACTGCTTTGCATTTCGGTGCCATGTTTCTAGTTCTGTTGATGTGGCAACTTTTATTAAAAAAAAGTTTAAACATTTGCTGCGCTGGAATATTAAGGAAAAGGTTGCTGGTGACAAGAACACAGTCAAGGGACTCTGTGATTTGTTTTCAGACACCCAGAGATACTGACCTTTGGGGGTAGAAGCAAGTGCTCCCAAGCATGGATCAAGCTTTCCACAATTCCCTCTCCAAATAAACCAGAATCTACTGTTTCTGTGACAACCAGGGAAACTCTATTAAAAACAGTTAAAAAAACAATTGTAAGAAAAAGCAGTAACACGACAGAACATTCAAAGCCACTTTGTTCAACGGCAGAGGGGAATCATACCATTTGAAAGACAAAACCTTCGGCTGGAAGTTTTCAAGCAGTGCTTTCATGGACATCTGTCAGGAATGCTTAAGCTGTGGCTATCCTGCATCAGCAAGGGGTTGGACTAGATCAGTGATGGCAAACCTTTTAGAGACTGAATGCCCAAACTTGCCATTCAAAACCCATTAATTTTTCCCAAAGTGCCAATACAACAATTTAACCTGAATAGAGGTGCCTGTGAAGGGGCGATGTCGGGTGCCCACAGAAAGGGCTCTGAGTGCCACCTTTGGCACCCGTGCCACAGATTCGCCAACACTGGACTAGATGCTCTTGAGAGACAACTCTTCAAGCCTAAGGTTATGTGATTTAAAACTAGTACCTTGACATTAACTATCTCCTCCTTTCTCATGTAGGCTGGCATTTTCCTGGCTTTATACTTCTCCCAAGGTAGCCTTTCCATGGGGTAAACTGTTCTCTCTTTCTAAACTGGATTTACTTACCTTATCCTAAAACGACTGCTCATTAATCTAATTTGTTATGGTAGTTAGCAGTTGGTCTTTGTAGGGTAGAAGAGGCTCATAACCTTTGGAATTCTGCATAACTTATGGCTGAGTTCTGAGAGAGACCCTTGCAGGGATTTTTATTCAACTGCTGCCTTGATACAAGAAGCAGACCCAGCTCTACAGGAAGGGGATGAACACCATAGTGAAAAACACAAGAGCTATGCTGCACAGTATGAGCTTTCACTAAGCTTTGCTTAAGTCTTATACAGTAGTACCGCTACTTATGAGCGGCTCTACTTAAGAGTGATTCGACTTCAGAGCGGAAAACCATTGGCGTTTTAACTTCTGCCTTACACATTTTAGATGTGGTCTGCTCAACTTACATTTTTATTTATTTTATTTTTATTTTATTTTTTTAGATATGGCTGTTGTTCGACTTATGAGCATGCATTCGAAACAGATTGAACTTGTAAGTAGAGGTACCACTGCATTTGATTTTTCATGTTGAAATATCTTGCAGCACAATCCTAGATATGTCTATTCTGAAGTGGAATGGTTCTTACACCCATTAAATAAGCAAAAATTTAACATTCAAGATTATGTGAAAGAACATGGAAACAAGAGGGTAGTACATTAAATATTTAAAGGGCTATGGCAGGAAGTCCCCCCCACTTTTGCCTCCAACATAGGCACATTCGTCATTCCTGCTGTTATGTTATCAAGTTTCTTCTGACTTACAGCAAACCTCTGAACTAATATCCTCTAAAGCAGGGGTGCCCAAACTTTTTGTAAGGAGGGCCAGATTTGGTGGCTGAGAATGTGTCAGGGGCCGGTTGCTCCCCCACCCTGCCACCCCACTGCAAGCCCCACCCACTTTCTTTAAAAAACATGGGGTGAAGGAGGGGGAGGGAGGGGAGGGGCGGGCCAGCCGCGGGCCACTCAGAATGGCTTGACGGGCCAGATTTGGGAGCCCCCCCCCCGGAGGCCTGCTCTAAAGGATTCTATCACTGGCAGCTCTGTTAAGTTCTTGTAAACTTAATGCCTTGGCCTCCCTCACAGAGTCAATCATGTATTTTTTTCCTACTGCCTTCCATTTTTTGCTAATGTTATTGTTTTTTTGTTTTCACATGCTATGTCAAAATTATGACAGTGTCTGTTCTGGCTTTTAACAGGACTTTAGTATCCATCCTGGCTTCTATCAGGACTTTAGGGTTAACTTGATCTAACTCCCATCTATTCCCTTTGGGGAAATCAGCCGCGGTATACAAATGCAAAAATAAATAAATAAATAAATAAATAAATAAATAAATAAATAAATAAATAAATATTTCTGGTGATCCAAGAGATTCTTAAGTATTTATTAGAAATTCAGTATCAAGATTACAGTTTACCCAGTAAAGCACACTGTGACCAAAAAATTGAAAAAGATAAACATTTCCTAAACTATTAATTGACTCTTCTAGTTGTGTTATGTTGGAGGACATTTTATCATCCAATTCAATGAATAAGGAACCAATTAATTCAAGATATTGTGATAGCAAACAACATACAACCTTTCAGGTATGTGCTTAGGAATTTCAATATCAAGGGATTTCATATGCAGAAGTTTGATTTCTCCATCAAAGCCATTTGCAGCTAGCACTTCACAAGCCAATTCATACATGGTCTTTGATAATTCACAAGCATAGACAGAAGACACTCCGGCCTTTCTAGCAAACATGCTGCAAAATTAGAAAGTCAATGGCAAACATCACAAATTATTGTTCTGATCAATGTTAATAGACAGTTCCAATTTAAAATTACTTTACAAAATAAGTTATTTAATACTGCATTTACTCTTTAATACAAAAAAGCACAATGACAAAATGGAAAATTAAAGTAAGGAAAATAAATTAAGAATATAATTATTTGAAAATAGCTAAAACCATTTCACTACAAAATGAACTATGGCAGAGACATGCTCAGTCCTGTTTACCTCTTCTGCTCCACTCTGGTTCACCTAACTTCAAAGTTAGAATTGGGGATGAACTATTCGTTTCAGAAGCTACCGGTTCTGAAAGGACATCTGGGGCCCCAGCTGGTGTTTGGAAGCCTCCGAAATGCAATCTGCTAATACCTTACCTTGCTCTGCGCCCACGCGGGGTTGAGCTCCAACAAGGAAGAAACCTCCAATGTCATTGATCCTTCTCCCTGGCGCTGGCCAATCAGGAATTGTGCAAGGAAATGCATCATCCTGCCCCTGTGTAATTGGTCAGCACAAGGGAGAAAGAACAATGACTTTGGAGGCTTCTTCCTCGTTGGAGCTCAGCCCCGTGCAGGCGCAGAGCAAGGTAAGGGATTGGCTGATTGTGTTTCGGAGGCTTCCGAACACCAGCTGGGCTCCTGTGTGTGGTTTTGCAACTGGTAGCTTCTGAAACGAATAGTCCATCCCTAGTTAGAATCCTATACATGACAGAAATAATAGGATATGGCAATATTGAAATTGGTGATGATCTTAGCCTTAAAAAGCCTTATGAAGGCTAAATAACAAAGCATTTCACGATCTTTATTAACAAATGTGGGCACATTAATGTTAAACATCAAGTTTGAACAAACCTGAGAATTCCTGTCCCTGTTCCAATATCAAGAACACTTCTGCACCCAGAATGGACAGCCTTCTGGATTGCTTTTTGGTATAATGAATTCCTGTTGTAGTCATTAAGCATGATGAAGTGCCATCGTTCTACTACCCAATTGGCAACACGGTAAAAATTCTCCTTGGCATCTGGAAAGTTAGGGTTTAGCTTTACAGCTTTATGGAAATACGCAGCTGCTTCATCTCTGAAGCCCATTCTAAAACAAAAATAACTGACACAATTAATGCAAAGCATCAAGCTAGCAATTAAATCTCTGAACCTTAAAGTGTCATAAAAATTAGATTTCATGTTTTGAGGACACACAACTGCTAGGATTGCAAAAAAAGTGTATGGTAATTTAGGTAAGTATAATCCATGATCATAAGTGAATTAGATTAAGTATTTAAAAAAAAATATTTAGCAGGAGTACATTTTGCCATTTGTCACACAATTAGTAAACAAAGTAAATTAAGAATGGCTGTATTCAGACCACAGGTTGGTAACAAATTACTGAGATGCCTCTTTGTCCTTGCTGACGGCGGCATATGAGGTCAGAAAAAGCACTGGCAATTTATGCACAGAGCGCTCATAAAAACCGTCATTATGATGAAACATAAAGATCATCATATACTGTACTACGTAATATTGCAGAAATGGAATAAATTGGCATTTTATTATCAAACCCTACAGAGCAGGTGTCAGAACACTGTTGGGCATTTCAGTCTTTATAATTAATAACATGTATTCAGTTCAACAGTTTGCAGAAGTCTTTAACCAAATGAACATAACCCATGAGAGTTTACAACCACTACATCAGAGAATGACTGGGGAAGACTTTTTTGGACAACAGCTCCCAGAATCCCCTTTGTTACTTAGCCTTCCTAAGACTAAAGACTTTCTCATCCAGAGTTTTACTGGAATGTTTCCTAATTCTACTCAGGATAAGCCTTGTAGCTGGCAGTCAAAGCTATGCTCATGCAGAAATTCCAGGAGCTGTAGCCAACAAGGGATCTTTCCCTACCTCAGGGACTGGAAGACTCTATCAAAATATAACACTTTAAGGGTAGATACAAACCTGAAAAGATGCTCCCCCATGCTGTTACATATAACCTCATCATTAGGAAATAATTCCAGGGCATGTTCATAGCAGTCAAATAAATCTTGAATTCTTGAAAGAGAATCCAGTTCCTCTGCCCATTTCAAAAGAGTAAACTGAAACGTTTCCTGTAGAAAAGTGATAATGATACATATGCTAACAGGGCCAACTTATCCCTAGAAATAAAAAATATATATTTTAACTGGTAGACTGATATCCACACAAAATAAACCGTGCAAGTGTGGTTTTCTGCCTATAGTAGGTGGCCTTTAAATATACAGTGGTACCTTGTATAACGGAATTAATTCGTTCCAAATGAAATTACTTTATACAAATTTTCCGTTGTACAAACTGCTATTTCCCATAGGAATGCATTGAAAACATATTTAATCCGTTCCAATGCACAGCAAGACTAAGGTTACCAAAGAGGTTGAGCTGCTGCAGGAGCCGGTGCAGATCATCCTCTTCCTCATTGTTGTCGCCTGCAGACAGCAAGGGGTGAGGATGGTGGTGGTGGTGGTAGTGCTGGTGCTTCTTTCACCCCACCCGGGTGACTCCACAACTGGCCCTGCCCGGCACAGCTGCTTGGCCACCTCCGGGTGCTTCCCTCGTGGGTGGTAGTGGTGGGGGAGCTGGAGGCGGCAGCAGCACCAGCGATGGCATGGCGATGGCCACCTCGGGGTGAGGCGTCTGGGCCAGCCGCTTTTCTTCCTCCTCCTGGAGGATCGGGCGCCTATGTTTTGCATTTGCATTTTTTTTTCTTTGCACCACTGGGCTACCCCTATTTTGATCTAACAAAAAAATCGAGAGAGCAAGAGACTTAGTGTGTTTTACCTTCTCCATCCTAGACCGGAGAGCCCCTCGTGTTATGAAGAGGACTTCGCAGGTCTTTTGTTTGTTTGCACTGGAATGGAGGATGTCAGAACGCGAGGCGTGTTTTCTTTTATGAGTTGAGCTTGTTGGGGAGGGGAGGGGAGGCGTCTGGGCCAGCAGCCGCTTTTCTTCCGCCTCCTGGAGGATCGGGCGCCGGGCGCCGCTGAGAGCCGAGGCAAGGAGGGAGGGGGGAATGGGGAGGGGAGGGGAGGGGAGTGCAGAAGGAGAAATCCTGTTGCCCCAAGCCGGGGGTGTTTGCAGGCACTGATGGAAGGTCCTGCCAGCCTCCTGCCTTGTCTCTGCTCTCAACAAAGCCGTGCTACAGCTGGTGAGCGCTGGCTTTGCTCCATGTTCTGTGCGAGGTTTCTGCCACCCGCCCCCTCCTCCTGCCCCCTCCGAGACAGAAGGCTCCTCCGAAACCCCGCCCGCGAGCGATCGAGGCCCAGCAGCCCTCCCCCCCTTTCGCTAGGCGCCCCTCTCACCCGGGCTCAGAAAGGGAGGGGAGGAGTGGGTCAACATGAGGAATGAATTGGTGCTCATTGAGACATAGAGCGAAGGCAAAGACAGCTCGGGTTCCCTTCTTTGCTGCTCCCTTCCTTCCTTCTCCAGCTCGTCGCACCCTCCTGTTTTTTTTTTTTAAGCCCAGCTCACGAGGAGCCCGCCAGCAGCGGTGGTTGGTGGGACCGGCGTGGCCGCGTTGCCACCGCCGCCACCCGGTGAACCAAGCCCACACAATAGAAGGGGAGAGAAAAGGCCGAGGGAAGGTTTCGCCTTTTAAAAAGCAACAAGCGCGCGTCCCCTGCCCCGGCCAACGAAGGCGGCTTCTCCTCCCTCAGAGGACCCTCGCTCCCCGGGCTCACCCGCCTCTCTCTCTCTCTCTCTCTCAAACACACACACACACACACACACACACACACACACACACACACACACACCACACTCCGCCAGGCTGAGCGCCCCAGCGAATGCGCCCACCCGCCGCCGCCGCCACAACAACAACTCCGCTCGCGCCTCCCCAGACACACAAACACACCGCGCCAATGCCGAGCTGCTTCCTGCTGGCAAGGCACGTGTGCGCCCGACTCTCTCTCTCTCTCTCTCTCTCTCTCTCTCACACACACACACACACACACACACACACACACACACACCCCATGCCTGGGGAGGGGGGAGGGGAGGGGGAGGGAGAACACGGGCTGCCCCTTCCCCCACCACACACACGCCCACTCAGCCCCGTTGGGAGCGGAGGAAGAGGCAGAGAAAACAGGGAAGGGGGAAGGAGGGGGGGCCAAATTTTTTTTTACGTTGTACGGATTTTTCGTTGTACAAGCGTTACGTTGTACAAGGTATGACTGTATAACCACATGTACTTATTTGACAGAGGAAAAAAATGAACAGAACATTCCTCACCTTGACATCATTTTTAAGCTCAGGAGCTATATTTAATACCAAGAGGTAGTGTGCATATGCAGTTCCATAGTCCTGATCCTCCAAACAATGTTGAGCACTTTGCAAAGATCTGGAGACCAATTCATGTCTCCCAGCTTCTTGGCCAACTTTTTGCCTACGCCGTGATTTGCTTTTAGAATTAGGCATTTTGAACTTTCCCCTGGCAAAACAAAACAAGGTGATGTGAAAGCTACACATGAATGATTGTTTCAACATTAAAGTACTCATTAGAACTCAATTGCTACAAAATAAAGCAGGTGTCTTTTTAAAAAGATAGTGACAAAATCACTTACTATTCTTTTTAATATTGCATTTTCAACAAAAGATTTAAGTATTAATTTACTGTGTTCTGTGTTGTTGATTCCTCACAGATGGGAGGAAAGTTATTACATTACTAGTATTTACAACCTGAATTCTTTCATTTTTCCAGACTCCAGCTCCCAGAGTTGTCCAAGAACTGCTGAGGCAGAATTCTAGCCAAACACACAGCTTCAGACACCTACATTTCGCTCACCTGGAGCAGGGCCTACTCTGAGGCTGCATAGATGTCTCAGGCCTTTACTTTCTGTTGCTAATATAGAGAGTACTGCATTGTATATCTAAAAGAAGCTGCTGCAGTGCTTCGTGGAAGTTGTAGCTTCACTGCCCATCAGGCTCTATAGAGAACCATAGGCATATTCCAATGAGGACATAACAAACTGTAAGAGCTATAATCAGACTCCACTTATTCACATCTGCTGTGGCATTAGAAATGCTGCTGGTTTCCCTCAAGTGCTTCTGTTCTTGAAACCAATCCTGTAATCGTTTAGCAGAGAAATGGACAGACTAGCAAAATCTTCTACTGTGTTCTTCACAGGAACCCTATGATCAAGTGACTGGATCCTGTTAAACACCCATCCACTTATCAATGAAATGATATGATTCTTTCTGAACTGAGAACTGAAAGAAGATCATAGCCTTCTTTCTGCTGGAGACAGGACCGCTGTTGCACTTTACCCCACTCCCAATAATGGTCATCCCATGGCAGTGCTGGTGAACCTATGGCATAGGTGCCAAAGGTGGCACTTGGAGCCCTTTCTGTGGGCAACCGGCATTGCCCCGTCACAGGCACCTGTATTCAAGTTAAATTGCTGTATGGGCATTTTGCGAAAAATTTGTGGGTTTTGAATCACAGTTTGGGCACCGGGTCTCTAAAAGGTTCGCCATCACTGTCCTATGGGATAAAGACAGCCAGTTTTTCACCTCTTCCCAGTGTGGCCAACCACCTCTGACCATACCCAAGAGAAAGGCGCCTAGTGAGCCACTTTCATTCAATTGCAACTAAAGTTGGTGAAAGGAGGCAAAGGCAAAGAGGGTTAGGGGAAAAGGGGATATGAGGGAGAAACCACCAGACTTTGACTGATCCTCACAGATGGGAGGAATGTTACTACATTACTAGTATTTACAACCTGAATTCTGGTGTAAGGTATGTAAGTAAGTATCTATGCCTAGATGCCCTGAGCACATCAGATCTCCCCTGATTTCGGAAGCTAAGCAGGGTGATGGGGTTCCTGCATGGCAGGGGGTTGGACTGGATGACCCTTGAGGTCTCTTCCAACTCTATGATTCTATTCTATGATTCTAGTACAGTACTTGGATAGGCGATCACCAGGGAATACCAGGTGATGTAGGCACCTGGAGTAGGAACTGGCAAACCACTCCAGTATTCCTGCCAAGAAAACTCCATGGACATGGGGCCACTGAGGAGTCGGTCGCTGCAACCATACCTTTCCTAACTATGAACAGGAAGGAGTAGATTAGAAGCACCAGAGATGGATCTCAGCTGTAAGGGAGCCCGAGGTTGTTTTTTTTTTGCACGTTTGTTTGGACTGCAACTCCCATCAGCGCCAGCAAGCGCGGTCAAAACACAAGGCACCGGCGGGGGCTGCCGCCCCATCACACCCGCCCCACTCGCTGCCTTGCCTTGGATGGTGAGGCGCGAACAGGAGACGCTGGGCTCCAATCAACAAGCCGCCACCCTTCTCTTTTCCCCGCGGGCGGAGGTGGAAGGACGAGCCGGCTTGCATAGGGAAGGAAGGGGAGGGGGGGAATTACCTTCCTCGCTCCCGCCGCCGCTTGCTTTCGCCTTGGCCTAAACCAGAGCGAGGGCGATCTCCGTACTGAAAAAGCCTTCCTTCCCACCCCCGCGTCCAAATACAACCGCGCTCTCCCCGATTTGCGCAGCACTTCCTGCCAGAAGCGGGTGTTTACCAGGCGGTGGTGACGCAGGGAGGGAAGGCCGCGGAAGAGGAGGAGGAGGAGGAGGCGGGACGAGGCGGTCCCAGTCGCAGGCCTGGTTCTTCTTCTTCTCCTCCTCCTCCTCGCCTCGAAATCCCCCCTCCCTTCCCTTCTTCGTCGCCACACCCGGGCGGGGGCGTTATTTCGCGACCAAAATTAAATAAATAAAATAAAAGTTGATAATTGACACCGCAATCCTGTTACTCATTTATGAGTTATTCAGTAGGATTTCCCGGCCAAGATCTCGCCTCCTTGCTTATTTTCTAATAACTCTGTCAAAAGGTGGCGGCCACATCGCCACCAAACCTGACCAGGACGAATTTGGGTCCTTGAAGCAAAAGCTTCTTTTCCTTTTGGACGGGGACCCACGTTCAAGGAGATGGAGGTGGAAAGGACGCCCTGGGCAGCACGCGAGAGTGGTCGCCGCCGAAAGGCCACCTGCGGCGGGAGGCACTCCTCGGTGGCTACTTTTGCGGCGCTTGCCAAGCCTTTTAATTCGTGCCCATGTTGTTATTAGGTTGCACACAGACCGCCTTAGGAACCGTCTTATGGGGTGGCGGGTTGGAAATACTTGCATTTTTAAGCCAATCTATTATTTAATGCAGCCGAACCCGGGAGTTGGTGCCTTTCCTCATGCTGTTGGATTTATTTATTTATTTATATTTGTGCTTATTAGCCGCCCGACTTTCCCTCAGGAACTCTGGGCCCTGTACAACAAATTGTGAAGAAAAAAAACTTGCTCACAAAGAAAACAACCCGTGAGCAAGCCAAAAAGAAATCAAATAAAAAGATAAAAATAAGACACAGCAACAGCATCCATTCAGCCAACATCCCTGTTCCTTCCGGTCTCAAGGCCACCCCAGCCCAGGCTGAGGTTATGACAGGTCTAGTCTGGGGATGTGTAAGAGCTCATAAAAAGCTCGATTAACATCACGAACTGGCTTTTTAACTTCTGAAGGATGTAAATGATTTATTTCTTGTTTTAATCGCCCTTGTTCTAATTTTGTGCCCATGACCGTACAGCCATCAAGGAAAGATCCAGAGGAGGTGACCATAAAGCCGGGAACATCGAAAGCCCAAGGCGGGCGAGGAAGGTAGAAGAAGTCTTGAGGTGGCACCTTTCCCACCGCCCGCCTCCGAGCCAGCAAGTCCTCCGGGGCAGCTCGAGGGAGGCAGGGAGGGAAGAGCCGCCACAGGCAAAGGTCGCGCTGCCGAGCATTCCTGAAGGAAGAACGCGAGGGCTGAAGAAAGACGGCCGGCGGCGGCGGCGGTGGGCCAGAGGTTAGGCTTGCTAGAAGGCGGGCCTGTGGAGCCATTGAGGCGGAGCCGCCGCCGCCGCCGCCGCCGCCGTCCCTCCCTCTCCCTTGGCGCTGCCCGAGGGAAAGACGCGGGTTGCTCTCGCTTGTTTTTTCCCGCCGCCGCCGAGAGAGGCTTTTCTGAGGCAGCCTCGTCCAGTACTCGCCTGGCTTGCGTCTCTTGCCCCGCTCGATTGTGGGGGTTTTATTTTTTATTTTTTTATTTTTGCCGACAAACTCTCCCCTCTCCCTTTTTGTTGTTGTTGTTGTTGTTCTCCCTCATCCCCCTCGTTTTGCACAGCGCTCAGGAAGGAGACCATGCCGTGCTTTGCAGGGCGTTGTGGCGTTTTGCCGCCTCTTTTGCCCTGGTGAGGCGCTGTGGGGAGCAGCTCCGGCTCTGGAGGAGGCAGAGGGGAGAGGAAGGTGGGAAGGAGAAGGAGAAGGGGAGGAAAAACACAAACTCAAACACACACAAAAACCCACCCAAGACGAGTTTTCTGTTTCAGACCCGAAGCGAAGAGGGATTTGCGAGGTCGAGAAGCTCCCGCCTCCTCCTCTTCTTCCTCCTCCTCCTCAGCCTCAGCCATGGGGCTGCAGCCCTTGGAGTTCAGCGATTGCTACCTGGACAGCCCTTGGTTCCGCGAAAAGATCCGATCCCACGAAGCGGAGCTGGAAAAAACCAACAAGTTCATTAAAGACCTGCTGAAGGACGGCAAGAGCCTGATCGCCGCCACCAAGAGTGAGTCGAGAGAGCTGGCGGAGGAGGCGGGCATGGAAAGGATCGGGGCTCCTGTTGGGGGGGAAGGAGAAACAGAGAGGATGGTGGTGGTGGTGGGGAATCGGTCGGCCTCCTTAGCCCGCCCGGCCAAGGCGGGATCGCCCGGCTGGCGTAAGGAAAGCCCTTCCTTCTCTCGTCCATACGCCGAGCGCCTTTTCCCCCCTTGTCCCTACAAGGTCTGGGGCCGCTTCGGTCGCCCGAGGCGCGGTCGCCAGCTGGGATGGTGCTTTGGGCGTTTTAAGCCAGGCATCTGCCTTGCAAAACCCTTTAGGGTTTCTGGTCAGAGAGGCACTGGGTTGTAAAAAGAGGGAGAAAGAGAAAAAAAAGTGATCATCTGCCTGGAGATCTGCCAGGGAGTGCTGGCTTTGAGGAAAAGCTCAAAACTTCATGAGCGTGAAAACCTTCATATTGACTCTGAGATACTCCTGTTTCTTTTACGCAACCCCACTTAAAGAACGGTAGTCAGTCACGCATCTGGGTTGGGGAGGACGAAATGTTTTTCTCCTCCTTCCACACACATGCATTATTGTGCCTTGGATTTACCAGTATGAAATAAATAAAAATTATGTCTAGCACAAACGCTTTCCTGAGTATAAAGCCCAAGCATGAGAGGCGCATAAAGAACTGCTCATTAGGTAGCGCCAGCATCGGATAACAGATTCATAGCATACCAGGATGTTTGTTAACGTGGTTGTCCTAGTTAAGAAGTATGCCTCTAAAGTAATCATGAGTCCACAGCCTGTATGCTTCTGAGGAAGTGGGCATTGTGCTTGGAAACCTGCATTTAGTAAATGTGTTAAATCTTAAAAGCGCCACATGACTTGGAAATATGGAAAAGAATTTCTATAAAAAGAAGTAACCTGTTGGCAGCATAGTTTTGCATACCAACTTTTAAATTTTAATGTATAACTAGAAAATATGTCAGCAGATTTGATTTCAAACATCTACCTTTTGGATGTGCAAATAAATCTAATTGGTATTTTAAAAAAAGGTTAGCTGTGGCCACTGCCTGATTTTTCTCATTTCAAATCTGTGTCCTTCCTTTATTACATCTCTCCAACCCCAAATCTCACATAGTTTCTAGTTGTCATTCTGGTTTCTGATCACCAGTGTTTGTGAATTTGATATCAGTGGAAAATATGGTTCCATTGTGTGGTTTATTGTTTGTTTCTGTTATTGTTTTTGTTATGACATCAGTAGTCATGATGAAACTTGGTAGATATAAAAAGAGTTTTAGAAGTATAAATAATGAAACTTGTTGGATTTTTGTTTCCACTGCACAGAAATAACACATGTATATGAGCATACTCATATTCCATTATGCTGTTTAGCTAGGAAGGTGATAGCTGTCCTGTTGTGGGTGAATTCAACAAATCATATACTGTCGTACTTTGTATAAAGCAATTAATTCGTTCCAAATGAAATTCTGTTAAGCAAATTTTACTATGTACAAATTTCCCATAGGAATGTATTGAAAATGGATTAACCACTAATCACAACAGTTTCTCTTTTCTACAGATTGATTCTGTTAAGTGATTTCCCCATATCTCCAGAAATATTTTCCTTTAAGTGGATTTTCTGTTAAACAAACCGCTTGTTATACGAGGGTCCACTGTACCTAAATTGCTTTGAATGAGTAGGGAAGAGTTCTGGACTTGAGTTGTCTCAGGCTACAATTCATGCACATTCTAGGTAGGAGCAAGTTATGTAGATTTTAGTCTGTGTAGATCCTCATTTGATGGTTCTTGGGGAGAGGCTTCCATATTATCACTTGATGCTCCAGTTCTCACTCAGTAAATCATGATGAATAAACCAAGAACGAAAGATTTGAAGAGAGGGCATGCAGTTAGCAGCAGGTAGGAAATTATTAGCCAGCATACATTAGTATGCTGACTCGTCCTCAACAAGTTAAGAGTGTCTAGAAGTCTGCCTTGTTGTATTTTGATGTTCAAAATGGTACATCTCAAGTCCCCGTGCCTTCTGCAATATAATGGTGAGTTTCTGTTATATGCGAAGGTCAAGTGAGTGTTCACGAGGAAAATCTTTTGCAGTTGTTGTGCCATTTTTGAACTGGTATAATCAGATAGTGAAATTGCTATCAGTGTGCCACCTATAGTACTGTAGTTGTTTGGAGTGAAGAAAATAAATGTTTCCATTGAAGGAGAGGCAGATAACAAGAATTCAAATTAATTCAACTGGTATAGTCCTTTATGTAACCTCCTCTTATTAATAGGCCCTCAACTTATTTTTGTTTGAGACTTTGAAAAGATGATGTTTGGATCAGTTGTTGAAACCTCAAGGTTTTTCGGTTCCGAGTTACCGTATGTTTTAATAAACCAACATGCCTGGAAGAATGTGAAACCATGTACAGTAATACCTCGGACAAAGAATGCCTCAGATAACAAATTTTTCGGATAACAAACAGAAATTTCCAGGTACACGGCTACTCTGGGCGGTTTTAGGCAGTATGCATAATGATTCAAATGTCGCAAACAAGCCTTTTTGTTTTCCATGCTATCTGTCCCCCAGTTACTAAGATCTGGGTTGAGATGTAGGTGAATCTTAACATTTTGAAATAGAAGGTAGCCTGTTTTGAGGAGATTCCTAGAGTAGTGTAGTGGATAAAGTGATGGAGACCTGGGTTTGAATCCTTGCTTAGCCATGGAAACTCATGGAGGCAGGGGGTGAGTGAACCATACCTCTACTGAAGTTTCTATAAGTCACTTCTGACTTTACAGCACATAGCACACACAACCTACCTTGAAGCCTTACCTACCTAGCACTTGAAACCTCCATGTTACACAGTGAGATATTGTTGATATGACATGACTCAGGGAAATCTGACAGGAAGAAGTACCCAAATAAACAAACAATGAGCAATGGTATTTTTCAGCCATTCTGCAATGTGCATTCCACAGTCTGAGCAGTAAGACAAGGAATTTAGTTTTGCTGGAGAGGAAAACTAGAGAAGAGTTGAGATGTTTGCAGCACTGTTGTTGCTATATTCCTAGACTGTCATTTCTTTGAAAAAAGTAATCTTACTTGCAAATTAAATAGAAAATAATAAATGATGCAATCCCTCATCTGTCTGCTTCTTTTCCTCAGAAGGTTAGCAGTGCTAAATGAAATTTGCTTGTATCTACTTCTAAAAGTTATCTTTCCAAAATATCAGTGCACACATTAAGCCATCTTGATAGTTTAGTCCCTGCTGCCCACAGATCCCTTGGAAGAAATGTTAATTGTAAGTCATTTAGCCTACGTGGTCTCAGAATGTTGAGGCATAGTTCCACTCTGAAAAAGAATTCCCAAATTGGTGCTGCATTTCCATGGATCCACAATAAGTTTGCTGTTCATGCCCACCCTTTGGAGCATAAACACAAGACAGGACTAGGCATCTGTTTCTCTCCAGATGTCCTTTATAACTAGAGATGGGCACAAACTATTGAACTGGTACTGGTTTGTTTTTTGACCAAACAGATGTTTGGTGCTTCTGAGCTTCACCTCCTTCAGCAGGCATTCATTGAGAGGTAGCACCTGGAGGGGGCGGGGGAGTGAAGCACTGAAAAATAGAGATAGGCACAATTTCGTTTTTCATTTTATAGATAACTTCTATAACTTCTATAAAACTTCACTTTATAAGATACCTTCTACATAAGTTCAGTTTATTCAGAAGGACTACTCTGTGACTTACTAGAGGATTTCAGCTTTTGTATACAAACACATTTTCAGTAGAATTCTACTTTTTCTCCTTGTCTTGCATTTCTCCAGAAGTCAAGGATCGATCTGTTGCAGAAAGTGGTTCTGGAATGAAAGAGATAAGGTATTACAGTAGTACCTCTACTTACAAGTTTAATCCGCTTCCGAATGCATGCTCTTAAGTCAAACAACTCTTAAGTAGAGCAGTCCTATAAAAAAAATGGTAAGTAGAGCAGACTGCATCTAAAATTTGTAAGGCAGCAGTTAAAACACCAACATTTTTTCGCTCTTAAGTCGAATTGCTCTTAAGTCGAGCTGCTTGTAAGTAGAGATACCACTGTATTTAGTGTTAACTTGCAACTTAACTAGTAGGACAGTCAAAGAAGACCTGTGAAGAGGAGCAATTCTGAGGAAACAGCAGACATGACAGAGGCTTTACATAGGTAAAATGCCTTCCCTAAGAATTTTACCCTTCTGTATCACCAATTACCTACAGCTCACTTTTATTATGGAACTTATCTATTGAAGTTTACCTCATTGTCCCATTTTATTCTTAATTTTAAAGCATTCCTTCTCTGGAAGATGATTCAGCTATAGGGCTGTAGTCATGTAGAGTGGTACCTCTGCTTACTAGCAGCTCTACTTATGAGCATTCTGACTTAAGAGCAGAAAACTATTGGCGTTTTAACTGCTGCCTTACAAATTTTAGATCCGGTCTGCTCTACTTACATTTTTTTATGTACGGCTGCTCTACTTACGAGTTGTCTGACTTATGAGCATGCATTCGGAACAGATTAAACTTGGAAATAGAGATACCACTGTATGTTCAGAATAATCTCCATGAAACTTAAACATTTGATTAAAATCCATAATATTGCATTGACTGTTACATGTATATTATTGATTAAGTGTAAAGTACATGGTTACATTCGTAATGGGATTGGAGCCTGAAAAATTGTCTCAATATTTCTTTTCACATATATTCAGCACTGTATTGAGTTTCCAAGTTCACTGGAGGGACAGACACTATTTTAAGAGCATTAGATTCTCAAGCACTACTTCACAGTAGTTATTACTATCAATGAATCTTACTGAGGCAGTCATGTATCGCATACTCATTTCTGTTTAAGAGTGTGAAGATACTAATGAACACAAAAATGTTTTGTAAAGAGAACACTGTAGTTTAAAATTATAATAGTTTAAATAAGGACCTCCTAAGATAGAAAAAGCATAATTAAACTTTTCAAAAATAATGTGCAAATGTCAACACTATGACATAAGAACTTGTTTTTGATATTTCATTTTAATTATAACTTAATTTATGCTATTCTGTTGTTTCAGTCAGACTGTGCATCTGTTTGTCATAACTCTATTTTGCATGCTTTCCTTTTCTGTCTGAAGAAGGTGTGTTTTAAATCAAATAGCTCATCCCAACTAGAACAGCATAATTGAACCAGTAAACTTACATAACTATTAACTTATCAAGTTGCCCTTCTTACAGTCAGTCTACCTGAGTTGGGACTAGCAGCTGAATTCAGAACAGTACAGTATCTGTAACATCTAGATAAAGTTACTTGGGAGCCTCTTTGAGGAATTGAGAGTATATGCAGAACCTCTGCTTGGTGTGTGATCTGAGCATTCTGATTCTGGATCTCTGGGATCATGGAACTGTTTAAAGGGATAAAGATGCCTGGACAGGAGTTGGGAAAGAGGAAGACTGAATCTATAATGGACCAAATCATTAGGAATAAATCTATCCATCATCATCATCATCATCATCATCATCATCAACAACAACAACAACAACAACCCACCTTGAAACAGAGGGTATTTTGCCACAGCTGGGCATTATTCTCTGTGTTACATTGATCTGTGGCTTTTATTTAATTGTCTTATCTTTTCTTTTTCAGATTTATTAGCAATTAACAAATCTTGACTCTTTTGCAACCTTTGATCATTTTCAACTTTATTCATCTTGGTTCTTCAAGGGTAGTGTGACCCCATTGGGATCATGCAAGCGGTCCCAAGCCAATCTGATTCCCCTCCTAAAAAGGGTCTCTATCTTGTCTGGACTCAACTGCCGCTTATTAGCCCTCATCTAGTCCATAACTGAGGCTAGGCAGCATTCCAGATTCTGCACAGCATCTCCTGGTCAGGATCAAAAGGAGAAATAGAGTTACCAACATTGATGATAAAGCACTCAAAATCTTTGGATGGTCTCCAGTGGGCTCATGTAGATGTTGAACGGCTGATAATCGACACCTGAGGGACTCCATAATGTAGGACCCATGGGGATGAAGCAGCATCCCCAGGCTGAACCATCTGACATAGTTCCTCAAGAAAGGATTGAAGTCAGTGGAGTATTGTACTGTCAAAATTGATAGCTGGTCCAGGAGGATAAAATGTCTTTGAGCTGCTTTTTAATTTCATCTGGTTGCTCATATTACAACTGTTTTATCCTAATTTTCTGTCATTCCTCCATTCCCTTTCCCTTTAGTTAAATGTTTTAGTTAATTTTAAAGTTGTTGAATAAAGTTGAAATAGTCCTCACAACTATGGTTGGCTGTGAGTTATGCTAGCTGCTTAGATGTGTAGTAAGCAACATGTTTTGGAGCCAGAATATAGGGCAGGGGTGTTCAACTTTGAACAGGCCAAGGTCTACTTTTTCCAACTCAAAGTGCCTGAGGGCTACTACACTAAAACCTCTACTTACGAATTTTATCTGTTTTGAGCACATGCTCATAAGTAAAAACTTTTGTAAGTACAGCAGCGGTTTCCCATAGGAATGCAATGAAAACCAATTAATCTGTTCTGGAGGGAACAGATTTCAATGTGCCATGGCCCTTGAACTGCCCTACTAAGCTGATAGAATGGGCTGGCAGACCCAGAACTTTGCTGGGGCCGTGATGGTCCTTGGAATGAGGGAGGGAGGGGTGGAGAACTTATCCCTTCACTTTTTTAAAATGATGGCTGGCGGTCTACCTTTGAACCCTTCACGGGCTACCAGTAGCCCGCGGTCTACCTGTTGGGCAGGCCTGATATAGGGTATTAGCAGATTTCTCAAACCTTTACAAATTCCCTCTACCACAGGAAGTTGACCCAATTTCTTTTACTCTTTAATCTTAACTTCACTACGAATCTGGTTCTTTGGATCATAAGAACATAAGAAGAACCATTCTGGATCAGACCAAGGCCCTTCTAGTCCAGTTTCCTGTATCACACAATGGCCCCACCAAATGCTGTCTCCTGATACCACTCTCCTGCATCTGGCCTTTGAAGTACCCTATTTTTAATCCTGGAGATTACACTCCAGGATTACATCATGGTTTGTAACCTGTGATGGACTTTTCCTCCAGGAATCTGTCCAATCCCCTTTTGAAGGCATCCAGGCCAGATGCCATCACCACATCCTGTGGCAGAGAATGCCACAGACTAACAACACACTGGGTAAAGAAGTATTTTCTTTTGTCTGTTCTCACTCTCCCAACCCTCAATTTGAGTGGATGTCCCCTAGTTCTGGTATTTTGTAAGAGGGAGAAGAGCACATTCGTTTAGAAACATTTATGCTAGTTTTCTATGAGTAGGAAAAACTATGGTTTCTTACTCATCTGGTTTTCTTAACAATTGGCCTCCAGATCATGGGGTTATTAATTGTTGTTCTGGCTGGAATGCTGCTTCCTAAAAACTATTATTAGTGCCATGAGTGAGAAAGATGTGAACAGCTGCTGACTTTTAAGACTGAGTCAATGAATGGGTGGGTCTATATGGAATCTTAAAAATGGTAAGTGTAAGACCTTAGGTGGAGCCATTCTGGAATTTGCATCCAACACAATTTGTGATAGCTAACAGAGTCCCAAATTTTCTTTCTATATAGAATTACTACCCTATTGTGTTGGTTATACTTTCATTCTTGCCTCATTTACTTTGGCCTTTCTATTAATCTCTTTTACTTCACCTTTATTTTATATTCACCAGATCGAATAAAAGATAGGCAAAACATTCAGTTATTATTATTCACTCTCCTGAAAAATGATTATTTTAGCACTTCAGATTAAAATCATGCACCATCTATTTATTCAGTAGGTGTTGATCATGTTTAATTAAGATAGTTGGTGGAGGAAACTGTTTAATAGTCTGTCATAGAAGTGCTTGAAGAGGTGCTGTTGCTCAATCTGAAATACATCTGTTCTTGGAGGTGCCATAATATTTTTTCTGCTACAGCAATCTAATATGGCTACATTCTGAAAATTGCCTTTAGGAACAAGCTAATAACAGTCTTGCAAGTCAGCGAGCAAAGCTGCATTCATGTGGACTTTGGCAAATGAGCCCTTTCGGCGAAGAGGAATAAATTGTGAATCCATTAAAGAACAGGAATTTTACAGATGCTCTAGAGCAGTGTTGGCAAACCTATGGCACGGGTGCCAAAGGTGGCACTCGGAGCACTTTCTTTGGCCACCCAGCATTGCCCCTTCACAGCCACCTGTTTTCAGGTTAAATTGCTGTATTGACACTTTGCAAAAAATTAGTGGGTTTTGAAACGCAGTTTGGGCACTCAGTCTCTAAAAGGTTCACCATCACTGCTCTAGAGCAATTAGTCCTCAGTCATTTCAGGCTGGACACCAGGGTGGATTTGATTTAAATCATGATTTAAATCACGATTTAAATCACTAGTCAGTAAGGCTCAATTTAAATTATGATTTTCTACATAAATACAGTGGTACCTTGTACAAAGGAATTAATTCGTTCCAAATGAAATTATGTTAAGCAAATTTTCCTTTATACAAATTCCCATAGGAATGCATTGATAACGGAGTAATCCTATTTTTATGTTGTACGGATTCGCCCCATAGGCGATTATGTTAAGCAAATTTCCCCTATCTCCGGAATTTTTTATGTTGTACAAAATTTACGCTATACAAGCTGTTTGTTATACAAGGGTCCACTGTACTCATTTTTGCTGGAGTTGTTTTAATCTTAATATTTGCAACCAGATGAAGGTTTCATTTTAAAAATAATAACTTTTCAGATTAGTTTTACAGTTATATCAGAAAATCACTGATTTTGTAGTTATATGCCATTAGAAATACATAGATAGATAATTGTGAAATTATTGCAAGATGAACTAGCTCCAGTTTTAACAGGTTAATCATTCATATTTGGACAACTGTTCTGTTGTACTTTACCGGAAGGAGAAAACTAATCATTACCTTAATAATAACAATTTAAATAGTTGAATTTAACCAAAACAATAATATTATATAGCATTATTTATACTTGCATTTGCTTAAACATTGGCGTTTGTTAACTGATGTAGTTAAAATATATTTTACAAAACTTAGACTGACATCTAGAATATTCCCAAACTGGGTCTCTTTTATGGCCTGCTGCCATTACAGGTTTTTCTCCTCCAGGAAAAGGGTGAGAATGATAATCCCCAGGCTGCTATACACATAAAGATCTCAAGATGTAGAGCAATGAGCTCAAAAAGTTTCACTTTCATTTTACTGCTTGCCCCTCCCTCCTCAAAATTTATTCCTTGTGCAGGCCTATTCCATTCCAAACAATCTTCTATTTATTGAACTTCTTGAAACATAGCACTTAAGAGGTAAGGTGACTGATTCTGTGTACATAGATTTGCAGAGGAACAATGGGATTAAGGTCTTTTCCTCAATTCTGAATTTTATTTTATAACATTCTTGCTATGAAGAAGGTATGTTATCATTACAGACCCAAATGCACAGTTTTGAAAATAGCAAAACCAAGCATCTTTGATAATATCTTCTAGAGAGAAAAATTCCCCCAAATAATCAGAAACCTCTGGGAGAGCATGGCATTGTGAATGGATTAATACAGCCTTATGCTACTTAATTAAAAACTAATTTCATGATGAATAACCTTTGGACTATAATGTATCAGTACCTTAACTAGAACACAATCTTTAGAGAGATTTTTTCCTCAAAAATCATTTAAATTTTAAAAACTGATTTAAATTAAGAAACTCTGATAAAAAATTTGAAAATTGAGGTCCTTTTAATGTTTTACCACATCTGTTTATTTTTTCTCCCACTTTCAATTCTCTTTCTTCGTTACTTTCTCCATTTAATACTTGGCATTGGAAACCACATTGCAGCCATCGACAAATATTTTAATGCTAGTTACATTTGCTAATTTATGAATCAGTGACCTCATCTAACATGCTACATCCGAGTCCAGAATTTTGTATAAATGGATTATGGTGACAATTTTTAATTTAGTTTGCTTTTCCAGTATAGTGAATCTGAATTTGCCTTTCACAGTCTAGATAAAATGGTTGATGTACACTTGTCAAGATGTGAAATGTTGAATGTATAGCATACTGCATTAATTAAGGTGCTGTAGAAAAATGCAGTCCTAAAAATGTACACAGCATTTTATAAATAAGGCTTGGAGTGGAGTTTACTAAAGGTACAGTAATCCCCCGTTTATCGTGGCGGTTAGGGATCCAACTCGACCCGCGATAAAGGGAAATCCACGTTATGCAAATGCTGGGTCAGGTTGGGACTGAGGGGCCTGTTTCAGGCATCCTACATTTAACCTTAGGCCTGGTGCTGCCTCGAACAGGCCTCTCACGGGCTTCCTGGGCCTGTCAGAGGCTCCAGAAGTGGTTTCCGGTGAACTGGAAGTCATTTCCTGGTTTTTTGGAAGCCACTTTTGTTTTATGTCAGTTATTTCTGTGTACATTGTTAGTCACTTCAAGATTGCTTGTTTATAGAGAGAAGAAACGGACAAATTCATATTAATAATGATAAATGATGATAATTATGCTACAGCCCTTTCTGCATTCATTAAATCTCCCAGCAAGGCAGATTGGAATGAGAGGCATGTGTTATTTCTTTGTGAGCCAAGTAAATATTGAGGAAGAGCAGATGACATAAATCTTCATGGGAAGAATGGAAGAGCAGGGAAAAAATGTATGTCTCATATCTGTTTTTTGTCATGTACCTTGTCTATATATATAGTTTTTCCCAAATCTGCATAGCATGTAGTCATGTGAGTATCCTTCCCTATTGATCTCAGAGTTGCCTGCTCCTATACATACAAGTTATAATATACTGTAGTTAATTGTGGTCAAAGAAACCCGGAGTCTTTTAACGTGCCAGCATTCAAAAATTGCATTTGGCATTTTAAGAATTGTATGTGTACACTTACGGCCAATATCAAATGCCGGTTTGTATGTCTAAATTTTACTTGTATTCACAAGCAGTTCAGGATCAAACAGGAAAGATGGTCCTGAAACCTTTTGGAGTGAGAGACCTCACCCATCTATGTGCTATCCTAGTTCGTACTTGCTTTGAGTCCTCTTTGTGGGATTTTCAGCATAGTGCTATGCATTTGATCAAGTAGAATAGGCAGATGGCTGGGTGAAGATCTGTCTTAGCGCATTGTGTCCAGATCCATTGAGATTTTAGAGAATCTTTAAACCTTTTTGGTAATGGTGGTTTAGTGGAATCTGAGATTCTGAATACACTGGAATTACTTGCTGTTCTTTAGTAATGTGCTTGGCTTCCTTTCTTTGGCATACTGCTATATTCCCCATTATAGTACAAGGTGTGATAGCCCGTGTCTTTAGCCTTTGCCTGAACCAAGTTATCCATCCATTAACAGTGGTGTCTGCAGTGGAGGATACCAGTTGACAAAGTCTGGCATTCTGCTTTAGCTGCATTGGAAAGGGACCATAGCTCACGGATAGTGTTTGTGCTTTGTACATAGAACTGTTTATGAATTCTTTGTAGCAATGTACAGTTGCAAATGATTCCACTGATCAGTGAAGTCAATGTAAAACTCTTTTCAATTTAAAATGCTATTGCTGAAAGAGATAAATAACTGAACTTTAGCTCATGAGCTATATGTACCTTCCAAGATGTTTAAGACATTTAATAGATATGAAAGTGAACGCAGTACATGCATATTGAAAGGGTGTGAATATGCTAAACAAAATTATAATTGGTGAGAGCATTCAGGGTTAAATATTTTAAACCTGGGTAGTAGTAAGTGATGTTATATACAAGTGGGATAATAAAATACATGCATCAGTTCTTGAAATAGTCATCTTGCCCAAGTGCTATAAACAGTTTTGGGGAAAGTATATTTTTATGTTTTAAAGGTAAAGGTTCTCCCCGCACATGTGTGCTAGTCGTGTCCAACTCTAGGGGCGGTGCTCATCTCTGTATTCAAGCCGAAGAGCCAGTATTGTGCAAGTCCATGGCCACGTGGCTGGTGTGGCTGCAAGGAAACACTGTTTTACCTTCCTGTATTTTATGGCGGTACCTATTTATCTACTTGCATTGACATGCTTTTGAACTGCTAGGTTGGCAGGAGCTGGGATTATCAGCAGGAGCTCGCTCCACTGCATGGCACCCAGGATTCGAACTGCCGAGCTGCCGACTTTGCAGCTGACAGTTTTCAGAAGCCTTAGTCCACTGAGTCACCACGCCCCCTTATGTTTTATTTATAACTTAATTTCCCATCTTACTAAGAGTTGTTCCAAGTGTTGTTTTACAATGCTATGAAACTCAGTGCTTTTGAAATAAGGTGGTATTGAGCAGTATTATGGTGATTTTTTTCTCCCTTTGAGACTTGTAAACTACAGGTAGTAAGATTTTGTAGTACGGTGTGATTGTCTATATGGTAAACAATATGGTAACATGATGATTTAGTGGCATGACAGTGGTCCAAAACATGTGGTATATCCTAAACACTGTTATGCTTAATAGCAAGTCTACAGGGATAGTTTAGTGATAACCTGGTTCTCCAGATTCTAAATGAGCAGTCATAGAATCGAAATCAGTGAAGTAGTCCTTGTGATTTTTGCTGTACTATTTATGACAAATTTTACAAGCAGATTTGGCCTACATTCTGTTTCAACAAACTATGTTTTATAGTAATTGTAGTGTCTTGTTGCAGTAGAAGTAATTATAAGGCCTTCTCCATCCTGACTTGTCTTCTGTAAGCTGTATCAATGTGGAACCAGCTCGTAATTGGGAGGTTTGTCTGATGCCTAAGGTGAAATGAATCAGGTAAATGTGATAATTGAGGCTGTAATTTATTGGTAGTTTTCTTTCTAAAAGATGGGGCAGTAATTCTGACTAGGAGGGTTTTAAAACCGGTTATGTAAGAAAATTTGTTTATTAAGATAGCATACTGAGATACAAACTTTTCAATACTTTGCACTGAATGGCACTAGCGTCAGTAAAATAAAAGGTGCAGTGGGAAATACAGATAAGCTATAGTTGACAGTTTTCTATGCAGCAGCCTAGAATCAAATGCTGTTTTATATTGATGCTGTGCATTTGGGTATTGGTATAGATATGCACAAGCATACAGTTACTGGGAGAAGTATTTGCAAAAACTGAGACAAAAAATTTTTTCCCATTAGTTTTCACTCCGGCGTTGGTTTGTGAATGCTGCTTCTGGATATATAATCCACATTGCATGTGGAGTTTTTATAAATGCTGTTGGATTTTTCCAACTTCTGTTTTATTTTTACCAGCTTGCTTTAAATTGTGTGCTGGTACATGGCCTGCCCCAACTGAGAATAAATTGTGATGCTTTGGACAACCATTTTTTCTGTTTGTTTGATATGTTTGTTGGTGTGATTGTATATAGCTGCTACAGGGAGGTGGTAGATATGATGATAGGAAATGGTCTTGATAAATGATTGATATCACCAGCTATCACAGCAGGAAATCCCATCCAGATTTGATCCTGGATGACCATGCTGAACATTGCAGAGACCTGCTTGAATGTTTCTGGGGGAGTTGGTCTTTCTCAGATTTGACCACCGGAGTTCTCTATGCATCAGCAGGGCAGATCTGGAGGAGGACTTGCACTATACCAAGATTCGATCACATTTACCAGGTGCCAAATCCCACAGACTGCTGGGTTTGAGTTCATGAAGAATGAGTACCTGAGACAGAATAGGAATTCTGTCTACCCTCGAGTACAGCAGTCTTGATGCCTGATCTGATTAATCTTATCTCATGTATGGTGCTGCAGTAATCTCGGTTCTTGTTCTTGGAGACTTAAAGAGTAGTAGCTTGCCACTACATGGGTGGGCTATATCCCACAATTATATCCCACATAATTGTAAACAAATATCCATCCATGCAGATATCAGTTTGTCAGGAGCAGCTCAGGACTTCATGTCTACTATAATAAACAGGTTGTCTCAAATGGTATCTGGTCCTACTAATGTTGCAGGGCACCCTCATGACCTGATTTTCTGAACTGGGCAAGATGATGATGATCTGGGTGTGGAGGAACTCTCAATAGATCTATTGTAATGGACAAATCATACATTGGTAGAGTTTAGACTTTGAGCTTCTTCAGGGGTGGGGAACCAATTAAAATGCTCCACCCTAGGAGACTGATGGATCTAGATGGTTTAATCACAGCTCTTGAAAAGTGTTTGGCTGTCTTGGCAGGCAATTCTGTTGAGGCTTTAGCGGATTTCCAGAATGTGGAGGTGGCAAGGACTGTTGACATGATTGCTCCTAGGTGTTTCCTCTTATGGACATGCTAGTTCCTTTGTTTACTAGGGATCTAGGGTTGATGAAATTAGTGGAATGGAGAGTAGAGGGATAATGTCATAAAACATGAAGCAGATCCAATTGAACATGGGCTAGAGCTCATGGGAAGTCCTACCCTGTGAAAGTGATGGCAGCAATGAAGCAAATTTTCTCTTCCACCATTCAGCCAAGTCTTTTGGGTGGTCAAGGACCTGTTGCACAGGTGGCCACAAGGGAAAAATGATGACTCTTTGATTGTCTGTTCTGAAGAGTTTCTGCTTGATGTGGACAAGAGAAAGGCACCACATGTGTACTGGACACTTTTCCTTCCTGGATTATAAAATCAGCCAGAGGGTGAGGAGTGGGTTAAGGGAATATTGAGTGCTTCCTTGTAGGAGGGCAAGGTATCAGCTTGCCTGAAAGAGGCAGTAGTGATAACTTCATTTTTAAAAGCCCTTCTTGAATCTTACTACAGTGTATTGAAATATTATTGACCACTCTCCAGTATTCTGTTTTTGGATAATATTTTACAGTATGTGTGGCATCTCAGTTCCAGAGGTTCCTGGATAATGTGGATGTCACCACATGCTGCCATATCTGCGTCCATTTCAGTTTAGCTTCTGGCCTAGTTATAGAACAGATACAGCTTTGGTTGCCTTCGTGGATGACCTTACTGTAGGAATTGGATAGGTGCAGTGTGGCCCTGTTGGTTTTTCTGGATTTTTCAGCAACTTTTGATACCATTCACCATGGTAACTTTTTGGCGGGCCTATCTGGGATGGAACTTGAAGGTACTGTCTTAACAGTGATTCCAGTCCTTCCTGGATGTCTGAACTCAGAAGATGGTGTTGGGGGGACTCCATTTGGATAGCCTAGCTATTGACTTGTGGTATCCCCTAAAATTCAAATCTATTCTCCATGTTATTCAACAACTACATGAAACATGTAACTCCTTTACTGCAACAGCTTCACTGGTTGCCATTCTTTTTTCAGTCTCAGTTCAAAGGACAGTAATGTCTTGAATTACAAAATTAGTCTGTTCCAATGGGATTTTCTTAACTTGATTAATTTGTTCCGTAGGGTAGAAAAAAGACAAACATACATTTTTTTGTTCGAAAGTCTTTATAAAGTGCACTTTAAAGGCATGCAGAGCAGGAACACCACCACTAACACCCCACAATCGTAAAGATCAGCTCCCCCCCACTCCACAATCAAAAGAATGCAAGGCAAACACTTAGAAAAAAGCAGGGAAATAGTGGAGTTCAGCTCTGCCCACACCACAATCAAAGAAATGCAAGGCAGATGCTTAGAAAAAGTATGGAAATGGCAAAGATCAGTTCCTCCCCCCTCACTCCATAATCGAAAGATTATGCATGAAAAATTCTCCAAAATGACTTCAAATCTCTCTCAACAGGGGGCTGGCCTTAGAAACCTCCCAGGCACAATGCATCCTGGGAGGAACTATTTTGTATCTCAAAAAACCATAAAAACCACCAGGGTCATATTTTTGTAATTTAAAATTTTTCTATACTTGCAGATTTCCTTTCATAATTCAAGTTTTTCATTGTTCAAAGCATTCATAATTCAAGGCATTACTGTACTGGTTTTTACCTTTAAAGCCCTATACAGTTGGGATCAAAACCAAACCATGCCTGTGTGCCTACTAGATTTTGAGATCTTCTGGGAGGGTGTTGCTGTTGTTTTCACAATCTTCCCAGGCTTGTTTGGTAAGGACACAAGAGAGGGCCTTCTCAGTGGCTGTTTTTTTTTTGCTTTCCTTCCATTCTCACTTAATTAACATCAAATTAGTCATTTGTGCTAGGTGTATATAGACTAATTTTTAAAATCAGTCCCCCCCCCCCCCGAACATGAAATTATTCCTTCTATTGTGCCTGGGGCTGCTGAGGTACTCAACAGTGCTTGCCCATATAGAGATTAAAAAAGGATGTAAGTTTGACCAGAAGGTAGATTGGATTTGAACTGTGGTGTTGAAATTGGTATCAGTTCCTCACCTTGGGCCCATCAGTTTCTCTAATGTTTCAATCCTCCAAATCAGCCATTTTCCTCATAAAAAGATTATCTCATAATATACCCTGTAGAATTAATTTAGCACATGCATATAGGTGAAATTGTAGTTGATAAGAAAATATAAGCTGGGCTAGCTCAGTCCCTAACATTGTTAAGAAGAGGAATGCCATTTACTTCTTGATGAGTCGAACCTAAAATGGTTAAGGATAAAAAGGTTAAATAAGTTGATTCCATGATTGTCTATGAAGGGATGGTGGAATCAGAGTGGCATTACTAAATTATCACTGTGCCAAAAGGTATAGATTATGATTACTTAAATATGGAAAACAGAATCGACCATACAAAAACAGAGTTACATCTTTTTGACAGGAAAACAAGGACATGACAGCCTCCCATATAAATTTCCTCAGTACAGTACATCTTTAACTTTCTGAAAGCACAGTAATCCCGCATTTATCCCAGGGATTAGGGACCCGACCTGACCTGTGATAAAGGGGAATCCATGTTATGCGGATATTGGGTCAGGTTGGGACTGAAGGGCCTGTTTGGGGCCTCCTACCCTCACCCCAGGCCTGGCGCTGCCCCAAGTGGGCCTCCAATGGGCTTCCCAGGCTCGTCGAAGATGCCAGAAGTGGCTGCCGATGCTGGGGCCTCTGACAGGCCTGGGAAACCCATCGGTGGACCACTCAGAGCAGCACCAGGCCTGAGAAGGCCCCCAACAGGTTCATGCAGCTTGCCCCAGGAGCCCTTGCCTTCATATACTGCAGTCCCATGATATACCGCAGAATATTAAAAAAATATATATAGTGGGGGATGACTGTAATCTTGATGGCAGAGAGAACAATTAAGTTTATTTATAATATATTCATCTTGACTTTTTTAATATAAAATAATACCCATCTGCCCTAATCAAGAAATATTTCAGTCAGCAGCGTTGTCAGATGCATATTAATTACTTGAGTGGAGTGATGTTCCAGAAAAAAAACCAGTGGCTAAACTTCTATTGCATTATATCTGTGCAAGAGTACGTACATGGAGTCACACCCAGGCAGTCTGCACTGCTTGCTTAATCACATAGTTGATTGTTGTTAGTAGCTGTGGAAGTGTGTCTGTGCAATTGATTGCTTCGAATTGACCTCCACCTTGATGTGCATTCAGCAACTATGTGTCCAATTTTAAGTTACACAGGCACAGTAAAGAGCAGGATTTTGGCCAATATGTCTAAGGATCTGGTAACTTCTTACCACCAACTAAATGTCAAGTGGCAATTTCAGGAGAGGTGCCTCTTGAAGAATTGCCCTCTGTGCAAACACTAAGATTTCTAAAACAGTCTGATATTTCCCATTTGTTTTTAGTAGTGTAACACTGAGCAATTGTATTAGTTTTTAGAAGGAATGAAAGGAAGCTTTATGCCAATGCTGAATTCCTAATTTTTACATCTTTATTTGTTTTGTACTTTCTGTATATATACAGATGCCTAACAGACTTGAAAAAATGAAACAAAATGAGAGTAATTACTTTGTGCTTTCACAGTGGCATTAATGGTGCTTTTGAAGTGCATTTCAAAATAAAAGCACTGGGGTAATTATGTTGCTTTGCTAAATTCCAATGTTTAGGTGAATGGTGCCATTGTTGTCTAAGTGACTACTTGCACAGTCACAGCCTGCTTTACAATCTTAGTACAGTATTTACTTTCTCTTTTCTGGATACTGGAGATTAAAGAGTACAACATTTTGAATGGCTTCACAGCCTGTTTATGAGAGTTACAGGTAAGGGACTGGAAGCAGTAAAGCAGTACTATCAGCTGACAATTGTTAAAGGGTTTCTTTTCTCTCTGACTCATTGCATGGGGCTGGGCTAATTTGTTATTCTGGCAAAACTCTTGCAAAAGTCGTTTGTGTGTTGCCTGAGAATATATGGATGGATATGTGATTACATGCACAGCAGGACATATTGCAATAAATATTTTTGTCTAAACCATTCTAACCAGGGCTGTGGAGTCGGAGGAAATTTTGGGTACCTGGAGTCGGAGTCGGAGTTGGCAAACAATGCACCGACTCTGACTCCGACTCCGACTCCTCCTAAATTTAGATTGGGATTTTTTAAAAAAGCAAGTTTAAATGTCCCAATTCACAAAAAGTTATAATTAATGACTTCTTCACTGTAAGAATAAAGACCAATGCATGCAGTGCCTCACGTAACCTCAAAACAAACACGTTAAGTGACCGTGAAGAAGCATGCTTTTCATGTGCTTCACTATATGGCACACAATGCACAATTAGGAGCGGCAATACTTTCCATAGTGTTGTGTTCTGCTGTTACGCAGCGCCCATAGGTAACCTAGCCTCTCACTGATAAGGGAGTACGTAAATATGTTTTTTGCAGGATTAGAGACACTTGTATAAGTGAAGGGAATGGAGGGTCAATAGTTCAAGGAATGTATAAAATACATTCACCTATTAATACAGAGGAGTTGGAGTCGGAGTCGGAAGTACAAAAAAACTTAGGAGTCGGAGTCGGAGAAAGCACAGTTTTCAGACTAACTGAAGAGAGTTTTAGACTGACTAGTATATTGCTTTGACTTGCCATCTCGGAAGCTTGAGCTAAATGTGGTTAACCACACTGGGTTTGGGCAGTTATAGTGAAGTAAATTATAATAGCCTCATCTGTTTTTGTGCTTCTGTAGAAAGTGTATTTATGTCCAACCACAACTTTGAAATAGTGCAAGCTTTCCTCCTTTACCAAGTAAGAAGCAGTGTCATCATATGAGCATGTAAAGGGCTGTAGTTTTCATTCTGCTTTACTAGAGAAATTATGAATTGTCTTGTTAGAATGATAAAATCATAGAAGCATGGATGTGCAGAAAGAAGGTGATCAGTTTCTTATAGCACACATTCCCCATTTTTTCCTACCAGAATGATGGAAATAATGAGTTAATTCATGTCAGGGGAGCAGGATGGATGAAAATAAATGATTTTTTAAATATCAGATTGATTTAAATCAGGATTTAAATTTTAAAAATAATTTTTAAAATTTAAATTGCAATAATCTGATTTTAAAAATCATATAAGTTTAAATCAAATCCACTCTGTAGTGTAATGTAGTGAATTATGTTGTGCCAAGTTTATTACTTCATTTAGTTAATTGAAGGGACTCTTTTTTGAAATGGACCTCCAGATTCAATCTCAGGGATTGAACCTGGGACAGTTTTTGTATGCAGGGCAATTACTCAGCCAATTTAGTTGACCACAACCCTTCCCTTTTTTGATAAAAACCTCACACAAACTGTTTGGATTTACTTGGTAATGATTAGAAGCAGGAAGCACTCTTCTTCAGTTTCTAGATTTTTCTGAAGAAACTTAACTGGTCAGGAATAAGGTCAAATCAGCCAAATGTCGCCCTGTGGTTACCTTACTGTACTTTGTGGTCGTGTGGTATTTATTCCAGGATGTATGTCCCAATATGTTTTTGAATTACTGAACCATTTTTGGGGCTGGATTACTATTCATATTGGGCGCTGCAGTCCCATTTTTCCATGTGTTGTTTAAAATGTTGCATCAATATTTTGGACACGGTTCCATTATGGTTTCCCTTCTGTGTTCCCAGTGCCTTAGAAAATAATGTGTTGCAGTCAGTGGACCACCTTCCCCACACAGCAGATCCAAATCTATAAGCACCTAGAGCTTCTTGTTGAGATTGTTTGATAGAAGTTAACTGACACAATGACACAAATGCAGTGGATTATTTAAAAAAATGTAAAACATTTTAAATTGACCTACTATTTTTGAACTACTATACTTTTGAACAGTGTGAAAGTAGTTCAAAAGTTGCGATATGATCATTCACACAGAGCAACAGTTTTGAATACCCCAGAATTCTTGGCTGACTTTTACTTTTAGCTGAGTAAAAATCAGCCAAGAATTCTAGGGTGATCAAAACCTTTATAGTACTGTATGCAAGTAGCAGCTTCACAAAAGGAAGAGTAATCCTGTGACACATTTCCAGGCAATTGATAAATGTGTAAACCTTCTACCATCCATGGTTCAGAGCTGCTTATAGATACTGTTAGAAAGAGGACATAGGTCCCTATTTCTCACAGAGAACTGTCCTGAAGATTTAAAAGATTTGTGCTTAGCTTGCTTAACTACTTGCCATCCAGCTTCCTTTGCTATTCCTACTCTTAAAAAAAAAACTACAGTGAATTCTTGCATTTGTATCTAGGCATCCATTCAGCGCTAAATCCAATTTTATTTACAAATCCTTTTCTGCAGAAGAATGAAACCCTCTGCTAATAAATCCTAGAGCCCTTCTGTTTCACAACTGTTTCAGGCCTGGTAAAATCGATTGAATCTGAATAAGTGTTCTAGATGCATTTATTTTTATAATAGTTTTTGTTTATTTTTTCCTCAAGTGTAAAGGACATGTAGGCAACAAGTTAGGGAAAGAGTGTTGGAATAAAGGTAAGGAAAATTTTGCAAAGATTTAATTTTAATTCTTGCTTTTTTCCTTGCCATACAAATTTAGAAATGCACTTCTCACGCTCTTTAAAAATTGTTTGTTTTAGAATGATTAGAATACTTTGAAATAAAAATAATAATTTTGGCAGGATACCTGTGTTCATTTTAATCATTAGCAATTGTCTCTAACAATGATAATTATAGATTTTTCCATCTAATTAAGTCCTTTTTAATTTCTTCAATCATTTTCAAGGAGTTATCTTTTAAAAGGGTGCTTGTCTTGTTTGAAAAAAATTATGCCGAGATGTTTTATCTTCCTTCCTTCCTGAAAGTTTGTAAGCTCTATAAGGTTTTCAGTCTCTTGTTTTTGCATATTTTTAGTTAGAAACTTTGTTTTCTTATGGTTTATTTTCAGGCATGCCATCTGTCAAAAATCTTTTAGCTCCATCAACACAGATTCTATTGACTCTTGTGTATCTTCCAAAACTATAAGTAAATCATCTGGAAAGGCCTGTACTTTATATGATTCCCCTTGTAGTTTAAGACCTTTAATATGCCACTTATTTGACGGGAAGCCACTCTGGGCAGTTTCAGCCGTAATATGTCGTTTTAGTTTTCTCTTTCTTCAATTTCTGAGCCAACCGTCTTCCAGCTTTATTGGAATTAGGCATTTATTAATAGGAAATAATTTTAAACCAAAGTGTTGGGATTGGGAGTAAAATATGCATAGGAGGATGTATTTGAAGATATGGCATGTGCTTGTTTTGATGATATCAGCGTCAAATAGTGCTAGCAATATGGAAATATAGTTTATATGAATAAATGAGTAACTCCTTATAGAAAATCAAGAAGTTAGAGCATACCACTGAGAATTGGCTAAGAATTGGCTATATGAAATATGTTTACACCACCCTTTTGATGGCAGTAGTTTCTTAACTCATGCAGTTGGGTTAGGTCAGTCTTTTACGACAAACACTATGCATAAACAGCTCCTGGGTATTATTATTATTAAAATAATCCAAGCTTTCGATGGCAGTGTGTTGAGCGATCTTCATATGGAAAGGCAAGATATGAACTAAAACAAAGCTAACCTTAAATATATCAGGATACAGTCAAAACCAGTACAGTGGTACCTTGCATAAAGGAATTAATTCGTTCCAAATTAAATTCTGTTAAGCAAATATTCCTTTATACAAATTCACCACAGGAATGCATTGAAAACATTGCGACCATTTTTATGTTGTACGGATTCGCCCCATAGGCGATTCTGTTAAGCAAATTTCCCCTATCTCCAGAATTTTTTATGTTGTACAGATTTTATGTTATACAAACCCTCTGTTATACGAGGGTCCACTATACGTGGGTTAGGAGTGGGTTGTTGCTCCATCTTTTTCTGTACCCTGCTTCCCCACTCAATAAAATCAAATTTGGATAGTTCTACAACTTTGGAATTCATGGGGAGTATATCTGAGGAGATTTTGCTTGCTGCCTTAACACTTGGCAGGGGCAGTGGGGCTTACAAGCCTTCAAATATTTTTTTTTGAAAATTTGGGATATCTGACAAAGTGGGTTCTCAGTCGACATAAGCTATTGCTATAGTACATTTGTTAGTCTTCAAGATGCCACAAAACTTTTGCTCTTATCATGGACATCTGTCAGGAATTCTGGTGGTGTAACACTGAGCATTGGTTGTAAATGTTCAGCAGTTTAGTCATAGGATTCTTTTAGTATAAAATATAGTGAGTATGTGTTCTGGCATGTATGCTTATCTAAACATCTTCACTGTTTATTGCAAATCTTTTCTCCCTTTTCCTCTTTTTTGTTTTACTGTATACATGCGGTGTGCTCAATAACTGGTGTTAGCTCAGTTTTAAGATGCATATACTGTACATACTCAAGTATAAGTCGACCCAAGTGTAAGTCGAGGCCCCTAATTTAACCCCCCAAAACTGGGGAAACGTATTGACTCGAGTATAAGACTAGGGTGGGAAATGCAGCAGGACCTGGCAGCTCTTCCTTTATGAGCTGGGGGATGTTTAAAATAACTTTTAGCCACTGAGGCAAGTTATCTGTGGCTAAAAGTCATTTTAAACATTGTGTGCTGCTTCTCATGACCCACCTCTGCATCACAGGGGAGTGGCACACAGTGTTTAAAATGACTTTTAGCCACAGATAACTTGCCTCAGTGGCTAAAAGTATTAGGGCTGAAAAACTAGGCTTATATTCGAGTATATACAGTATTTTAAACAGCAAAATGCACATATGATTTTTGTGTGTCCTCACAGTCTTGAGGGCTTCTACTATTCATTCAGGAATTGAAAAGCCCTTTTCTGACAGATTTGCTAGATATGCCAAGGGCCCCTTTTTTCAGCCCAGTTATATTAGCTTCTGTTTTCTGTTCAGATAGAAGGAATGTGAAAATGAATCATATATAAAGTGAGTGAAGGCTTTCTGAAGGCTTTGTCTGGTAAATTGTGTAGGCTTTGTCTGGTAGATTTTACATTTATATTATGAATCACCAAATCAGGAAGAATCTGAGATCTCATGTGTTGAACTTTCATAAGTTTGATTCAGATGTAAATGTTTGATTCAGGTTTTGCTTGTTCTAAAATACGGGTTCCCACGTTGGAGATTGTGATGTGATCTCAAGGGGGTGAGGATGGCAGTGGCTGCCTGGCCACCAGAGAGGTTGAAGCAGTAGGGGGAGCCTGGGAAGATGAGACAGATTGATGAAAAGTAGGGATGTTCGGAGATAGTGTTGTCCAGATTGGTTCCCCTCCCGACACACATGTTGTGGCTGGGGGGAGGGGGGAGGCATCACAATAGTAATTGAAAGATTATTTAATGTGTTTTCTTTCCCCCATTAACATGCTTTTATAAGCAAATATGATGGTGGGGCTCACAGGTTCCTTCTCTGTTATAAAAGGGTGTCACAATACAAAAATGATTGGAAAACATTGCTCTAAAACAGTGATGGCGAACCTATGGCACGGGTACCAAAGGTGGCACTTGGAGCCCTTTCTGTGGGCACCCGACATCACCCCTTCATAGCCAGCTGTATACAGGTTAAATTACTGTATTGGCACTTTGCAAAAAATAAAATAAAATAGTGGCTTCTGAACTGCAGCTTGGGCACTCGGTCTCTAAAATGTTTGCCATCACTGCTCTAAAAGAATGAGTCTGAAAGGAACTGTGAGCTTGTCCTGTTTCCCCTTCCCCATTTGCACTTGGAGCAACTGTTTCCTGCTTTCTGGCAAACTATAATTGTATCTCAGGGTCAAATCATGACTTGCAGGTCAAGTGTGCTTCATAATTTCCTGGATTAGGTGTGCCAGTTAATTACAGTATTCTGAGCATGCAGAGGAAAGAGCGAGGAAGACACTTTAGGAACTTTACGCTGCATTTTGGATCTTTTCTCTAGTACCAAATCATAGTTTGGTTTTGCATCTGAATCAAGCCATAACCCAATATCTTCTACTGTGCTGCCTCTTTCCCTGGTTTAGCAGGCAAGAGATACGTTTTAGGAACACAAGAAAAGTCATGCTGGATTAACAGCTCCTTCAATTTACATTTTCCATGAGCTCAAATACCCATCATCTTTGTTAGGCATTGATGGCACTGACTTTCATGAATTTGTGTAATTAGCTCTGTATAGGATGTTGCTCTTAGGACAACTTCAGTGGACCCCAAATGACAGCTTGACTGTGGCATGACCTTTCCTTTGTTTTAAGTGCAGGGGTGTGAAATCTAATCCTTGACCTTAACCACAGACTTGCTGCTTCTTGCCTCATCTAGGAAGACTGCCTGGTTAATATCATCTTGCCAAGAACTTTACATCTAAGAATGATCTCCTGGTCATGTTTTGACTTTTGGTACATGCTTTGAAAAAAAAAAGGGTATTGCCCTTGAAAGCTTGCAATGTTTTTTTGTTATTTTTTTAGTGGCCTATAAAGGTATCACCTATACACTGGTCAGAGGGGTCACATTACTCCTCCACCCTCACTCCCCAACCATTACAACAGCTCCTCTGATTGCTTATCCATTTCCGGGCACAACTTCTGGTTCTAACCTATAAAGGCCTAAATGCCTTGGCCCCAAGTTATCTCAAGGACCGCATTTCCCTATATGAGCCTACCCAGGATTTTCTTTCACTCCCAGGTGCATTTGATGGAGACATGGGAGAGGGCCTTCTCTGTTGCTGCTCCCAGACTTTAGAACTCCCTCCTACAGAAGACCAGGCTGGCCCCATCTTTGAGGTCCTTTTGCAAACAGGCAAAGACCTTTCTCTTTAGGCAAGCTTTCCCTTAATGGCTGGCTGCCTAGGTCAGTGATGGTGAACCTTTTAGAGACCGAGTGTCCAAACTGCAATTCTGAACCCCTAATTTTTTGCAAAGTGCCAATACAGCAATTTAATCTGAATACAGGTGGCTGTGAAGGGGTGATGTTGGGTGCCCACAGAAAGGGCTCCAAGTGCCACCTTTGGCACCCGTGCCATAGGTTCACCAACACTGCCGTAGGTGAAGTTTTAAATGGATGGTTGCATTGCTTTCTATTGCTTTGAATGTGTTTTTGGTGGTGCTTTGTTTACTGTCTTTTAGTGTAGTATTTGATCCTTTTTAGTATGTGTAGACTTGCTGTTTTTTTTTGCTTTATATATTATTTTTGAATGATGTTGTAAGCCAACTTGAGTCCTGTCTTAAGCAGAAAGGTGGGATAAAAATATTTTAAATAAATGAATTTGTGTCATTGAATTCAATAGTTTCACCATGCATGGCCATGTTAAGGCATATAGGCCTGAGTGTGTATTATATGCAACTACTCTAGTTCTATGATCATACATGCCACAGTTTTGACCGCTACGATGCTAGTCATTATTCCTATCATAGTTTTCATTCTTATAAAGAATTATACTTTGTTTGGTATTGTGAAGAAGTGGCACCAGAAACCACTGGCTCAATGTATCTGAGAATGAGGGATATGAAACTGTTTATAAAATCCTATCACTCTTAAGAGGGATAGACATGGAATTTGAGAAGGAAGCAGATAGGGTAAAAGGAATGAGAAAGAGAGACTTGATAGTAGTAGAAAGGCCAAGAGGGAAAGAGGGAATGACAAGAGACACGCCAGTAGTCGAGGGAATATCTTATTGCGGGAAAGTAGGAAAGGGATGTAATAGTGGAGGTGATAAAAGATAGAGGATTGAGAGAGAGAATAGATAAGGAGACAGAAGGAGAAAGAATAGTGAGGGAGAGGAATTACTTGTGGGTTGGCGATGGATTGAGTTAGAGGATTTCTGGACCCATCAGATGGTTTGGATGAAGTTACCCTTGGAAGAGACTGAGAGGATGAAAGGGGATAAGCCCCTATCCCAGCTCTCCTAAAGTGGAAAAATATGTAAAAAGAACAGAACAAAAGAGAGTGGAGGGGTCACCAAGCAGTCGATTGGGGGAGAGGGACTGACATCTATGTTGTGGGTTGCTATAATATGCAAGCGCACACACACAGTCGTGCAAACCTACTGACAGGGAGAAAATTTGGTGGTACCCCTGGTCCTAGAGATTGCTGCTGATGAACAGTTGAGTATTGGTTGAGTTCACCCCCAATGTTGAAAGAAAGCTGTTAAGAAGCTCTGCTTGTATTCAAATAAAAATTTGTTGCATGTGGTATCTGATGCATTGTTTATTAAGAGGGAAGGAGAGGAACCACCCATAGTAAAACACGAACACAATCACAGGTATAAAGAACTAATACTAAGATAGACATTTACTACTTAGATGGCTTCTTGTTGTTGGGTAAAGGTTCAGCAATGTGGATGTTTGATGCTGCTCATTTTAAGTTACTACACACCAAACCATAGTTTCCTCTTATCATGAAGGGTTATGTACCAGGTAGTCTAATTACATATTGAATTTTCAACCAATGATCTTTTAAAACATGTTTTATACAGTAATCCCCCATTTATCGCGGGGGTTAGGGACCCGACTTGACCTGTGATAAAGGAAAATCTGCAATATGCAGGTGCTGGATCGGATAGAGACTGGGGAGCGGCTGTCTGGGGCCTCTTACACTTACCTTTGTCCTGGTGCTGACCTGGGTGGGCCTCCAATGGGCTTCCCAGGCCTGTCAGAGGCCCCAGAAGTGGTTTTGGGTGATCCTGAAGGCACTTCTAGTTCGCTGGAAACCATTTCTGAGGCCTCCGACAGGCCTGGGAAGCCTGTTGGAGGCTCCAGAAGTGGCTTCAGCTGATTCAGAAGGCATTTCCAGTTTGCCGGAAACCACTTCTGGGGCCTCTGACAGGCCCGGGAAGCCCATTGGAAGCCCACTCAAGGCTGCGCCAGACCTGGGATAAATGCAGGACGCCAGAAACAGACCCACACAGCTTGCCCCAGGAGCCCTTGCCTTAATATATTGTGGTCCTGCAATATACCAGGACCACAAAATGGCAGGGGACGACTGTAGTGTTGTGCATGAGAGTTAAAGTTATGTTTTCATTTAGTAAAATGTTTGGACAGAATACCAGACATATACACTTGAATTAATCTACAGAATCTCACATAGTTACATTTTGACTAGTGAAGGGATCCTAAGTTGTAAAAGGTTTGATAGGGAGCCTTAAGACATGTGGGATGAGGGAACAGAATAAATAAAAGGCTAAAGCTAATGATGTCATCAGTCTTGCATGTTCAGAGCTGCAGGAACAGGATTCAGTCGACTCAGTATTCTGAAAATAATTATTTTTTTTTATTTTTTATTTTTTAGATCTTTCAGCTGCCCAAAGAAAGTTTGCTCGATCACTGAGAGAATTCAGATTTGAGTGTATTGGAGATGCTGAAACAGATGATGAACGATGTATAGGTATGTGAGTTCAGTAATAATAACGATGCCAAATCTGCTTTTAATTTTTAGTCTTCTTTTTATTTTCAGTATTTAGTGATCTGATGTTTATTTGCATTACAGATGCTGCCCTCCACGAATTCTCTAACTTTCTAAAAAATCTGGAAGAACAAAGAGAAATAATGGTAAGATTTTAAAATTTTAAATAAAAATGCTACGTGATCTCTCTCTCTCTCTCTCTCTCTCTCTCTCTCTCTCTCTCTCTCTCTCACACACACACACACACACACACACACACACACACACACACACACACACACACACACACAAAGAATCAGTACACTGAAATTACATTTACATTTTCCACCATATTTGACAAGGCAATATAGATAATACTACCAGTAGCTGGGCTTCTTTCTTTCTTCTTAGCAGACATATTTAACTGCTAATCTAATAAACCATAGTTCTTTTCTGACTATCATATTTTGATCCTATAAATATTTTAAGAACATATACATTGTAAACTTAATAGCAAGTTAGATTTTATTATGTCATCTTAGCATTGTTCTCTACAGCAGAACAAACATTTGATTATTTCTTATAACACACTTTTATTAGAGAACTCAGCATTTTACATAAATAAAGTAAAGCAAAGTATGTCCATACATGCAAGTACAAATATGCAATAGATGTGGAAATAAAACTCACAGTTGTTTCATAAGTTTTGCTGTGCTCTATGAGCAATGACAACGAGCACTAGAGGTGCTTGCAAACTCCATGGCCAGGCAGGGCCCCATCGCTGTGGCGGCAGTGGCAAGCAGGGCCTGCCTGTGTACAGCTTTGGCTGCATGTAATTGATTTTGGCAGATGCACCTTGCAAGCAGAAGTGCACATTTGGGTACTTTCAGCACACCAGCTATGTATGGAACAAGCCATAGGCAGGAGAAATCAGTTTTAATGTGAAACACTTCCATAAAAACTTCCAACAGCAGAAAATTGAAAACTTCTGTTATAAAGTCCACTCCAATCTCCTACTTCTGCTTATACAAGAGCTTCCAAAAGTTATAGGGCAAACAGGTTTTTTTTGTTGATCTTCTAAATTCAGAGGGTTTTTTTTTTTACAATATACTGAGGGCACTATATTGCTTCAAAAAGTTAATCAAAAGTTACGTTTACTACATTACGAAAAAGTTTTTTAATTACTCTTGTTTTCCAGTATTATATAACGTCTTTTTAAGCTGCATCTGTTTATTTGAACTGATGTAGTACGCTACTTTGGGCCATACACAAAGAGAAAGGTGAAAAAAGGGTAACTAATTAATTAGCCAGTGCTCTCAAAGATTTGAACTGAAAATGTTCTTCCAGTTCTAATCCAGGTTTAAGTTCATCTGCATCTATATTCAAATAACTACTATACCTTATCTTGGAGCCTTAATGAAAAATGAAATATTCTGTGAAATTGAATAGTTAACTGTGATTACAGGAACAAGTGTTTCCTTAACAAAGGGAGATTCTGCTTAGGAGGCATGCTAAGGCATTCTGCTATTAGAGATGAGGAGCAAGAATAAGTCATTCTTGCATGACACGTCTAAAATCTGACTAGACTGGCTGCAGCACTTTATTTTCACACTGCTGTTGGATTAGCAGTATCAGCTGCACCTGAGAGTAGATGGGAGAAGACAAGTCACACTGTACAATATAGCTCTTTCTTCCATTAACTCACTAACAGATCCTTCTTCCTACATCTATTGCCAGATCGAATGACATGGTCAGCTTTGGTTTTTTATTACTTTTTTTTGCACATAAAAAAAGGAAATCTTTTGTTGCCTCAAACAGATTAGCACAACCAGTTCTGATACAACAATTCATACAGGAACTTCTATCATCACCATTCTCCTTCGTTGAGTATACAGTTCATTATTCCTTCCAGGCAAAGCGTATTTTTAAGAGGTATACCTTTTAGCTCCCTCCTTTTCTAATGATGATGAAGTAATCATAAAAAAACACCTGTAACTAAATATAGATGGAGGGAAGGGCCACACCAATCTTGCACAAAATCACACATCAAGCAAGACTGAGTATTGTTAACAATGCTCTATTCAGTTGTATACATTCTTGTAGAATATATCTGTCCAGGCATCCTTGCTGACTAACTCTTACTCCACTGATGATTATATAACTCAGGGTGTAAAACAGCCTCTCCCAACCAGGTGACCTTCATGCTGACTGGAGATGAAAGAGGCGGAAGTGCAACATATATTAAGTACATTCCGTGAGGAAACTGTTACAGAGGATTAGCCTTTTGTTCAGATTGTCATTCCTTAGATATGATGACATCCTATAATGCTTACCCTATACAACTTCCTTTCCTATGAAAAAAAATAGATAGGAATACAGAAACTCTATAACAACTCTTTCTGTTTTACTCACAGAAGTAAAAAAAATAATCATGTACAGAGTCAGAAACAAAAGTAGAAGTGGCCATGTGGACCATAAAACAAAGTCCAGAATCCATACAAGGATACTGGATCAGATCTTTCTCCTATCCTCTTTGGCCATAACTTACTTCTATGACATCTAACTCTGAATATTTGATATCTATGATATCAAAAGTTTGTTCAGTTATTGGTGGAAAACATGTTGGTGGTGCTGTGCCATGCAATGAGGATGATGCCATCAGCCACAGCTGTGCTGCAGTAGTTTTGGGGCAACAAAAAGCTTCCTTAGAGCCGCCCCTCCCAAGTTTTGGTGATCCCTAAAAATCCTCTTCTTCTTGGAGCAAGCCTTCAAGAGCTACAGAATCGGAGAAACAAAAGCCAAGAAATTGCTGCTGCTGATCCCATTTCCACTGATGGGACTGGAAGTGGTTATTTTCCGGCTTTAAATTGTCCCCCCTTATTCTGTAGCTCCCAAAGGCTATCCTAGAATGAAGGGTATCTCTAGGCAACCACAAAAACTGGCCATTTTTTTTAAATTTCTCTAAAACAGATGCAGCATGACAAGACCTGGTGAGACCATCCTCATTGTGTCATAAAGATTGGGAGGGTAATAAAGGTACTACTACCCTTAAGGAAATCAGTCACTCTTTGATTTAAAGGTTTGTTTGCCCTGTCAATGTCGCATTGCAACAATATCCATAAACCCAAAAAACACTTTAGGATAATATGCCTGCTCCTCTGTCATTGTTTCTGCTATGTTAATTCAGTCAGTATGTAGCAATTTATTACCAGTCAAATTCCTTTTTTGTTTTTATGTTGTTTCTCCTAGTAGAATGTTAAAAAGATTAGTACATTTTGGAGGCAAAAGGGGGGCTTAAGTTAGACATTCCCACAAATTATTATTGGATAACTCTGGTAAAATAAACAACAATGTTTATTGCAACTTCCAAAACTGCATGTCACAAAGGGCATTTTTGCCCTAAGGGACATTTTTGAGTAGAATCCAAAACAAGTCGAGTTCAGTTAGTTAGCATTACAGAATAGTTTCTGGAATTGGTTAAGAGGAATGCAGTATATGAAGTTTAGTTGTAAGCTGGGGCATATTTTTCCTAATTCATTTTATTTACCAAGAAGTTAGTTGTTTTGAAAGTGGAAGAAAATTGTTTTCCAGTAGTTAATTATTGTTATTATTGTCATTATTATTTGCAGATTATATTTATATTCTGCTTTTCTTCATTAATCTGAAACTGACAAACAGAGCCAAATCTCTTAAATTTTAGAATATAATTGAATAACTTGTTTGGAGCAGCATTTGAACAGCTGTCTCTTAAGGAACTCTAATGAATACTTCTGAATCTGTGTATTTATCCATCTAAATCTTTATACTTCCTCTAAAAGCCTTATGGAGTCATAAACTAAATCATGGCTTAAAATTCCAGGAATTACTCTTAGCAAGCCATCAGGAGGAATTTGAACCATATGTTTTCTTTTTAAAATATCCATTATCTATCATCAGTATAGAAAGTTGCACTAGAATAGGCCCTTGAATTAGTGGGCATTTGGTGAGCTGACTGTGGCATAGGTCCATTGATTCAAACGGGCCTATTCTAATTGTGACTGACTACACTTAAGTAGGGGTGTGGTGGCTCGGTGGACTAAGACTCTGAAACTGATGACTGCAAAGTCGGCAGCTCAGCGGTTTGAATCCCAGGTGCCATGTCTTTCAAGTAGATGAACGATATTTTCAGCATCAGAGAGAAAACTGGAAATTTGTGTTAAAACAACCCAGTTTTCTTTATATTTTTTATTTTTAAAAGAAAACTTATAATCTGCTAAAGGTCAGTTGTTCTTTTGCCAGTAAGATGAGTGCAAAATGTTCTTTTCAATCAGAACACAATGTAGTGCCTGGGTCGTGGGAAGCATTTAAAAAATATTTGGAATAAAACTATGGTCATATTCCTAACTCCCAGTGAGGCCAGAGCTGTGCTTTTTTTTTAAAGCATGTGGATGGAGTACTTAAAAGTACTAATAAATGATACCACTGTACATATTCCTATCCAATGCAACACTGTATGCAAACATTTGGAGTCTCTCTGAAGTCAGTGGCAGCACAGCTGTGGAATTTAAAATTAGGTTGACATGAAGTTTGAAATAATGTCAACCCTACAGTGTGTTCAAATATAGATTAATACATACTTTAAGCATGTAAGGCTAATATTTGTTTTTCCTCTCCCTTGGCAGGCCCTTAGTGTTACAGAGACTCTGATCAAGCCTCTGGAAAGATTCAGAAAAGAACAGCTTGGAGCTGTGAAGGTCTGTTAATTTTTGGCTTTTCTAGTTCTGTATCTTTTAATTGTATATCTTTTTGAGTGTGGTTGAAGGTGCTCACGTTTAAACTTTAAACAGAATGGAGATTTTTGTGCTTTAGTGCATTGTAAGTTTAGTTCATAAAGAAGTGTCATATTTTGCCAAAATTATAAAGAAATAGAACCATACTGATCTTTTCACATTAATGTGATAAGTAATTCAATATTTCCACATTACTAATGTATCATCCAATTTCATGCTAAGCTTTTACTTGACTGAAAAAGAATACTAGAGGGCTGCAGTATGTGGCCAATCAATCGATTAAGGCTGGAATCTTGAGCTTGTTTACTAAATGAGCAGTCATGAAGTGAGGTTTAAAATCAATTAAACATTTGGGCTTGCACTCTATGAATCGATAGATTTGATTTGAAATCATTTTGAAAGAGAAAAAAAGTATAACTTATTTTTTTAAAGATTAAAATGTTTTTATAGCATGAAAAATAAGCCCATTGTTTTTTCCATGTACATGTTCATATTAATTTAATTTATTGAATTAGCTCTCTTAAATACAAGGTTCCAGTTTACACTAGCATGTTTTCTATTAAAAGGTATAGATTTGGAGCATAATGCACATGTGTGTCATTGTTGTTGTTGTTGTTGTTGTTGTTGTTGTTGTTGTCATCGTTGTTGTTGTTGTTGTTGTTGTTAATTCAATTTATGTACCACCCATCTGGAAGAAAGCCACTCTGGGCACTTCACAACATAAAACAAACTGTTAAAAATACAGATACAAGATATAATAAAAAACAAATATATTACAAATAAGAACACAACTAAAACAACATTCATAAAAATCGAAGGTAAATAAGATAAGCTCATGGCGGACAAGATCAGATTCATCTGCATATATGCTCTCATCTTGTCAGAATCTTTGTGTAAATATTCAGAACTCTGATATAGAGTATAATTGGAAATAGCATTGTGACAGTTGATACTATAAGACCTATTCAATAAATGCTAAAAATTCCTGTGTAGTTAGTTCATTTGTTTGTTTTTCACAATTTAGTAAAGTTAAAGCAGCATTGTTATGAATTGCTCAGAATTCTATAAGGAAAGGCAAAATAAGCATGCACAATATAGAACTGGGATCTAATTGTGATTTTTACTTCTACAGTGGTACCTTGTATAACGTAATTAATTGGTTCCAAATTAAATTACGTTATACAAGTTCTTCGTTGTGCAAACCCTTATTTCCCATAGGAATGCATTGAAACTGGATTTAATCGTTCCAATGCATTCCAATGGCGCTAGTTTTTTGGGGGGAGGGGGGCGGGCGGGTGGTGGCTGCGGGGTGGGGGG
>JAHTLZ010000330.1:36760850-36786466 GCA_023846285.1 Phrynocephalus versicolor
TCTCTCTCTCTCTCTCTCTCTCTCTCTCTCTCTCTCTCTCTCTCTCTGTGTGTGTGTGTGTGTGTGTGTGTGTGTGTGTGTGTGTGTGTGTGATTAATCACCTAGCATTTTGTTTCTTTCACCAGAACACATTAATCCCTGTAGATTGCGTATTGGGGCAAAAAATCAAAACTTTATCTACCAACTCATGGGCTCTGAGTTATCCGTGACGGATCAGGAAAGAGATCTTGGTGTTTTGGTGGACAGCTCCATGAAGGTGTCTACCCAATGTATGGCAGTGGTGAAGAAGTCCACTTCCATGCTAGGGATTATCAAAAAGGGGATTGAAAATAAAACAGCCAACATTATAATGCCATTATACAAAACAATAGCAAGGCCCCACCTAGAGTATTGTGTACAATTCTGGTCACCGCATCTCAAGAAAGACATAGTACAACTGGAAAAGGTGCAGAAGAGAGCGACTAAAATGATTACTGGGCTGGGGTACCTCCCTTATGAGGAAAGGCTAAAACAATTGGGGCTCTTTAGTCTGGAAAAAAGGCGCCTGAGGGGGGATATGATTGACACGTACAAAATAATGCAGGGCATGAGTCAAGTGGATAGAGGGAAGCTCTTCTCTCTCTCCCAAAATACCAAAACTAGGGGATATCCACTCAAATTGAGGGCTGGGAGAGTAAGAACAGACAAAAGAAAATATTTTTTCACTCAGCGTGTTGTTAGTCTGTGGAACTCCCTGCCACAAGATGTGGTGATGGCATCTGGCCTGGATGCCTTCAAAAGGGGATTGGACAGATTCCTGGAGGAAAAATCCATCACAGGTTACAAACCATGATGGAGATGTGTAATCTCCAGTCTTAAAACCGGGTACTTCAAGGGCCAGATGCCGGGGAGTGATATCACGAAACAGATACCTAGTCTCGTGCACTCCCAGATGCATCTGCTGGGGCCACTGTGAGATACAGGAAGCTGGACTAGATGGGCCGTTGGCCTGATCCAGCATGGCTCTTCTTATGTTCTTATGTTCTTATGATTATGTCTAAGGCCTGCATTGGTGGCCTGTGCAATGGAATAGGGCAGGGCTGCCCAACTTTGAACAGGCCCATGGAGCAGGTCCATGAAGGAAGGAGAACCCGCCCATCAGGAGGGAGTATATCCTGAGTCTGAAATTGTGGTCTGGTTTGAATTTGTCTCTGGGCTAGATTGTGTTCTGATGAATGGGCATCGGGAAGAGAGATGAATCCCCATGGAGGGGAAGCTTTTCCCCTGCCCCAACCCAGCAAAGAAGGGGAAAAGATTCCCACCTTTGCTGGGTTATGGGTAAACCCCCACAATCCACAATAGTCGAAGGCTACTACCCACAACCCCTGACCAACAGGAGATTTTGACAACTTGGACCTGTCAAAATCGGTTGTCTGTTGGGCTGCCAGTTTACTGAAGGAGGTTGGGACAGCCTTCCCATGGGAATGCTTTGAAAATCAATGTAATCTATCCCAGTTTTTACTTTTCTGACCTCCAGAACAGATTAATTGGTTTTCAATTCATTTCTATGGGGAACTGTATTTTGCAAGACGAAATGTTTGTTAAAATAAAATGACCCATGGAATGGATTAATTTTGTCTTACAAGGTATCACTGCACAAGCAGAACACTTTGCTTTGCTTTACAGCAGAGGAAAGAGGTAAACAAATCCCCTATTCCTGGCCTGCCCAACGCGTTGTTGGTTAATGGGAGTCCAAATTGGCAAGAATCCTATTATGTCTGCTGGAGTAATTCGAATGCGATAACTTTCCAGGGACTTACTGCTAATTAAGAAGTCAGTTATATTTGCTGTTACACATCAATCACATGAGAAATACAAGCATCAACTTCTTAACTTGTAGCTGTGATTTACACTGTTTTATTTATGTCAGTGTTTATAAGTATTAAGATTCTGATCACTGTATAAAGCTAGAAGTGTGTGGAAACTTTCCTGTTGGCTTTGCTGGTTAACTTTGTCCATAAGTTATATCAAATAAATGCTCCATTTCCATTCATAAGTTAATCTAATTAACACTGGGAAATTTCTTGGGATGTATTTATAATGGTGTGTGTTTTGTCTGAAGTACTTGGGCTATTGTTTGCTGAATTGTGGCCCCATGTACTACATATATTTCTGCACCTAATTATGTAAGGATGCATAAATCTCAAAGGTGTGCTTTTGTTACGCAGGCAGACGTGCAAGTTGAACAAAACCGAAAACATTTCTATGAGCTTTCACTTGAATATGTGTGCAAACTACAAGAGATACAAGAGCGAAAGAAATTCGAGTTTGTAGAACCTGTAAGTAACGCATGGTAAAAAGAAAATTTCAGAATTGAGGAGCAGTGAACATTCAGTGGCATTAATAGAGATGTAAAAAGATAATATGTTATACAGGATTTCAGTACAAGACAAAGAACATGATACAGGTCTACATCTGTTTTGATCTTCTTCTTGAAATCGTTTTCATTGCAAAGTGAACAAATGTGCAAAACCATGATGGAAAAGTCCTCCTTATAAACCGCCACAAGGAATGTAGTTCTGTGTGGTGGCACTTCATAGTTTTAAGATGTGTGCATGTTATGTCTATGTAGGTGATGTTAGTTGAATTAATTTTATCACAGCTATAATTGGGTTTGGTTTAATGTATATTTGAAATGGCAAACTAAGCTTAAGCACAGGAAGCTTATTCATGCGGATGGTACATTCTTTGAATTTAGTTGCTTATTCTAAGACATTTAGTCATGTTTTTTTCTTATGAATACTGCATTGCAGCATCATAAGAACATCCTTGCTGGAACAGGCCACAGCCCATCCAGTTCAGCATTCTGTCTCACCCAGTAGCTCACCATTTGCTTCAGGGTATTCCCAAGCAGATGTCTTCACCTGCTTACAATTCCCTGCAAATAGTATTGAGAGATATCCTGCCTAGCTCTCCAAACCGGAGGTTGTCCTTAGACATCCATAGTTATGGCCATTGATACCCTTGTTCTCCATGAACTCGTCCAGTCCTTTCTTAAAGCTGTCAAGGCTGACAGCTGTCACCACTTCTTCTGGCAGGGAGTTCCACAGACCAGTGATCCTCAATATCAATGGTGATATTGGCTGAAATCCTGTTGCACATCTTTACATGGCAGTGTGGACGATACAGTATCATCAGCAACAGTAAAATGGGAAAATTGTCCCACTGGTGATTCAACAACAGGTTCCTGACGTTGGGACTTTCCCCTCCCTCTGTTCCAGTGTTCCTAAATGCTTTTTTTTTTTTTTTGTAAAAGGGAAACCTAATGAGCTTCAGAACATGAAAGGATGGGAGCAGGATCTTTTAAATTAAACCAATGTTATGCTGTGCATTCCAGCTGTTTTGATTGTAAGACTGACTTTGCAGTTTTTGTGTGTGTGTTAAGGATTAAGCCGCACTGTTTCATGCAGGATTTGCAATCATAAAGGAGGTTCAGGATTTCAGTATTGATTTGAAAATCTGTAAAAAGAAAGCTAAGAAGCAAAGAAGTCCTTTATCAGCAGGCTAAAATGAACTCTTCTTGTATTTTAGGTCCTGTCATTTTTTCAGGGTGTGTTCACTTTCTACCATCAGGGCTATGAACTTGCTAAAGATTTTAACCATTACAAACTGGCTCTGCAGATCAATATTCAGAATGTAAGTGAAGGTACTTCTTTTAATTTAAGCTCCATATTTTTAATTTAAATATTGTTTATTATTGCTCAGGCTGTCGCATTATTAAAAATCCACAATATGATCTGAGATTTCTGCAGTTGTTTCAGGGACTGTAATGCCATCTTCAGGCCTATGGCGTGTATGACTTCATTTTTATCTGCCATTTATTGCATATCTCACCAATGGAAAAATAGGTACATGAAGCTTTACCTATCATATGCGTGCAAATTATTTGTGTATACTTGTTTATTTGTTTTTAGGAACACAACTTAGCATATGAAAGATATACAGTACTTTTGTAGATAGTTGAGGCTATTGGACATGGAGGATATTTTATTATAGCTGCTTGTAACCTATGCTTCAGTTTGTATAATATGTTAGTGCTTTGCCTTATTTGAAGTAGCTCTAAATACTCTTATTAATTTAACAGCCAGCAAAGAATTTATACTTGGATTTTTAGAGGGAATTAGTAAACGTTGCTGGAGTAAAATTTGTAATCTAGTTTAGATCATTAATATGTGATGCTGTTTTTAGTTACATTGCATCTGAAGAATGTATCATATGAGGATAAAGTACCTTAGCAAGGTATTGGCAGTTCAATAAAATGCAAAATTATATTAAATTTTATTTCATAAAATGCAATATTATATTTCTTCTTTCAATATTATATTTAATTCTGTGTTTATAGTGTACTAATTTATTGTTATAGCTTTTTGTATTATTTATCTTAATACTGTAATCCACTTCTTCATTTATTTTGTTTTGAATGCTGCAATACAGTACCTAGTTCTCTGTGGCACCTGAACTATAAAATTTTTCTTGTACAATAATTCACATAACAGCACTAATATAATTCGTTATTGTTATTCCTTTTATAGTCCTTCACATCTGAGCCATTAGGAATCATTCCAAGAAATCTTAGCAACTGAATTATACAAACATATTTCAATTTCTCTTATATATTTTAGACTGCCTAGTATATGAGGTTGTGTTTGTTAGTAGTGGTTGGGTCAGAGGGATGGAATAGTTTTTAAAAGCTTGTCACCTGACAAGTATTAAACAAGGGATATCAGTATGGTGTGAAATAATTAGTTTTGCCTGACAATGAATAAAGGATTTGTTTTGTGATTTTCCTGGCTAATGTTATATTTCTTACAATAAAGAAATAAGGGCCTGTGCATGCATAAAATATTTCCTTGCCATCACTAGGTTCATTGTGTTTTCTTTAAACTATCTTTTCTGATAGGTGAGACGATATATTGGTAGTTCAATGCAGTTTCTATATAAGTTATTAATTGTTCTCTCATCTGTTTATCCTCCTTCCTAGAAATAAGTAATAAATTGGATACGAAGAGACTTCTAATTAATATTCCTGCTATTTTCTTTTTGGCTGTGATATTTATTTACTGTTCTAAGTCATAAAATAATTTTAAAACTATTTTCTTATATAGACAAGAAATCGTTTTGAAGGAACAAGGTCAGAAGTGGAAGAACTTATGAACAAAATAAAACAAAATCCCCAAGAACATAAAAGAGCTAATCCTTTTACAATGGAAGGCTATCTTTATGTGCAGGAAAAAAGTAAGAGATTTTTCACTTTTGTGGAATACCTTTGAATGTAAATGCAGAGGATACATACCTGTTTCCTCACATTCATTTATTATGCTAAATGAAGGCAACAGGGTTGATTTCTGTACTCTGGTTATATTGTGCTTACCTGCTTGCCTTCTGAGAGAACTTTAGGAGTTCACCCTACATGTATTTTCTTTGTACCCCTGTGCCTAGCACTCCTCAAGATCTAAAAGAGTCAGTTAGTGTTGTTCTAAGCACATCTTATTCTATTCTTTACATTTTTCACACCACTGTTCAATCCTCTTCTGTAGTGTTACAGCAGTAATGTGTTATAGGATCCCGATTGACAACTTTTCAGGAAATTACTGTGTATACTCACGTATAAGCCGAGTTTTTCAGCCCTTATTTTTGGCTGACAAGGTACTTGGCTTATAGGTGGGTCAACAAAAGTTGGGTGACGGAGGAGGATGTGGGGGAAGCAGCACCACTACCCTTCTCCGCCCAGCCAGTGTGGCCTGGGGTGACAATGCCCTGCCCCCCACACCCCACGCCTTGTGGGGCCTAGCGGGACTGCTGGGGGCTTGACGCGGCTCCCCCCTGCCATCCTGTATGGGAAATCCAGTGTTGTTCTGTGGCTCGGTTCCACACCACTGCCCCCCAAAGCTTGCTGGCCCGCCGCTTACCGGAGGTACTTGAAAGGCCATGCTGGCGATCGAGGCATCCACCGGGAGCTCCGTGTGTTGATGTCTGGAGGCGGTGGTGGCATGGGCAGCTTTGCGGTGGGACCTGTGGGAGGTGGCCGTGGTAGGCCCGTCGTTGTGGATGCGCTCCTTGGAGCAGGCGTTGGAAGAGGTGGTGGCCAGTGGTTCACTCAGTCTTAGTGGCAGGAAACTGAGGTACTATCCCTGCAGCAGCACCTCCAGCCACAACATCACGCAGGCGAGCCCCTCCGGAGGGTAGGGGGCAGGGAGGTAAGGGGTGGGGTTGGAAGGTCTCCCTTAGGGGAGGGTGAAGAGGCGGTGGAGGTGTTGTCCCCTCAAGGCTTACTTTTACCCCCCCCCCAGCTTTGGTGGGACATGAGGAAAGGTCCCCTTGGACGCTTCTAACACAGGAGAGGTTCCTTCTGGAGCCCCCTCAGGCCAGCTTCTGAGGAAGCTCAAGGGTGCCCAAAGTGTTGACTTGGCTTATATGTGAGTCAATCAATTTTCCCAGGTTTTAGGGCAAAATTAAGAGCCTCGGCTTATACCTGAGTATATACGGGTACATAAAAAATTAAATAGCATTTAGATCTAAACTCTAATTTATTTATTTATTTATTATTGAATTTATACCCTGCACATCTTCCTGGGGGAACTCTGGGCGGCTTACAATAGGCTGAACTAATCAGCAAAATTACAAACAACAAGCAAACAGAACAAACCAATAATAGTTAAAAACAATTAAAAAGCAATGCAATAGCACCCTTGACATAAAGCATTTGTGGCTCAAATAAGAGAGCATCATGGCGGAAATATAGCTCAGGTATAAAATGCTATGACGTTGCTCTTATCAATAGTAAGAAGTGGGTCAGGCTTCCTAACAGTTCACCCAAGCTTGCTCTGGCAGTATTAAGGTTAAAACAGTAGAACAAGGTGAACACTTGACAAGAGAAGAATATTAGTGGCTGAACCATCAGTGAAGCCCCAGAGTTCTTCCAGGTAGTCTAACTATTGAGACTTTGGAGACAGATCAGAATGAGGTTACTGGATTCTGCATTCCCCCCTGCAGATGTTTGGGTAGCCATTTAGGCAGAGTGCTATGTTGTTTTTAGGCTAGCCATGCGTCCTGGAATCATCTTTTTTGAACTAAATTTATACTTTTACATTACAGTCTCAGGATCAACATCTGTTTTTAATGCTCAGTTTATTAACCCAAAACATTTTGCATAAGTTATAAATTGCATAAGTTAAAGGATGGTAATTGTAATCCTAGTATCAAAGTTTTTTAGACTATACAGTATATTGAAAGAAACTAAATTCAGTAAAAAGATGCCCACAGATGGCAAAATATCAATACATCAAAAGATTCTGAAGCTGAGTATTACTGTATTTTAAAGGACCTGCGCCATTTGGCTCCAGCTGGGTAAAACATTACTGCATGTACAAGAAGGAAACAAAGAAGTTTACTATGATACCATTTGAACACAGGTCAGGAGGAAAAGTTGTGAGTACATTTCATATTTTGTTATGCTTTGTGCCCTTTAACTAAAATAGACAATTAGAGATCAGATATGGCCCTTATATACCCCCCATGTACATTTGGAGAGTGGATGTTGTTGTTTTTACTTTATGCAAAAGGAATAGCACAGCTGGGGATCTGTGTGCTTCTGATACTATGGCAAGTATTCCAAGAAACTCAATAGGCTGTTTTCAACCCTTCCGTTGTTTTTCTCTCTCTCAGTGATACCACCATACCTAATAGCAAAATACAGTAGGACCCCCATATCTGTTGACTCATCATGCGAGGATTTAGTTATCCATAGATGAGAAAGGGCAAGGGCCCTGGCGGCAGCCCTGGCGGCACAAGGTGTTAGGAGTACCCTTTAGGTAGCTTTGACAGTGCGAGCCGATGAGAGCGACCTGCTGGTGGCGGGAGGCTGCACCAGCTTGTGGGAGCAGCCGGCTGGTGGTGGGAGGCTGTAGGAGCATGTGGGAGCACTCTGCCAGTGGCCGTACATGGGGCTGGCAGCCACGCGGCACCACTGCTTTCACCCCCACCACTCCTTCCACCACTGTCATCACTGCCCCCTTGCTGCCACCGCTGCCACCCTAAGATAACAGTGCTCTTATCTGTAGATTTCCCTATCCACAGGGCGGCCCAGAACCAATACCCTGGTGATACGGGGGTCCTACTGTATATGGTTGGAATTGCACTCAATGAAAATTTGTGTTGCATATGTAAAGTACCTTTAATTCCAAGAGTTATTATGCACTGTTAGATGATTGTATTGGCAAACTTGAGTTGCAACAGTAAGTTAACTCTAAAGCATGTCACTATATTCAGTATTGTGTAGGCACATCATATTTGATAAATTACCTTTCCCCTGAAGATTTTATTAGCCTCTACTGTGAAGTTTTAATGAAATATATTTTTTCCAGGGTGAATTGGATGTCCTTCTCCTTAAGCATTGTACAAAAAGAAATACTGATACTATAGACAGGCGGTTCTGTTTTGATATGGAAGTAGTAGATAGGTAAGTTGGCTATATAGACAGAAAAGTTTTGTTTCCATATAATGCATTTCATTGCATAGGTCTTACAGATATACAGAAGTAAAATAGCTATCTATAAGAAACCAAAGGCCACTAAGTAGCGAGTTAAAAATTCATTTAAACAGTGAATTTTCATGTTCTGGGTTTATTGTCCCAATTTTGGGTGGGAGGGTGAGGGGAGCATGTACATAAATACTGACTGGTAATATCAGTGCATATTAAAGCATATTAAAGCACTTACCTTGCCAAAAAACAGAATAAATAACATATAGTGCGTAGAACAAAACAAAAGTGGTACATGACAAATTAATAATATAATATACTGTAATTAGAGATGGGCACGACTCAAAAAAATGGTTTTTCGTTTGTCGTTAGGGGGTTCGTTTCGGTTCGCTTTCGTTTTTTGTGAATTTTTGCAAAAAAAATCGTTTTCATTTCATTACGTAACGAAACGAAAAACGATAACGAAAATGAAAAATTGCTGTTTCGTTAGTATTCATTACAGTTCAATGCATTTGCCACAACAAAAACGAAACACGACAAAATTTCTGGTGTTTCGTTTCGTTTCGTTTTATTTTGGAGACAAAAATTTCGTTTTCGTTTCGTTACGTAACGAAATGAGAAAGCGAAAATGAAAAATTGCTCATTTCGTGCCCATCTCTAACTGTAATATAATATAGTTGAAGGGGGTCTTGTAAGTGATCTTGACCAGATGTATCTTTGCTGAAGGAAATCCAGAAATTGAATTTACCCAGCAGTTGACTCTTTTAGAAGGGCCCCTTACCCTTAAATTTTTTTTTCCGTTTGTTTTCAAACTCCCTCAGATTTTCTTCTTCAAGTGAAATGTCCCCGATCCAAACTGTGGCTGAATGTGCCACTGTCCACTGCCTACTTATGGAGATGACCCATAGTACATCTTTTGAAGATAATTTGGGCAGATAGATTCTATTTACTATCCTCCTCCAAAGAGCCCAAAGAACCAGCACTTATACTTAATGCTTTTTAGCATTGCAAATAATGAACTTTATTATATGCCAACTTTGTGAGTATATCACATCAAAAATGAGCAAGATGTGTACAGATTACCCATGACAGGACTATTTGGAAGTCAGTATAAATGTTATTAGACCTTTTAAAATTTAATTATTTTTTTCTTCTATAGACCTGGCATGCCACTGACTTTGCAAGCTTTCTCAGAGGAGGACAGAAACTTGTGGTTCGAAGCCTTAGATGGAAAGGAATCTGTAAGCTGAGAAATGTGTTTTTTTTAATTATGTTTACAAAATATTGAAAACATAGGTCAGGAACTCACATATTTTTTGTCCAACTATCGCAGAATGGCAGTGCAGATCCAAAGCTTAACAGAGGAGGGAAGAATATGAAGATATGTTTGGTGGCAGTGACTGATATAATTTTGTATTGAAATATATCTTTCTTAAAATTTGTAGGCATAAAATCTTACAGTGGTTTTGCCAGGTTGTATTCAATAGGCAAAACAGGTGGCTGTTTCTGCTGCCATAATTTACTGTAGGAGCCTTAGATGATTCTCTCCCTCTTTTTAAATCTTGTTATCCATTTTTTTTTTACTTTCACGTGTGCCTTTGCATTGTAGTGAGGTTGGTATTGCTTTGGGGGCCAGTACTGTACAGTTAAAATGCATTGTAGCTGTGATTCAGGGTAATGAAACAGACAGATGATGTTTTGAAAATCATCAGAGAATTTGATAAGCTTCCATACTTGTTTTTGTTTTTCAATTTCATGATTTTGACTCCATTTACATTCTACATGCTGTATAGAATATGGCTGATGTTGTCCTGGCATTATTTTTAAAGTCTGGCATAAACCTATGGGACAGAAATGACATCATGCTCATGTGATAAATTCCCATGTGTATCTATGCACAAAAAATAAACATTAAGGCCAGATGAATAGAGCAAAAATGCAAAAGTAAATTGTCCACTGCATAGACAAACTTGATTAGATTTAGAACCTAAATCTTCAAGTCTGAACTTTCTTTGGAAGCAAAAATGACAAAAATGATGGTATTGTATTTTGAGCACATCATGAGATGACTAGATTCACCAGAAGAAACAATAATGCTGGAAAAAGTTCAAGCAGGTAGAAAAAGGGGTAGACCAAACATTTGCTTGATTGAATCAGTAAAAGAAGCCACAGTCTGCAAGAGCTGAGCAGGCCTGGTAACAATAGGGTCTTTTGGAGGATCCTATTGGAAAGAATCACCATGTCAGAAGTGACTGATGGCACATAATAACATCAAATGGCTGTTGGATCATTAGAACATTTAGTACTAATACACCATTATAGCTTTGGTAGTTTCTTCCAGATGTGGCCTTAGATTTATTGACTGAGCCCTGTCCCAAATATAAAGGTAACAGTTTACATCCGTGTGCTGGAAACACTAGGCCTTGCCTTGATAGCAATGATATTATAATAGAAGCAGAGCGCAACAGGCAAAAGGCCACTGTTGTGTCCATGGAAATTACATTCGAATAAAATATACATACACTATTATCATACAGCATTTGTATTCCATTTTTGTAGGTAGAAGTCATACGTTTAGAATTTGAAAGACAGAAGCTACTAGAGGCTGTCTTACATTACATCTGTGCTCCTACATACCATTCATTTCTCCCCATATTGTGCATTGTACACATACAATAAGCAAAAGACCACTGCTCAGCCAGCAGTTTCACTTCAGCATGTTATAGACCTTTTTTTTAATGGAGGGTACTGATGCAAAATCCCCCTTCCTGCTAGATGGTAGTTGGGGCGCAGGAAACTCCATCCAGTGAATTATCTGAGAGTGGAACATGATTTTTGCTATGATATACCTGATGTTTGTAAAAATTGGATTCTAATTAATTGGAAAATGATGGTAGCCAGACAAAAGAATTTTAAATAAAAAGAAAGGAATAAGGACAAAATATAGTACATATGTCAGTAAGTTGAATGACTGGACGTATATATTAATTCAAGGAGAATCTGACTTCTTAACAATCCTCTATTGCAGAAAAAAGCAGAAAAAGTATTTCCCCCAGATGTTCCCCACCCACCCACTTCTTGTTTTGAAGCATATTTACTTGAGTGCACTTTTCTTTATTTTTCTTTGCTAGGTTTTTCTCAGTCTGAATAAAGCTATTACAAAAAGGGAAGTAAGTAAGTATTTGAGTAAAAATTGTCATTAAAAAAACCCTGTGTTGGATGAATATATATTTTCAGAAGCATTTCAGCATGCCAGTGTCAGTCTGGAATTCCAGATGTCCTGAATGCTTCTTCCAGTTGTTCATACATTTCCCTGAAACATATAAGAAAGAGGCACTAGCTCTGTCCTTTGTCACTGTTTATGGGTGGTAGCTGACACATCTAAAGAGGAAAGCCTCTGCTGTCATGGAAGCTCACCCACATGATTTGAGCATGGATTTTTGTCCACTAGTAGAAATTTGGGGGAAGGCTGGGTGAATTGGGAAGACAGAGTGACCATTAGAGGAAAAATTAGTGACTGGAGAGCTCCAACATATGGACTTTCTGCACTTATTTCACAGCCAGTAGGCTTTGTGGTGGATAAACACTTGCAAATTGGGTATATAGTTGCTGAGAAAGCCAAATATTAACATGAACAAAAGGAAAGCGCAGGTGATTTGAACTGTTTACAAATTACTCAATTAGTGGGCTGGTTGGTAAGAGATTCTGAAAGAAAGATGTGAATAAGTCATATGTGAGGAAGTAAAATGTTCTTGCAGTGTGATACCCAGGCCTTCATTTTCTCATTGCAGTTAGAAAGGCTAATAGGCATAGATACATGGAAGGGAGTTAAGCTCTATTATCTATGTGTAATTTTTCCCAAACACATTTCACCTAAGATATAGCAGCAGGGGGCTAAGCTGATGGTCTGCATTCTATTCTAAAACTTGAAGGTTGTTAGCCAAGCTCTCACTGTTTAGGGATACTTCCTTGGATCCAGTAAGATATCTGCATCTTGGACAAAAGCAAAGCAAAGCAAAGTGTTCTGCTTATATACCACCCTGTAGTACTTAAAGCATACTCTGGGCAGTTTATGATTTATTTATGCAGGCTACACATTGCTCCCCCTGCGAGCTGGGTACTCATTTTACCGACCTTGGAAGGATAGAAGGCTAAGTCAACCATGAGCTGGCTACCTGGGATGGAACTCCAGGTCATGAGCACAATTATAGCTGCCGTACAAGGAGTAGAAATAGACTTTGATATAGGCAGGGAAAGATTGATAGCCTAAAGCCTGTTTGTGTAAAGCTTAGGAATGTTCTGGCATAGAGATGGACACAAACCGGTTTGTCCCAGTTCATGTTGGTTTGTAATGGTGGCAGCACAGGTGCTGCTGCTGTCAACCCCCACCTCAGTCAATCAACCAATCACCTCCCAAGTGTGCTTGCTCCCACTCCCCCCCCACCCGACTCACAAGCAACAGCACAGACTTATCTGCCCTCCTTTTTTGTCTGAGCAGGAGATCAACCAAGAGGGTAGGACAGAGAAGCCTGAGCTGTTGCTGGGACTGGAAAATCAGTTGCGGTAGTGCAGGAAGCATATGTGTTGCCATCTTTATGAACTGGGACAAACTGATTCATGCCCATCTATAGTCTGGCACTGTATCAGAATGTAAGACATTATTTTAAAATCCCATTCCTTATTTAAAACAATTTCCACAGGAAATACTCTGCATTGTTTGATTATTTACAAATTTGCATTATTTTGAAAATTAAAGTTTATTTATTTTCTTTTTAAAATATCTAATATATCCTTGGAGCTAAAATACTTTCAAATGTTTTCTTCTTCTAGGTGCACAGTTAGATAAGATTGGGTTTACAGCAATCAGAAAATGCATCAGTGCTGTTGAAACAAGAGGTAATGGCAACTCCATTTTATTCAGAAAGATTCATGGTTGAAAAGAAAAGGCAATGAAGTAATGACTAATGGGGGAACAAAATTGACAAGTACTATGTTTTCAACTCTATTATTTGTGAATGACTGCTTGAAGCCTTATAATTTTTTTCCTTATCATGTTCACCTTTGTTAGGATATTGAGCAAACTCTGAACATCACAGTATGAGACAAATAAGAATATACCGGGGGGGGGGGAGTTGTACCATTTTTCTACTATGGAGAAGAACAACCTTAACTTAGCTTGGGTTGTCCTTTCCACTCTCTCTTAATAGGCACACATTTGGATGGGCACAATAAGATGCCCTCCCCTGTCCCAGGTTTCCTCTTGTGACGTGGAATGACCTGGAAAGCCTAGATGACTTCTGGCCTCCACTCTGATCAACAACTGAAAGAGGAGTGGCGGAGATGAGTGGCAGAGGGGCTCAGTTCCTCCTTCTCCATTATAGATGGTCATTCCCTCAGCCTAGAATTTTATTCTTGGCTTGAACTGGTGGTGGCTAAGGAAATTAGAAACTGAAAGATTGCCTGCCCTCAGATGCTTATTTGCTATGACATCAAAAATATGTCTGTGTGTGTAGATACAGGCAGTTACAGGTTTTCAGTCCTGCTTATAAAATCTTTGAAATAATTGGAAAACAAACCATCTTTATGCTCCTTTATTTTTTTAAAAGCTAAAAAATACACAGTGTGTTAGTTTTCAAGTATACTCCCATACCCTTCCTTATGCCATTGTGATTTATTGATCGCTTCCTTATGCTAACATACCATATATATAAATTAGCATGTCTAATAGAATTGAGAGCAGTATGGGATGCTTTAGTACTTAATGAAGATTCAAAGTATATGTTCTTAAATATATTGATACTATAGCCTTTCGATTTATAAATTATCTTTTAAATGTAATATTTTATATGCCTACATTGAGTAGCATCCAGTAGGGTGTTTCCACTAATAGAACAGGACATGAGCCTTCAACAACCCACAAATGAGTTTTGGCAGGGGCTGAGAAACCTCTCCAGGATTGCTTTTCAGGGTGCATGGGTGGGTACAGGTGATGGTGGTGGAGGGAAGTTTGGTAACACTTGCAGTTGGACAGCCTATCTCATTAATTTACATCTTGGTTTGGGGCAAAGACGCAGGGGATTTTCCTTCATCCTGCACAAAAACATAATTAATAGCTGTGACTAGCACATGAATCATATTTAGAAGCAAATTCCAGCAGTTAGGGGGTTTAGGTTCCAGTTAACACGATGGAACATAATACTAGGTAGGCCAACACAAGATTGCATCAAAGAGTCCTGGCTAGAACTTGGAAAAGTTTTGTTTGTTTGTTTTGCAGTACCGGTCTTTGAATTTCTTTATCAGTAGGACCAATTGATAGCCTGGCTGGAGGACCTGGGAGCTCTAATCCAAAAAGTATATTTTCCAAGGTTTGTTTAACAGCCACCCACAATTTACAACTTTCTGATTGTTTTCCTGCCTCCTAGATTTTTTAAAAGCTTTAAAGCATTGAAGGCTATGTGTGTGCTTTGCATATACAGTAGGAATCCCGTATCCATGGGGGATTGGTTCCCGGGTGCCTCATGGATAATGAAATCTGCAGATAAGAGCGAACATCCTTATCCAAGGGTGCCAGGGTGAAAACTTACTGTTTGACTCCCACCATCCATTACAACACAAACTAGGAGTCATCAGGACCCTAAGCCACAGAGCAGAGAGCATCCCCACCTCCTCAGAAGCCAAGAAGAAGGAAGACAGGCACCTGAAGACAGCACTTAAGGCCTGTGGATATCCAAGGTGGGCCTTCCAACAAAGCAGTGGGCCATCCCAGAAGAACAAGGGATCAGTCTGAGACCCAGACCCAACGGAAGAACCTGGTCATTCCCTACATGGCGGGAGTGTCGGATAAGCTTAAAAGGATTTTTGGCAAACACCACATCCCTGTTTATTTCAAACCCTAGAACACACTAAGGCAGAGACTTGTCCACCCAAAGGATCCGATACCAAACCATAAAAGGAGCAATATAGTATATGCAGTCCAATGCAGTGAAGAGTGTTCAGACCTCTACATTGGAGAAACTAAACAGCCATTAAACAGAAGAATGGCCCAACATAGGAGAGGTAACAGCTCAGGACCAGAATCAGCAGTACACCTCCATTTGAAGGAAAAAGGCCACTCTTTCAAAGATGAGGATGTACACATATTAGACAAAGAAGAGAGGTGGTTTGAGAGAGGAGTAAGGGAAGCCATCCATGTTAGCATTGAAAATCCCTCCCTCAACAGAGGTGGTGGGCTCCGGCATAGTCTATCTGCTACTTATCAGGCTGTACTTTCCAGGGTACCCAGGCAAATCAAGGAGCCTTCACCAGGTCACAGCTAACGACCCATTCTTGATGGGTTTCAGCACCGTAGGCCATTGTTTACCTTAAGGCCATGGACACTAATGTCTCCCTAACGAGCCTATTCAGGCTTTGTTCATCTTATGAGCCAATCAGACCAGGGGACAAGAGGTCAAGCTGACTATAAGAAGGTCTCTTGCACTAGCTGTATTCAGACCGATGAAGCTGTTTGGATGAACAGCGAAACGTTTCTATCTCTCAAAAAAGAAGTCCAGTAGCCATGACTCAACTCCCAGTTAAACGAACCTGGATGACTGAGAATCTTCACAGATGTAAGTGACGCATTGCTCCCACAGAGGATTCAGGGTAAACTTGCTAGCTTTATCCTAAAACAGGGAGCACACCCATATCTCTGGCAAGGCTCCTGCTAAAACTCAGGGCTTTCAGATCTAATTCTACGCCTATCATTAAAAATCCTTTCCCTGGCTCTCCTGTTAGTTCTCCTTTGCAGGATCCTGCTCCTAGCCCTTATAGGAGGAGGAGATGTGCCCTCAGCTGCGTCCTCAGACTCAGCTGCCTGCTGAGTTGAACTACAAGGCTCCTCCTGCTGCTCTTCAGCATTTAACTCTTCACCTTCAGGTTCTATGACAGGCAGGGTCCTGGCATCCTCCTCCTCAGCCCAGCTGGTGGGAGGATAGGTGCGAATGGTGCGGCATCGGGGGTAAAGATGACTCTCCCGGCGGTGCGGTGTCTTCCTCCTCCTCCTCCTCCTCAGCCCAGCTGCAGGCGGATGGGTGCGAACGGCGCAGCAGCAGGAGTGGAGCCGGCTCTCCCAGCAGTGCGGTGTCTTCCTCCTCCTCCTCCTCAGCCCAGCTGGCGGGTGGATGGGCGCAAATGCCACGGCAGCGGGGGGGGGTAGGGCTGGCTCTCCTGTTGGCATGGACTCCTCCTCCTCATTAGTCAAGCTGGTGGGCGGACAGGCGTGAACAGTGTGGCAGCAGGGGTAGGGCTGGGTCTCCCAGCCGTGCGGCCTCCTCCTCCTCCTCCTCATTAGACTAGCTGGTGGGCGGGCAGGCACAGTGGCCTCTCCTGGGCCATGTGGCCTCCTCCTCCGTAGCCCAGCTGGCTGGTGGGCGGGCGGCCAGGCTCTCCTGGGCTGCGCAGCCGCTGTGGGTCACGCCACCCTACTTAATTAATTTTTATTTATTTCCCCCTCATTCTGCAGATAACTGAATTAGCAGATAATGAATCAGCGGATACGGGGTCCTTCTGTAATAAGAGACTTTTCACAATTAAGAGCTAGGATATAACATAAATCTTCATGTAGTTACCTTTATGGGAACAAGTAGGATTAGAATTTTTCTTGATTTCTTTTTGCTTTTATAACAGCACAGTGAGCATGGGGAAAATTATGCCCTTTACCTTAGGCGGTATAAAGCTTTCACCTTAAAATAGCTTATCCATAATTGCTTTGCACTTTTCTAGTACATATTTATAAATCTAGTTGTGTGGAATTAAAAGACTAAAGAGGAGAAATGCCTCTTCAAAGTCTCGTGGACTTTTATGTGAGGTTGATACGGGTGAAAGACTGAAAATAGTTATGTAGAGGTTAAGTCCTGTAAAAAATAGTACAAAATGACCTTGATTTTGTCTGCATTTGCATTATCACAGTATGCAGAAAATTGTGATTTAATATAGAATTTTAATTAATGAGTGCTGTGGACCCATATACCATTGTTTTCCTGGTGCTTTTTTCCTTCAAATAATTAATTAGAAAAGAATTGTGAATTTGGTATTTAAATGCACTTTCCTAGGAAATGCACAACTTAAACTATATTTAAATGCTTGTACATAAGCTGGGATGTTTGAAGCAAACTGTACACCGAGCTTTGGTTCACAAAACACAGAGACTTTGAACGAGTCCAAGTAGCTTTCCTTCATTTTTGTGTTACAGGGAGCTAGTTTCAGGCGCTGAAACCCAGCCTATCAGTCCACATGAACATAGGAACAAAATGCAAAAGCAAAGTGTTCTGCTTACATACTGGCCCATACCACTTCAAGTAGTCTCTGGGTGGTTTACAGTTTAATTACAGTATTCAGGCTACACATTGCCTTCATTTATGTTCTGCCTTATTAACCCAATATTTTTGGTTTAGTTGGGCATACAAATAGGTTACTAAATATGAACATATCAATATTTGAGAATTGATTGTTCTACTTTGAAATCACTTTGTATTGAGGAATTATATGCCATTCCCATATTTTGCTATAATAGCTACTTGTGAAGATAGGTGGCAGCAGTTAGCTGTTGTTTTTCTTTCTACAGCGATAACACATTTACTTTATTAGTAAGAACTGGAAAGAAACGCCCTCCAGGAGTTGGGGGTAAAAAAGAGGCATATCTAGCAAATCTGTCAGAAAAGGGCTTTTCAATTCCTGAATGAATAGTAGAAGCCCTCAAGATTGCAAGGACACACAAAAATCATATGTGCATTTTGCTGTTTAAAATACTGTATATACTCGAATATAAGCCTAGTTTTTCAGCCCTAATATACTTTTAGCCACTGAGGCAAGTCATCTGTGGCTAAAAGTCATTTTAAACATTGCATGCCGCTTCTCATGACCCCCCTCTGCATCACAGGGGAGCGGCACATGATGTTTAAAATAACTTTTAGCCACTGATGCAAGTGCTTGGGTCAGTGGCTAAAAGTCATTTTAAACATCACACACCCAGCTCACAAAGGAAGAGCTACCAGGCCCTGCTGCATTTCCCACCCTAGACTTATACTCGAGTCAATACATTTCCCCAGTTTTGGGTGGTTAAATTAGGGGCCTCAACTTATACTCGGGTTGACTTATACTCGAGTATATACGGTATGTCAGAAACCTTGACCAGTCCAGCTAGCAGTGCGGGCAGTTGAGATGCCTCTTATGCAGGTCTACACAAGATACAAGTCATCCCAGAGGGAGTAAACCAGTGGTTCTCAACCTGTGGGTCCCCAGATGTTCCTGAACTGCAACTCCCAGAAATCCCTTCCAGCACGGCAAGTGGTGGAGGCTTCTGGGAGTTGCAGTCCAGGAACATCTGGGGACCCACAGGTTGAGAATCACTGGAGTAAACAGTGTGTACCTACCATTATAGTGGAGATTTGCTGTAGAATCCACTTTAATCTATTGTTAGAGTTGCCATGATTTTTTTGCCAGTTCTGTCTTTCCTTTAACACCTTAGTACAGATGAAATAACAGATGAAGCTTTTCATTGGATTGCTAAATTATTCTCCAACAGCATAAATTTGCGAAGAGAAAAGGTGCAATTTAAATTAAATGTTACAAATTATGTGGTCCTTTCCACTGCTGCTTCTCCAGTCTTCATGTTTACACACATGGGTTCAAGTTTAGTTTCTGAAACTTGGGATGTCCCCTTCCCAAAACAAAACAAACACTTTTGTGTTTAAATCAACATTTATTTCTATATAGGTCTTATGAACAATTCTGGAAAACTATGAAGTACATACAGTATATCACAGAAGTGAGTACACTCCCTTTTATAAAGGAATTAATTCGTTCCAAATGAAATTATGTTAATCAAATTTTCCTTTATACAAATTTCCCATAGGAATGCATTGAAAATGGAGTAATCCCATTTTTATGTTGTACGGATTCACCCCATAGGTGATTATGTTAAGCAAATTTCCCCTATCTCTGGAATTTTTATGTTGTACAAATTTTATGTTATACAAACTGTTTGTTATACAAGGGTCCACTGTACATTTGCACTGTTATGCAAGTGGCATATTCACTACTTTACATTGTTGCCGTGTCATTTCTTCAGTGTTGTCACATGAAACGATATACTAAACTATTTACAAAATGTAAGTGGGTGTACTCACTTCTGTGATATACTGTATATATCTGAAATAAAAGTGGAGGGCTGTGTGGCCAGTACAGAATAAAAGTGTAAGAAGAAGTGAGAGGTCATTAATAAAAATTAAAAAAAATACAATATACAGCCCTTTATGGGTAAATGCCAGTTCTTGAAAGCAGGCACTAAAAGTCTAGATGCTCATGGCAAGATGGATTTTGCCGGGAAGTTACTCTTGGATGTAAAAGTCCAAAAGTTCTTGTTCACTTTATTCTAATAAAGATACTGCATGACTGTGGATAGTTTTCCCCTACCCCCTGGACCTAAACAGCTACGATTGCTTTTTTTCTTGTTTTGGGGGGCCCATAATGACCAAAATAGATATAGTCTCTTCTTCTTTGCATGGATCAACTATGGGGAAGGTTCATTTAACACTTGTTGATATTAAGTAACCTAGTACACTTGTTTCTTCAGTTGAAACTCCATTTTTATATTTGGCTACTAAAATAGAGATACAATAGCCACATTGACTCTGATTTCTCTGTTGTCAGCTAACAGCAGGTTCAGGTGGTGTGTGGATATTCATTGGGAAAGAGTTTTGGGTGAAAGGATTAAAAGACATTTCCCAGCAATTTAGCTCTTTTGGGATGGGTGGAGAGGTGCAGCATTCATCTACTTCGGATTACAAAGAATAACCTTGGAATTCCCATAACTGCTGCTTCTGTTCATTCTTTTATTTATGAAATCACAGCAGCTGTTAGATTTACTTACTGTGTAGACCTGTAGTGGAGTAGCTGCTACTTCCAAATGCATTCAGATGGCAGGACAGAAGCTGAGGGAAATTTCCCCTTTTTTTCCATTTCACTTGCTGGTTTTTTCTTTTCCTTTTTTTCTGGGTCCTGAGCACTCTCAGTGTTGCGGGCAGGACATTTAAAAAAAGGCTCCAGCCTTTGACAGCTCACCTGGAGCCTTTTTAAAATGGAAACATCCCTGCCTACCTGAAGCATGCTTGCCTTGCTTGCTTTCAGCCGAGAGTATGGCAGGGTGGGCTTCGGAAGCTCCGAGGCAGCATTTGTTTTCCATGCCAGAGCTGGGCAGGCAGGCAGGCAGGCAAGCAAGCAAGGTGAGTGAGATGGTTGTGTGGCAGCAATGAGCAGGGCTGGATTAAAATGCAACGTCATCATCCTTCCCGTCCCCGATCTCAGCCGAAAGCAAGCGAGGCAAGAACGCTTCAGATAGGCAATATAAGTTCATTACGTACAAAATCAAACGAAATGCGGCGGGGGGGGGGGAATGAAATGAAACAAAACTTTTTTTCCGTTTCGTGCCCATCCCTAATTGGTATATATCCAGAGCTAAATGTTTTTGTACAAGCAGTATGTTGAAGTTATATTCTATAATGTTTGGACTCTTTCAGTCCCTGTATAATGCAGTTTTGTGCTATTGATAAAGTTAATATCATAGCATGCTCTGTAATCTCTTGTTTTGGATGTATGCATTTTGAAACAGGTGTTTGATTTCAACTACTCTATACCTGATCTGTGTCAAATGGCTTTTATTTATGTTTTTGTCTCTTCCAGGTTTAAATGACCAAGGACTTTACAGAGTTGTAGGGGTGAGTTCAAAGGTCCAGCGACTTCTGAATTTGTTGATGGGTATGCCTCTTATTTTTATATTTATTTATTATTATTTAATGTATTTATACCCTGCGTTTCTTCTCAAGAGAACCCAAGGCAGCTTACATTATTAAAAAGTCAATATAAACATTGGAAGGGGAGAGGGGGGAAAGGGAACAATTAAAAAACAATAGGAATTCAACTCTTAGGCAACCAACAATGGAGAAAAAGCATGCCTTAGGAGAAAAGTAGTTTCCTTCCTGTAGAAAGCAAGCAAAGAGGGGACCAGACTGACCCCCCCTCATGAGAGGGAATTCCACAGCTTGGGAGCAACAATAGAACAGACTGTCTTTTATGTCTTCATCAAACACCCCTGGGAGGGTGGTAGGATATATAGAAATATTTCCCTTCATGATTTTAATACCTGCACAGTTAGTAGAAAGTATGGTCTTTCAAGTAGTACAGTGGTACCTCAGTTTATGAAATTAATTTGTTCTCTGGGATGCTTCATATTATGAAAATTTCATAAACCGAAACAAGGTTTCCCATAGGAATGCATTGAAAACTAATTAATCCATTCCGGATGTCAGAAAAAAATCAAAGAAGCCTTGCACAACAGAAGAAAAAAAACCCACAATACCCCTCACACAGTAAAAAGCATGCAAATGACGAAGCTCAGCTCACCCCCCAATGCATTGCAATGCAATGCAGAACACACACAAAAGCATGCAAACAACAGGTCCATGAAGATTCTCAGTCCAAGTGTGTTTATCTGGAAGTTGAGTCATGGCAACTGGACTTCTTTTCTTGAGAGATCGAAACGTTTCACTACTCATCCAAGCAGCTTTGTCAGTGTGAGAAAAGTTAGTGGCGAGTACGGTAGCACCCCCGTGTCTGCTGATCTGCCATCCGCGGATTCAGTTAACCGCGAATGGCAAGTGGCGGTGGGAGGCAGATGGCGGTGGCAATACTCAGCTGGGACATCGACGGTGGTGTAGAAAGCGACAGTGGTGGTGATGGCAGAGGAAGCAGCTGTGTGGACAGGGAGAGCCTGCCCGCCCACCTGCAAGAGCGGCAGTGGGAGTGGAGGAAGCTGCCATGCAGCCTGGAACAGCCCACCAGCCTGCCCCCTGCAGGAGATGCTCTGGTGGTGGCGGAGGAAGCAGCCGTGCAGCCCGGAATGGCCTGCTCGCCCACCCGCCCACAGGAGAGGCGGTGGTGGTACCGGAGGAAGCGGCCGTGCAGCCTGGGAAATTCCACCCGCGAGATCGGAGGAGGAGGTGGTAGAGGCGGCACAGTGCCGTGGCGGGGTTTGCTAGGGTGCTGGTGGGCTCTCCCACTGCTTTCACTCTGGCACCTTCGGATAAGAGTGTTCACTCTTATCCGCGGATTTCATTCTCCGTGGGGCAGCCGGGAACCAATCCCCCGCGGATACAGGGGTCCTACTATACTCCATTCTATAGTTTACTTTGATTTCACATCATCCTGGTCTGAGTAGGCTCATAAGTTGCAAACAGCGAATCTCATCTCACCCCCCTGAAATGCAGTGCAATGCAGAACACATAGAAAAAGGCATGGAAACGACAAAGCTCAGCTCCCTACCTTTCTACTGGTTGCAAAATGCAACAAAAATGTGCAAAAAGTCCAAAAATGCTGCAAAAACTGTCCAGAGTGGCTCCATAACTCAATGAAAAAAATGTTCCAACTCCTCCCATCCCTCCACAAACTATGGGGGCATAATGCGTCCTGGGTACACTTTTTTGCAATTCCTTGCAAAAACCCATAAACCAGGGAGTGCCATTGAAAAACCGAGGCATCGCCATTTCCAATATTTTTTTTTTTGTAAATCAATTTTTTGGTTAACCAAAGCATACATAAACCAAGGTACCACTGTAGGTTGAACTGAAGTCATATAATTTAAACCAGCACTTTGAATTATGCATGGAAGTAGACCAGGAACCAGTAGAGCAGTTGTAACGAGGGAGTTACCAGTAGGTGATCCCTGTAACCAGCCCCACCTAAACTGCTTGCAGTATTTTGGATATTCTGAAGTTTCCAAACACTTTCCAAAGGCAGCACCATATAGAGTGTTGTAATGCAAGTGAGGCACGTGTCATCGTGGTCAGATTAGATATCTCCAGGAAATACAGTCTTTGTAACTGTGCAAATGTACTCTCGGCCACTGCCAAGACATGAGCATCCAGGGTCTGGGATAAATTCAGGAGCATTCTCAAACTACAACCCTTTTCCCCCAGGGGAAATGCAATTCTATCCACCTATCCAGCTAGGTTGAAATCCTGTCGTCCCCCCCCCCCTCCTCCTCCTCCTCTTCTTCTTCCTCCTCCTCCTAACTCCTGTAATACTCTTATGGCTACTCCCTATCATAGTCCATACTATTATGACAAACTTTGTGTACTGCATTTTGTTTGTATTTAAGATCAAATCTAATATTTATGTGTCAGATGCCTTACATTTCTGTACTGGATAGAAATGTCAATGAAAGTTAGAGTGAGTAGCATTTCATTTTTAGGATTTCTCTGGGTATAATGTTAATAACTTTACAGTTTTGATGAAAGGTTTTGAATTTAAAAACTTTTTAATATACATCTAAGACATTTGTTCTTATTTTAGCTTCACGTGCTTAGCAAAGGTACAGGTGAAGCTGCGAGGTAGAAAAACTTTTTTTTTTTTTGGCATAGCTGAGTAGTTTGTCTTATTAGATTCCTTCATGCGTTTTTCCAACTCACATATGAAGTGAGCACTGTGTATATGCTAATATCCCGTATTCTTTGGGTTGGTAGTGGGGCTGAGAAGTTTAATTTCCCTGTATCCTTTTCTCCCCCGCTCCCTTTCTTTTTCTTTTTCTCCCTGCCGACCAAGTCTGGGTACGTGCCACACACTTAGATACGTATACTTCAATGACATTTTCCACATGCCAGTTATCTAACCACACTACAACAGTCAAGACTCCAGTACTTCCAGACTTATTATCCTGGCAGTCTGACTGTATATGCAGTCACAGATGAGACCACTGGGATTACTTCAGTTTTTTAGTGTCCCAAACCTGTCACTTGACAATAGCACATGTCTGATTCTCAAGGATTCATTGATATTCAGAGAAGCTAATTTGCAACAGGCTCCTCTCCAGAACTATGCATGCTCCATCTGTGCTGATAACACAGTGTTCTTTGGCAGAGAAAACTAGAGGAAGCCAGCAAGTGGATTTATTTCATTACCCCAGACATTATGTGAATGGCAAAGCATTTTTATACTATAGGCTGTTGTCAAATCCTTGCCACCTGTATGCCTCTTTTAACAGGCTGGATTTTCAGGATATACAGTAGGATGTCAGACTTGAGATCTTCTATCCCGTTCCATGAAAATTTGTTGTAATGCTGTTCTTATGTATGTATTTGCTTCCTAGCTTTGATCATTTTTAGCAGTTTCATGGTGTTCAAAGGATACCTATAAACTTATCTGTATCTTGAATCATAGCATCACTAGGAAGTGAAAAATAATATTATCAAAAACCATTTGAGATTATCTGTGCTGGAATTATAATTCCTATAAGAAACTAATAGATTGTTAATTGACTGTTAGAAAGAACATGAAGTATTTCAAATATCAAAATAAAAACACAAGTGAATATCGTTTCCTGCTTATTTTTTTTAAAAAATAAGCAGAATTATTTTGTTATTTTTTTTTACACACATACACAACACTGCCTCAAAGAGAAACAAATTTGTATTAAATGAAAACATTTGAAGTACCATAGATTTCAACCCTGGTCTGAGTAAGTACAACACATCTGTATCGAGAAAAATGAAATATTTCTGAATGTAGTGATTGGGGTTCATTAGGGATAGGACTTTCATCATTTTAGAACCTTCAGTCCCACATGTCATCTTGAGTCAGCCAGCCAGACTTCTGGAAAAGAAAGAGGAGAAACAAGGAGGCAAAAAGACATGTTTTTCTTTTGTCATTTTCTGCTTCATTCCTGATATTTTGCCTGACAAGAAGTATGATATGCTGCCTTAGTCTCACTGCTTCCTGAGTGCTGCATAGCAAGGATGGTCCAGTGAGAGGTTCCCCCACCGACTTGGATGGATGAGACTACACATAGTCACTTGGCTGATAGCAAACTTTGCCAAAGTGTATGTTTTAAATAAAACTGGTCCTTTCATTAAACCTGTACTAGCTCCTTTGAGTGGCTGGTGCTTCTTCACAGAGGTTAATAACAACAGTGATGAGAGCAGCAAGCAGGGAGAGTGGTACGGGGAAGTGAGGTAGTGCTTTGAACACACACACACACACACACACACACACACACACACACACACACACA
>JAHTLZ010000330.1:36795876-36810490 GCA_023846285.1 Phrynocephalus versicolor
GGGTAATTTCTGATGACATTTTAAGGCTAAACACCCCTTACCTCCAAGAAGCTAGCCAGATCATAAACTAGAAGTAAATTCCACTTCCCCAAAGGGAGGGTCTGTCACTAATAAGTTTAATGTCAGCATGACCAAGAACTTTTACTGCTGTAGCAATTAACACATCTAAGAAGTTTTAAGTGTAGATAGGTCATGTAATTAATGACTGGCTGATTAGCCATCTGGAAAAAAAGATTAGCCTTCTGCAACTGAATATTTTCTTGAATTTGGCTAGATTGTCTCTTGGAGTTTAAAGCCATTGTTTATGTCATCTCTTAAATTATTAAGGTTACTAATAATTTTTAATTTACTTTTTGAAATACTCTTTTGATGGTGGAAAGAGGGTGGAAAGAGAAGAATGTTCTGAAAAATAAGCCCTCACTGCTCATTATTTTTGGCTACTACTTCTCTGATACTGGACAGGGAATTGGGTAAAATCATATTGTGGAGTGAGAACATTAAAGAGCTGTTTGAAGATAAGAAAGAAACACAGGTGATTGTACAAGATGCCAATTTTGGACAGGAAATACTGAAATCAAAATCCAGTACAAGATGCAAAAACCTCCTGGGCTTCACTAAGTTTTCACAGAAGTATACTGTAACCCAGATATTCTAGTAAATTTTTCCATCAAATCTGCAGAACAGGAATCATTCCTGAAATATGGTGGAGATAGACTTTGGCTATGTTTACCAAAAAGGAAGGTTTAAAAGCTTCTGACTACAGAAGGATGGATTTAATATGCCATTTCCTTCAGGTTTTAAAAAAAGATAATACATGGTCAGATTTACAAGAAATGTGAAGAAGGGGGAGCTTCAAAACAGTTTCTATTAATTCAAACAGTTTTCTATGCTGTGACATCTGCATGGATCATTATGTTTCCTGTATTACGTACGAGGAAGCTTTTGACAGAATGCAACATTACAAGCTGATTGAGTTGTTGACAAAGCTCTTAATTTAAGAGACATAACTATCTGGACTGGAAATGAAAAGCCTCAATAATGGCAAAAGATCACATGACAGAGGACAAAAGAGATATAAAAAGTAGTATGACAATAATGTGTACTTTTGCTACTGCCTTTCAGTTAGTATTCTGAGAAACATTTTTAGAGAATCACTTGTTGATTCAAAGAGTGGCATCCTTACCAATGAGAGATTATCAACAATGTCCAGTATGCAAGTAATAATTGCTAGCTCATAGTAATATTAAATGAACTGCAAAAATTATACAGTAAACTCAGTGAATTAAGGAATGACTATAGTCTACAAATTAATGCTAGTAAAAACTATTATGTGCTGTCAAGCCATTTCTAACTTCATAGAATCATAGAATAGTGAAGTTGGAAGGAGGTTATAAGTCATTCAAGTCCAAACCCCTGCTCCATGCAAGAATACAAATCAAAGGATATCCACCAGGTGGTTGTCCAAATTTCTCTTGAATGCTTCCAATGTTGGATCACTCACCACCTCTTGATGTGATTGGTTCCATTGCTTTTTTGCAATCCTTTCTTCTGGGGGTATCCTAGGACTTTGCAGCTTCTTAAGGGCTACACAGGCTGACTGTTTTCCTGGGAAAACATTTCCTGGCAGTGAGGAATGAAACTCCCAATGTCTAGCATTGCAGCCAGATATCTAAACCTCTGAGCTAAATTTTTACCATAATTAGCAGCAAAATACAAGTTGACTAAGAAGTTCAGTTGAAGGTCCCAAATGAAAGTGTGAAGCTAATGGGCAGTTAAAAGTACATTGGAATCATAGTCATGCAGTAAAAATCAAACAAAAAGTTTGGCTTTTAGAATGTGCATTCTCGGTTCTCCAAATTCCTAGTTCTAGTATATGAAATTGTGGACTTCAGTACAGGTTACTATTTTTAAAAAGTATTCAGAGGCACCTCTGCACTTACCATGGTGTATAAATGTAGCTGCAACTCACGTCATATGGAGTAGATGTCAGATTAATATTATGAGGTGTACAACCTTCAAAGGATAGAATAAATATGCTAAGCAAAACAATAGGGCTTTGACAGAAACATTAACTTTCAAAACACTGCCAAGGCAATGTAATACAAACTACATTCTGTCATAGACATATTGTATGGTTTCTTAATTATCCTATGCTGTAGATCATTTTGAAATAAATAACTTCAGTTCAAATGTAAAATTTCCAAATGAAATCAACAGCTGTTCTCCTGTTGTTTGAAACAGAGTGCCATAGATTCTTTATGTAGACAAATGGAAGGAAGCATGAGAAATTGTATGCAGATTATTACTGCAATCTGTAATGCTGGCTGCAAAGGCTCACTAAAGTACCATTTTTGCATTTGCCATCTTTCCAAATATGTCACTTATGTTTTTTCTTCAGAATAAACAATAAAAAAATTGAACATTCTGTTAAATATATTTTAAATTGGGATGGATTGAGACGCGGACTAACAGAATTTTCATTCTTCTTTATTTTCACTGGCACTGTTTGAAATCAAAAGTGTAATTTTGGTAAAAAATATTCATTTTAATTTTCGTAATCTTTCCTAACATTTATAGTTGTAGGTTTTTCCATTTTTCCAAATCCATTTATATTATTATGGAAGACCCACTTGAAACAATGCCAAAACTCCTGGAAAATATTGAAGAATTTGAAGAAGTATCAGGATTGAAGATAATAAAGTTACAGTGGTACCTCGTATAGCGTAATACCTGTATAACGTAAAATCCGTGCAACGTAAAAAATCCGCGGCCCCCCCTTTCCCCCCCATGGCCTCCGCTTCTCCCCTCCTCCTCCTCCTCCTCCCCCCAAGAACTCACCGGCTCCCTCCCCTCCCCTCTGCGAACTGCCTCCCGCCTCCTCCTCCTCCTCCTCCCCGCCGCCGGAGGAGGACTCGGACACGTCGCTCCCTACGTTCCCACCTCCGCCGTCGAGGGAGACCCCCAGGCCGCCGCCGGGGCCGCCAGCAGCAGCAGCAGCAGCAGCAGCAGCCCCGACGCCGCCTTCGCCTTCTCCCGCCCCTGAGATCCCGGCAGAGGACACTTCGGGGGAGGAGGCTGTGTGTGTGTGCGCGCGTGTGTGTGTGTGTGTGTGAGAGAGAGAGAGAGAGAGAGATGGGGGAGGGGGGAGTTGGCAGCCAGATACTCACCAGCTCATCTCTCTGCTGAATGCGATCCGGGTTTCCCACCGAAGGGGGACCGTTTTCAGCGGCGCACTCGGTGCGTCGCCTTAAGTTTCCCACGAGAAACAAGAGCTAAGGAGGAACGGAAGGCTTTGGGAGCGCCGCCGCCCGTGTGTGTGTGTGTGTGTGTGTGAGTGTGTGTGTGTGTGTGTGTGTGTGCGTGTGTGCGTGTGTGTGTGTGTGTGTGTGTGTGTGTGTGTGTGCGTGTGTGCCGAGCCAGCGGGTGTGTGTGGGGGAAATCCGCCACCCTCCCCCCCCTCGGAACAAAGTCCGCCGCTGGTGCGATCTCCTGCCCTCCCCCCCCTCGGGGGCTCCGGCAACAGGTGAGGGGGGAATTCCTGGTGCGGTTCCCCAAGCCCCCCCCCGCCCCAGGCCAAGTGGCCCACCCCACTCCCTCCCCCCACCCCCGCGGCCACCTCCGTCCGACCACCTGCGGCCGGCTGGGAAAGAGGGAAGGAAGGAGGGGAGAGGAGGGACAGCAGACACGGAGGGGGGGTGAGCCGCCCGCCCGCCCCCCATTGCCCCAAAAAACCGCCCCCCGTCGCCCAAAAAAAACCCCATAGGAATGCATTGAAACGGATTAAATGCAGTTTCAATGCATTCCTATGGGAAATGACAATTTGTACAACGTAAAACTTGTATAACGTAATTTGTTCTGGAACGAATTAATTACTTTATACAAGGTACCACTGTATAGTGAAAAATCTAACATCCAAACTATCATCAAGGTCAGACTGACACATAGTCAAAAGAGTTAAATACTGGAGAATATACCTAGCAGCAAGATGCATAATTTTATAAGAAGATAACTACATAAAATTATTTAATCAGAAGTTCAGAGGTTACTTTGATTAGCTTTGTAATCTCTTAGGAAATGCTCTGCTTAGTTGCTGTCCTGTTATGTTGTGCAGGATGCATTCTGTGCATGCTCTGAGACAATGCTGAAGCTATGCTAGTGTATAAATAAATACTAGGTAGTTTAGTTAGCCTTTTCCATTTTCTTTTGTGTGTGCTCTTTATTGTCCCTGCCTTAGATTGTTATTGCTTACTTGCGCCAATATATTTTTGGTGCTTTTTTTTTGAAACTTTTGCTTTTTTCTAAGGGGGGGGGGAAATCACTTGAAACACTACTTATTCAGCCAGTTTAGAGTATAGGGAGAAGTGGACTCTCTAGCCCTATCCATATTTAATGCCTTTGGGCTCACCCACACCAGGATTGGCAGGGTAGTGTTGCTCAGGGGGTAGAGCAGGATTTCCTGGCATTTTGAGGTTTCAGAGTCTCAGCTATGAGAGATGGATATAGACTTTATTTTGCTATTTTAAAGGCTGGCAAAACTGATTAAAACTGCATAACAGATGTTCAGTGGCACTCAGTGGCTTAAAAATAGCTCGCTCTCTTGCTCTCTCAATCTATCCCTGAAGCCAGTGGGTTGTAAGTGTGCTCAGCATTAGTTGGATTGTACCTTTTTCTTATACTAATAGTGGGACAGTCATTTGAATTGTATGAATTTGAATTGATGAATTGGGAACTTAATGACTGTACTATACATACCAGTGGAAAAATCTTAATTAATCCTATTACCTTAAATAGCTGTATTTCAACTAACTATCTTAATCAGGTCATTACAACTTAATTTCAATTTTAATGTTCAATTTTCTGCAAAAAAGTAGGTTGTCTATGTCATATGTATTCCTCAGTCACAAATGAACAAAATATCAGACAAGCCCAGTGTACAGACAGATAAAGTTATAGTTCATTTTTTCTGCACGAACTATTTTTAGGTCACTAGAAGTTTGCTATGCAATGTTTTGTCACTTTTGCTGACCTTTAAAATAGTGAAAGGAAGTTTACATCCATGTGTCAGATTTGAAACTCCAAAACCATGAAATGTAGACATGTGAAAAAACTGTCACATTCTGACTGGGTTTCTCTGAACATATCTGTATTCTTGTTCTATATTGGGTGGCAAGACATCTTTTCTCCCTGTGTGGAAATTCATGCATATTTTATGTATCACCTCCATTAAAAGTGGTTTTGTGTACATTTTTCAAATATGTGCATGGTTTTGTGCATTATTTCTCCCTCTAGAACTTTTTTAAATGTACATATTTTCTAGAGCAAAGTATGCTTGGAAGTTGCAAAATATATATCCAATAAACTTACTTCGCTTTCTATCGAAACTGATATATATAATAAGGGGTCCCTAGAAATGTAGACTGACGGTTATTTGATTTTAAGCCCTCACTCTTTTGAATCAATTTGAATCTGTCCATGATTTTCCAAGCCTGAAATTCCATTTTCAGTTGCTGGGTGGCACAGGTCCCAAACCAATGTACTGTATAGGTTTTTAGTTAGCAGCATTTGATACCAGGGAATAGAGATGGGCACGAAATGAACTTTTAATTCATTTTGTTATTTGTTATTCATTTCGTTAGCTAATGAAACGAATAACAAACCAACCCATCAAAGAAAACCCCCTCCTACCTTGTCCTCATCTCTGCAGTCCTCCTGGACCTGGCGGGGAACGTAGGCCTGTATTTTATTTATATTTATTTATTTTAATATTTATATGCCGCCGTCTTCCGAAGGAACTCCGGGCAGTTTACAACAATAACAATAATAACAAGCTAAATAATAGAAGAAAAAAAGCAATAATAATAAAAATGGAAAGAAAAATCATAATAGCCAGCGCCTCAGAAGCCCCTACTTGGGGCCAGCGCTTCAAAAAGCCCTTGCTGCTGGGACCAGGATCACCCCCCGCCGCCACCACCACCTGGTAAGTTGACCCGAACCGGTTCGGATCAGTTCAGGTTCGTACGGATTTTTTTAAAATTTGTACAAGTCCAAACTGAACCAAGGGTGGGCCTGAAACAGACTAACTCGAGCCATAGGTTTTCTGTTTCGTGCCCAACTCTACCAAGGGAGTAGTAGTCCAAGGGAGAGAATTATAGGCTGTGCCTCCTCAAGAGACCATGAGGAATACATCTTGTCACCGGTTCTAGCAGGCACAGCTTCACTCAGATAGAGTGGGATGTGAATGAGGGAATAAAGCTTGCATGTGCACCTTATTCAAATTACTCTTTGAGTTAGTTTTAATGGCTGAATAGCAGTTTCTTTAATCTATAATCAGCACAAGTACCTATGCATTTTAGGTGGGGGTATGACACATTGAAGTCTATTACAATAGCCTTCAATGTGTCACACTTTCACTTAGAACTCCATATTCAGTGCAAAGGTCTGTGCTGGTTAAGTACCCTTGGAACATTTATTTTACTAGGACTACCACTGATGGAAATGCTGCCAATGGGTTTAGGGTGATGTGCTGTGAGGGTTCAGTTCTTACCCTCAGCGGTTCCGAATCACAAACTACAGGCGAGCCAGTTTTTAATAAAACTTCAAATGGATTTTTATTGCTTACAGAGTCTGAGGCACTGTAGGTTCTTTCTTTAGTTACAGGAGATAACTTTGGCATGCTAGAAACAACATTCCCTCCAACATCGGGATCATCATAAATAACATTAACTGGAACAAAACTCAGGTCAGCTTCTTCTAAGGATGTGGGGGTAAAGGAGATCCCCGGCCCCAACACTGGGTACCACAACACGGGTGTTTGGCCCATTGCGCCACAGGTCTGGCATTTCTGGAACCTATTAGACGTCTCTGGCCATTTAAGAGGTCTCACGTGTACAGCCCAAGCGAATTCTTCCCCCTTTCGGACTCTCAGATACTCCGTTTCTCCTTTTTCATCACCCCCCTCTGTCTGAGTGCCTACACTCTTTAACTGCCGATCCCAACTGTCATTCTCCTTCCTCTCCTCTCTTACTCTCTCCCTGACTAGCTTGCACTCCAATCACTCATCCAACGGTTCATCCACCACCCAATATACATCCCGCGTGTCCTCATACTGATCACCCTCATGATCACCATTGCATTCCTCCTCTAATTCTACGATATGTAATCCTCTCACCTGCATCTCCATTTCTTTCTTCTCTTCTTCCTCTTGGTTAGGAAGTCCAGACGGCTCACTCCCTTGATTATTCACAGGGCGGTCCGTCTCCTCACATGTGCTTACAGCATCTATGCAGATCTTTGTATTCAACACATGAAATCTGTATGTTTTTCAGGGGAAAGGGAATACAGCAGCAGTCCCTGGGCTGTGTGAGCTCCAAAGCCTTTTAGGCTTACTCTTTGAAAGCGACTGAAAACCTGTACTTTCTCCATCTTTGTAACTTAATTTCTTATTACCCGTATATGTTTTGAAGGGTTAAGGAAAAGAATTGTACATGCAGTTGTTGTAGAAAGGCAGTTTTCTTATTAACTTCTAGGAAAAGCAGATTAGATCTTTTCATTTTCTGTGAGCTGGCAGACCTAGCACTTCTTCATAATCTCAATATGTAGGCAGCAATGAATAATGTGTGACTCCATTGTATTTGCTTATAGCATTGGCAGGTGTTTATGTTTCAGTTTCTAGCTTATTTGACTCTTCCTGCATTCTTCACACAGCAGTAGTTCCATGGGTTTTGTTGAGAATGTTAGTGTCATGAATTGCTAAAAGTGGGACATGAGTACCTTTGTTAAAGAAATCTCTACTGCTTTTAGAAAAGGCCAAGTTAACAAATTCATGAACTACATGGCTCTGTGTTTTTTCCAATATGTTTAACATATTAGTATAATGCACATAAATATAGCACTCTATTTATCTATGCAATGTCTGAACAGCTGTGCAGAGTTACTTGAGTTTTGGCACGGAATCAATATCAAGGATAGGAGGCAGGGATAATTATAAAGCATTGCTGGAAGGTGTTCACATTTCTGTAGCTTTGTAAGATATGCCTTATAAGTGGAGAACTACTGTATGTTGGAACAAGAATGACTTGTACTAGTGAACATGATCTTTGTTTCCTAACACTGTTCTGTAGCTATTTTTACCTGTAGTGTTTTGGGGGAATAGGTAATATGAAAGCATATACAGTAGTACCTCGTAAGACAAATGATCCTTAAGACGAACAACTCGTAAGACAAATATAATTTCCAGGGTTAGGAAAAATTCGTGGCCTTCGTGATCTGCCACCGCGGCTTGCCTTCCACGCCGCACGGGCTGGGCGAAGTTTTCAAAGAGCTGCAGCCGATGACACCCCTGTCCACCATTGTGAGCCGTGCATAGAGCCCTTGGCGAAAGCGAGGCAGTGCCTTGTGCTTTTTTGCCTTGCGGAGAACTGCCTCTCCTCCATAGAGTCGTGTCGTCATGGCCGATAAGCGGCAGCAGAAGAGCTCCGAAGAGGAGGAGGAGAGGAAAAAGCAGCTCCAATTTGCATCAGGGAAGCAAGCCGGCTGCCGAAGGGGTGGATGGAGGTGCGGAGGGAGGGAGGGGGAGAAAAATGACCCATAATCACTGCACCCATAATCACTGCTTTGGAGAGGGTGCCCCTCTTTTCCTCTGGCACACCAGCGCTCTTCCTTCCCCCCCTTAAACCTCCCCCCTGTTCTGACTTCTCTCTTTTTAAGTCTTTAAAAGAGCAGTTGCAGCAACTACAAGGAGGCGAACTGCCTAGGAATCTCAAGCCTCTTTTCTATTATTTTTTTCTCTCTCTTTTAAGTTTAGGATTTAATTAGTATCACTTAACTATCTCAGTGTTGGTTACAGTTGTCTAAACAGACCTGAAGTACAGTACCCTTGTGCACTTGAGTTTTACTGTGCATTGTAGAAACATGATGCTCCTGTTACTGTTTATCTTGCCATATTTCGATGCTCAGTGGAAAGCTCAATAGTTAATAAAGGTAGATCTGTATATTTTGATTTAATTTGAGACAAGTAAATTACATGGTGTAAGATGGAGTGGAATAGATGCTAAGAGGAAGGATTAAAGACCCTGCCACCAAGTGGGACAGACACAAAGAAGGAGGAGGAGGAGGAGGAAGGAAGGAAGGATTTGGGGTCATCCTTAGTTTTGACACACTTGAGCCAGTTAAGCAATAGAACTTTTCTCTTTCCTTGGGTAGTTTGTAATTAAATCTGATTTATCTTTGCCATAAAAGTTGCACATATGTAGATCTGTGAATTTAAATGCCTTCCAGAACAGTTGATATGTAGATGGTATTGATGTTTATTTTTAACTTTGTATTTTTAAATAAAGAATTGTGATACACTTTCATAAGATCAAGAAGGGTATTTTGTTCATTCCTAGTTTGATTGGTATCCAAAACAAATGTTGTTTTGATTATTGCTTATAGCTGCACTTAGGCATGTTGCTGTTCATAGTAAATTATTAATACCCTCTGTGCTTCCCTTTGCAGATTTTCCAAACTCTGCCTGATGCCACTTTCTCTGAGCCGAACTCTGCTTCAGTGTCTCCTCCAAATGCTCCACCACGGCAGTCAAGAAGACAAGGGCAACGGAATAAGAGGCCTCTTGCTGTATATAATCTCTGTCTTGAGCTGGATGACAGTAAGATGTTAATTCTATTTTCAATCTTGGCAGCAAAGTGTAGTTGCAGTATATCTTGTGTCATCAGGGCAATCTACAGTAGTTTTCCATTTCACTATTTCTATTATCTATTTTTTTAATTGGAAAATGGAAGGAGGAGGAAGGCAGGATGCAGTATTATGACATATTACTATATTTGTCTGGACTAAAGAGGAAGTTTTCCTATGAATAAAAAGGAATTGATTTATTTGCTTTTGTTTAGCCAAATTTGTTTGATCTCTGATGACAATTATAAAACGGAATAAGTGGAGGTGGATAAGAACCTAAGTAAAACAGATTCTTCATAAACTGATAGAATAAAAGCACTTGCATGTTCATTTAATCTTGACTACAGGGTGAGTTCCAGCAAATAACAATAATATTGATAGCCCCTCGGCAGCAGTTGATTAAACAGTTGTATACAGCCATGAAATACTAAGAGGTGGTGCAGAAATATAATTAGGGAAATAATATATAGATGTTTGTTTAGGAAAGAAAATTTGGCATTTGCATTGTTATACAGGGTCTTTATTTCTTTGAGGCTGTGGACTGTTCTTGACAGGTAAGTCAATTGTATAATATATTTTAGTCTCTTCAAGTTGTTTTTCTTCTACTTCCCATCACATCTGTCAATTATATTTGTATGTAATAAGAGTGGGTTCAACACAGAAAGCATTGTTGGCAATGAGTGTAATCCGCACGTTTTTAATTTAGGTTCAGGTACCCAGATGAACTCACAAAAAATCAGCTACATATATATGGAAGAATAAACAATATAGGCCAGCTATGAATACAGTGCTAACTTCATGGAACATAGTTTACTGAGAAATCTAGATCTGGAATATAAATACAAAAAAAAAATCTTTGCTTTCTGTACTTTCTCACTTGGCTTTGAGATAGCAAATGTCCTCCACCCCCATAAATTTGCACACAGTTGTCTGTGTGCTCCTTTATTTAAGGAGTACTGTGGACTTCTTTTTAAAAATTGCTCTGTGCTGTAGCAGTCAGGGTGTAAAAATAATATGTCTAATATCCACATGTTAAGAATATAGTGCCATGCATTTTGAAAATAACTACTTCATTGTTTGAAAAGATCTTTGGGCTTTTTACATTTAAAAAAAAGTTTATGTTACTCTTGTCAGAGGCAACATTTTAAGTTAGCCTCAGGCAAGAGCACTATGTTAGTCTGTTACAGAAGATCCAACAAAAAGTCTTGTAAGAGTGTAATGACTAACTGCTTTATTTTGTCAGGGAAGTGTATCCCACAATAATCTGCTTTATTAATTTTGAATTAAGGTGCCATGGCTTATGTTTATCAGGCCTTTAAAAATAGTAACTTCCTAGTGTGAAACTTTGATACTTTGAGCATGCCCATAAAATCCCAATACTGTAGTATTATGGCAGGCATTGATGGCCTATGGCTAAATGATCTTTATCCTTACTATTCAGATCTTTGTGCATCTAAAAAACAGGAAGCAGTTAGGGATTCTAAATTGCCATTGACAGAATAGTTAATAGTAGCTGTTGAAATCCCTGTTGAGTTCTTTGAATACTTTCTTTCCAGGTCAGGAGGCATACTGAGATCTTAATGTATCAACGCTGAGTTTTATATAAAGACTGTGCATTGTTTCTTTTTCTTAGCTCTTTCATGCATCACCTGTCTGAGGGTTGATTTCCATGTCTCTGTACCCAGCTTATTGGGATAGGTCATCTTGGAATTCAGAAAATGTTGCATATCTCTATTGAAGCACAAATCTGGATATTTTCTATTCTATTGCCTGAAGAAAGAGGTGACACACACACTTTCTATTTAGATGACATGTTGGAAATAAAAAGTGATGGTTATATTCTATTCCTATTAAGTTGATTTTGATTTATGGTGACCCTAGGAATTCGTAACCTCCATGAATCCTATCTGTAAAATTTCTGGAAATTTTGAAGCTTGGGGGGTGGGGGGAACCTTTTTCCCCCCAGGGGTTTTCAGGAAAAAACGGAAATTTTCAGAAAAATTGAAAAAAATGCTGCATTAGCACTCCTCACCTTTTACAGCTTGAAAGTCATTCTGTTTCTTTAGGAACATTAAATATGACTATGGACAGTTTCATTTTGCATAAAATTATCACAACTAGCATATTAAAATATATTGTATCAAATAATTATTAGAGTTTACTTTTTAAATAATATTTATTTGTAATTATAAGTAACAAATGGAGTAACAATCTCCTGAACTGTTTACTAGTTTATGTGGAACAACAAAACCTCTACAAAACAATGTTTAAAATCCAGAATTAACAATTTATATTTCCTCTCCACAGTATTAAATAAAAATAAAATAAAAACTTCATTCTTATAAAAAGAATTGAAGATGGGGGAAATGCATAGAAGGAAGTGGGACTAAGTTTCAATGAATGGGCATGAAATTAAATCAGAATCATTTTCGTTGCTCTGTATTTTCTTCCAGTGTTTTGAGGCCTAGTGAACAGGACAGAGCAGAACTAAACATTCCCACCCACATGCAAAAACAAAAGTGAAACCATTTTCTTTTTCTTGCGACCATAGCAGCACCTCCTAAAGGAAGAAATGCATCTTGTTCTTTCATTGAAGAGTTCAGTTTGTAACCTAGGACTTGCTTGTCCTCAGTGCACAGATATTAGAATAATCTGATACTGTCCATATTTTTTTAGAAATAATTTGAAAAGTATTAGAACACCCTGTCTTAAAATATTTTATTCATCATGTTAAAATAAAAACATTCAATAATCATTTTTTATTTTTTCGATTTTTCTAATTTTTGGGGAAAAACCAAAAGGCTTCAGGGGGAAAAATACTTGAAGAATTTTTCCGTTTTTTTCTGGGCCTTCACATCTCCAATCCTACCACTAACCTCCCTCTTGTGAAGTAAAGATAATTACTTCCTTCTAGAGTCAATAACCTCATAAGCAGCCTTCCTCTGCTCTTGTTGCCTTTAACATTTCCCAGCATTATTGTATTTTCCAGTAAGTCTTCTCATTATAGGCCCAAAAGTTGATAGCTTCAATTTAGCTAGTTTCATTTCTGTAGAGAATTCAGATTTGATTGGGTCTGGTATCCACTTATTTCCCTTTCTGGAAATTTATGTTTTTTGCAAAGCCTTCTTCCAACACCACATTCCAAATAAATCGGTTTTTTCCCTTGTCTCCTCTCTTAATTGTCCAGCTTTCAGATTTGTACAGATTAATCAGGAATAACATGTTATAAATGATTTTGGCCCTGGTTTCAGTATTATTCTGGTCTCTTGGCTGCAGACTCCATTTCAGTTGATGATTGCACCAAGGTATCGAAAATTTCCTCTCCCCCTAGCATAGTCCTGTTATTCAGAGCATAGATGGTGCATAAGGACAATCCAACTTCATGTTATTCTTCTTCCTTTTAGAACAATCCATAGCTTTTCATGAAGTACCTAGTTAAAAGCTTTGCTGTAATCAACAACATACAAATTGATATTTCTTCTGAAGTTCTTTGTTCTATACCAGTACCAGACCAAAATATATTTGTTATATGATTTCTAATGCCATTTTCTTTTCTGAATCCAGCTTGAACATCTGCATTCCCTACTCCATATATGGTAAATATCTTTGTTGTAAAAAAAAAAAATCACCATCATTTGCTTGCACTGGAAGTCAGTGCAATGATCTGTGCTTACTCTGTCAGGTCAGGGCTTCTGATACCTGCACATGTTCTTAGGAGCCCTACTGAACTTTATAGAATTCTAGGAAACAATCAGAAGCCAGTGTCCATTACAACTGGCATTTCTCCCAGTTAAGGCTTAATTCCATAATAAAACCAAACACTCATTTCCAAATACTTAAGTCAGAAAAATATATTCATTTTAAAAGCTTTAAAGGTCACAGACAAGAACTTAAATCATATTTGAATAAAAAAAATAAAAGAGGCCCATTGAAACAATAAACTATTATTTATTTTATTAATTTATTCAAAGTGTTTTTACCCCACATTTATCTTTAAAAGACCCAAGCAGGTTACATCCTTTAAAGGATGATATTTAAAAGGTAAAAGAAGCAAATATACAAATATTAAAAAATAAATAGATAAGTGTTATATTAAAAATGATTATTAAAATTATACAGGTTAAAAATCAGTAAAACCTAAATGTTAGACATTGTTGCTATGAACATTAAAAAGTGGAGGCGTATAACTTGTGGACTATAATTCCACTGCCTCCTCCTCTCTTTGAAGAGACATTTCATTTACATCCCCGAAAGGAATCGCCTATCCCAGTCAAATTTGTGTTAAATTGCTGTTTTCGGTGGTCTTTTTCATCGTCTGGAATAGATTAATCCACTTTCCCATTACTTTCTATGGGAAAAGTTCATTTGACTTAAGGCATGTTTGACTTATGTCTAGACCTTCGGAACAGATTAATGACATAAGTCAAGGTTCCACTGTATTTTCCTTTTATTTCTGAACATTTCCCCCCAGGAGATGTTGTTTAATATTATTTTCTTTCTCTAGTCTACGGGAATCTGTATTGTACATTTGCCCAGAATTATATACCTGTATTCATTAGTTTTTCTCTCTCTCTGACTCTTTTTTCAGTATTCTGATAGAACTTGTATTTGTTACTTTACTTGCAATTTTATATGGAGTTCCTCTCCTGGTATCTAACTTCTTTTTCTACGGGAAAACTCTTGGATCTATCATATCTTGGCATTTTAATTATGAACTCTAAATTAACACCTTGACACAATATCTGTGACTCTGCTGTGAACTGTTTTCCACAGCTTGCCAAGATTGTAATTTCTTGATCCTTTTATTTTTAACTATTCTGATGAAAGATTCATGTAGGAGGCAGCTGTGCATCTGTAGGTTTCTTTAATTTGAAAATAGTATGTGTGGCTAGATAGTCTCCCACCCAACCTGAGGTCCCAACATGGTTCCTTTGACTATAGA
>JAHTLZ010000330.1:36810500-36837248 GCA_023846285.1 Phrynocephalus versicolor
CCCCCCCTTACCTTTACCTTTTCCTAAGGACTGCCATCACTCATAAAATCCACAGATACATATCCCTTTCATCTTGTCAATGTGGGAACAAATGACACAGCCAAGAGGAGCTATAAATAAATCATGCCAGACTTCAAAGCTCTGGGAAGGACCTCAAGGACTTTGGGGCCCAGATAGTTTTTGCATCCATCCTACCAGTACTAAGAAGAGGAATAAAAAGGGAAAGGAAAATACTCCAGGTGAATGACTGGCGATAAAGGTGGTGTCCTTGTGAGAGATTTGGTTTATGAGACCATGGGCTAAGCTTCCTTGAAGAAGGACTTCTAGCAAAAGATGGCTTGCATCGAACAAGGACTGGGAAGAATGTGTTTGGTCACAGCACGAAGAACTTCATAAGGAGGGCTTTAAACTGAATCGGAAGGGGGAGGGAGATGCAAACACAGAGTTAAAATTAGGTGGAGCCTTATGCATGATAAGAGGAATGGACAATTGATAAAACGGGGGGAAATAATAACATTAATATTGAGCCAAAAATGCAGTGTTGCCACAAAAAAGGCAAATGCTGTTTTAGGCTGAATTAATATAATTTTCCAAATCCCATGACGTGCTCATCCCCCTTTGTTCAGCACTGGTTAGGCCTCATCTTGTGTATTGTGACACCACACTTCAAGAAAGATGCTGACAAATTGGAACAAGTTCAAAGGAAGGTGACGAAGATGATCAGGAGGCTGGAAACCAAGGCCTCTAAGAAAAGACTGAAGAAATTGAGCATGTTTAGCCTAGAGAAAAGAAGACTAAGGGGCAATATGCTAGCACTTTTCAAATATCTAAAAGGCTGTAATACAGAGGAGGGGCAGAATCTGTTCTCTATCATCCCCAAGTGTAGGATGTGGAATAACAGGCTCAAGTTGTGAGAACCTAGCTTCTGAATGAATATCAGGAAAAACTTCCTAACTGTTAGAGCAGTACAGCAGTGGAACCAATTACCCCAAGAAGCGGTGAGTGCTCCCGACACTGGAGGCATTCAAGAGAAATTTGGACAACCACTTGGCAAATGTTCTTTGATTTGTATTCCTTCATGGAGCAGGGGGTCGGACTCTTGGCACTGTAGGCCCTTTCCATCTTCACTATTTTATGATTCTATAATATTTGCCTTAACTATTTGTCTGTTTTTTTCATTTTTCAAAACCTGAATTGCAGACTGTTATTACTGTTCATTACTCAGGCTTAATAATAGGTAGGCATCCTCCTCCCACACAAAGCCTCCTGTATAGTTTTCTTCCGTGGGTTCTCAGAATGGTGAGTGTGTATGAGAGAGTGAGAGAGCAAGGGAGAGTTCTCTTGTGAAGTCTATTGCTCTTTAAAATAACTGTGTATATTAATTTGTTTTGACTTATATTGATACTGTAGCCTAATTTGTATATTTTGTTCACAGTCTAATTCCTATTGCCTTCTGTTAACCTTTCTGAGGTGGGGATTGCTCCTGCCATCATAATGTGACATACTAAAGGACCCCAAAACTCATATCCCATATTAAAATCTGTCTAACTAGTTTCTGTAGTTTGGCCAAGATCAAATGGTATAGTTTGATATCCATTATAGGTGGAATAAAGATTCCTTTTGCCTCCCCTTGCTAGTGAAGACCTAATTGGTGGCAGGATGCCAGGTCCAGAAGGCTTTCAGTCCTCTGGGCCTGCAGACAGGGCCAGGAATCTGGGTGTGCTCTTGGATCCAGCTTTATCCCTTAAAGCTCAGGTGATGGCTGTTTCCAGGACCACTTTTTTCCATCTTTGTCAGATCGCCCAGATTCGTTTGTTCCTGGATGAGGCCTCCCTGAGAATAGTTATGCAGGCCCTTGTGATCTTGAGGATAGATTACTGCAACACCCTCTACGTGGGGTTGCCCTTGACCCTTACCCGGAGACTCCAACGGGTTCAGAATGCGGCAGCCAGACTGGTGGTGGGTACGCGTAGATACCACATCACCCCAGTTCTAGCCCATCTGCACTGGCTGCCTGTTGTACTCCGGATAAGGTTCAAGGTCTTGGTTTTGGTTTACAAAACCCTCCACGGCTTGGGACCTGAATACCTGTCGGAGCGTATCTTCCAAAGATCAACTGAGGCCCGACCCACTAGAATGTCACAGGCACTCTCACTCTGAGTGGTCACGCCCAGGGAGGCACGGAAATCGGCTACACGCAACCGCACCTTCTCTGTGGCTGGCCCCTCGCTTTGGAACCAACTTCCGAGTGAGTTGCGCCTTGCACAGTCCCTGCCCGCCTTCAAAAAAGCACTTTAAACCTTGCTTTTTCAGGAGGCATATGGCGACCTTTAATTTTTTAAAACTAATTTTTGATGCCACTTGCCGATAATTTTTACCCATTAATTTTTTTTTCTTTCTCTTTCACTTTCTTTGTTCTTCTAAATCTTTTATTGATTCTTCCGCTTATTGTGGCTTTGTGTTTTATCTGGTTGTTTTAACCCACATTGTTAACCGCCCGGAGTCTCCTGGGAAGACGGGCGGTATAAAAATAAATAAAATAAATAAATAAAAATAAAATAATATTTTAGCATGCGCTAGGGCCACAAGAGAGAGACGGAATCATAGGTGGGAACAATGGGATCCAGCAGTTGGGCACATTCCTTGTGTATCTTATCATTCTTTTCAGGTCCACTCTGTAGCCTCAATCTAACTCTAGCCATATACAGTACCTTCCAGAAAAAGCCATACAGATCTATTTGCCTTAAATCTTTTAAATCCACAGGGGCTTATCCCAGTAGAAAAATGTCAACGGAATGCTTGTTCTAATCATGTGCAAAGGCTAATGACTTCAGATAGATATGAATCTGCCTGTCTGAATTTGTCTCTCTCGGACAGTGCTAGGTTACTATGAAGCAGTTCTTGATTAAATACCTATTCTTCTCTCTCCCCCCCCCAATGACATTGATGATATTGTAACGAGAATAAAAATGTGTAACAAGATGTGCATTACCAGTAAATGTCAAGCGCTATTCCTTGTAATTTTCTCCCTTATCTCGTGCATTTTTCTTTCATTACGTTATTTGGAGAGACCCCTTGCACAAATTTCTGCTTGCTATAATTCAGATAGAAACATTTGTTTCCAGTTTGTGCTCCCAGTGTTAGAGAAAACACTTGATGCTAGTACAATAGTTGCTTGTTAACATGAATTTCAGATATGCGTTGTAGTTTTTGTTTCTGAAGAACTAACAATTGAAGTGGCTTAAAAACAATGAAGTCTTGTTTAATCTCTTTGAATATATTTCTTAGTCCTAGTGATTCTTATTGACATAGCAATACTACATAAATCTAAATTACTGCAAGAACTCTTACAGTGCCATGCAAATATGAACTGCAGGTGACATCTAAAAACTCAAGATATCAGATTTGCAGAAACAAGACCTGATATGCAGTTTTATGCACAATTAAGCTGAAATTGAAATGATTCATTTCTAAAATTAACATTTTCATCCTTGGAGGTTTTACATACCCTTTGATGACAAACTAGTTTATATTGGGAGTTACTTTAAGCAGGTATGTTTAGATCTAATTTCACCACTGTGTGGAAATGGTTTATTTTAAAAATTAACAGAATTATTGTGTCCTTATGGTAACCAAGAAGGCTGGTGCAAGTGGGGATGGAATTGCTGGGTGGAAATTGATATTTTTAGTATTTAAATATTTCCAAGCATCAGCTCAAAATGAGATAATTCAATTCATATAAGCTTTTGGTAGTAATTGGACAGACAGTGATCAAGTTATATATAGTGCATGTACTCTAGTCAAACCTATTTTATTGCATATCTAAAATTCACAAGATGATTTGGATATTTAATATGCATCTGAGTGGTTGGGTGATAGGTATTGATGAATTTATTCAGAAAATTATTTAGTACCCAGCATTATCAGTTATTCAAATGATGTAATTATATCAGTGTGCTAATGTTATTAATGGAAAACTGACTTGTCATTCTCTTCCAGTTTTAGTGAACAGTAATTTCATGGATAGTTAAATTTACTTTTAGCCTGAAGCTACCTGTAAGTTAAGATGGTGCAGGAGAATCAGTAGAATCAGTTTCAAGAGACACAGCATTCATTGCAAATACTAGGTTCATTGTGTTTCCTAAAATAAGCAACATGCTGCATTTTAGGAGTGTTTTTTTAAAAAATGCCATTTGTCTCATTTTTCAGATGATAGTCTTAGCCCTCCGAAAGAATGCACCCCCACAGGTAGCATGGATTCCTTATCGTCTCAGTCTCCCACAGCTGCTGGTCCCAGCAGCCCTCCAGATGCACAGAAAAATCATCTTATACACGATGGTGGTGACACAGTAGATTGGGCAATGAATCCGTAAGTAACATCATTTCTCCTTGAAGGATGTGGGGGTGGGATCCTTTGCTCCCCTCACCAAGCCATTTGACAAGGCTTCCTGATCCTATGTAGCCTTTCAAGAGGCTGGAGAAGCTCCAGTGGGAAGGAGGAGGCAAAGAAATCCATTTATCCTAGTTGCGGTCACCTAAATATAGATCCAACTAGTTAGCTTTTGAACAAAGTACTTTAAGTTTTTATTTTAATTTTTTTCCCTCCCAGGTGGCTGCTCCTAAAATGGCATTAGACCAATTTTGTGGACAGTAGCATCTTGTTGTGTGTTTTTCCTTGTACGAAAGAGATCCTTAAAGAACTCAGTAGATCTCTGTTTCCTCCCTTCCTTGGATACCTATACAAAGAGATGGGTGTTCTGTGTTCATTCCCCTCCCCTTCACTCAAGCTTCATAAAGTATTACATTCTAATGTAATCCACAGGCTCTGTTTGTAACTCTTCAATGCTATCTTTTTTCAGTGCTGCCTCCCTACAGAATGGAAGCAATGTTTTGCCTTAGGTTTGTTTTTATTTGGAAAAGTGCATCAAAATCATAGTACCATAGCAGGTTCAAGGACATTATATAATTAACCTAAAGCTTTTGCAAAGAGAAGCAGTAGCTTCATTGTACAGTAATATTACGTCTAAAAGTTCAGTGCTCTGTGCAATCACTTGGAAAAGAGAAATGTGGAATCACAGTGGCAGTCCCAGTGGAAGATTGAAGAGTGGTGCAGTTGCAATCGTGTTTCTGTGCTGTGTAGCCCAAGGAAACATTCTATTCTGGGTTAAACCTTTTGTAGAATGTGAATCATGTCAAGCCTTTTAAAAGGAGTGAATCTTTTACTGCCATTCAGAGAATGCAGAAAGAAACCTCTATAACTCATAGCTTGTTAAAAGTTCCTGTTGCTGCTTTTGCTCTCTCTCTTTCTCTCATTTTCTTTCTTTTTAAATAGAGACCTCATGTGGTCAGTCAGATTTATCTGCTTTCAATTCTTCAGAAACTGCAGCGGCTATTCTGAAGACCCTACAGTTATAATGAGAGAGTCCATTCATAAATGACAGTTTTCTTGCACAGCTGTAATGTGCACCAAGAGTACAGCCATGTTTGAGATCCTAATTAGTGGGATTCTTTACACTGCACATAAGGCTAATAGACATGCATATTTATTGTCCATAATGATTTGCATGTGAGGAATATATCATTTCCTATATAGAAGTGATATCTTTGTCATCATAAGACCTTAAATGAAAGCATAGACAGATAGTCTTCAGAGTGGTGGTGAATTGCAGGTTTGTGTATTCTGTCCTACTAATTTTCCAGCCTCATTAAAACTGGGAAGATGCTGCTATATGTATGACCAGAACTGTGTAAAACAGAGCAAGAAGTAAAGTTGGACAGAAAGCAACTGAATGAAAGAGAGCCATAATCTTTGTGGTGTCATACAAGGGACTGTACTACAAAGAACTCTTTAGAAGTGAGCATGTAGGCCCTTTAAACAGTATAGCACTCAGCAGTCAAGGGGCCAGGACTCTTTATGGCAGGCATGTCTAAACTTCGGCCCTCCAGATGTTTTGGGCCACAACTCCCACAGTCCTTTGTCATTGGTATTCTAAGCTTAGAATCCTGGGCTTGTGATCCAAAACATCAGGACGGCCAAAGTTTGGACATGCCTGCTTTATGGCTAGATTTGTAGTGTCTCTCGCATGTGGTTTGGCTGCCATAGGACTATCAGCACTAGTACATAATGCAGATCTACATGGATGAAACTAGAAAGAGGTAGGTGTGGTATTTATACTGTACTTCAATCACACTTGAATGTTTGGGAAAGGGAGGGATAACAGATCAGACAATAATAGGCACAAATATGTCTGAGCTGCTGACTATCACGCCCTGGATTTTTGCAGCCCTATTATTTTTTGGAGTTTCAGTAATGCTGGACTTCTGTTAAGTCACTACACTTAGCATTCAATTCAAATGAGAATTGTAGGTGTTTGAAAATTTGGATATTATTTCAAAAAAAATCCACATGCTTTTGTACTATTGAATCTGCGGCGCTGACAATTGTATAATTTTGACAAAAGATTCAGCGATGCAGTATTTTTCATTTCCTAGCTGCTTCCAAGAGTTGCGCATTGACCAAAAACATAGAAGCTTTAATATGCAAGGAATGTCTGTCTCTTGGAGTCTGTTGGGTATTAGATGAGATAGGGAATGTAAACTATGTTACATGAATGTTTACAGTAATACCATTATAAGATGACATGGAGCTTAGTACCTGGTGCCTGCTGGCTTTTGGAGCAGTTCAGTGAGACAAGACTGATTTTTCTCAAGAGCTAGTCTGGGATCTTCCATGGCCATCCCCTTTTTCTTTCTTTGCTCATAGCTTCTTGAGATAAGAGAATTCTGTTTAGCAGAATTGCCTTCGGGAACAGCTCGTATATACATTGGCTTCTAAATACTCGTCAAGATCTCTAGTGTATTTTCTCCCAGGTTTCCGACTTTCCCACACATTCCCCTGAAATTGAGCTATACTGAGTAATAATGTTCCTTGTCAAAGAGAGATGATTCACACCCCTCTTCTGTAGGTAATATTATTTGCTCAGTTTCAGCCACTTTTCATTCATTCGTGTTTGTCAGTTTTTTTTTCATAGAAGCCTATACTTTTCTATTTTGCTACTTCAAATATTCTAACATTCTACAGTCTCAATAAGCAGCTGGGTTTATCTTTTGAGGTACAATTTTACCGTTACAGGAGCCAGAGGTACTGCATATACAGGGAGTGAGGTATCTGTAAAATTCAGTATTCATATTTTGCTGAAACCCAGTCTTCTCTTTTAATATGAAAGTATAAGTGGATGTTTAGAGATTTGAAGAATTACGACTAGTAGTCCATGCGGATGTATGACAGGCAGCTTTCTTTTTACTTGCATCCACAGAGAGTTTTCAATATTCTTCTCAGAAATAGGACTTTCTGTTGCTGCATTGTAGGCCATGAACTCTTCATATATATCCACAAGCTGTATCTGACAAGAATACTGCAGTAGGTTTCTCATGAAGCAATAGAGAAAGCAGTATGGAGCTGCTTTCGGAAAAGTCTGTTTTTCTCAAGGTTTATTTTGCTATTAAATATCTATCTCTAGATAGTATTCAGTTTGTAACTTGTCTGTTAGATAGCAATTGAAAAGCCTGTGCTTTTTCATTTGACAAACTGAACGGCATGGAACTGTATTTACAATAATTTTTTTGTAGCCCAATATGTATGCTGTGTGTATTGCTAATTCAAATAAAATATCTATGTCTTCTGCCTTAGGGTCTGGAGGTAAACCAGCTTATTTTGTCTGAAGGAAGGAAACTACTTTTGGGGATACCGATTAGACTGTAATAGTTTTACTGACCATTGGTTTTAAAACCTAAACTGACTACTCCCAAAGACACACAGTGAAAGGCAGGGCTGAGTGATCTGCAGGCTGTCCAGTTGTTGACTTCCCATTTGGTGAAATCCCATCTTTTCATTTCTGCTGAAAGACTACAGGCTGGGATCTTGGTGTCATTACATTACTAATGCTTACATTCACATCCTTTTCTCTGATAGAAACATGTTATAGTATTTCAGAAAGAGAAGGGCATGATGTCCCCTCCCCACCAACACACACACTTCCCTTTAAAGTGGAAGTACTGTGGCAGCGGTGAAGAAAGCCAGTTCCATGCTAGGGATTATCAAAAGGGGGATTGAAAATAAAACAGCCAACATTATAATGTCAATATACAAAACGATAGTAAGACCGCACCTGGAGTATTGTGTACAATTCTGGTCACTGCATCTCAAAAAAGACATAGTAGAACTGGAAAAGGTGCAGAAGAGAGCGACTAAAATGATTACTGGACTGGGGAACTTCCCTTATGAGGAAAGGCTAAAACATTTGGGGCTCTTTAGTCTGGAAAAAAGGCGCCTGAGGGGGGGGGGATATGACTGAGACATACAAAATAATGCAGGGCATGAGACATTCTTCTCCCTCTCACAAAATACCAGAACTAGAGGACATCCACTCAAACTGAGGGTTGGGGGAGTGAGAACAGACAAAAGAAAACATTTGTTTACCCAGCATGTTGTTAGTCTGTGGAACTCCCTGCCACAAGATGTGATGATGGCATCTAGTCTGGATGCCTTCAAAAGGGATTTGGACAGATTCCTGGAGAAGTCCATCACAGGTTAGAAACCATGACGGAGATGTGTAATCTCAAGGCTTAAAATTGGGGTACTTTAAGGACCAGATGCAGGGGAGTGGCATGAAGAGACAGATATCTGGTCTTGTGCGTTCCCAGACACATTTGGTGGGTCCACTGTGAGATACAGGAAGCTGGACTAGATGGGCCTTTGGCCTGATCCAGCATGGCTCTTCTTATGTTTCTCTCAGGATATTAACCAGTGTACATAGCAGTATAACAATCTGCAACTTCTTGTTAAACAAGCAATTAGCAATTGTTTGATGTTCTCAAACTTTTATTACACTAACTAGCCTTGTTCTGTATGAACCTCAGTATTCAACCGAGAATCTTTATTTTCCCTTAAGAGCATCATATGGTTCATACTCAGCAATAAAACTGGCTCAATAAAGAGTAAAATCATATTTGCCTGCTTGATACAAACCAGAATTTTTCCTTTATTAGGAGAGTTGCTATGAGTACCTCCTTTTCATTGAAGGCTGGTGGCATGTTTTAAAGGGCATATCTTAGAGACAAAGCATGCATTATGGCAGACAGCAAATACTTTTATTGAGCTCTGATCTCAGAACTTAAACTAGCTGCTTACAATGGCACATACTGAAAGGCAGCATTGAGCAACCTGCAGGCTGTTTATATGTTGAACTATAGCTCCCATTTGTTGATCACTTGCTGTCAGCTAAGCTGCCTGTTAGAAAGGGCCCACATCCCCCATTGTGAAACATACAAAACTGAAAGAAAGATTATTAATTCTACCCTCAAAATGCCTTCTTGCAGATCCAGTGAGAATCAGCTATCAATGGTTTCTTGGATGAAGGCACAGTCAAGTGCAGCATCTACCTCAGTTGTAGCAACAGCAGCATCTTTTTCCTTTCCCTCCCCTAGTACAGAGATCGACCAACCTACTGGAAGGTAATATTTTGCTATTTGTTTTCTTCTCATCTTGGCTACCGTGCTGCAAAAGTGTACTATACAGGAGATAGGCAGTGAAAGGTAAATGTAAATTGTTTGTTTCATTTGTATACTACCCTCTGGGCCATTTATAAACGGGAGACGCAAATGAAACAAAACAAAACCCTAAGGTAAACAGATTATTCCTTTAAGTATAATGGGCTACCAAAGTATCTGGAAGTTGAGTCAAGGCAATTGGATTTCTTTTCTTGAGAGAGTGAAACGTTTCGCTGTTCATCCAAACAACTTCATCAGTCTGAGGAAAGCTAGTTGGGAGTCCTCCGTTTTATGGTTTGCTTTGGCCTCATGTCACCCTGGTCTGAAATAGGTTCATAAGATAAACAATGCCCTGAATAGGCTCTTTAGGTAGACAATAGTCTCAATAGGCCTTCTTATTTCAGATCAGGGTGACACGAGGTCAGAGTGAACCCTAAAATGGAGGGCTCGCAACTAGCTTTCCTCAGACTGTTTGGATGAGCAGTGAAACGTTTCACTCTCTCAAGAAAAGAAGTCCAGTTGCCCTGACTCAACTTCCAGATAAACTCACCTGGATGACTGAGAATCTTCACAGACGCATTGCTACCAACGTAAAATGTTCATTTTGCTGCTAATGAAACAAGTAGAATGTTTGAGTTTGGATAGCCAAGTGGTCATGAGTTGAGTGAATTAGATGAGGTGTGTGTCCATTTCGTGGTGGTTTTCAGTACACCCTGGGCTTTTTGTCTGGGATAGGACTTTGAAGCTGTCTTCTACAGTGTCTCCAATCCTTCCTGGAGTGAAGAACTCAGAAGTTGGTGCTGTGGGATTCTTATTTGACGCCCTGGTTTTTTTCCCTGGGGCATTCCTTGGAGTTCTTTTTCATTCCTCATGCTATTATATAACCTCTGGGAGAAGTTTTCAGGTTTGGTGTCATCAGTATGCAGATGAAACCCAACTCCATCTCTTCTTTTTAACGAAGCTGATTTGGATCCAAATTGGAGCATAGTTTCAGTAATGGATTGAATAACCACCCATAGTGATGGGTGGTAAATAAATAAATAAATAAATAAATAAATAAAAAGCAAGCAAGCAAGCATTGTGACAGTTCCCAGTCAACCCTCCCGACAACCCCTCCACAACACTACCCTTGTTCCTTCTGGGGTGAATGTGCCCAGACAACAGACAGTAAAGATGATGGCTATGGAGCCCAACAGAGACCATATTGCTATCAGCCCAACCAATTTACTAAGATGTAGCTGTGTCTGCAGGGAGTTCAAAACAAAAATCCACAAGGCTAGGCAAGTAAGAGGCCTGCCTTGCAAGGGCAGAGCTGCCACAACACCCAGACACCAAAAATCCCAATAGCTTGTTCAAGGTGAGACCTGTTAGAGTGCCACAAATCCTCCACACCAGAATTCAGACAGCTGTTTTGAAAGGGTTTTTGCATTCCACTTTTATAAAAGAAAGGTTTAAAGGACACTCCAAAGTTACAAAAAAGTTTTCCCAAGATACTTGTAGCAAAACAGAAATAGTCTTAAAACCATTCAAGAGAAACACCGGAAAACGACATAAGCTGAGACAGAGTACCTTGTATTTTGCCTTACCAAAGTAATACTGAGACATGTACAGAATGTGACCTTCCTGGCTGAGCATCATAGGATGGCAAATGAACACAGCTTCTTCCTTCTGAGTAAAATTGAGCCCCTTTTTGGCATCAAGGAACAGTTGGTGAGCAAAGCCGGCTTCAACAGACCCTGTGTCGGGAGGGGCTCCATTCTCCACCCGCTCGTGACGTGACAGTTTGGGAAGGGTCAGGGTGGTCAGAGGTAACTGCCCATAGCCAGAATGACCCATAGAAGGCAGGTATGCTGGTCACCTGACCAGCAGTCAGAGACCCCCCCTTAAGGGACTTACAACAGATGGTCCAGCCTCCCCCCCCCCCGCGCTTTCTAATCCCTTGTATAGGATCAGTTGAAGGTGTGGATTGTCCTTTTGTTCTGGGCAGATACCAACCTTGTATCTTCTCAGCCAAATTCCCAAGCCCTCAAAAAACATTAAAGCTTCCAGCAAATGAATTCAATGTCCCTACTTCCTTGGTTTCTTTTTAATACAGTAAAACATATATGTGTTCCCAGTCATGCAGATGAAACATAGATGGTGAAATAGAGTTTCAGCCTGTTCGGGGTAGGATTATACTTCCCTTGAATACAGAGACTTGCAGATTGGATGGTCTCCTAGATTCATCCCTGAACTGGTTAGTCATGTTTTGGCAGTGTCCATAAATCCATTTGCACAATTAAAATTAGAGTGCCCTTCCTTTGTCAACTTACCCGGGTTTTAAAATAGTCATGGGAGGACTTTCTTCTGGTCCTGCTGTCCTTACGGGTTCTTTTGCTGAGGATGTGGTATTGCTCCTAAATTATTGAACTTTCTCCCATAAGGGAGCAGGCTGGCCCCTTCTTTGATGCTCTTCTTTAGGCCGACAAAGACCATTCCCTTCAGGCAACGTTTTCTCAGTAATTGGCTGCTTAAGGGAAAGAGATTTTGTAAAAGTGGGACTACTGAGTTCTTAAGAATTTTTATGCTGTTTTAATGGTGTAAGCTGTGTTCAGTACTCTTGAAAAGTTGGGTATGTCTGCATGCAAGCAAACAAACACAGAGACAAACAAACAAGGAAAATCTAAACACTGTAGGCTATTTTACATAATTTTACTGTAGCTGTACTCATGGTGAGGTAGTGTGTGGGGGAGTGGATGAAGTAAGAAGCACAGACATCTCTCTCCCCCCACCCCCAAACTAGATTGTGCGAATTATATGATATGATTGTGTTACAATTCTGCATCTAAACCTTACTTGTATTATTGGAAGCCATTACACCATGCATCTTTCTTCATGGAACAGCAGCTTTTCTGCAGTGGTTATGACTGTATTTAGTTACAATTACACGAAGTAATGAATACAGGGGATATCTATTCCTTCAAGTTTAACAATTGGATTACTCTATTTTTTTAATGCTGAACAGTTGTTGAATTGCTGATTTGAATGTAACTTTACAAATATAAAGCAATAATGCCAATTTGTTTTCTGTTTTTAAAAAGTATCTTCCATTTTAGCATACATTTTGAGGAGGTGTTACACTGACTAAAGTATGTTCAGATTTTTAATGATAGGTTTCTGTGCACCATATAGTCTCTACTGTGTTAAGTCCAAACTGTCGTCTTGCATGTCCTGCATTTATCAAGGTTTTGATGTGATTTATCATACAAAATAAGTTTTGCTCTCTTTATAGGTGAAAGTGTTCATATAGATATAATGGCCTCCATGTGAATGATTCAGCTTTCATTTCCTGTGTAAAACTGAACAACTGTAAACTGTTCCTGCACTTCTTTTTTAAACTACTGACAAAAATCTTTTGACTAATATTTTTTCAATGTTGTTAGCAGAAAAGCAAGAGCAGTGTATCCGTGTGAGGCCGAGCATAGCTCTGAACTATCTTTTCAGACCGGGGCAGTTTTTGAAGATGGTGAGTAATAAACATGTTTGTAATTTCAATACAGTGGACCCTCGTATAACAAGTGGTTTCTTTAACAGAAAAGGAAAAAAATTCCAGAGGTAAGGGAGGATCACTTAACAGAATCACCTATGGGGCAAATCCGTACAACAGAAAAACGGTCGTGATTAGGGATTAATGAGTTCCCAATGCATACCTATGGGAAATTTGTACAAAAGAATTTGCTTAACAAAATTTCATTTGGAACAAATTAATTCTGTTAAAAGAAATAGTACATAGGAGAATGTGCATTTTCTCTCTCTCCTCTCCCTCATCATCTGTTTTTCTGTTATGTACATGCAGAAAGTGAATCTTAGGTCAAATGTGGCCGTGTATTATGTATGTGTATGTATCTTATCTGATTCTGTGGTAGAAGCAGCTGAAAAACCAGCTTCACTGGGATGTTACCACACTATGACCTTCAGATGAGGCGTGTCAGATATAATGTAGATCTCTTATGGAATAAAAATCCCATCCGTTATTGCAGCAGAGCAGGGTAGGCTACAGAGCCAAAAATGCCTAATGCCATTCCACCCATTCTTCCATCTCTTCCTACGTGGTTATTTTCTTTTATCCATTCTAAATTCACTGGATTGTAAACTGCATCATCTTGGCTTGTGAGGTGGCTTGCATCCTATTTTTACAAGGTGTAAAGAGATGTTTACATGATCACCATTTACACCTCTCCGAGATGTCCGTTTACCAAACATCTGCAGAATGATGACATCGTCCCAGCCCTCCACATTCATTCACCTCTACTGTTTGGATGTTCTGGCTAGGGCAGACCATGAAGAAGAACAACTGATCACTATTGGTAACTGGTTCTTCCAATGGCCATGTTTGAACTCGCACCACATGCCCTCCTATGATCATAGTGTTGTCCACGTCCTAAGGTGCTGAAACCTATCAAGAATGGGTCCTTAGGCCATTGTTCACCTTAAGGCTAAGGATACTATTGTCTCCCTAATGAGCCTATTTAGGCCATTGTTCCATCTTATGAGCCTAATTCAGGCCAGGGTGACAAGAGGTCAAAGCTGCCTATAAGATGGAGGATTTGCACTAGCTGTATTCAGACCGATGAAGCTGTTTGGATGAACAGCGAAACGTTTCTATCTCTCAAAAAAGAAGTCCAGTAGTCATGACTCAACTTCCAGATAAACTCACCTGGATGACTGAGAATCTTCACAGACATAGAGAAGTTGTTGTGTCACAGGGAAGGCGAAACACCAAGAGAATTTCTATTTTGTCCCTGGCTCCTACTTTTAAGTACATACATTAAAAACCAGGAAATTGGGGAACATGGTATCTAGCAAGAGGGATGGAGTTGCGATATAGACTCTTGCCACTCCACTACCCCCAGCCTCATCCAGCCAAGTCTCTGTGATGCAAGTGAGATTTGCTCATTCTTGCAGGATCAGGTCCTGAATGATTGTTGATTTTCCATTCACTGATCTTGCATTTACTAGCAAAGTTTTCAGTCCAGTGATCCTGTCACTACTATTTTCAGAGCAATTCAAATTTGTATGTACCTTGGGAGTTATCAGTACCCTGCAGTCCTTTCTTCCTCTGTAGTGCTGAGGAACATTATGATAGCCATGTCTTCCATTACCCAAAACAGTAACCATAGGTTTTTCTACATTGCCTTGCATGTTGTTTTTCTCTGGTATTTGAGCAATATCTGCGGTGCCAATTGTGGCACTATAAATGAAACTAAACCCAGACAAGACAGAGGTGCTCTTGGTCAGTCAAAAGCGAGAATGGGATAGGGATGCAACTTGTACTGGATGGGGTCACCCTCCATTTGAAAAATCAGGTACGCAGCTTGGGGGTGCTCTTGGATTCAACCTTGAGCTTGGATGCCCAGGTGACAGATGTGACCAGGAGCGCATTTGCACAATTAAGGCTAGTACGTAAGTTACACAATTTCTTTAGAAACCAGCTCTGGCCACGGTGACACATGGCCTAGTGACGTCCTGGCTGGACTACTGTAATGTGCTGTATGTGGGCCTACCATTGAAAAGCCTCAGAAAACAACAGGTCCAAAATGCAGCAGCCAGATTGCTGACTGGCGCAGGGTACAGAGATCACATTATACCCCTATTAAAGCAGCTCCACTGGCCGCCAATCAGCTATCAGGCACAATTTAAGGTGCTGACCTTGACCTACAAAGCACTGGATGGCCTAGGTCCTAGCTACTTCACAGATCAAATCTCACAGTATGAACCCACTTGGGTGTTAAGGTCATAAGGAGAGGCCGTTCTCTCTATCCCGCCCCCCTCACAGGAACGTCTCGTGGGAACCCATGAAAGGGCCTTCTCAGCTGCTGCGCCCAGTCTCTGGAACTCGCTCCCACTAGAGGCAAGGGCTGCCTCATCTCTGTTGTCTTTCTGGAAACAGGCAAAGACCTTTCTCTTCAGGCAAGCTTTCCCTGAATGATATACTACCTAACATGTGCCTTTTATATGAATCGATAGGATCACATAGACTTTGTGTTTATATCTACTTTTAACCTGATGTCTTTACATTGACACTATGTTTTCGATGTTAGTTTCCATCACTCATAACTTTTACATGAAATTTTGCTCTCATTTTAACTGTGCACGTTTTCTTGTAGCTTTAATGTAATGTTGTCTATTAATGCTGTAAGATGCCCCTCAAGTCCCTGTTCTCAATGCCTGAACATGTCTTAATTATACTGGACTGTATAGTATCCCTCATTACTGTAAGCCACCTTGGGTCCTTTTCCAAGAAGAAAGGCGGGGTAAAAACAAACAAACAAACAAATAAATAAATAAATTATTGTAGCATTAAATGAAACTAACAGCACTGTAATAGCTGGAGGCACTACCTGATTTCAGATGTACCTTGGCTTAACTGTGATTTGTTAAATAAGCCAGATTGTCACAGACATTCAAAGAAGAAACTGTTTGTTTAGCCTAATGATGGTTTGTGTCTTCACCCTATCTCGATTCCTTTCTGAATAGTCAGTTACTGTACCAAAGCTCTTTGCAGATTATCACCACATTGCCAATTTTCTTGACTCACTGTGAGAGTACAGTGGGAAAAGATAAACACTGTCCTCAGCTGTTGTTAGCATGAGCCAAGCAAACAACCAATCCTAAGGTATTCTTCCCTTCCCTCATTCTTAAAAATGTCTCACTAAGCCTCTTCATAAAACTTTTCCTACCAACCTGCCCAAACAAAAGTCATTCCTCATCTGATATCTCTTTTGATGAAGGCAGTGTTCCTTTTCATTAATAACATTTCTCTGCTAAGAAGCCTTGCGGCACAAAAGTTAAACTGCAGTACTTCAGTGAAGGTTCTGCTGACCTGGGTCTGATCCCAGGCTCAAGTCAGTGGCTCATGGTTGACTCAGCCTTCAATCCTTTAGAGGCTGGTAAACTGAGTACCTAGCTCACTGGGGTAGGCAATGTGTAACATGCAGAAGTTTTAAACTACTCAAGAGAGTGCTTCAAACACGGCGTGGTAATATATAAGCAGCTCACTTTCCTCTTTTGCTTTGCTAAGCAAGAAGAAAATGAGTGCTAAGAAAATAAAGCTTAAGGATATACCGGTAGACTTTAGGGCATAAAAAGTGGCTGGATCGTTGCGGAAACAGTTTAAGAGGAAGTGATTTGGATCTTTGGTTTGTGACCTATATATAGTAACTTAAGCGAAGGAACAGTGGTTTTATGCCCATATTAATCCATTGTTGAGGGCAATGTGGTAAGATCAGGAATTTAAAAGACAGTCATGCACACAAGATACAGATGAGTATAGTATATTAAGGAAAGTTACAGTGGCCAGAAGGCTGAATCCTGGGATTGTGGTAAAAAGACAGGGTCTTGCTGTGTCCTTAAATGGAATGAGACTTGATTAGAAGCAGAAGTCTTTAAAGTAAAATCAGATGAAGCAGACACAACACAATACAGAAAACAGCAGAAATGCAAGTTTGGTGTATAATTTCACTTTAAGTTGCAGAAAGACCTGGACTTTGGGAGTGTAAAGACAAAAATTACACAGATGGGAATATAGCCTATGAGCACAAGCAACTAACATCCATTTAATTCCGCACTCCAGCCTCTCTCTGAAAGCCATCCCCTGCAGTGTTGCAGCTTGCTGTAGAAGAGAACTCTGTTCTAAAAGAGGCCTGAATCCTCCCTGCTAAGTTGTGACCCAGAAAACCTTTCTTCAAAGTTATCGCATTGTCCCCACATATCTGGCTCCTGCCACAGAAGAACAGGCATTTGCTCCTTGCTCATGCCATTTCTTCAACTCCCGATGAGGCTAATTTCTAAGCCAAAGTTCTGTCACCTCCGTTTGCCAGTGAACTTATAGACACCAAAAGAAATTGCACTATACCTATGAACAGAATGAGTGCACTTTAATATGTTACCATGCATCAGTGATAAACATATTTTGTGAATTTTCTTAGCCAGGGTGCAACTACACATAATGGAGACTATATGTAATAATTGCATGGTGTCAAGTCAATTCTGACTTATGTTGACCATTTTCAGGATTTTCTAGGTAGAGAATGCTCAGAAATAGTTTACCATTCCCTTGGAGTATCCTGGGGCTGTGCAGTTTGTTCATGGATACACAGACTGGCACTTCGCCTAGGAAGCATTATGGGGAATTGAACTGCGACCTTGGGCTCTCCAGCCAGATACTTAATTCACTGAGAATTTTAGTAAACTCTGGTGGCTTAATAGTGGTGGTGAACCTGTGTCACTCCAGATGTTTTGGACCACAACTCCCATAGTCCTTTGACATTGTCGATACAGGCTTGGAATTCTGGGAGTTGTGGTCCAAAACATCTGGAGTGCCAAAGGTTCGCCACCACTGCTGTATCTTTTCTACCTAAACCAGAAGGCATATTTTGTCTCATTTCCCCTCCGTCTCCCTACCTAACTTCCAGTGAGATAATACCATTCTATAAATTTTCTCATTCCTGCTAAGTTTCATTGCTTTTGAGCTCAGGGGAGTTTCCACAAAACTGCAATATCAGGACACATAGGGCAGCTTTTTTTGGTGGCAACTCTAAACCTTTGCAGTATCTAGTATTCATGTCTTCAGCAAAATCCTCTAAACTCCCCTAAGAAGTAGCTTAGTTTGAAGGGGAAATGCTGAAATGGCACTATTTCCACATGACTATGAAATGAAAATGAGAGCTTTATTTGCTACTGTCTTTGTTACATTATGGGAGTATAACACCACAATTTGCAAGAATGTTGACCGTGGCTAAAGACAAGATACTACCATGCTCATATCTTAGTGGATCCTTTTGATTTATCTTGTTCACATAAATGTTAAAAGTCCCATCTATGAATGACATTATCTTCAGGGCCAAATCTTGAATTAGTCAGAGTGGAAGCCATTAATAAGGCAAACCATAAGGAAGGGCGAGCAAACTGTAGACCTGAATTCGTCTCTCCCTTTACTTTGACTGAAAGCATTTTCTCTCATTTTCACTTGAGATTTATGAGCGAACCCATCAAAATGCTGCTTAAAGCAGACTAAAATACACATGCAAACTGTTAAGTCATTATTTAAATATAGTGCAGGTCTTTTGTAATGCACCCTACTGATATCACAGTCATTTCCGAAAACTACCAATTAGGGGAAGTGTCTCATAAGTGTAATCTTCTCATTACCTCAGGTTTTGGAAGAGTATTCTGCTTATTTTAAAATAAGCTGAGGCAGATAAAGAACCTGGGAAAGTCATCTTTCTGTACATGCAACAAAAAGGGAGAACTAAAGGAGGAAAAAACCCACACATTTTAAACCAGAAATATACTTGAAGCCTGTTGCTTAAATATGCAAATACAAGTTTGGTTAGCAAGACAGCTTCTGATTTTATGATTTTTGTTGTGACCTAGAACTGAATTTAGGCCTCCACTATATACAGTAATATCCATCCCTATTCTCCCTTTCCTTCTGCTACTTTTGGCCTGTGTATTCAAAGATTCATGCTTTGTACAGATGCTTCTTGTCAAAACCTACCTTACAGGCAGATTTTGTCAGAGTCAAGGCAGATAAAAGAGAAATTAGGTAAATGTTACATTTCTTCAAAGAATTCTCTTAAAAGCATATTTAATTTAGTTTAAGGGTGGGGTTCCTTAGTACGTCTGTGAAGAATCTTTGTAGTCAAGTCTGTGAACAGGTTAATCATCGAACCACATGGTGCATGACACAAGAATTTAATAGAACATTTTCAGACACGTTGTGCCTTGCATTCAATTCTCAAAAGAAAAAGGCAAGATGCAGTAAGCTCCTTCCTCTTTCATCCTACTTAAATGGTATTTTAGCAGCAACAGAGATTCTAGTTTTTTGTTTTTCTCCACATCAAAACTGTAGAAACTCTGGCTCCGTAGCACACCAGCTATGGTTCAAAAACAGACAGGCTTCATAAACCACATAGACAAAGACTGCGCATTAAGACTGTGATGAGTCCTCACCAATTTTCTCAACTTCAGTGCAAAGGGGTGTCCTGAAACATTGGAAAAATAGACAACTGCTTCAAGATTTGTGCTTCCTAACAACTGTGGAAAAGATATATTTATATACTTTTGTCAGTGAAAGCATGTGCCAAAAAACAGTTTTTGTATAAAATGTATTTATTTATTTATTTATTTATTTTTATATTTATACCCCGCCTATCTTCAAACCCGAACTCTAGGCGGCTTACAACATAGGTAATATACAATATAAACAAACAACCATAACAGGATAAACAGCTATGTGGGGACGCCCCAGCGTCACCACGACAACAAGCCTATTAAAAATATAACCAATCTATTCTATAGTATTGTATTGATGGCGGGAAGGAAAAAAAATAGGTTTTTAAAGCCTTCCGAAAGGCCAGCAGGGACTCTGCAGAGCGCACTTCACTAGGGATGGTATTCCACAGAGTGGGGGCTGCCACTGAGAAGGCCCGATTCCGCGTACGCGTTTTACGGGCCTCTCGTGGTGTGGCCACCGGAAGCGAGTGCGCTCGCGACTGCCGGACAGATCGGGCCGAGGTGGATCGCTGGGCGATACGCTCCAACAGGTATTCTGGTCCCAAGCCATGGAGGGTTTTATAAATTAAAACCAAGACCTTGAATCTAATCCGGGCTGCAACGGGAAGCCAGTGCAAGCCGGCCAGGACTGGGGTGATGCGGTCATATCGGCGCACACCGGCCACCAGCCTGGCCGCCGCATTCTGTACCCGCTGCAGGCGCCGGAGAAGAGTCAAGGGCAACCCCATGTAGAGCGTGTTGCAGTAGTCCAGCCTCGAGATCATCAGCGCTTGGACCACTGTTCTCAGAGAGTCACTGTCCAGGTACGGGCGGAGCTGGGCGATTTGGCGCAGGTGGAAATAGGTGGACCTGGTCACCGACGCCACCTGGGCCTCCATGGTAAGCGCCGGGTCCAGGACCACACCCAAATTCCGCACCCTCTCCGCGATCTGGAGGGAAACACCCCCCAGGCGCGGAAGAGGGCCTCCGTACCCAGACGGCGAGCTCCCAAAGAACATAACCTCCGTCTTCTCGGGGTTGAGCTTAAGCCTGTTCGCCCCGGTCCAAGCCAGGACGGCGTCCAGGCACCCATCAAGGATCCTCACAGCTTCCATTGCAGAGGTGTTAAAGGAGAGATAGAGCTGCGTGTCATCAGCGTACTGATGACAGCACACTCCAAAACTCCTAATGACCCCTGCCAATGGCCTTACATAGATGTTAAACAGCAGAGGGGACAGCAACGACCCCTGCGGGACCCCACATGGGAGAACCCACAGGGCCGACAACTCCCCCCCATGCTGAACATACTGGGGATGGCCCTCCAGGAAGGATCGGAGCCAACTGCAAGCAGTGCCCCCGATTCCAACCTCAGAGAGCCGATCCAGCAGGATACCGTGGTCGACGGTATCGAAGGCCGCTGACAGATCCAGGAGAACCAACAGGGTAGAGCAACCCCTGTCGGCCGCCCAGAGTAGGTCATCTTGCAGGGCGACCAAAGCTGTTTTGGTCCCCCGACGGGGCCTGAACCCTGACTGGCATGGATCGAGGCACTGCCGATCCTCCAGGTATGACTGCAGCCGGACCGCCGCCACCCTCTCGATTACCTTGCCCATAAATATTTCAGAATCTTATCACAGTGGTGCCCCACCCCCCCAAAAAAACTTCCACAGCTTTTTTGGGAAGCAGATAGGTGTCAAAATGTGAGAAACATGCAGACTCTCTTAATTCCAAGCAGTATGGAGAGAAGTTGCCAATTTTTAAAAAATTTCACCAGCAAGAATAAAATACAATTCTCGTTGGCTGAGAATAAAATTACCAATGGGGATTTGGCTAGTGGACTCACTGCCAGCTTTTAGGAGAGCCTTAAAAGCAGTACAGGCATTTAACCTCTGCGCCACCAGACCTGCAAACCATGATAACTAAGCTGCAAACGAAGGTAGAAAAACTGGGTTTGTGCATAAATGTAGAAAAGACAAAAACCAAGAGTGTTCAGCAACAATGAATATTTGAACTGGACAGAAACCATTGAGGAGGTTGAGGAGGTTGACGAGATTACCTACCTTGGTAGCATCGTTTCTAACTATGAAGACTCTGAAAAATATGTTAGATGTATAATTGGCAAAGCATTGGGTATGTTCCAAAGCTTGTGCCAAACTTGGTCTTCCCCATCAATCCCTGTTGCGCTAAAGATCTGTCTGTACACCGGCATTGTTACTCCAAATGTGATGCATGCAAGTGAAACATGGAAAATGACAAAAAGATTAGGCCAGAATAGATGTTTGCGCAGGATATTGGGCACCTCCTACAGGGACCATGTTACAAATAAGGAAAGCTCTCCTAAGATCTGAACCGCTTCCAAACATAGTGGTTCAGTGTTTGGTGTTGTCTTGTAATATGTATATAGCTCCTGTCACTTATGAATTGTGTGGCAGCTTTTGCATAAGTGGCTTTCCCCCACATACTGTGAATGTAAAATCAGAAGCCCTGGGCCAGTTGTAAGCTATTACAGCTTCTCCCATACAACCAAATCTTATTTTGTCATCACTGTGGGAAGAAGGCACTTTTAGGGTAAAATAAAAAGGAATCCTTGGTGCCTGGTTCTGTGCCATTTTCAGGTCCACAAGGCCCATTTCGAACTGTCGAAGATCAGAACTGTGCACAGTATTCTATGTGGGACAGCACCAGGCATCTGTATAAATGGTGTCCTAAGTCTTGATTTGGAGTGTGACATTCTTTAATTATTTGTATTTCCACTCCTCTTGTAATATTTCTTATTGAGCCATTATATTGCTGCTAATCCATATTGAGAGCTGTTTTTGAGGAATTTTCTAAAATTCTTTTCATGGCAGATAAATACTTGAAAGCACAAGGGGTGGAAAAATGAAACCTAATAACCCAAATGAGGTGGTTCTTAATGTGTTAAACAAAATGTCTAAACCACAAACAAGAGAATGAAAGAGGCACCCACAAAGGAACATGAAATGAAACAAAATGGAAAGTTTTCGCTGTGTTCATCCGTAATGTGTGTGCTTCCAGTGTCTTGTAGCATTAAAGCTTCCTTTCCATTGATCTTGGAAGAGGTTGTGGATTTTAAACATTTCTTCCTTTGTTAGACACCTGACAGAGGGAAGTAAGAGAATTGTATGAAGTGGTTCCAGCTGAACTGAGCTGATACTTTCATTATCAAGGAGAGAGTAGTTAGCTAAGCTCTCCTGTTTAGTCAAACCATAAAGCCAGTATCCAATTGTTTTCATTTGTCCTTGAACAGCCCTCCAAAATTATGTATCTGTTCCACTCTACTTCTTGTTCTGCCTTATGCACTTAGACTGCATTCAAACAGCACGTAATCCTTTCAAATTCATCACTTAGGATAAATTCCCATATGCCATAATAACCTTCAAATGAAAAATTAAGATAATGATACATCATTTCTGCTGCTCTACCAATAACTTAAACTATTAAAGTGACAATGTATCCATCAAATTGACATACTGTTAGTATCAACCATTAAAGTAACTGTTAAATTAGTATAAGACATGAGGTATCACTTGCATTAAAGAGCGTTTTATATCTTTCTCTTTTCTCCCAGTTTTATTTTCCTTTCTCCTCTCCGTCTTCCAACTATGCCTATCCCCGTACTCTCCTTACATCCCTGCCCTTCTCCTACTGAAAAGTGAGAATGTTGTCAATGTGTAGGATTGTCATAAACTGGAACCTGCCTGATGGCACAAAACAGGCTAGGAAACTTTAGGGTCAGGGTCTTTTCTACCATTCCACAGGTCAGCTTCCACCTACTTCTTCTGCAGAAAAAATGTAGGCATGGATGACAGAGGCAGAATTAAGTGGTAGATGAAGAAGTTGCTGATCAGACCTCAAAGCCTTTGGCTCACCATGATTCTGCAGAAGAGGAATAGGAATAGGTCAAGCACTGAACAGCCATCCAGTGTCTGATTAATGGTTCCCCTAAGCAATTTGTTTCAAGGGCAAAACTGCTGATTCAGTGTTTACAATAAGGGATGTCTCTTCTTTATTTTCCCGCCCTGCCCTCTTTTGCCTTTCTATGCAAGAGGAATGGCAGTTTCTCTTCTCCTGTTTCTGCCTTCTAAAGGAGAAGGTCCAGTTAATGTGATGCCAAAGGATATCGTTCTTAGAAGCGATATGTATTGCATGCACCTTTTTTGGACTCTGCATATACACATAGTGGCAAATTGAAAGTCACCTTTATTTGTCTTGAGGATTTTAAATCTTCAGGGAGGGCATTTTTAAAAGCCCTGACGCTTGTAGACCATTTTCAGAATTGCTGTTCTGTGTTATTCACCTAGTTTGTGCATGCTTATTCATAATACAGTGGTACCTTGTATAAAGGAATTAATTCGTTCCAAATGTAATTATGTTAAGCAAATTTTCCTTTATACAAATTCCCATAGGAATGCATTGAAAGCAGAGTGATCCCATTTTTATGTTGTACGGATTTTCCCCATAGGCAATTATGTTAAGCAAATTTCCCCTATCTCCGGAATTTTTTATGTTGTACAAATTTTCTGTTATACAAGCTGTCTGTTATACAAGGTACCACTGTAATGGCAGCAGATCTGGACAGGGGGTCCTCTGGTGGAAAAAATGGGCAAGAGGAAAAACCTACTGTTACTGTATTTTTCATTTGCAGATACATCCTAGCTCATGTCAACACACCCTTTTAGGAAACACAACTACCACTTTCCTTTGTTTTATAGGTTTCAGAACGAAAAATAACTTTTGTAAATATTGCTGATTGTTGCCATTGTGGCTGCAGGTCCTTTATCTTGTGTTCTCCATAGCCTTCATTTCATATGGAATCATCCATCGATCTGTAATTCTGAGGACTATTTAAGATACAGAGACTGGACTGGGACAAAAGTTACTAGATTTTAGTATTGGGGGGGGGGGATAAAAATCAAGTATTATTTGCTCAGTTTCGCCCAGATTTCCCAAGGAAATACCACTGTAGATGACTGTAAATGTAGGGATGATAACACATAAAGTAAATGTTTTATATGTACCCCAGAATGAATGGTCTGAATTTCAGATCTTGTCTCCAGAAAGATGTCTAGAAACAGGCAACAGAATTTAATAGGCAATCACTTTAAGTTGAGATCAAGGGAATTTAAATATTCCATGATGAGATATAATAGAGGCTGTTCTTACCTTTTCCAGGAATTGTGCTAGGAAGGAGAAATGAATCCAACATAACAGTTAAACCTGGCTGATGAAGCAAGATTTTTTTGTGGGTTCCATGGTGAGACCCACCCAGTCGAGTCCTTGGCATGAACTAACACAACATTTTCCATCGGCAAACCTACCTTCCTGGTCATGCTCAATGAACACTTCATTACAGTTGCTGGTGCCACAGCTAGCATTTTGATGGTTGTATATTGTACTTTGATGCAATGCAGAAGTGGTTCATGACACAGTAGAAACTGTTTATTGAAAAACTCAAATTTTTATTTAAAGATTCAAGTTCAGTTTCTGGCCCCATCAGTTAGAAGAATCTCAGGCATTTGCATGTCTGGGAATGCAACCTCTCAAGATGCCAAGCGAAGTAAGCAGATGCCAGTCATCTGAACCACTGATATAGCCATTCAAACATGTTTAGTGAATGCTAAATGAGGGAAGCAGGTTTAAAGACGACCAGAACAGTGCAATTAGGGTAAGCATGGCAGAGGTGGAAAAACATGTGTATGGGCATTGAAAGGTGAGACCTTCTCCTAGCCCCAGATTGCTTGCTGTGTGGTAAACACAGGGTAGATATTTAGAGATTTAAAAATATCTTGCTGGGAATTAGTACAGGTCACTGAAATGAAAGCCCAGTAAATGAAGGTCATTGCTATTTTTCTTAAAACAAGGTAATTTTGGGGAAAGCATGTTTTTCTTAGTAAGTAGATTTTCTTTATGATAGTTGAAGTTAGTAAAGTTTAACATAACTATTACAGCAGAAAATCTGATGTGCATTGTTATATAATATAGTAGCAGTGTTACTTAAACAGATCATTACTAAAATTATTTTTCCTTTTCTCATTTTTATAATAGCAGTTCTGATATCATGTATTCCAAACATCCAACAGGGCTTTCCCCAAATATTTTGCTGGGATTAATATTGCCTTAAATGCTGGACATAGATGCTAATAGACTTGGCACAATGTGAAAATTTCTGCTAACATGTTGCAAGTGGTTATCATATCAGACTCCTGATCTGTGGCTCCACAGCCAGAGACCTAAGCCACTGTGCTATCCAGCCAGCTAATCTGTCCATATACAGACTAATGTAAATAATATGTTCCCATCTGATACATGTAACGTATATGCTTTATTAATAAATAAAGCTACAAGTTACATTTTGTTGTAAAATAGAAAAAACGGTATTTGGAATGGTCTATCCTCGTGATATCGAGGATTGATTACTGTAATGCACTCTACGTGGGGTTGCCCTTGACCCTTACCCGGAGACTCCAACGGGTCCAGAATGCGGCAGCCAGACTGGTGATGGGTGCTCATCGCTTCGAGCACATCACCCCAGTGCTGGCCCGCTTACACTGGTTGCCCATGGTCCTCTGGATAAGGTTCAAGGTCTTGGTTTTGGTTTTCAAAACCCTCCACGGCTTGGGCCCTGAATACCTGTCGGAGTGAATCTCCCAGAGGTCAGCTGAGGCCAGACCCACTTGAATGTCGCAGGCGCACTCACTGCGGGTGCCCACTCCTAGGGAGGCACGGAGGTCGGCCACCCGCAACCACGCCTTCTCTGTTGTGGGCCCCTCACTTTGGAACCGTCTTCCTAGTGAGCTGCGCCTTGCATCGTCCCTGCCCGCCTTCCGTAAGGCATTGAAAACCTTGCTATTCAGGGAGGCATATGGCGACCTATCCTATTTTATTTTATTTTATTTTATTTTATTTTTTCTTTTTCTTTCTTTTTTCCTTTTTCCCCCTTATTTTTTCCCTTTGATGTTTGTTGGTTGTTATTGCTATCTGCCTACTGCCCATTGATTCATCTTGACTTATTGTTTTTATCTGTTTTTATTATGTACACTGCCCAGAGTTCCATATTGGAAATGGGGCGGTATAGAAATGAGACAAATAAATAAATAAATAAATAAATAAATAAATAAATAAATAAATAAATAAATAAATAAA
>JAHTLZ010000330.1:36837258-36864836 GCA_023846285.1 Phrynocephalus versicolor
AAATAAATAAATAAATAAATAAATAAATAAATAAATAAATAAATAAAATAAAATAAAATAAAATAAATAAAATACTAAAAGACCAGACAAGTAAAATGATTTTTAAAAGTTGCTGTGTTGGAGACTGTTTGCAATGATGTTAAACGTTTATTTCAAAATGTGCTTATAACTTATAATCTTGCAATAAACATGACAAAATGATAAATGGCATACTAATGATTAACAATGGGTTTATGTTTCAGTTTGAGGAGTTTATTTTTCTGTGTTCCTTCTTGGCAAACCTCAATCAAGCTGTTCCATTATGAGCAGTGTTTGACATCACTGCAGATATCCCCTTTTTATTTTGAAGCGGTCTGGCATTAGGACTCGAAAGTGGAGAGAATCAGTTATTTTTCTTTAAACTGCCATGGAACTACTTCTGGTGTTCTTGTGTTTATTCTAGTTGTATTTAGTTTGTTGCTTTTTATATAAAGTAGTCTGCTTATATACTGGGAGGTTTACAATTTAATTATGCACATTGCCGCAGCCCCTCCATGAGTTGGGTACTCATTTTACTGACCTCAGAAGGACAGGAGGCTAAGCCAACCACAAGCTGGCTACCTGGAGTTGAACCCTGGGTCCTGAGCACAGTTTTGGCGGCAGTTCAGCCATTTAACCATTGTGCCACAAAGCTCCTCTTATATGGTAACACATCAAATAGTACATTGAAAATAACAATTGAAAATAGGATGAATTGCTATTGTTTGCACATTTCCTAAGGACCAAGGGTAAGCAAATTCAGACTGTAAGCTACATGTAGCCCCTTCAGGGATATTTTCGTACACACCTAACAGGTTTAAAATGCGTTCCAATGAAATACCTGCCAAAATGTGGACCAAAAGGGCTAGGTTGGCTTCTAGAAAGGAAAAGTACACATCCAATTTGATTCCCCCCTTCTTTCCTTGGAGAAGGCGGCTTTGGGGCCATAACTGGATGTAGCATGGGCCTTGGGGGCTTGAACTTGGCTCCCAAACCTTCAGGCCTTGCCCATTCCTTACCTACTTACAGTATGTGAGATAGAAGAACAAAGTTGGACTCCAAAGTCCATGAAACACTGAATTGCTTATGCCCAGGAATAAAAGGTCCTATGTAATCTAGTATCAGTTCCATTTAAAGAATCCCTGTGGCTACTGCAGACATTACCACCTTTGTTGGTATGCATCAAGAAATCTTTGTTTGCTGACAAGCCTCCCACAATCATGCATGCTTGTTTATTTACCCATTGCAAATTGGGAGCAAGAAACAATGCAAAACAGATTGATGGGTAGAGAAAATTCCTCCTCTCTTTTCATTTGAATATCAGGCAAAATTCAAGGAAAGAAATGAGAGAGAAAAAACAAAATAGACAAAAGCATGTGGTACCTTAGACCATTCTAATGTGAGTTTTGTGGATGCCCAATTCGTCAGACATATGAAAACAGAATGTAATAATGGATGAAATATTACCTGATACAGTGGACTTGTCCATGAAAGCTCACATTAAAATATAATTTTTAAAGGTACAACATTTTTGTCTTTTTGCTTTGTTTTGTTTCTATCGATATTGCTTGATCTGCTTGCACAGACTAACATAGCACTCAGACTTCATTTTGAGTATGTTTCATATACAGTTTCCTGTTCATTAGACTCCATGTAAACAGGTCTGTCTCCCTGCATCTCATGTTTTTCTGACATTCCATTCATTCCAGGTTTGCACATTTTAATATTCTGTGCAGTCATAGAATTTGTTTAGTTTGTTAGTTATGAGCTGCCAAGTCAGAACTAATAGGGCTTTCAATGTAAGTGAGGTATTTAAGAAGTGGTTTTACCAGTTCTGCACACCCAGTGAGTTTCCATGGCCAAGTGGGAATTTGACCCCTTGTTCCCAGAGTCCAACCTGAGTGTCTTGTTAAAAAATGCAAATCTCTTATTCTTTGTTCTTTGCCTCCAAAAAAGACATCTTGAATATGTGGCTATGTCTCAGTAGTAAAGTGTGGGCTAAATAGTACTCAAGACCACATGTTTTGTTCGGAAGAAGTGCCTCCCAATGCTCCATCTATGGCTGTAATTCCAAATAGCATTGTGCATGTCTCTATGTGCAATTCATTTTCTTACTCTATACTGATCCGTTTTAGAAGATACATCAGATGAGGTTCTAAACTATACTAATACTAATCTATGTAGTTAATAGTGCAATAATTAATAGGATTAATAATTAATAGAATTGTGTCTGTTTTTCCCCACAGTGCAGTTATCACGAGAACCTGGATGGCTAGAAGGAACTCTAAATGGGAAAAGAGGACTCATTCCCCAAAACTATGTCCAGTTTCTTTAATTCTTTGCATTGAGTGCCTAGAAGGTGTACATGGTATCCATGTATATATATATATATATGTGGCTTTCAGATACTTTCAGCTGGTAAAGAAATTGGTTAACAACTTGACAATGAATTGAAAATTCATTTCTGCAATGATTTAATGTTTTGCCAGGATTCATGTTACTTTATATTGGGGAAAGTGATTTAATCTTATGAAAAGTACTTCATATATGTAAAAAAAGTTGTACTGTATGTCTATATGTTATGTATATAGCTGTATATCTGTATTATGTGTGTGAGCTCCTTCTGTAGAACAACCTACAAGTTAAATTGAAAACTTGATTTATTTTGGAATTAACTTCCAGTTAAAAGAACATTGGAGGAACCATTCAGTCTCATTCACTACACACACATATGCAAATTTCTGAGATTATTAGAACTTTCTGATTTTAAACCCACAAAGCTAAATAGTTTGGAGAAATCACTTATACTGACAATTAATTAAAATTTTCAACAGGTGTTTACTGGTGTTTTTGTGGTTATTACAACAGAGATACTCTGGTATTAAATGTCCATTGATATCCCCTTATTTTAAAGGAGCGATATTAAGGATTAGAGATGGGCACGACTCAAAAAAATAATTTTTCGTTTTTCGTTAAGGGGTCCGTTTCGGTTCGTTTTCGTTTTTCGGGTTTTTTTCGCATTTTTCGTTTTCATTACAAAACGAAACGAGAAAACGAAAACGAAAAATTTTCATTTTCGTTAGCATTCTTTTCATTGTGATGTTCTGCCGTAACGAAAACGAAAAACACGGCAAAAATTTTCGTTTTGTTTTCGTTTTTTCTGGAAAATTTTCGTTTTTGTTTTCGTTGTGTAATGAAAACGAAAACGAAAATTTCGCTGAGTTGTGCCCATCTCTATTAAGGATCATTAATTGAAATCTATAGGACAAAATAATGACTTAAGCATTTCTAACATCCATAGTATACATATGAATTAAGACAAATTGCAGGGTTTCCCTTAGTATATATATATTTTCAGCCATAAATTATCCTTTGAGTTCATAGAATTTCTGCTTTTAGCTTGAGGAAAACACCTGAAATATCCCATTTTTCTATTCATTTGATGATGTTGTGACTGCTTCACTGTGGAAAATTGTATTCAACATTTCTGATACGTGGAGATGCATTTGTATTTAGGCCGAAACTAAATGTGGCATGCACTTAGTTATATTTTCTCCTTGTGTTTTTTAATTCAAGAGGCTCAAGAGTCTTGAGGTGAACATGGAAGAAGTGCAGGATTGCTTAACTCTTTCTCATGCATCCAATGTTCTGCTTAAAAAATTCCCTACCCATTTCTCCACCCATACAGAGAAAGGAGGGTGCATAGCCAGAAAGGAGATGTCTAAGCAGCTTCTCCCCAGTAAATATGTTTTTAACTTAAAGAAAAAGTTGGAAAGATAAATTTGACAGCATGGCATATCTAGTTTTGGCATTAGTTACTCCAAAAACTAGTTATACAACAAGGGATAAATTATATTCTGTTTATTTCCACAGGCAGAAGAATTACTTGCTTAAGAGGGCAGTAAAATTATCTGGAAAGAAAAATCTTAGCATACTGTTCATTTGTGATGTTTGTTGTTGTATATATTACTGGTTTGCTATGTTGGAACATTTAAATACAACACTTTTTAAAACAGATTTTTGAGGTTTGGGTTTTTTTTTGGGGGGGGGAACTGGAGGTGTTTATTATAGATTAGAATTAACTCAGATGACCAGTTCATGTATACCACATGATCACTATGTGGGGACGCTCACTCAAAAGTATCATTTCAGTTGTAAACTGATGGATCTGAGCTGAAGATGAATTATAATTGAGTTCTTGTCTATGGCAATTGACTCAAGACATGCCAAGCATCCCTTGATAATATAGTAGCATCAGCCAGCCACAAAACACAATGCAGAGTCCAGTTTAACATCTGTTTTCATGTGGACATCCTTGAGTGCATCTGTGGTACTGTTAGCCTCTGCAATATGCTTGTGCACATGATCCAGTCAAGAAAAGGAAACCAACAGATGTTTCTTTCAAAATGCAGAAATGTGAGATGAAGCTGTCTCCATCATGTGGTGGGCAGAATTCAGGCAGTCTTCTCTTAAAGCTTATTTAGGAAGACAGCATGAAGAGTTTACCTCAGATAAATTGAATAACAACTTCCTGATTGTGTTAGGAGCCAAACCAAGAGACTATGCCCTGTGCTCTCCTATTCAAACTCTCAGATATCCTTGAAAAGTGCAACCTTCTTCCTAAAAGAGGCAAATGATTCAAATTTTTGTATATTTTGCTCTTAGCAAAACTTGAAATGCAAAAATACATTTGTGAAACTTTGCATTTGAACCCTTATACTAGATTTCAAAATTGATTCACTTAGTCTGTGTCTTACTGGTTTATCGAATGAAACAGAATTTTTATCAAGAAGTTTGAACAACTGTTATCCAATTTTAACTTTGCATTTCATGTGAAATAAATGGACAAGACATTTTTAAGCACACAAGATTGTTATGAAAAAACACAGCAGCTTTTTCTTTCTACCTAAAAATTGATTGAAAAACATGTCACAGTTAGCTATACTTCTAGGTTATTTTCTTTAATGAGAAGGTTTAACTGCCAATCATTGTCTGTTCTTTTGCCCAGAACTATAAGGCCTTCAGAGTGTACACAAATTATTTCCAGATGGTGCAGTTGTGCTCCAATGTAATGCTATTTGCCTGGTCCAACTGGAACTCTCCCAGGCTGTGGGGCATTAATATAGTTCTTTGTGTCTGAGGCCGTAATATATGCCAGATAGCTTTAAGGTGATTCTACTTGGGAGATCATCAAGCAGTTTGGAAACATAACTAGGAACAATGCAGATGCCTGTGGAATAATGTAATGGAAATCAACTTCTCTTTTTTCCATTTATTACACGGGGAACGAGGGAGGAGGCATCTTTTATATATATATATATATATATATATATATATATATATGCATTTTACTCATTCCCATCACTAGTATAATGAAAGTATTCAGCACTAACTCTGAAAGGGCCTGTTTATGCCTGGTTTTTGTCAAAGGAGAGCATGAGCTTCCGATTGAGTGCAGAACCAACATATATGTAACATTGTTTGCACTTGCACCAAATGTGAAGTGAGGTGAAGCAGTAGCAACTTGGATCATACTTCCTTTGTTTTACATGGGCAAGATAAGAATGAGTGAGTAAATTGTAGTCTCAACTGAGCAGCTCCTACTGTACTCTTCTATCACATGTTAATATGACAACAAATGCAACCAGAATGCAGTTTTGTAGCTTTCAACAGAGTTAATTCACAAGGAGGATCACCTGAGAGAGAATCATGTTTAGGCCTCGTGCGAATGTTGGCCTTGAGTATAATAACCTCAGACTTGACAGACTGGACTATTTAATTCAGGAGAAGAAAATGCTATTATGTTGGAACTACTGTTCACTTTGCTAGTGGGTGTGCTAGTCCCTGTGCTGCTGGTCTACTGTCAAGAACATCTACTCCTTACTATGTAAATGCCTTTCCCAGAACCCTGGGCATGGCCTAGTCGAACTGGAAGGATCTTTGCTATAGTGAGGCCACAGTCAGCTTTGTTCACACACTCTCACCATCATTTTGGGACTTCTCAAAATATGTGCATGTATGTGTATTGCAGAAACATTTTGTTTCTATTTTTGTACCCCAAACATATGTATGTTGGGTAAAAAAAAAACCAGGAAAAGATATATATCCATTGACACTTACAGAAAAACAGCCCTGACAATTGCTTTGTTTCTGGGTAAGAAATTGTTAATCAAAAAAGGAGACAGTCTCTGGGATTTTCCCTTGCATGGTGTCACTTTGTGTATGGCAGTGAGCAAAAAGGGCATTCTGTAAGGCCAGTGGTGGCGAACCTTCAGCACTCCAGATGTGTTGGACCACAACTCCTACAGTCCTTTGTCATTAGCAGTGCAGGCTCAGAATTCTGAGAGGTGTGGTCCAAACATCTGGAGTGCCAAAGGTTCGCCACCACATTCAGGCTGCCCTTTTGCCATATAAAGCTCAGCATTCTTCCTGCTAACAACATAGACACACTGTTCTGCAGAAATATCAGGTCACTTCCTGTTGTTGTTTTTTAATCACGGGTACAGAAACACAACATCCCGCCTTTATCAAACTGATGTTTTTTGAGGAACTGAATCTGCCTTTGTTGGGAATGATCTGTAATAGCTCTTGTTCATTTTCCACAGGGTTTAGTTGTTTAGTGCCTCCTCAGTACACTGTGTCATGCTACATGGAGATTTCAAAAAGATAGGCCTACAGTGTTCAAATGAGTGCTTTAAATTTAAAACATGCCTATCCCCAACCCCTATTGAGAAGTATGTCATTTTCTGTAAGGAAACCTTGCTAGAGCAGCTATCTTTGGAAGTACTGGCCATCTGGTTGCTTAGCTAAGAATGCAACACTAACAGCACAATCTTAGACATGGCTGTTTATAAGCAAGTCCCACCACCTCCAGAAGGGCTAACTCCCAAGTAACAGATGAGTACATGACTACGACATCAGATGCTGGGGCACAATTTGCAGTCAGGTTTTGACTCTTGTGCCCCAATTTGCAGAAATGCCCTGCAGAGTGGAGCTGGATGAATAAACCCTCAAAGGCAGAAATTCAAAGTGTAGAGAGCACATTACATAAAACTACATCATGCACTCAACACATGTCAACTGGAGGCACTTTGGTAAAGAAACAGATGCTGCACCATGTTAGTACAGTTGATATCCTAATGCAAGGCATACTTGGAACACAATTTTAATTTGTGTGTATGTTACAGCTTATAAAAGTTAAAGACATTAACATAAAAGCCAAACAGTAATTTAATATTTATTCAAAAAAAGTTTAATCATACAGAAGCAAGCCCCTAGTTATTAATGCATTATTATGCATAGAGGTTGTTTTACACCATGGTAGTGGCTGCTTTTTATTTTTCATCCAGTAATATAATTAGAACACAACCCACTAAACTTTTCTTCCACAAGTGCTAGGTTTCCAGTGGAATGTGCTGTTCACCTCTCCATAGAGTCTGAGATATTCCTTGGAGAATTCTGACATTACAACTGCTACAATCAGGTTATTCACCTGCCCCTTGAAATTGTACCACTCCTTTCGCTCTTGCCATTCTTTATCAAAAATGTCACATATTTAATAGACAATTAAAAGTGCATTAGATTGTTTAAATTCATAAAGGTTTTTTAGAAGTCAGTGAAAATACCACCCTGTGAATTAGATTTTTGCATTATTGATTATAAAGTATATTTTATTAAGAGTTTGATATTGCAAGCTTTTAGTCCTTTTTTTGTTCTGTGCAACAAAAGGGTTACACACAGCAATGCAATATTATTCTTGATGATCCCACTGCAGTAAATTAAAACTATTTTACATATTTTACTTACGAATACAATGTTCTGCTGTATTTCTTCATTCAGTCATTGCCACAAAAATCATTACACTCAATCAACAGAATTCATCATTTTGACATTTTGATGTTATGTTTATCTTATTTTGCAGGAGACAGATGTCTATTTCAATCTAAAGTACAATGTCCTCCTGATCTCCTTTTTCATTTAAATTTCATTTTAATGATTTCTAAGCACAATAATCAATGGTTTCATAAACAGGTGATTAAAGTAAAGGGTTTATTATAATCTGCTTACAATTGTTTGCAAAGACAGACATATATTTTGCATAAAGATATAAATTGTTTTAAAACTAATTTAGTGTTTCACTTATGACATTTCTGAGAATTATGAATTGTACCAAACCAAGATTAACTGCAATAAGGTACAAAAATAAGAGCAATCAGACAACAACGTGAACTGGGACAGACATCTAACAGTGGATTTTTTTAAAAAAAATGAATATGGCTTTAATATCTTAATCTGGCAAAGTTACTTAAAGATAGAAAAGAATTCTGTAACTTTGTTAATAAAAAAGCGGTAGCATACTGCATTTACCACAAACCTGGATAATTTGAAATTTCAATTTCATTGTTTTCTTAAAAGTAAATGAAAGATTTGTGACCACTTCAAAATTATAAAGAACCACTCTGCATGCTGTGTACTTTTATCACTGTAGAAGTGCAGCTTTCATATTGCTGTGCAGATCAAGGGAGCTGATCTAGAAATGAGATTTTCAAAACTTTAAAGAATGAGTTGGATTCAAACCAAGCAAAAATCACTCTTGATAGACCTAATGCAGGTCCCACTGTTTCAATGGGACAGAGTTAAGCTTATTTTGCCAAGATCTAAACCAGTATATGCCTGTGTAATTTTAGGAATTGATTCTTTCCAAGCATGTCCTTGGCAGATTTTCTATTAAATAAGATGTGTGATTTAAATGGAAAAGCGGTTATGTTTGCATCCAGCTTAATAAATGCAAACGAACATTAAAATTTCAGAAACCTAATTGTTGAGAACCTAATTGCAATATTCAAAGAACTACTTTATGAGCTTCCATGACCCATAGAAAACCACTTTTGAGACCAAGGGTACTTTCAAAAGCAGTTGATGATTCCATTGTGGGGATCTGCTGTTCAACTCAGCAAGGAGGCGAACCCCCCCCAACACACATTAGGCATTTCCAAATAGCATAACTAAAAGAGTTCTCTGGATGCTATTCTTGGTTATTAAAATTTCTTTCATTTTCTCAAACTAAACACACTTGACCTAGACACCGGATTCAGGAAGTATAACTCTGACAATTATTCTCTTTACATTTATGTTTAATATCTCAATGGTCATACGAAACGATTTTATAATTTACGCTCCAGTGTTTAAATTATTTATACAATACATAATGATGAATGATCGCCCCCAAGAACGATACATTTTTGTAATCCAACCAAGCAAAAGTTTTGAAAGAAATCCAGATTTAAATGTTCATGTCAGTATTTGCTATGTGTTATGATTGATCTGTAAAAACTGTTAACAGTACTGTATTAATATTATTGAGGTGGAGATCCTAAAAGCAGTCTAGTAGAATATAATTCCACATACGGCCTAGGTGTAAAACCTCTTAACATTTGTCAGGACCTTTTCCTTCCCATAATTATAACTGCACAGATTTGACTAGGGCGTGTCATCTCAGATATTCTTATTCAGATTTATAGTTCACCCCCTCCCCCAGTTTACATACATATCAAATTAAAACGTAAAAAACAATGTTTACGTTTCCTCCATAGCCACAGCCTTAGCAAAAGGCAGGCACCTCAAAAGCTGCACTGATATCAAGGGGACAATCCTGTCTATTCAGAATTCAATGAGGCTTTCCTCACAAAAGCGCCTTGGGGGGGGGTGTTAGTTTGTTTCTGCTGCATTGCGGCCCAGCCTGGCAGGCCGGGTCTCACTTAAGCTGACAAGCCTTTGAGAAACCACTGGACAGAAGTCACCAGAAAGCTGGCCTGAGCCATCTCTGTTGAAATACGAGGGTAGCCATATGCTTGTGCAGTTTCATGAAGTCCAAAGGGGCCTCCTTGCACAGAGCAACGGGTTGGAGCGGGCCCTCTGGGGTTCAAGCTGCAAACACAGCTAAAGATATAAAGCAGAACTCATGGGCTTGAGTTGTGTGAGAGCAGCAGATGAATAACGCAGGAGAGGCAGGTACATGGATGAAAACAGACAGAAAAGAACAACAACTGGAAATGGTTATGGGTGGTTATTTACAACAGACATTGTCAGTTGGTAAATTAGATATGATGCTAAAAAGGCACAGCTTTCCCTTCTTAAATACACTGTAAACAGTTCATTATGCATGCAAAACAGTTCACTTTACAAAAAAAATTACTTTGTGTTTAGACAAAAAAAGAGTAATTAAATAGTCTCCAGCAAAATAGAATTCTTCCAAAAATACTTTCCCATTCATCCTATTAACCATTAAAGATTTTTAGGTCTCATTTACAAAAGTTCCTTATACCATTTTTTTCAGGTCCTTCAATTTATACATACAGCAATGTACAGTACAGCAAAAGACTGCAAAAAAAAATTATTGGTAAAGCCAGCACAATAGATACTAGAAATTGAAACTGGGGCATTTGTTTTAGCATCTTATCCTTTCAAGTTAAATAATAAATGAACACTTAACACAGTGTAGATCATCTATGATGGATAATACGGGATAACAAATGCCGCAGATGAATATACCAAAATTATTCCACATCGAAATGCTCCATTATTTAATTTACACAGCCAGGGATTTGCGTGTTTGTGAGTGTGTGTCTGTATGTGTTATAGTACAAGAATTAATGCCCCATATTGATTGACTTTGTTTTATGTGCAAACCAATGGTAAGCTTTTTAAAAGTTCATCTTAGTCCTTGAACCTTTTTTAAAAGAAGCAAACAATACCGGAAACTACATGGCATAGTTAAAATGTTCGTTTCTTAAATATCAAAACCAAAGAGTTATTTGACTAGATATGGCTTTTCATCCAGAGGAATAGAACATTTCTTTTTGTTTTGTTTTGTTTTCCTAAATGTGGGCAGTATCAGGAGTTGGGGGACAGTTCTCAAACATCTGGCTGACCTTGTCTCACCAAGTTCAAATAAGATGTCTTCCCTCCTCCGAATCCCTTTCCTATAGCTTTTAGATGGCTGAACACGTTTGTATAGCATATTTTAAAATGTGGTTTCTTGGGTCCTTCATGGGTATGGAATAGCACAGGGAAACTTAAGGCAAAGTTTTGTGTGTGTGTGTGTGTGTGTGTGTGTGTGTGTGTGTGTGTGTGTGTGTGTGTGTGTGTGTGTATTTTTTCCCCAATAAGACATTTTCCTTCACTTCCTGTGGAAGTAGAGGGGCTTGGCGTTCCCAGATTCCACTTTGGGCAACTGGTCACTGATGATTTCAACCAGCATGGCTGGAAACTCCACTTTCAGAGCCTGAGACTCTCGGAAGGTGTAGAAACAGAATTCCAACAGATCACTAACCAGCTGAAATGCAATACGAAGGGAGAAAGGTCAGAAATTAGCAGTGTAAGAGATAAACTGCCTAAAACGAAAAAGTTAGTGCTTGAATTCCATTGAAAAAATGTAGTCTTAATCATAAAACCTAATGTTTCAGCAAGGGCAGCAAATGGAAGTACAGAATACACTGGGTGCCCCATTGGCTATACAAACACTGTTTCCTTTTATCACACATAGCAAACAGATCTACTCTGTACTTCGTTTCATAATGAGACATATTCACAACTTGAAGAAACCTGATGAATCAAACCCAGTTTGTATCTCCAGCAGATCATCATGACCACAGAAGTTGCAATAACAGCCCAAAGATTATATTCTCCACATGCATTACTTTTTAAGACATTGAGAGCAAAGTTTGGGTGGTATGTAATAGGAATGTGGAACTGTCGCCCTCAATATGTTGATCAGCCACTCTTGGTGGCCTTCACCAGTGGGCAGAGCTAAACAGAATTGGTTGATCGACAATATATGTACCTCAATATCATTCACAGTGTGGGTTCAAATCTTCCCAGGATATTTTGTATGCATGGCTCACTATGTCTACTATGCCTACTACAGTACATATAGCTCGATTCCTTTATAAACCCATGTTTTGCCAAAATAGAGAAGTTCTGCAGAATGAATAGTTTTTCTCTGCTCATATTTTGCTTAATAATTAACTATCCCAAAACGCAAGAAGGGGCCAATCAATATTTTGCTAGCTGAATCTATTCCGGAAAAAACACAAAAAAAACCCTCTATTGTCAACGTAGTAGTACTCCTTCTGTGTACTGTCCTAAAATACTCCTGGCAATTAAAAATATGGGGATAAGGAAATGGTTTTCTAATCCATTTGCTCTTATTCACAGAAGTGGCTCTTTTAACAAAAGGCATCTTCCCCCTTTTAGTAGCAATTTGTCCTATTGCAGAGGGAATATTAATACAAAAACTTCAATATAGGTAAAACTCAAGGTGATTGGACAGCATTTCACACAGAAAAGTAACTTCAATTTTTTTTACTATAACTCTGCTTTATATGATACATAGTAGTCATTCCTAGTAAGAGCAATCAAAAAACCATCAATAAAACAGAATAGCAACAATAACAATGTCCAGAGCAAGCAGTCAACATTAAAGGAAATTATTTAGTTATGGGGCCTTTACAAATAACCATGTGCAACTGGGCTGGTAGGAGGAGACCTCCCTGCCCAATTTTCCCCTTGAGCACCTTGGACAATGCAGTCAAGACAGGTGAGGTCCTGCAGAGCTGCCTAAAGGAATCCTTGAGAGTCAGGCAAAGGCTAGCTCGAGACTGCTGCTTGGAGCAATTTCAGGACTGCTGCAGAAAAGGTGTAAGGAAGGTTGCTTCCTCCAGCCTAAGTACATGCACCTACAACTGGATCAATCTCCTGGTTTTGCCACCCAGGGAAAAAAGGAATACTTGGATTTGGTGATGTGATTTGTTGGGTTTTTCCACAGTGTTTCAAACGTCTGTCTTGTCTGTGGAAATGAACTGAACTCGGCTTAGGATGTGAAGAAGATGTGCACTCTTCACTTCTCTCTCTTTCCCCACCCTGTGGTCTGTTAAAGTTTTATTCAAATTTTTAGCCAATGGCCCTTAAGACATTATAATCTATGCCCAAAAGCAGAAACACGTCAAGTCAACATAAATGTGGCCTGTTGTCTAATGAGGGGTGTGTGTGATGCACCTCAACCGTAAGCCACCACTGCCAACAAATTTCGTAAATGTCATCAAAAAATATTTGAAAAATTATGTACCCTCACACATGTATGGCCTCCAAGGACCCGTCTTGAATTTTTGAGCTGACCCCTCCCCGCCCCCCCCCAATTCAAAAGCCATCCCTTCATTTATCATACACTTGGCTCAAACAAAAGGTGTTTGTGATTATACAGTACATTCTGGCCCTGAACTTCAAGACAGGAATAGGCTAAGAGCGGGAGTATCAAAAATGGCTTACATCAGAGGTGTGTAGAACTAGATTTTTCGATTAGTGTTGGAAAGTTGTGCTCCCAAAATAACCCAAATCTGAAAACCTCTGCTTTAGACAGAAAGTCTCAGCTGAACTTTTGTACACAAAGTTTGCAATTAGTTCTATCTAGAATGTTCTCTTTGACCCCAGTCAAAGTATTTAAATACATCTACTCTAACTAGAATCATAGAATCATAGAGTTGGAAGAGACCTCAAGGGCCATCCAGTCCAACCCCCTGCCAAGCAGGAACCCCATCACAATATTTCCGACAGGGGACCTTATGAAGCAGTTGGCTCACCCAAACCACAGTGATTCAGTGGGCTTACTCTAATGAAATTTACTGCACTAAGTAACAGACATGGTAAAGTAATCCCCTTTGTAACCGATACTTTAAGCATCAAACCATCTCCTTCTAAGATTGTGCCATGTTATTACTCCTATGTATTCTGATGTTAATGCCCAAACACATAGTTATAAGCATTTGGGAGTACAGTGTTAACAATCAACAATGTCCAGGAAATTAAATATGTACATTTGGCGGGAATTATGCAATTCATGTTGCTACACATATTGACAATGTAAGGTCATAAGTTTGCGGATGGTTTCTCCACTGAAGCTTCCTGAGTCATGTCAGCTGCCAGTTAAACAGAATATGTGTTATTTCAAATCTTGCAGTGAGCCTGAGATAAAAGCTGCTGATGACCTTTTAAAAACCAGAGTGTGCTGTTTGTTGAACAGCTTATGAAAATCGGTTTCTTAATCTGCCCAATAACAAACAGACATGATTTTAAAATTTAAAGTCTATGCAGGTGTAGGATCTATTCCCACTGCTTGCTTGTACAAGTCACTCTTGAGCCTGCTGAATATGTATGGAACTTTTCTTCCTTACAATGACACCCAGAGAGCCGCTGTGAGCAAGTAAAAACCAAGACAATGGGCAAAATGGACAAGGCTAGGCATCAGTAATACTTAACCTCAAAGAAAAGAACCAGAAGAGTACCAGCCCATCCATATTTAAGACTAGATAAAAACGCCCTTTCTCAAATGTTTTCCTTTGTGGTAGAGCATTGCACATGTACTGAGGAATACGGTGGTGTGCTTTGATTCTAAGAATTAAGTTTGGACAGCATTTCGTCTTGATTCTATCTGCACGGCTACTCCTGCTCTGCATTGCTTGTAGTTCTGAGCGGTCAAGTTGCTTCCAACCTACTGATGACCTCCCAGCAATCCTATCTTTAACAGTTCTGCTCAGGTCTTGCACGCTAAAAATTGTGCCGTCCCTTAGCGAGTCAGCCCATGTCCTGTTTGATCTTTCTGTACTCTTCCTGCCTTCGTATATGTAGCCTGCATTACTGTAATTAAAACTGTAAACTGCCCAGAGACTACTTGAAGTGGTATCAGGCGATATAGAAGCAGAATACTTTTCGGGTTTTTTCCTAGCATTATTACCCTTTCTTTGGATGTTCATCTAGGGGACTAAATTCCACATGCAGAATAAATTAAGTTATGCTAAAGCAAAATGTGGTAATACTGCCTCCCCGCCCCCCACTTGAGCACTAGAGCACCACGAATCTTCCAGCCAACATGCCGGCCTGGAACATTTAACAGGTTTCCAAGTTCTTGGCCATTTAAAACATCCTTGGCAACACTCCAGTCACTTCCACTTAACAGCATCTTTATCTAAAGATGTTAAACTGCGGATGCTGCTGTGAGGGAATACCTGAGTGCAACGGAGTGGAGCTGAAGGGTTAACTCAGCTGAGTATATGGTGCCTAAATCAGTTTAAATCTGATCAACTCTACAGGTCTGAATTCAAGCTGTTTAATAATGGTTTTGTTTTGTTTTTTGTGCTTAGCAATCTGTAAACACATTTGCCCGATGTTTTAAAATTCTTATTTGCTTATCTTTTCTTTCAGGGAATATATTCCTCATCTTGGCACTGTTCTGGTCTCACATATGTTCACCATGTGGGCAGAAGGCTAGCTAAGACCACCAAGTAATGCAAACACTAGCTGGTACTGCTATGTTATAGTTTAGTTACACTCAGTACTGTGATGTTTTACTTAAAAACATTTCTTTTCTACCTTTAAAATATTTATACCACCTTTCCACAGTTTAGTCTCCAAGGCTGGTTTCTGTATATGGACCTTAGACACCTCCAGGGATCAAAGTAAGTTCTACCATGTTAGCAGGTAGAACTCTAAAGAAATTAATGGGATGAGAAGTCCTCTAAAAAGGATATTTTGCTCTCTCAGGATTTCTAAGATCAAGCAGTCTCCTCATATAAGTTTCCGAAGAGAAAATCAGCTCCACATCTGGGGCAATCTTAACTTTGTCAATCAGAATCCAATTAACTGATTCTTAGCTGACTTTTTAACTCTTTCCTGGCCGAACATAATGAGCTTCTGTATATGGTTGTAAAAATGGAGTTACAAAAGATTATTTTTTTTAAAAAAATACAGATCTTGAAAATATTTTCAAAATATATTTTAAAAAATACAGAACAAATATACAGAGGCCCATTCCTTTAACTTGTGAAATTACAGGTTTTTGCTTTGTGGGTGGGGATGGTCTTATTTGATGTTAGTAGATCTTTGGTACCTAAAACCTGTCATAGTATCCTGTCAAATCTCCATCTCACACATCTTGTCATAGTATACTGTATAGTACAGTAGGAACATCGTATCCACTGATTCATTAACCACTGATCCAGTTATCCATAGTGGGCAGAGGAAAAAAATTAAATAAATAATTCAGCAGCCGCAAAGCAAGCTACTGTCACAAATAGCAACCATAAAGCAAGCAACTGTTATAAAACTGCAAGTGTAAAGCAAGCTACTGTCACAAACAGCAACCGTAAAGCAAGCTACTGTCACAAAACACCAGTCGTAAAGCAAGCTACTGTCACAAAACAGCAGCTGTAAAGCAAGCTACTGTCACAAAACAGCTGTTTTGGGGTGATTTGGGGTGTTCTGTCTTATCCACAGTTTTCATTATCCATGGAAAGGCCTGGAACCAATCCCCAGCAAGTACTATACTTTTTTTAAAAAAAAAAACTATACAGATGTTATGCGTCATGAAGTCACTTCTGATGTATGGTGACTATATGAGTTAATGACATTCCAAATGTCCTATCATTAGCAGTTCTGGTTTGATCTTGTGAACCAACAGCAACTGAAGGTAGGCTCTTCTTCCTTCCTATTGCCCTTTTCCCAGTAATACTGTCTTTTCCCCTCTTTTCTTATTGCCTCCCTGTAGTTTTCCTAACAATATTTTATTTTCTAGTCAGAATTTTCATTACATAGTACGGGTATATGCAAGGTAGAATAACTTCAATTTACTCAGTTTTGATCTAGTGAGAATTCAGACTTGATTAATCATCCAATTACTTGTCTGTGGTATCTGTAACGCTCATCTCCAACACATTTCAAATAAGGGTGGGGTGTTTTTTTTTTGTTTTTTGTTTTGGTCCTTGACTCTCTTTGCTCTCTACCTCTACATAGTATGGATGATCTTGGTTTCAACTGACAGTCTTTGCTAACTCCCAGCCATGCTCATTTTTATTTCAAATAACAAGGGGATAGTATTTTAGAAAACATGTAGGCAACGTATTTGTAGAGCAAAGGGTTGGAAACTGGAAGATAGCTGCCTAATCTGCATTTTGTGAAAGGGTATGCTTCTCTGTTGCATGTGTTGCACTCACTCAGGCTTTTGGTTCACTATTTCATAAAGTCAAAAACAGACCTTCAAAATATTGTGGCACAGAGGGATTGCTGCCAAATCCAAAGTGTTACTGGTTCTGCCTTCCCTCAGTGACCATATTACAGACCATCTTCTGGGATCCTCCAGTACTGGGTAATACTATACCAGGAAATCTGCTGTTGAATTTACATGTAGTTTATGCATACTCGGTTTTAAAAAGCCAGAAATTCATTTAAAAAAAAAAAACACCTGTGGTTTATAAATGTGGGATACTGTGCTTATGTACCCATCATTCAAAGTACCATGAAATGGCCTGATACTGCTGTAAAAAATTATACCCACATTCATAAAGAGATACCAAGTAAGAGAAAAATCTGAGAACCTGACTCCTTTTTTCATCAGTTAACCACTTCTCGCCCATCACAAAGCAATTGTCAGCCCTGCTTTTCAATGGGTTCTTTAGGAATCAAAATGTCTAGAAGAGACGGCAGAGAGCACAGGAGGGTATCCTGTAGACCATTTTCTCTGCTTGACTCAAGTGTCTTCAACATTCAGGCTGCCCTTTGCTATGTAACATCTGGCATCTTTTTCCCCCTTCTGGCAATGAGGGCATGATACTGTTCAACAATGTCTGGCCATTTCTTGGCATTCGAATTGTGGATACAGAACCACAGTATCCTGCATTTATAAACTTGAAGTTTTTAAAAATAATTTCCGTCGTGCACAAATGCTGACAAATACAATGCACCAGCAACATGCCAGGAAGATCCACATGGAAAGCTGTTTGTAAGTGTGTCTACCAACAACACCCACAAACAGGGATGTGTTTTTCCCCGCTACCATTTGTTAAGATCAGTAGAGATATGAGTCAATTCTGTTCAAAACCTTAAAATGCACCCTACTGTTTTGCTGACACAGATCAAAATATTACAAACTAACAGACACCAAGATTTAGGCAACCTGCTACATAATCCAGTTAATTGGGAGTATCTGAACTGATGCTGACGGATTCAGTGACTTTCAAGCAACTCAACTGGATTTAAAGCAAGGACTTTAACTAATCTGGTTTGCAGAGCAACCTGATGTTTAGCAGAAAAGCATGTACCCCCCTCTTCAAAAGTCAACACAGGCTCTAAAGATTGAGCTGTTACTGAGGTACCAATAATACTCTTGACTCCCACTGCGATTTTTCAGCGTTTTAATTAACAGCACATTACTTGACAAATAATTCCATATGTACATTCAGTAAACAGACCTCAGGGCTTTCATACAGCTCTGACCTGAAATGCACCACACTGTACTGCATCTTTACAAACAAGCCAGCCACGCACAAAGAGACACATTATATGTGGTCTCTCACACATGAAGGCCAACGATTTTGTGCACAGCATGTGTGCATCTCCCTGATGCATTGCAAAAATGGAGCAAAGGGGTTTACTAGCCTTTCCTGTACAATTTAACGGCTTTAAAATGAGCTTGAATTGTGAGCCATCCTTATGCAACCCACTGCTCCATAAAATGAAGCTGTAAACTCAAATCCTGCTGAATAATAAACAGAGAATTAACTCAATGTTAGTGATACATTTAAACCAGTCAACTTCAAAACATACATAGAAGTGACTCATTCTACCTTGAAACAACATGCACTGTCTTTGGACAACCCAAGATACCTTTCCAAAATGCCCTGCTTGGAAAAAATTGCATTTCCTTGGGGTTTAATAAAGCTATAATAAAAGAAAGGGTATTTAGACCTGGAGTGTCCTTTGGTAGGGGCAGAGCAAAAACAATTTTAATCTTTGGTTTAATATTCAAAGTGTGTTGTTGTTGTTGGAGTCCACAATCACCTTGTTTCATTGGAATTCTAATCCAGTGCCTCAAACCGATTGGCAATGACAGACTGGCAAGGGTATTTCATGACATTTTCCTTCAAAGGCAGCTTCCACTAGAGGGCGAGCTTCATTCTGGACATGATCAGCAGCTAAAGTGTGAAACTTCAAATCCCTGAAAGAAGACTGATCTACATAGAGCTATGGAACTTTAGAAGAGGAAGAGAGATAGGTTAATAGCAGCCATCAAGTAAAAGGTTGGAGATAATTGCTGTGCTCTCTTCTCCATGTGAAAGTTTCTCACCCTCTGTGTGGATGCCAAAATGGCAAAACAAAATGGAGGAGCGAGGAAATTAAGAGCTGGATTTGTGAAAAATCTCTCCCATTTCTCAGATTTCAGGATGTTCTGAAAGCAATTTTGCCAGACATCAAAGAGTTGAATCATCTTGATCACCTGTCAGTTCTATAAAAGGTTTGGAGATTTACAGTCCAGAGAGGAAATTACATCCTCAGAACATGTTGATAACCAACAACATAGGTGGAAGTGTTGGCTTGGAATATAGAGGTTTTTTTTTAAAAAAATTGGTGACTCAGAGTGAAAGTAGTAAAACTGAAAAAGAAGCTGGATTACTAGCAGAAATTAAGAAAATAATGAGAAACAGAATTTAAGAAAGACATTAGAAGATAAATGGAGGAAACAATTTTAAAAAAATAAATGGGGAAAACTATGCAGAAGATTTTCACAGAAATTAAAGTGAAGATACATAGAACAATATCAAAGGATAAAGAAGAGATGAAAATAAAAGATTAAAAATGGAAGAGATTGACAGAATGGTGAAGGCTTGTGCCAGAAAGCTATATTAGCATGAAAATAAACCCATGGAAATTGGGGTGGGGGGACAGATTGGCTTGGATGTCAGAGGAGTAAGGGAAAATGTAAAATTACATGTATTTCCAGAAGGTAGGCCTGAAGACAGAATTTTGGAGATACTCAATTACTATGGATTAATCCAAAGGAAAATCAAGCTTAGCGAGAGAAGTAACAGAGCTTTTAAAATGCCTTGGAAGTTAGGAGGAAAATATTTATTTCAGAACTAATATGACTTGATTTTTTTTCTAGATTATTTGTATGTTATTGTTACAAGGAGGGTTGTTTCAGGAGGGAAACTCAAATTGGTCATTGAGACAATAAGATCCAAACAAGATGAAACATTGCACACACCCACACCCAGCAGGCTGGGTACTTATTTTACCGATCTCGGGAGGATGGAAGGATGAGTCAACCATGAGCCTGCTACCTGGGATGGAACCTCAGGTCGTGAACACAGTTTTAGCTGCAGTTCAGGCATTTAACTATTGCGACACGAGATTGAGAGCAACTCCAGATAAAATTAGCTAAGGTGGAGGAAGGTAGGTTATAATATAGAGACCTGTCTGTCTGTCTGTCTGTCTGTCTGGGGCCTGCCCCAGTGCAGTTGGTGAGGACATGGGAGAAGGCCTTCTCTGCTCTTGCCCTCAGAATCTGGAACTCTTATATTTGCTGACCTTCTGCAAGCTGGTGAAGACCTTTCTCTTTAGGCAGGCTTTTCCTTAGGACACAGACCACCAACACCAACACCACCCGAAAAATCTGTTAGGCACCCCCCCCTCCAATATTTCATGTTTCCTATACTGCATTATTTTCTGTTTAGAACTGGAAAGGAACAGACCCCGGTCACATTATTCTTATTCAAAAAAGCAAACATTATCCCATTATTTCTCTTCTCATATATCTACTATAGGAAATGCACATTAGTGCTGGGGGCAATAAATAAAAACAACAATATAAAATAATGGTGTCATGTAATTATGCTATTGATTTCTTCAAGATGTCTAGGTGTTCCTTTGATTCCTTGTATCAATGGTCAGAAAAAGTACACAATGTGGAGAAAGTAAATGATGTGCAAGGGCACATCTGTCCAAGGGTCTATAGCAAATCGTTTCTGTTGTCATTTTCCTTCTTTATCTCTTCTCCAGAGTAGGAACAGCAGCACATTATCATTATATGATAATATGTATCATGGAACTATTAGCATATTACTACGATGTACTGTTGTCCTATTTCGATTTCCTCTTTGCATTTTGGAAATAAGAAACAGGCACAAGGGTTTTTGTAATCCCTTCTAATTTCACAGATCTGCCCTGGTAAACATGCAGAAGGAAAGGGGAAATTTTCAGCGGCAACCCCCTGATCAGTTTGATGTCTAGTTTATCACCACTGGGCCAGGTTTGTATGATCACTTGGGTTTGGATAAACTGCATGGGTACCACAGCACCACTGAAGGAGGAACTGGTAAACCAGTTCTCCATAAGTAAACCTGGAAAACAGTGGGAGGGTCACCATTCGTCAGAATCGCTTGACAGCGCACAGCTATTGCATTATATAATAGTATCCTCCACAATGTCAAGTTAATTACTTACATCATGAATGGAATCAAGGAGCTTTGTCAGTTGATAAAACCGCTGCCAGCTTTGCCCAGAACTGTTTGGATGTTTAGTGACCATCTTCCTCAGTTCTTTAATATAATTTGCCCTCATTTCTTCAAATGCAGCTTGGCTCTTCAGGCCATCCTTGGGAACTATTAGGAAATAATGCAAATATATATTAATCAATGTTCTGTTCAGGTTCTGTCTGAAAGGAAAGACAATCTGTTGTTACAAAATAACTTGCTAATTATCAGGAAACATGATGGCATTTATTTTCTTCACACACAAATCCTTTTATTTGTTTATTTATTTTGGCAAATATTATCTTTGCAGTTGAGTATAAGAATAATGGCTACTTTGAAAAGAGGATGCAAGGAAAGGTTTAAAATACAATGTACATGATCGGCCCTCTTAGGCTTAAGAAAACTGCTACTTACACAGAAACACAAAGACACACATTTTCTTCTACAAAAAAATTATTTTGACATTTCCAGTCAATTTTAATACTACACAATCTTACTAGTTGTGAGGGGAAATGTAAAATACATATAATTGCTTTCAAGATGTATTTTAAACTGTTCTCTTAGGGATGGAAAACCCATTATTTTTCCTCTGTAGTCAAAATAATGCTTTTAAAGGAATGTATTTCGAGAAGACATTACAGTTGAAATAAAATTTGACTATCATGCTATGCAGGGGGTGGGGAGAGCAGCTTTTTTGGAAAGTTGATTATTTTCCGTTTAATGTTTTACCATGACATGAACTTTCAGTCCTTTCAGCCATAGGATGCATCCAGCTATTTATCATGTTCTTTTGCTGATTTCTTCTCCAACTTGATATATATTCGGCCCATTTACACACTGTCACATAATAGCATGTTTAGAAGAACAGTTACAAATTGGTTGTTTCTTCCAAAAACACGCAATCCTCTCATACTACTTTGAGCTGTGAGGAATCCTATGCCTTATTTGTATAAACATTGGTAACGTTCTCTGATATATTTTGGCTTTTAATGTCTCCATTATATTATTTTAATAAGTGGTACCTTGTATAAAGGAATTAATTCGTTCCAAATGAAATTATGTTAAGCAAATTTTCCTTTATACAAATTCCCATAGGAATGCATTGAAAGCAGAGTGATCCCATTTTTATGTTGTACGGATTTTCCCCATAGGCAATTATGTTAAGCAAATTTCCCCTATCTCCGGAATTTTTTATGTTGTACAAATTTTCTGTTATACAAGCTGTCTGTTATACAAGGTACCACTGTACTGCAGAAATGTTATACAGTGACACCGGATATACAGGGACAATGGTGCCTATTGCGGGGGTTAGGGACCCGATCCAACCAGCAATAAATGAAAATCTGCGATATGTGGACTCTTGTACCGGCACTGCCCTGAACAGGCTTGCAAGAGCCTTCCTAGGCCTGTAAGAGGCCCTCAAAGGGCTTCCACGTGAACCAGAAGTGATTTCCGGCAAACCTCCAGATTGCTGACAAGCATTTCTGAGGCCTCCGACAGGCCTAGAAAGACCCTCACAGGCCTGTTCGGGACAGCGCGTTACCCCAGGGGGGCTTTTTTATATACTGCGGTCCCACAATATAGGGCAAAGGGGGGGGTTACTGTATTGTCCAATACTCCATGTACTGCTATCCACAAATGCAAAAAAAATCCTCTCAGCTATAATATTTTTAAATGCTTGTTTAATATTATACAAATTTCACCTGTCCTCTTGTTATCAGTGCTTGAAATAAGGCTAGAAAAGAGCACAACTTGGGATCAATAAATAGTAGCATTAAGGTTCTGTAATATCATTGACATAAGCAACAGCTTAGAACGGTTTCTTATGAGGATAACCTTCAACTGTTTGCCAGATCTTTGCTTGTATGCCCTTACCTCATTTTTATAGGATAGGAATTCCAAATCCAATGTACCATTCAAAAAAGCACAACATGAAAGCGCAGCACTTGGCAGCACCTTAGAATTCCCAATTTTTTAAAGTATACAATGTGCTAAGTTCAAAGGGTTCACATTAAACTGTTACACACAGAATCCAATTTAAGTACAGTACTGGACTTATGGATCCGAGATACAATAACCCAGTATGTCTGTACATTTAATTCTATTGGACTGTATCCTATTTAGTATTCACACACACAGATAGCACCAACTGTAGAAGCTGGAACAAATATCTGATGCCAGATATTTGATATTGGATATCTGGTGCCAGATACTGTACATGCAATGGGGCACACACTTACCCCCCCCAATTGGATTGTTGCAGAAGCTTCCACAGCTGAGTCCATAAATTTTCAAAAGATATTAGCCACTGCCATCAGAACAATCCCTTAATCATGATATCATAGCCAGAAGCTTCAAACTCAGACATCACTTGACTTCTAGTGGTGTTTCACTTTGAACATATAAGTTCCATTGTGATGGCCAGTCAGCGATTCAATAGAGAATGTACCTTTATAACCATGTAAACCAAAGGCAAAAGACAAAACAGAGTCCCTACTCATTGCCCTTTACTTAGAGAGGGCAGCTTTCCAAAGAGGAGATTCTTCTTTCTTTTCCATCCATTGAGGTCCTCCACACAATTCATAATGTTCCCTGTTCTCCTGGTGAACTTCCAGAAACAAAATGTCAATGAAGATTCTCAGTCATGCAGGTGAGTTTATTTGGAAGTTGGGTCATGGCAACTAGAAAATACGTCCAGTTGCCATGATTCAGCTTCCAGATTCCATGAACAAGGGCTTGCCTCTTCAAAGGCACTCTCCATGACAGGAAAGTGATGGGAGAAGGACTGAGAAAGGCAGACCAAGCGCATGCCTTGTCCTCTGGTTAGAATGTCTGTTAGTTTATGATCCAGTTATAATAGGGCTTATTTTTTAAAGGAATTGCTCTATTATTGGAAATGCAGCATACCGACATTGTATGAAAATGGGAAAGCAAACCCATGTTACAGCTAAAACCTGGGCACATGCCAGCAACTCCAAGCAGTGACCTGAAAGAAGACTTTGGGGGGTTCTCCAATTACAGACATGTGTCCTTATCATTTATTGCTGAGTGTAGTACTGTGCATGAGTGCAGCATCCTGACTCTTCATTATTCAAACTGCAATTATCTGGACTCTTATGTGTAATCAATCTAAAAGTACCAAGTTGAGAATGTGTAACAACAAGCTTTGCAGAAAGTCTGGGCTTTGATCAAAACCAAATGGATGCACCCCATACATGAAGATACCCAAACAGTGTAAGTTATGGCACTTCCCCATTTGCCGAGCCATCCAATTAACATGAAAAATATGTTTCTTGATTTCAGGGTTACATGATCAGGTATATCTGGCAGGCCCATATTTTTATAAATATTTCCATGTCCGAAATAGGGCCTAGGTCAGTGTTGGCGAACCTATGGCACGGGTGCCAAAGGTGGCACTCTGAGCCCTTTCTGCGGGCCCCTGACATCCCCCCTTCACTGCCACCTATTCAGGTTAAACTGCTGTAATGGCACTTTGTGAAAAATTAGCGGGTTTTGGAGTGCAGTTCGGGCACTCAGTCTCTAAAAGGTTCGCCATCACCGGCCTAGTTAAAATGAGCACTAAAAATGGTTGAGGCAGGAGTGAATGCTTTTTACAAGCAACTCTGAAAATTACCACACTAAGTAAGAATTAAATATAAAAAATTACAATAATCAGAAGCACAACTGAAACTGTGGGGGTTTGGGCACATGCCCAGTTGCTTCATATTTCAATTATTAAATCTGGGAAGGCAACTGGCAATCTTTCCCATTCTGTTGGTTACAGAGAACTAAAGGAAGCAAGAAAACAATTGAGATTTGTTTCTTCCATGTTAATGGAAAGAAAGTTTCTTGATGTGGCTGTCATTCATATGTCTAAATAAATGTCTTTAGCTGATCATATAATTAAATTCTAAAAACCCAATTAACTGGAAATCTATATGGTTAACACAGGCTATGTGTGGCATTATTTGAACTGTGCCTCACTTTGCAAGTAACACGGCTGCTATGGTTTGCAAACAAACTTTTTTAGCTTCTGGAATCCTTCTTGTAATAGTTTGTAAATTGCTCGTTGATTGGTTTCTGATTTCACCTCGGGTGATATAGATTATAATATGTGGATTTCCGTGGAGAATGTTTTTTCTACCATCAGAAGGAATCTTCTTTCTCTTACAGCCATTCATGTATCACAGATAGCAGGAAACCAATTCTACCTCACTCCACCCTCACCCTGGTAGATTCCGGGTCACTTTATAAGTAAGCACAGACTCTTTTATTTTTTTGCTCAGAAGTGGACTGGACACTGGTACAACTGCACAGTGGGCTGCAGCTTTCAAAAAGGATCTCAGACGTCTCAGAGCTGCATGTGGTAATTCCTAACGAATCACCAGTCCCTTTTAACAGCATGGCATCTGTCTCCTAAACTAACTTCAAAGGCTGATGCTCCAAGTGAACAGCAGTGGAACAAAAAGCCCGACCGTTTTGCTAGATAAGATCAGATGAAGAGGAAGGCAGGAAACATCTGGCCAGCATGAGAGGCTGTGCCCCAATGGTGTCCATTTGACACTTTACTTACTTATTTAAGAACATAAGAACAGCCTTGCTGGAACAGGCCACAGCCCATCCAGCCTAGCATTCTCTCTCCCACAGTGGCTCACCATTTGCTTCAGGGTATTTCCAAGCAGTTGTCTTCACATGCTTATGATTCCCAGCAAATGGCATTGAGAGATATCCTGCCTATCTCTCCAACCCCGTGTTCTCCATGAACTTGTCTAATCCTTTCTTAAAGCTGTCAAGGCTGACAGTTGTCACCACTTCTTCTGGCAGGGAGTTCCATAGACCAGTGATCCTTTGGGTGAAAAACTACTTTCTCTTATTTGTTTGCAATCTAGCACCCAAAAAGTTCATGGAGTGCCCCCTATATCTAGTGTTGTATGATAGAGAAAACAATTTTTCCTTAACTACTTTGTCTACACCGTGTATGATTTTATAAACTTCAATCAGGTCACCTCTTAGGCACCGTCATTCAAGAATGAAGAGGCCCAGCTGCTGCAGCCTCAGATAGTAAGGAAGGTGTTCCAGTCCCCAAATCATTCTGGTTGCCCTCCTCTGCACTTTTTCCAGTTCCATAACATCCTTCTGGAAGTATGGTGACCAGAATTGTACACAATACTCCAGATGGAGCCTCACCATAGATTGATAAAGAGGCAAAATGACACTTGCTGACTTATTTTCTATACCCTTCCTAATAATCCCTAGCATTGAGTTTGCTTTTTTCACTGCTGCGACACTGGGTTGACACTTTCATTCAGGTGTCTACCAGAACACCAAGATCCCTTTCCTGGTTTGTTGCAGAGTTCAGACCCCATCAGTTTATAAATGTAATGTGTTGTTGTTGTTTTTTTGCCCCAGCATGCATCACTCTGCACTTACTAATGTTGAAGCTCATTTGCCACTGGTTTGCCCACTCTCCCAGTGTCAAGAGATCCCTCTGGAGCTTCTCACAATTTCTCTCTGTTTTTACTACAATGTATAATTTAGTGTCGTCAGCAAATTTGGCTACCTTGCTATTTACTCCTCAATCATTTATGTAAAGTTTGAAAAGCAGGGGTCCTAGTACTGAACCTTGGGGGACTCCACTCTTTACCTCCCTCCACTTGGAGAAATGTCCATTTAGTGCTACTGTCTATTTCCTGTCCCTTAGCCAGTTGCTGATCCAGGACCTGTCCCTTGACTCCATAACTGGAAGTTTTTCAAGAGCCTTTGGTGCAGGACCATGTCAAAAGCCTTCTGAAAGTCCAGATAAACAATGTCAACTGCATCTCCCTTATCCACATGTTTGTTGACACTCAAAAAACAATAATCCAACAGATTAGTGAGGCATGATCTGCCCTTGCAGAAGCCATGTTGGTTCTCCTACAGCAGCACCTTCTCTTCTATGTGCCTATTAATTTTATCTTTTAGGATGGTTTCCATCACTTTACCTGGGACACATGTCAAACTGATTGGTTGGTAATTTCCTAGATCATCTCTGGATCCTTTTTTGAAGATTGGTGTTACATTTGCTACCTTCTAGTCATCAGTCACAAAGCCTGATTTGAGGGAAAGATTATATATTTTGCCTAGGACATCACCAATTTCATCTTTAAGTTCCTTGAGAACTTACTTACTTACTTACTTACTTACTTACTTACTTACTTACTTACT
>JAHTLZ010000330.1:36869900-36893201 GCA_023846285.1 Phrynocephalus versicolor
CAGTATATGAAAAAAGGCCCTCTGGGTTAAGAGGGGAAAGGCCTGTATCAGGCCTCCCATACTTACCGCCAACCTGGCACTGTCCCAAATGGGCCTGGGAGGGCCTTCTCAGGCCTTCTGGAGGCCTCAAAAGGGCTTCCCTGTGAACCAGAAGTGATTTCTGGATCGCTGAAAATCATTTCTGAGGCCTTCAGTGAGTACAAGAGCCCACAGCTAGGCGCCCCAGGGCTGACCTGACCTGGATCCAGATATCGCAGATTTTCAATTATTGTGGGTCGGGTTGGGTCCCTAACCCCCGCAATAGGTGGCAGGTCACTGTATTTAAAAACATTAATCCTATGGAGATAAACAAGTCCTGCTGATTCAGCTGGCCAGTCATCTAATGGCTGGTGGATGCTCAGGACATTTAAGGCCATGTTCTGCTGAGTATTTTGTGTGGGGGGCGGGGACTTTGAGTAATTTTCACTTTTTATGAGTAAGTACCTGTACTTAAGCCATCTCAAGTAATTATGGAAGATCATTTTTTCCCATTCTTGTCTGAGTGAAACTTAAAGTGGTATGGGGTGGTATATAAGCAGAACACTTTTGCTTTATATTGCTCTACTGAATGTCTGGATTAATCTTTGAAAAAATGCACAATTATATCTAAAAATATCAATAAACTCTATAAACACCATGTTTTCTGAAATGAAATACAGACAATATATTGAAACTGCAACTCTTGTCTATTTTTCTAGTATGTATGTATTCTAAAAAGTGGCAAGAACTCTCTGAGTAATTGCTTAAATAACAAGGGTATTAATGATTTTTCAAGATTTACAATATTTTTAAAAAAGCTGCCAAATATTATGCTCCACTGAATCCACAGAGTGTAAAACTGAACCAGTGTCAGTACAAAAGGTACACAGATCATCTCTAAGCAAATGATCTATGAAAACAGTGGAATGATAATCCATTAAATGCTGTCACTTACAATGAAGGCTCTTCTTCACCAAAACTGCATAACTAAAGTAAATGAGATATATCTGAATATCTTCTAGTGTGTGTGTGTGGGGGGTTATTATTATTATTATCGAACTATCACACAGCAAACATGATAACTACGCTGGATTTTGTATTACAAATCACTAGTCAAAAGCTTTCCAAGCATTTAGGACTATGTGATGTATCGGCAAATTATGCGAGCAGATCCCAGTAAGGCGGCCTTCTGCAACTGACTGATGGTGACTTTGTCAACTCCAATTTCTTCTAAATACTTGCTTAGCTCTTTAGGCACCGCACCCAGCGTGCCGATTACCACTGGGACCACCTGTACTGGTTTATGCCAGAGTCTCTGAAGTTCAATTTTCAGATCCTGATATCTGGTATTGTTTTCAAGTTGTTTCTCAGTGACTCTACTATCTCCTGGTATAGCAATATCAATGCTCCACACTTTTTTCTTCTCCACAATCATATCTGCGGTATTATGCTCCAAAACCCTGTCTGTCTGTATTCGGAAGTCCCAAAGTAATTTTGCATCCCATTTTCAATTACTTTTTCAGGCTTATGATCCCACCAGTTCTTTGCTACGGGCAGATGAGAGTTCTGACGCAAATTCCAGTGGACCATTTGAGCAACTACATTATGACGCTATTTGTAATCAGTCTGAGCAATTTTCTTGCAACAACTCAATATATGGTCGATAGTTTCATCTGCCTTTTTACAGGGGTACTCAGCTGATTTTTCTGTTCTAGCCTTAACTGTATTCTAATAGCTTGTTCTTGAGCTGCATCGAAGGGCTTCTGTCTCTTTTTTCAGTGTTCCATTGGTGAGCCATAACTCATCTACTTTTCCTTTTCCTCGTCTACTTTTCCTTTGATTTTTTTTTCAAGGAACTGCACATGCAGTGCTTTATTATGCCAGCTTTCAGCTCATATTTGTATCATTGTTTTCCTGTATTTACCCTTTGTTTTGCTTTACTTTAAATGCCTCCTTGTTCTTAACCTCCAATAATGCTGGCTCTGTAACTATTTTTTACATAATCTGCCAACACATGCTTCTCTTTTTCAACTGTCTGCTTCACTTGCAAAAGACCACTACCACCTAATTTTCTAGGTAAATACAGCCTGTCAACATCACTGCATGGATGTAATTCATAGTGAATATTCATAAGTTTTCTTGTTTTCCTATCCAGACTATCAAGCTCCATCTGAGTTCAGTTTATAATGCCAGTGGTATACCGGATGACCACATTTTTCACTTGACCATGCTTGATATTATCTAATTGCAGTATGCCCAGATATTTATAGGCTTCCAACTGATGACACTTAATGGCTTGTCCATTTGGCATTTCAATTCCTTCACTTTCCATGGTTTTTCCTTTTCTCAGTGCTACTGTGGCACACATTTAGTCCAAACTCAATACTAACATCAGTACTGAAAACATGGGCTGTGTTGGTCAGTGAGTGTATTTCAGTTTCTGATTTTCCATACAACTGTAAGTCATCCATATACAATAGGTAAGAACTTTTACCCGAATTTTTAGCAGTTTGGTACCCTAAATTTGTCTTCTACAAAATTATTGAGAGGGGAATCAGGGCAATAGTAAATAGCAGAAGTGACAAAGAGTCACCTTGAAAAATCCCTCTTTTAATGTTAAAATCCATAGCTTTCGTTCCTGACAAACAATTGTTTTCCAGTTCATCAATTTTCATTTTTGGCCCCAATACTTTTAAATATTCTGATGACATCCAGGCACTTACTAATCCAACTTTGCAATACTGAGTCAATGGCTTTTTTATAGTCAATTCAAGTCATATATAAATTAGTTTTTCAGGCTTTACAATGCTCTGGGATCATTTTATCAATGAGTACTGATCTTTTCTGCCTCTGCTTTCCTGTTTGTTCCCTTTCCACTCTACTGGCATGATGTTATTTCCTTCCAAATAATCCTGGACTGTTACCAGTTTATACATAGTTGGTAAGCACGTTATTGGCCTGTAATTTTCAGGTATTGCTTCTTTTATTGGATTCTTCTGAATTAAATAGGTTTGAGCAGTTGTTAACCACTTATTAATATAAACTGTCCTCAACATTTCATTAAATTGTTGGGCCATTTTTCCATGCAGACTGGTCACGTGTTTTAAGACAAAATCCATGCAGTTGATCATTTCCAGGTGATGTCCAGTTTTTGACTCTTTGCACTCTTTTGGTGATCACATCAGCTGTTATTTCTAGTTGGCCCATTGTGCACTTGGAGAATTTCTTCTCAAAATCTTGGAGCTATCCAGCATTTCTATTATAGCATTTTTCAGTCCGCCATATGTCTTTCCAAAAATGAATGTTTGCCCTTTTTTCAGGCTTTTCATCTTTTATGCCTATCTTCTGATTCAAACTCTGATAGAACTTTCTTTGATCCAATCAAAACAACTGGGTGTCTTTATACTGAGTAAATCTAGCTTTATTATTATTATTATTATTATTATTATTATTATTATTATTATTATTATTATTATTATTATTCATCTCCTTGTCAATAGTGAATACAAAATCAGGACAGCAGGAAGAATTAGAAGCTGAAGTAGCTGAAAGGTCATGCAGAGGTAGCTTGTAGCTTAACAGGGAGTTAAGCAGTTATAAACCTGTTGCTCTCAAGTTCAGCAAGGATTCCATAAGTGGGTGAACACAGTACAGTAAGTAAACATCATGTGTGTGGCTATTCAGCCATGTAAAATTAATTGGAAAAGGAAATTGTAAAATGTAGCTATAATTAATGCCAAATGTAGTGGATATTAATTAAAATATGTGTGATTTTCAGCCTTATTATCTGCCCAGTTCAATTTATGTCATCTCTGAGCTGGCTGTTCCCAGCAGCTCTGAATGCTTATTCCTACCATGCTCTCACTAGCTACCTAACCTGTGACTTAGTTTGGTTTTCAATGCTGCAAAGGCATAGCGTAATTTAAAGGGAATAGAGGGTTGTGGCCTCGCAGCTCCAGAGGTTTCTGGATGAGATAAACTACCTGGATCCATTTTAATCTGGCTTCAGGCCTGGCTATGGGGCTGGTTGCATTGGTAGATGACTTGCGCAGAGGAAAGGATAGGGGATCTGGGTCCTTTTTGGTTTTGCTAGACCTCTCAGCTGCTTTTGACACTATAGACCAGTGGTGGCGAACCTTTGACAGTCCAGATGTTATGGACCACAACTCCCACAGTCCTTTGTAATTGGCAATACAGGCTTGGAATTCTGGGAGTTGTAGTCCAAAATATCTGGAGTGCCGAAGGTTCACCACCACTGCTATAGACATGGCATCCTCCTGACTCTTCTCCCTCAAATGGGAATCGGGGGTACTGCATTAAAGTGGCTCTGGTCCTTCCTGCAGGAAAGAACGCAGAAAGTGGTATTAGGTGATTCATGTTCGACACCACGGCCGCTGACCTGTGGGGTCCCCCAGGGTTCTGTTCTGTCTCCTATGTCATTTAACATCTAGATGAAACCACTGGGGGAGATTATCAGGTCTTTTGGGGGTAGGTGCCACCAGTATGCCACCAGCTCTACCTCTCATCACCTCCGGATTCCAAGGGAGCTACTATCTCTACTTTACATGAATGTTTTAGCTGCAGTAATGAACTGGATGAGGATGAACAAAATAAAACTAAACCCAGAAAAGACAGAGGTGCTCCTGGTCAGTCGAAAGGGAGAACAAGAGATAGGAATGCAACCTGCACTGGATGTGCTCACCCTCCAATTGAAAAATCAGGTGCACAGCTTGGGGATGCTCTTGGACTCATCCTTGAGCTTGGATGCCCAGGTGACAGATGTGGCCAGGAGCGCATTTGCACAATTAAGGCTAGTACGCTATGCCCCTCTGTTGAGAAACCAGCTGTGGCCACAGTGACACATGCCCTAGTGACGTCCCGGCTGGACTACTGTAATGCACTCTGTGTGGGGCTACTGATGAAAAGTCTCAGGAAACTTCAATGGGTCCAAAATGCAGCAGCCAGACTGCTGACTGGGATGGGGTACAGAGATCACATTACACCCCTATTAAAACAGCTCCACTGGCTGCCAATCAGATATCAAGCACAATTCAAGGTGCTGACTTTCTTGACATACAAAGTACTGTATGGCCTGGGTCCTAGCTACTTCAAAGATCGAATATCTCAGTATGAACTGACCTGGGTGTTAAGGTCATCAGGAGAGGCCCTTCTCTCCATCCCACCACCCTCACAGGTACTTCTTGTGGGGACCCGTGAAAGGGCCTTCTCGGCTGCTGCACCCAGACTTTGGAACTCCCTCCCACGAGAGGCCAGGACTGCCTTATCTCTGTTGTCCTTCTGGAAACAGGGAAAGACCTTTCTCTTCAGGCAAGCTTTCCCTGAATGATGGACTACCATGTGTATTTTATATGAATCTATGGGTTCACACAGACTTTGTGTTTATGACTACTTATAACCATGTTGCTTTAATGTAATGTTGTCTATTAATGCTGCAAGATGTCCTTCAATTCCTTGTTCTCAAATACTTGAACATGTCTTAATTGTACTGGACTGTATATTATCCCTCATTACTGTAAGCTGCCTTGGGTCCTTTCCCAAGGAGAAAGGTGGGATAAAAATACTCTATAATAAAATAAAGAAATAAATTTTCTGAAAACAAATGTCTGGTGTTTTTTTAAAAACCAGACAAACCAGATTTGGCCATAGAACTAAATATGCTACTGTGGAACACAAAATTAAGAATATTCACACAAATTGAAAATTTTGTTTTCCAACAGAAAATTCAAATTCAGATTAAATCTCTTGTCCTTATCGTGTCTGATGCAACAAAACAGGAATATGATTTGCTAGGATGGAAAGGTAGAATGTCTCTATTAAAGGAACTAATTGTTTGAAATAGACAGTGGCCCAAATCCTGTTCCTTAGCATAGTAAATTGAACTAAAAGTAGACTGATTGAATTACTGGTAATTTAGTGAATCACCTCCTTTGTAAATTCCATTGATTCAAACAGGCCTATTTTAATTGAAATTCACTATGCTAAAGTAAGTCACCGTTACAGTAGGTCCAATTAAACCAATGGGACTTACATATGAGGTGACTCCCCACTGATTCAATGGGCCTAATCTAGTGTGATTTACTACACAAAGCAACAAGGTTTTAGCCCCTGGATATCAAAGGCTAAAGGAGGATGAGTTTGACAGCTACCACTATATTTGAAAGAATAGCAGTCTACTTAGCTACTAGTTACTCTTTACACTTTTTGGAGTGCCTAAGCTTTATCTCAGCTATCAAAGGTCATCGCGTTCATGCCTGCTACAAAGAAATCTCACATAGCTGCAGCTTGAGCACACAGGGCCTGCCATCATGCCCATAGCAATAATATGATCACGTCAATGGTTTATGTCATCTAATAACATTTCAAAATATTTTAGCCCATTGGATTATGGACGCAGCATCCGTCTATCATCAACAGAAGCACCCATCAGTTATGTGAAGTCTAATCAACTAAACTATTGGGTATATTGCCACTACTGTGAATGACTGCAATGATGGAATAATGAAAGATTGGAATACCTGGACTCTATTGGCCAGCTTCACAGCCTTTTGCTAAGACTACTTTCAACTTGTTAATATTTTTCATTCATTTGGGTTAATAACATGCCATAGAGGATAAAACACAAAGGGCTCAATAGTCTAATAGTGCAAAATAAAGGTTTGTTTTAAAACAGCCACATGTGCAGTAGCCACGTGAGGGTCATCCTTGGTCCCTTCTCCCATGTTGGCTGCATGAGAGAAATGTGCATATCCACAACTTTCTCCTAACAGGATAAACAGCATCAGAAGGGTAGGGAAACATCAGGGTAATGATGGAACAGAATTAACAGTTTCCTTTCCCCCAGACATGGTTATCCAGTATCTTGTCCAGCTTGGCACTACCAGATCTCCTCAACGCTGAATCCAGTGCTATTCATTTTTGTTTTGTTCTCAGAATCCAAAGAACTGTAATATGCAGCATGTGGGGCTGCTATGCTAGCAGGGGGAGAATGGGGCGATGAAGATTTCTACCAGGATACCACAGCACCTTCCCATGAGCTTAAGCAGTTGTTTGGCTCTGAGGCCAGGCTCTGTGGAGCCCATGAAGAACGCCAGCATCACTGCTTAGGCCATTCTATGACCGACAGCAGGATATACATTTTAGCAACAGGAACAGATTGATACCAGTGTACTTAAGAATGCTGTTGTTTAAGTGTGCAGACCAAAGGCTTTTTACTTTGTAAATTAAAACAGGGCCAATTCACTTCTTCAGTCACCTGGCGTCTAAGGTAAAACTAGGCATCTATCATTAAAGAACCCTCAATGTGCCAAGGGCTTGTATATAGGGGGGGGGGGGGCCCCCCCGCTATTATGTGAATGGGCTTAGAAACAGAAGCTGTTTTATATGTCCTGCTCTACAGATTAGACAGCCTTTCGAAGCTATGGTGGGTTACCAAAAATAATGTTTTCTGTTAATCCAGACTATCAGCTACTGTATGTCAAAGAATACTCGCACATTAGAAGCACCACACTATGCAATGGTATATAATATAAATCAAATACTTGGGTGGAAGGGAATCTCAGCAGAAATATGTTTTCATGTGCTCTTTCTTCGGTAGTTACTGAACATTCCTTCCCAGGATTTTCATATATGCAGATGAAGTTTAACAACGCTCTTTGGAGTCTTCTTTTATAAAAGCAATAATTCAACAGTTGACTTACTCGTTAAAGACTAGGTCAGGAGCAAAATAGAGGAACTGGCTGTTTGTGTGCCTGTACGATCTCCAACTCAAGGCAAATGACGAGAGACACATCCAAGAATACTGGATTAGAGTAATTTGGTCCTCAAGAGGCAAGTTTCGAAAACCTGAAGGACATATAAAAATAACATATAAACATCAGCAACAATGCAGCAAAACTACCAGATTTTGTCACTATCTGAGTTTTTAAAATGACATTTTGCCACCTTCAAATGCACATCTTATTCACAGTGTTCCTGGACAGCAGAAGATCCCATGTTTTAAAAACATTCTATGGGGTAATTTGAATGGCAAGAAATGTCTTGGGGAATAGAACAGAACTTCTAAATTTGGGTCAGATCACAGATTGACATACACAGGTATTTCCTCCTCTCTTTTTTTTTATCCCCCAGGAACGCAATATCTCTCAGAGCTATGTGTCCAAGAAATGAGACAGGAAAACAAATCCATTACAAAGCAAGCACAAGCTTTCTCAAATGCAGGCTGAAGCAAGTGTATATGAGAATAAATAGATAATCTTTCCCTCTTATGTAACCTCCAGTATAGGCATGAACTCTGTTATGTAGTTTGGCTTTTAGTTGGCTTCTAATTTCAGGTGGCCTCTAATTTCAGGTGTTTGGACTGTGGGTCAGTTACTGAATGGTGTGACAAATGCACAAAACCATATTGATTTCATAGCGAATATGATTATGCCTTAGCGTGGAATACAAATTTCAACTCAGTGTCATGTTCAGTGCCAGGTCAAGTTAAGAAATAGGTGTAATGTTACTCTAAGACGGGTTCTTAGAAGTCTGTCCACAGTATAGAGACATTTCCCTCCATTCCAACCAATTAATAAATTTAAGTCACATCATTTCTGAACAATAAATTGATTTACATTTATCCAAAACAATTATCTACTTCAACTGCCCTCTAACTGGATATCCAGGGAACGTTCTTACCATTTTCTATTGGGCAAAGTGAGTCCTAAAGCCAAGAGGCTCACATTAAAATTGACACGCTGTCGTGAACCCTTACCTGGAAGTATCTTTGCCCATTTTACCACCTGAATCATCTGCTTGCCAGCAAGACGGTTTAAAGTGGAGAGTAGGTGTTCTGCTGTGTCTGGCTTTGAGCTATCATATCCTGCATATACAATTTCAGGTTCAATGTTCTCTAGGACCATAGCAGGGGAGGGAGTAAGTGCTGGTGAGACTGAAGTCAAATGAGGAACAAGTGCTGTGTTTACGGAAGGCTCTTTTGCTGGAGCAACGTATGTAGTCCCTTCTTCCGGACTTTGCGGTGGCTGCTGCTGCTGCTGCTGCTGCTGCTGCGGTTCTTCATGGATTCCTTTTAATTTTCCCAATTTCTTTGACTTCCGAGCTGTGGGAGGAAAAATACGAACAAATAGAGAAATAAAAGGTTGACACAATGTTGGAAACACTGAAGTTCTCAGTCTTATTTCTCCTTTTCATGAAAAGAAGCTAAAGATGCTCCCTTGGGAACCAGTAATCAGGTCAGTAATTAAATACAAGGACCAGATGATTTAGTTTGGGTTTTATTATGCTTTTAAGCCAGCAACTTGCAAGAATATCTCCCATACATATCACTAATTTTTGTGTATCTTCTTGTTCACTGAGATTCAGCTAAGAATTACTAATTGTGCTAAAAGCACACCCCCAACAGATGCCACTTAACTTGCTCTTTGTTCACTGAATCACTTTCAACTCTTTGACGCTCTTTTGTTATACTCTCTATTATCTTGCAACCCTCCTTTCTTCGATGAGTGTCGAAATTCTCTTAGAATCTTTCCTTAAGACAAAGAAAATCTAGTAAGTTTTCGAAGTAAAGACTGAAAACTTATCAAAGTTAGACAGGAAGCTTCAGATTTCTGTTCTTTCTGCTTTCATTTTAGTTCCTCGCTTCCTGGTTTTCTCTGTACAGTTTCAGCTCTGCTCACAATTTAGCCGGATATAACCAGCCCGAGACGTGCTTTCTCAGGGCTCTATCCCACGACTGCTAAAATCCACTTCTTACTTCAAGATCAACCACTTCCAAAAATGTACCCACGAGCAGCTGGCTTTTTTTAAAAAAAAATGTGACCACACACCCCTTTATCGAGTTTTCCAAGTACCAGCCCCAGAAGTGGGAATAATTTGTCTCAGTTTGGATATGGCTTTTTGCAGAAACAAAGGTTAGTGGGGACTCGAAAATCCGCTTATGCTTTGAGTAGTCTGGCTCTGCAGCAGCAGTAGCAGCAGCAGCAAAGGGACAAGGAGGCTGTGAGCAAGTGTGCATGTGTGTGTGTGTGTACGCTTTTGTGTGAAAAACAAACATTCCGCTGGCAGTTCCTCTTTTCTCTGTCAAGGACAGCGAGGGAGCGAGGGAGACGGGGGGGGGAGAGAAGGGGGCGAGGGGAGAGCTTGACACCCCACCAGCTCCCATGAGAATTAGCTCATTGCTCAATATAACCTGCACAGGCAAACAAAACCTGAGAAAGAGTGAGGGAGATTTCCTCCAATATCCACCCTGGTTCTTTTATCTCTCCCCCTCCCCACTTCCCACAACCCCTTCCCAGCCGCTTTTGTGAGGACACAGACACTGCCTTTTCTAACCATGTGACCGTCACCGCAGGGAAACTGCCTTTTATTTTAAGCCAGGCCTGCCCAAAGTCCAGCCCGGGGGCCAAATCTGGCCCATCAGGCCATTCTGAGTGGCCCGTGGCTGGCTGGCCTGCCCCTCCCTCCCCCTCCTTTGCCCCATTTTTTTTAAAAAAACAAAATATTCCGCCAACACTGACACCGCTGGGAAGCTTGAGGGGCTGGGCGAGCCAGCCGGCCGGTGAGCAGAAGCTTGTGGGGCTGGGTGGGTGGGTGAGGGGGCGGGCCACCAGCACCAGCACCGCCAGGAAGCTTGTGGGGCTGGGCGTGCACACGAGCTGCTGCCACCGGCATCACCGGGAACCTTGTGAAGCTAGGCGTGCGTGTGAAGGGTGGTGCGCGGGTGGGCAGCCACCACCGGCATAGCCAGGAACATTGCAAGGTTGGGTGCACACTCGGGGCAGTGATCGGGCGGGCTGCGCCACCGGCACTGCTGGGAAGCTTGGGCGGCGGGGCAGACGGGAGGTCTGCTGTCACTGGCACCGCAGGGGAACGTGTGGGGGTGGGCAGCCCAGTGGGCCTTTGCCACTGCCAAGGAGCTTTGGGGTGGGCTGGCAGGCAAGCCGTCGCCACCGCTGGGGAGCTTGGGGGAGTGCAAGGGCACACAGATTGCCTCTTCCAAGGGGCAACCTGTGGCCACGGCTCCCTGTGCTTCCTTTGGTCCCCACCTTCCTTCCTTCCTCCCTCCCCTGGTCCCCACCTCCCTCCCTCCCTCCTTTGTTCCCCACCTTCCTTCCTTCCTCTCTTGGTTTCCACCTCCCTCCCTCCCTCCCTTGGTCCCCACCTTCCTTCCTGTGGATGGGATTGCAAGGGGTCAGTGGGTGGGGCTTACAGTGGGGTGGCAGGGTCGGGGAGCAACCGGCCCCTGACACATTCTCAGCCACCAAATCTGGCCCTCCTTACAAAAATTTTGGGCAGCCCTGTTTTAAGCCATTTCTTCCGGCCGTGGGATAGAGCCCTAGATGAAGGATAAGATAGCAACCTCTCACATTTAATCAGAAAAAAAAATCATCACTAGACCTTGTAGCAGGCAGTCGTTCGTAGAGAAAGCCTCTGGCAATACAATACCAACCAGCTAAAAAAGTAGTAGAACACCCAAAAGCTAGTAAAGAGAAAACAACACAATGGGTTCTGTATTAGTGCCACCTACACACAACAACAGATCCTCTACATCTGAGCAGCACAATCGAAAAGGGGAAAGGAAGTAGCCAAACACCTAGGCACAACCTGCCTGCTTATGCATACATAAAAACAATCACCACCACCAGAAAACAGTAGAGAAAAATTAAATAAAAATACCAATATGCACAACAGAATAACTATGCAGCAAATGGCCAAATGACAATGTAAAAATTCAGTCAAACAAGGAAACCACACTCACCCACACATGGGGCAGAGCAGGAGGGAAGAGCAGAATACACAAATAAGGACATCCATTATCTATAATAATTATAATTTTGTACCTGAAGGTTGTATGTCTGAGCCCTGATCTATGCGGGATAACTTTGTACAAATTACTATCCATTTTTCTTCTATTCTTTGCAAATCAGAGAAAAGCACCGGAGTGACAAGCTACGACATAGCGCATTTTTTACAACTTAAATTTCCCAAGTCAGGGAAGGACAAACTGTATCTACAAATGGCACAGTCTGTCAAGAGAATCACAGATTTAGACAGAGTTGGCTATCACTTCAGTGAACCTTCACTGTGACGTAACCAAGATTCCGGAAAGCGAGAATTTCAGGTATAGTGTATTTCATTCTAAGGTAAATACCTGATCATGCACATAGCCTCCAGCTCTTGATATGTTTACAATGGTACGATTTGTGAAAGATACAAACCTATACTTTCAAAGTTATCTATTACAAATGTTAAGTGTACATCCATTATCTCAATATATTTCTAAACTCAGTGCCAAATTGAAAAGATCTCTATATTCTTGTTTTTTTTTTAAAAAACTGTGCATGATGGCCATGTGGAGTCAACCTGTTAACCACTGCAGTACATCGCTTCTGCTTTACTACCTTATGATTCACCCAGGGGTGGCACTAGACTTGTTTTGTACCCCAAGCCAAATCAACAGATTTTGAGAAATAGATTTTGGTCCCAGAATTTTTGCTGATTGTAGAAAAAAAATATCCTTGGCATATAGCTGCAGTCTGGGGACACTGCTTCCAGCCATACAGGTAACATCCAGGTCTAATTCCATATGACATCTGCAACAAAGCATGACTTCAGAGGATTTATCTCATAGATATTTCTCATCACGGCATATATCACAATCCCACATCAATGGTTCCTCATAGTAGGGCAATTCAGTGTTTCAGAGCCCTCTTAGATGGGCTGCTAATGGAAGTAGCCAAGGAAGAGGTACCTGCCCCACATTATTAGAACTCCCAAATCAGCCAATAAATGTCAGAATAATGGAGCTGGAAGGGACCAATAAAGCCATCGAGTTCAACCCCTTTAGGGAGCTGAACCATGAACATTCAAGACAAAAGAAACAAGTACTGTGAAACTTGTACAATTCCACTCCATAAAATGGAGTGATTGCTATATCTCTGGTTGCCTTTTTAAGGGGGATGAGATAAACAGACAGAAGATAAGGCACAGATTATTCCAGGTAAAGTATCAATGAATACAAGTCCTGGTGGCTATATATTACTTCCAGCTTTAGAAAAAGTATGCCTTAGAATATCAACTGCTGATGAATGTGAGCAAGAGGATTATGATCCTCTTACTCTGCACAGTCCCAGAACATCCCCAGAAGGGAATGGCAAATCACTTCTGCATATTCTCTACCTAGAAAACCCTGTCAACGGTCACTAAAAGGGTTGGAATTGATTTGACAGCACATCATGACTATTCTCATAGACACCTGGTTAGCAATAGTGAGAACTCAGACTAGATGGGCTTCTGGTCCAGCATCGTTCTCCTTAGGGTCTTAAACTGATCCATAACATTTTATTAAGCATCAACAAAAGAACATCTGCAGAGATTCTGAACTGCAAACAGAATCAGGATAGCAATTACAGGGCAGGGCAATTAAGAGAGCAAACACAAGCTGGTAGAGAGATAGTTTACCGAAGAACGGAGATGATGGTAGAAATTCACACAAAGTTCTAGAGAATACTAAAGTCTAGCTACATGTAGGAAAATGTGGGGAATGCTACAGGTTTGGTGATAGCTGGTTTGCATTTTTCCCATTATGGTGCAAGAAGAAATGAGCATCACCCTGGAGTCCCACAGCCCAATCCCTACTTTTTTTTTTGTCCCGAGAAGAAACTCTCCTACTTTTTAACAGCTGATTTTTTTCACTTCAGTTCGAAGCACTCAGCTTAAAACATATTTTAAAATCAATTTCAAACATGCTAAACCTGAGACAAACCCAGGAATTTTTTGATATTTAACCACACCCATGCATAAGCAATCCCACTGAAATAGAAAGATCCCTGCACTGCTCCCCATCAAGATAAGAACTCATCAAGTCTATCAAGGCCAACTTGTTGCCGACGTCTTGTCCCTCTTTATCCTTGGAAGTAAAACTTTGCATATACAGCTCACATATACTTTCAATTATCTTGTAGTTTAGGATAGTGGTTCCCAACCTGGGGTCCCCAGATGTTCTTGGACTAAACATCCCAGAAGGCTTCATCACTAGCTGCATTGGCAAGGATTACTGGAACTTACTCCAAGAACTTCTGGGGACCCAAGGATGGGAACCACTGGTTTAGGGCAGTGCTGGCAAACCTTTGGCACTCCAGATGTTTTGGACCACAACTCCCACCGTCCATTGTCACTGGCAATACAGGCATGGAATTCTGGGGGTTGTGGTCCAAAACATCTGGAATGCCAAAGGTTCACCACCACTGGTTTAGGGTATTATCCATAGCAAACTGGGGAGCTTGAGCTCAAATGGATGCACATAATGAAGGAGAGAAGCTGAAAAGTTATGATGGGACATGGAGATGGAGCCATGTTTGGTGGCATAAAACAGAATGAGAAACGTAGATTGGGAAACACTGCAGACCTGGATGTCAAGGAGAACACTGAGTAAAGAATATATATCTATATAACAACTGATAAATAATCACTAACTCAATTACTGCAAGCTACTTGGATTTATTTGCAGCTCTGTCTTCCAAACCCAGCTGGGTGCTACTTTAATTTACGGAAACTGCCAAGATCATGGCTCTCTAGATGGTCTGGCTCCAGGCTACAGAGACTCTCAGATTACATTAAAGGCTAGAGTGAACATGCCCTAAATGACAACATGGAAGATAAATAGATGAACCTGTGGTCACTATTTTTCAAATTCCATCATGAATACCTTTAATACTACTCATGCCAAGAAATAATCTCAAGTGAAAAAGAGAGTGACTAAAATGATTCCTGCCTGGGCTGGTGGACCTCCCTTATGAGGAAAGGCTAAAACATTTGGGGCTCTTTAGTCTGGAAAAAAGGCGTGTGAGGGGGGTATGATTGAGATGTACAAAATAATGCAGGGCATGAGTAAAGTGGACAGAGGGACGCTCTTCTCCCTCTCACAATATACCAGAACTAGGGGACATCCACTCAAATTGAGGGTTGGGAGAGTGAGAACAGACAAAAGAAAATGTTTTTTTTTAACCCAGCATGTTGTTAGTCTGTGGAACATCTTGCCATTCCAAGCACATGCTCATAAGTAAAAACTTTAGCAAGTAGAGCAGCAGTTTCCCATAGGAATGCATTAAAACCAATTAATCCCTTCTGGAGGGAACAGATTTCAGTACACCATGGCCGCTTGGCTGAGACAGTGGGCTGGCTGACCCAGAACTTTGCTGGGGCAGCGGTGGTCCTTGGGATGGAGGAGGGAGGGTGGAGAACTTATCCCCTCACTTTTTAAATTGATGGTGGGCTACTTTTGAACCCTTTGCGGGCTACCAGTAGCCCATGGTCTACCTGTTGGGCAGGCCTGCTGTACTGCAAAACTGCAGCACAGGATGGTAACAAAGAAACATGTTCCTACATCGACTTGGTGTCCATGAAGTACAGTGCAGTACTCAACTTTGTTAAGGAGACCTAAGAAATAAATTGTATATGTACAGTACCACTGCACTTGATAGAGATGTAAACAAAAGTATTGGGTACATCACTCCTAACAGTGTTCCTTCAACTCTGCACAAAATGCTCCCTTCTCTCTGATATATGATGAGTAGACTGATTAAAGAGAAATTGATCATAACAAGACTACAATCAGGCAGCAGAAGAAATATACATTTGGGGATTCTGGACCAACAACCACCCCATTCCATACCAGCCTGGAGCAGATCCACAATTTTTATTAGGATACTGGCAACAAGCTTGCCTAGCAATGAGCCTTTGTACATTCATCATAGCTAAGAGCAAAATATAAATAATATAAATAACAGGAGAAATTGAATGATATGTTGCATCTAGAGTAGGCCCATAGAATCCATGGGATTTACAAAGAGCTGACTTACCAAATCCCTACTAATTCAATGGTTTTACTGTAGCTCCAACCATGATGATGTGTAATCTCCAGGCGTAAAACCGGGGTACTTCAAGGACCAGATGCAGGGGCTAGTCTCATGCGCTACCGGACACATTTGTCAGGGCCACTGTGAGATACAGGAAGCTGGACTAGATGGGCCTTTGGCCTGATCCAGCATGGCTCTTCTTATGTTCTTATGTACTACTAAATTTCAGCCAATCTCATCCTAATTTTAAAATCTATTTATTATGTCAGTCTTCTCCACTTCTACTGCAATTCTTTCTTTAGCAACCTGGAAATTAACAGGAAATCTGAAGAACAGCACATCACCTGAACTTTTCGCTGGCTAAATCCATTTTGATATTCTCTAAGAACATTCCCATAGCACCGCTTGGGGGTGGGGGTGGGGATACAACTCCTGATGCTTTAATCCTCTTAGCTGTGTGAAACTCCACTAAAATTACTGTCATCATCTAACACCCACCTTACTTATTCTGAGCCATAAAATACATATTTCAGAAAACTCAGAATGACAATAGGATTTTAGTTGCTTTTGTATAATACTTCTTTCTTAGATCAGTAACTCATGATAAAACTTCTGAGATCATCCAGCTGATATCAGTTTAAGAACAGATGTAATGAAAACTTTTTTTTCCCTAATGAAATGAAAACGAACATCATATTATGGGCTGCTTACCTCCCAAGTTCATTCCAGCTTGGAGACATTTCTGTAATCGGCAAGCTGGGCAGTTTTTCCTTCGAATCTTGTCAATTATGCAGTCATTTCGTCCCGCACATAAATAATTGTGCTGCCCTGCATTGACAAAAACAAAAATTGGAAGCTATATTTACAGTGTGCAGTGACATAATGAATGGTTGACAATATTGATTCAAAGCCCTACAAATGATCTTTTTTAAAAATTTAAAAGTGCCAAAGCACTCAAGAATCTTCAAATCACATAACTTTAAAAAAAAACCTTAAAACATATTACAATCAGTAAACCACAAAATATTGGAATTGGGAAACCAAGACAAAGAGCAGAAAACATTTTATAGCTTAAATATAAATGTCTAGGTGAGAATTTTCAATCAACCAAAATTAGCAAAAGCAAGAAAATATTGCAGCACCTTAAACATTAGCACATTCATTGTGACATGAATGCCTGTCCATTGCAGCCCACTAAATAATATATATAAAAAGTGCTACCAAAGTGGTAATCAGCAAATATGGAGTGTGGATATCATTTGCATTAAACAAAGATCCAATAATATGCAGATAAATCTCTACAAGGTTGAGTGAAGCCTCAAGCTTATGCACTCGTTCTCCTCTCCTCACAGATGGGAGAACTCCTTAGTTCAGTTTCTACCATTCCTGGTTTATCATTTATGTACAAACCAGGGAATTTCAGTTGATCTTAGTCAAAAGGCTAAGAAGCTTATGGATGAGAATACTGTTGGAAGAGGTGCCGTTGTGGGATGCACATGTTTTTTACTTGAACAACTGCTATGGCTTATAGCTGCGTGTGTGTACGAGCGAAAGCTTTGGATTATACCTCGAGTGCAACCACTGCTGGGAATTATTAGGGAGGAAAAGACTAAAAACAAAATGGTTGGGATTCTGCCTTTGTTGAAAACAGTGGTGCACTGGTATATGGATACTATATAAACTTCTCTGGCTGTGTTGTCTCCAAGCTCCCTCAGAAGCTTATAACACTAGAAGAAAGATACCATACTAATCAATGGCTTAGACTTTAGAGCAAAATCACTTAGAAGAAAAGCTAAAGGAGATTTTTACAAAAGCCCTGGAGGAAATGAGGAGTGTAAGAGACATTTCTAAAATTATAAGGGGTGTGAAGAAATGGAGAGAAGGCCTGCTTTTAGTGGAATTACTCCAGGAAATGGATTTCTATTGTAATAGGGAAGTGGATGGGAAATTTTTTGCCTTGAAGTGGTTGTCAGAATCCAGCTTCCAGCTTCAGTGATGCTATGGCTGCCAGGATCCATGGCTGCCGGGATCCATGAAAGCGGGAGCCCAAAGATATCTGGCAAGCCACAGCTCTCACATACCCCTTCAGACAAAAACACTTCAAACAGATGGAGACAGAAAAGTAAATTGCACTTGAGCACCATTTGTTGTTTTTTAAAATGCATACATTCTGAAAACACTTTTGAAAAAAAAACATATATGGGCAGAAGCAAAACAAGCAGGGCGGGAAAAGTAGTGGCATGCTTTGTGCTAACACTCGTCCTTTTAACGCAATTAAAATTATTTTGCTTTGTTGAAACCTGAGTGTGGAAATGTTCCCTTTTTGTACTGCAGATCCCAGAATATATGCAAGAACATAAGCAGAGGCCTGCTGGATAAGGTCAAGGGCCCATCTAGTCTAGCTTCCTGTTTCTCACAGTGGCCCCACCAGATCCCTATGGGAACATATGAGACAACTACATGCCTGTCTTCTGATACCACTCCCCTAATCCTGGCACTTCTTTTGAGCCTAGAGATAACATCACATATCCCCATCATGGCTTGTAACCTGTAATGGGCTTTTTCCTCCAGAAATCTGTCCAATCCCCTTTAATCGTTCAGGTATAACAACCATTGTCTGTCTGCCTAGAAAGTTCACTCTGCCTAGGAAAAATGATTTTTTGCAAGTTCTGATGTGAAGAGATGGCTTTTATAGGTCCTGACTAAACACGACTACCTTGTTTCATTAATTGTATGTTGAAGCTTCATGGTTCAGATGACAGAGAGCTGTAAACCAAACATGGTATGCGTCCTGCAAATCTGTAAGGGTTTAATTCCTTTGCTAAATGTTTAGCAAGAGCAATTTTCACTATAAGTTTCTCAAGTTCCTTAAATCCATATATACTTTATTGATGGGATGTGGACAAGTCTGTTGACAAGATTTTTAAATGGCACTTCAGTTCTATAGCACAAATTTACATTCTGGCTGGAGAATATGGAATATTTTAATGCCTATATTTATAGTGCAGATCCAATTAATGTCTTTTTGGGTGATGATATATGATGAAGAAAATATCCCTTCCAACAATTCTGGTGACTATCAGAATGAAATTTATACATACAAGAAAAGCCAATATTAAAAACACTTAAAAGAACATTTAGTGATGCACAGGTTTTTTACCACATACAGTACACTGAATATAATAGAGGAACATGATTCCATAGCCCTGATACACAGTAAACCCATGTAAATTCCACAGTCTTCCAAAGCTTCTGAACCATTGGGACAGGGTTCAATAACTGACAGTCATCAAGCTAAGTCAGGCTACTCTCTGAGAAACCTGATGGCCTCTTTGCTATTAATTCTTTCCTTCCGTACCTGAGTGGTTTGAAGGAGGAGCATAGAAGGGGTGAGGAGGAGGTGGTGGTGGTGGTGGAGGAGGAGGAGGAGGAGGAGGAGGAGGAGGAGAGGCAAGAGTTTTCCTTCAAGCCCACTCATCTATTTGCCTTCTCTCCTTCCCCACTTTTCAGTGAGGTTACTTTTCCACAGCATAACTCCCAGAACATTGTAGTGAATGGCAGGAGCAAGAGAAGATAAAATAGCCTCATGTTCTTTCCCATAGATCTGTGCCTCACTATCCACTGCTATTCAATAGGGAGAGCAGCCACAGAACCCTAGGAAGCCTGCTGCCTGTTTAGTATATTTGTTATTTGACATGCACCTAGTTGCATACAGGAGAACTGGTTCCTTTCCATTTCTTGTGATAAAGGGGTGCAAAAGGTAAAAGCAATAATATTATGTCTATTTTTATAACAGACAAATTAACTACTACTCTTATCTCCTTTACAATGTCAGCGGGGTCAATGGTATACCACGGGCACTCCTACCCTTCTTATATGCCTCCACTGTTTAGCAGCTGAACTGATAATGAGGTGAACACACTAAAAGTCTCTCTTGTTGACCAATAATTCTGCAGCCTGGATTGAATCTACACACAAACCAAGCTCCGCTAGGCAATCAAAGAGATGCAAACTAAGAACTGGAATGACCTAACAATTGAGAAAAGGGAACAATGTCATCTCTGTACTTTACATGGTGAAAGAAATTCACAGCAGCAAGATGCTTCTTGTCACTGTTTTGTCTTTCCTATCTTCCCCTACACATACAGTTTCACCATCTGCGGATGATGCATAAACTGCTTCAGTAGCATGTATTACAGTGGCAAGGTCCAAGTACTTTATTGCTATTGTTACCATTAATTCACAATACATGATTATTGCTCTAGTCTACTGTTACAATATTATATATTTGCCAAAAGCATAACAGAGTGAGCAAATGCAACCCAGGATTTCCCCAGCAACTGGAATTCTGAGGGCCTACTACCTCTGCTGAGGGCCTACTACCTACTATTACCTGTAGGTTGGCCACGTCAGTTTTCTTGCCTATGGAAATACCATCCCCTCCTCCTCTAGCACTTGCTTAAAAGGCAAGCCATCACTTCTATAGACCTAGCCACAAAATAGTCACTAATGAAAGCATTCCTACCTTGATTTTGAGTTGTGAACAATGAGACAAAGTTGTACACAACCCAGCATTGAGACAGGAATTATTTTATTGGCAGCAACACTGCTGGTAATGCTATTTCCATTGCTCTAATGAAACTCCACAATAAGAAACTGGTCATTATGGTTAAAATCTATTAATTTTCAAGTATGACATGTTAAAAAAGCATATTGGTTTTTTAAAAGGCAATATGAATGCCCTTGGCCTTTAGATTTCAAAATGTCTATCCTCCAACAATACCAATCCAGTAAAATAATGGTAAGAATTCTATATGTATTTAAGTAACACTGATTGTTTGATTGTTTGATTGAATGAATGAATGAATGAATGAATGAATGAATGAATGCTTAATGAAAAGTGCTCTTCTGGTGAATTGACTAATAATGTCAAACAAGGACAAGCAATAAATCAAACAATAATGATAATAAAATATAAATTAAAGCAAATCAGCTGCAGCATCACAAGATGAGCAAGATGATGATATCAACCCATGATTGGATGGGCAGGGCAGATGGCCAGTTCATGTGAGGTTGCCATCAAAAGCTTCTGTAAAGAGTTGTTTATGTGCCACAGCTAACTGAGGGAACTGATGAAGTATAGGGGTGCATCTTGGGTGCACAATCAGGTACATGGATAGGCATGTGACTGAAACACACCTCAGCACCTTGTTAAAAGGCTATGTCAAATTATACAACTCTTATGTGGAAATTAACAGGAATTTGGCCAATGTGTGGCAGATGCATCAAAATTTTCCAAGCTCTCCTCCACACATGAACTTTCACCTTTGCCTCAAGAAAAATCAGCTTTTATTTTAAGCAAATTCGTAGAAGGATGGAACCAAGGCCAGACTTGCTCATCACATTCAGAAAGTTGCTTCATGCTCATAAATAAACATTATCTACAGCCCCTTGGCTACATTAACTTCACATCCTTATTTCAGGTCTCATTTCACTTCTGAAATGGGGTGTTTTAATTAGTTGCCCAGTGGAATGGAATGAAAAGTATGCTGTGGAAAATCAATGAGGAAAAGGCAGGCAGGGTGAGGGAGGGGATACATAGAGCGTGCATCTCTCGGAAATCCAGTTCACAAACAGGACTCTCTGTTTAGTGGAGAAACACTCCCTCCTCCCCTCCTTAACTCCAAGAAGCCGTTTTTAACAGGGCAGCACAGAATCTTATAATTCCACTCCAGCCTTTCTCTCCTGCTCACCCAGCTGCATGGGAATTGTAACATAACTTTTCCTCCCAGTGTCCAGTCATCATCTTTCACTCAAATTAGTGCTACTAAATTGCCACATAGCCCAATCTTCTAATGGTTAAAATGTGAGTGCTAGAGAGTGCAGTATATGGCTGTAGTTCCTTACAGCCCAACCTGTCCTTTTCAGAGGTAATGGCGTTTTGAAAAATGCAGATAGGCAGGCAGGCAGGCAGACAGACAGACAGACAGACAGATAGATAAACCACATACTTGGCTCTACGTCATCTATGATTGTGGCGGCTTCCCTTTTGGGTACTAAAAGTCTTCAAAAACAAATTGCCTTTAAAATTACTGGCAATACTATATCTCTATTTCAAGCTTTTAAAATCTCAGCACGTTACAGCAAAAGAAAAGTGGGGGGAGAAGCAAAGTTTAAAATCTGATTTTTCCACTCACTGGACTCTGCATTTTCATTTTAAAAAGCTCTTTCTTGTAGAGAGAACAGCTCTTTTTTTTTCTTCATAGTTGCCAACTGCCCAGCAACAGCAGCCTATGTTTGCACTCACTATTTTAGGCTACATCACATGTCAATTACATAACCTTGTTTCACTGCTCTTGAACTGGTTAGAACAACCTGGGAGACAGACTAGGGCAGTTCCTCAAAATTCTTCAGCAACTGCCAGTCCAACATCGCTTTGTAAAATATTACAACCATGTCCCGCCTTTCTCCATAACCGGTCACTTATTATTGCAGCTGTGTAAAAACCTGTGGTAATTAACCTTTCCAATTATGTATCAACCAGGGATGTCTGCCTATGCAGCTGGAGTAAACTAATAAATAATGATCCACACTGCCCAGGTTTATGTATCTTAATTTAATTTGAGTGTAATTTCTGAAAACTAAATGAAAGGTTGCACCGGGATTTGCAAAGCCTTGGGGTGAACTGCTGAGCTGACAGTATCTTTTACTAGCATACTGATCTAAAGGACTCAGAGTTGCAGTAAGCCATGAGCAAAAACAAGATTTCCAGGGATTTGCTGAGGAAGGAGGAGGAGGAGGACCAATGCCATAAAACAATGTCAAGAAAACGACCAGATGGATGAATGGATTTTCATCTTTCCAAAATGTACACTTGCAACCTTCTATGTCAAGAGAATGTCCTTGGAACTCAGAGATGGAAATCTTTTGTTTGGAATGCATGTCCCAGAATTCCACTGCCAGCAAGGGCAGTGCCCATGTTAGATATAAAATCTAGCAGTTGTAGTTTAAGGTCATTTTCACACAGGAAGTCTGAACTACCCGTTTACACTACTGTCTTAGAACAAGCAGAAGAGAACTCATGTTTGGAGAAAACCCAAAGAAATCAGTGATACACATCTCTAGGTTTATGCCTTCACTGCCTTAAGAAATGCCTGCTCCCTGCTTCCACTGAAAGTTACCCTAAAGCTTTAATTGTTAGGAAACACCAACTAGAGATTGGCAGGGATGGCCATTTTGCACTGCAGTGTGGTGCCCTGCAGGTATCTGTCAGAATGGCTCCTACCACTGAATACTGCAAGTAACACTCAGGCAGGTCATCTGAGGGGGCTGACCCTAAAAGAAGCCTGCGAAACTTCCACCATGGCTTTTTCAGTTGTCATGCCGCAGCTGTGGAACCACCTGCCCT
>JAHTLZ010000330.1:36893241-36911803 GCA_023846285.1 Phrynocephalus versicolor
TACAACATGATTGCACCCCCCCCATGCAATTGCCCTTTCATCAACTGCACCACACTTCCCTCCTCTGCGCAACCATCCATACACAGGTTGCAGCACAGTCTTCCCTGTCCCAACTCCTTATCACAGTGGAAGACTGTGGAGAAAAGATAGAGGAGGAAAGTGTGGTGTTGCAGCCAGTGAGTGGGCGATTGAACAGGGAGGAAAGTATGAGACACCCACCGAATACCTGTGTGGGTTCTGCATTGAACCCTCATCTGTATCCATCACTAGCACCAAGAGAAGCAGGAACTTCTTGAGTGCTAAAATGGGTCTGACTGTCACCGCCTAAGCTGGCTTTGTTTCGTGAATGCCCAACCCTAACTTTGCTTGCAAGTTTAACTGTACAGGCACACGTTTCTGTAGGATCACTATCACATGATGTACTATCTATAAGTTAATCCTAACACTGCAGGAATCGTTTAAGGTGTTCTAAATCCTGCTTGGGCTTGTGTTTCTCTGCCAATCTGCTCTAAACATTAACTAGTACCCTTACGACAAAACTATCCCCAGGCGAACACTAGTCCATTGAATGTGAAATTTTATAAATTAAAATTGTTTCAATGAACTGACATCTGTAATCAGTTCTCATTATAAGGAAAGAACAAGAGGAGCAAAACCAAACTGTTGCCACTAAACTCTGTGGCTCAAGCCATACTTATTTCATATACAGTACCTAAAATAGGAGCAAGCAACCTATGGCCTAACTATAGCAATAATTTAGGTTGTTTATCTACTCTAAATCAAAAGCATACAATGTTCACACTATCTTAGTAAACAAGACAGAGGTATCCTCCAGAGAAACTTGAACCATTTTCCCAGAACACCATTCAGATTAGTCTTAAACCAAATATTTACATTCCAACTTTGGCATTTTCAAACCTGATGTATCTATTAAATGATTTTCTTTTCCTTAATGGTATATGATGATGCACTCACTACCTTCCGTGAGTTCCTTGCAATGTATTTTTCTTTAAATTAGAAGTTACTTTCCCTCTGAAAAGATACAATTCAATTTACTTAATGCCTCTCAGATCTGTTGTAAGTTTATACACTGGTACCTCAACTTAAGAATTTAATCCGTTCTGAATGCATGCTCTTAAGTCAAACTACTCTTAAGTTGGGGTACTTATCAAAAAATTGAAAAAATAAGTTAAAAAAAACAAAAATGAAAAAAATTATACGTTGAGCAGACCATATCTAAAATTTATAATGCAGCAGTTAAAACGCCAACAGTTTCCTGCTCTTAAGTCGAATCGCTCTTAAGTCAAGCTGTTCTTAAGTCAGGGTACTACTGTATACCACTTATTTCATTTCCTTTTACTAGCCCAGAATATTTCTATTACTCATTTTATTTTTGATCTTTTCCACAGTTTTTAAATCCACTATCTTTTTGCTTGTTCTACTTCTTACTTAGGTTTAAACACTTTAGCTCCCCTCCCATCTCTATCATACTTACTTTTATTTCCTTGACTAAAGGGAGCTATTCTCAAGCTGGTAGATGGGGGACTCCTGCCAAAATACCTTTATCAACTATGGGGGAGATAAGTTGTTCATTGCTTTAAAGATATGGTGTTTTAATTCCTTGCGTTTCATAATTTTTCAACTTCTCAATTTTCTGTAAAAACAGATCCTAAAATAACAAGCCAGCTAAAATTAAAGGACAAAAACAACCCTTTAAGCAACATAAAAACCAATTTTGTCTCAAACATATTTTCCCCAAGCAAGTTAGACATGTCCAAGTCTTGCCAGGCATATTCATTTCACATCTGCAGTTTTCCTACTTCTAGGTTTGTTCTTCAGAAATATCCTCCATTCTTTCCTTGAGATACTATTCCGGCAAGTATCTTTCTACAAAAGCCACATTGTTCAATTATACCACATTGCTGGAAATCTTTGCATTTCCAGAGCAACTTGAAAGGGTGTGCTTGCTCCACAGTTGCGAACTTGCGATGTATGCATGCCGAGGACTAGCATCATCCTTGGAAAAGTCCTGTCTCTGCCCCCCTGCCTAAATATTAGTCTCACCCACATGCTCAATCGGAACATGTGAACAAAAGAAACATTTGGCCCCGCCTCCTCTTGTTCTTTGTGCATGGAAAGCTAAACCTGAAGAGAAGTAATGTCTCCATGTATGGAACATCTCCAGGTGATCCAGAATTGTGATTTTTTTTGTTTTTGTTTTCAGGGTTTCGGACTGCACCGAGAGTCCCCATGGGAGACAAAGTTCTTCTTTTCAGGTTTAGTTATCCACATGCAGAGATAAACTTACAAATTCTACTCACACATTCATCTTAAGCATAGCCTGAAAACCTGAACACAGCTGTGTGCAAGTGTTTGTGTTTGTGTGTGCATGGGGGTACAGAAGCTCATATGTACTCAGCTAAACAGGACATAGGGACATGTCAAATGTTGTACAGTACTGTCCATCACAACTCTCAATTGTTCCTCCAAGCTTCAGATAGGATTGTTTATTACTCTATATCAGTGTTGGCGAATCTATGGCATGGGTGACAAATGTGGCACTCAGAGTCCTTTCTGTGGTCACCCGACATCACCCCTTCACAGCCAACTGTATTCAGGTTAAATTGCTGTAATTGGAACTTTGCAAGAAATTAGTGAGTTCTGAACTGCAGTTTGAGTACTTGGCCTCTTAAAGGTTCGCCACTACATCCCTGCCATTCTTTGATGGTCTCCGATGTAATTACTAACCAGATCCAGTCCTACTTAGCTTCTAAATTTAGACTAGATTGGATGTGATCAGGGTAGTGTGGTAGTATGACATTAGACTCTTCAGCTTCTATATATGCTGACATGTCTATCCATTGTCCTCTGAGATGGTTGTTAACTAAATAAAGACTTTTCAATGGTGACAACTATGTTTCTGGAACCTGAATCTTGAAAAGCTTTTGTTGGCTCCTGGCAAAACAATTTGTGATTTTTGAATCTCAGCATTTTCATCTTCTGCTTTTAAACTGCTATTGTTCAAATACTGCAGACTGCTTTTCCAGGATGGATAGAACCTTAAACAGCTGTATAACCTCAAGGCCTAATCCATTGCATTAGATTGTCTTACATTTCCATTTGCAAATGGGTTGATTAAATACCATACAGTATTATTTAAATAAGAGGCACAAAACCTCAGGACATGAAAAACAGAAAGTCAGTAAATCCCTTCACATATCAATGAGACATCTACATGTAACAAACCCTTCTTAATTTTCATATTGCTTGTTAATTTATCATTAATAACTATATTACAAACTTCTTTATATAATTCATCCAATTGAAAATTATATTTAACTTTCCAATTACAGCTAATAAGTTAAAAACTAATTATTTCATGGCTCGACTCCATTACTCCCCATCAAATATTGATAAAAGAGCTTTCTTTGGACTTCTATATTTAACCCTATTTTTTAATTTACCTGAAACTCCAAAATACCAGTGTGTTCTCACATTCCTACCATATATGGAAAAAGGTAGGTAGGTAGGTAGGTAGGTAGGTACCTACCTACCTACCTACCTAACTACCTACCTACCTACATATGGAAAAAAGTACAGTACCTATTTCCTGAAACCTTCGCCAACCTAAATTACAGTATTTAAAATCTCTATTATTTGATTTAACTGGTGTTGAATAACTCTACAAACTAATTTATTTTTTAAAAATCATTCATCCTTATAGACACATCCTTTAATATTCTTTTAACCTATATATTTTTCCACACCTCAGTACTTACAGTATTTTTCCATGTATAAGACTATACAGTAGTTTTCTCTAAAATTGTTAGACTAAAAATTAAGGGTCATCTTATACAAGGAAGCAGGCCAAGGAGAGACCATGGCTCTGAAACTGTAATTTTAGGTTGGAAAAGTGAGGGGTGTCTTATACATGGGGATGTCTTATAGATGGAACCAAAAGGTATTTCTTTTTCCAGATTATACCCCATAAGATTTTAAGAGCATCTTGATAGTCCTCTGCTTCTATTAACATAACTTTTACTTGTTATGTTTTTCATTATCTTATTTTCATCCATTTTCCCTTTTGTATCACCATTTCTTCAAATCTTGATTTTTACCCAGTTATGCTAATTGAATAAGACTAAGCTACGATATACTACCTGATCTTAATACTGTATTGCTAAAAATTGTTACCCCTATTTTCTATCAAAACTTTTAATCTAATGACTTGATTCTCCATTAATAAATTCTCCAATTATTTCAAATTTCCTGCATATTCCATGAATTCAACAACTGGATGTACTGTGGAGAATGATGGGATAAGTATTTTAACATACAAGTTAAAATACTTGCTTGAAAAGAAAAGCAAACATTATCAGTACATTACATAAACATGATTATTCTGTACACCTGTTCTGCTACACATTTCTTTCTCTTCCTTGCTTTCCCCCCTCAATCCTTCCCAACTCATTTTTTTACAATTCTGCTGTTTTAAATTTTCTCAGGAGGTCATGTAGATGTTTTCCTTCTCCTGTGTGAAGCTTTTAACATCTTCCAAAAGTCTGTTTTCAATACTGTACATAGATTATGAAGCACAAATATATAAAATATTTTATATTTCATGTGGCTACTCGTACAAGTTTACTACAGAAGTAGACAGTTATTTACAAGTTGGAAATAATACAACAGTTGCTTTGAGATTCAAAATGCACCAAAAAAAAGGAGATATTTCCCATATGCTGAAGGTGACCTTCCAAACATTTATTTAACTTTGCTCCATGTTCTAATGAGCCCTAATAAAGAACTTTGTTTATACAGATTAGCCTTATCAGGAAGATACTTCTGCTCTTATCTTGTTCGGCTAGGTGGTTCACTGAAGAAGAAGAGTTGGAGGGAAGAGGTGCAGGAAGGGATCTGTACTGTTTTGAGACATACATTTCTCCAGACCTTTTATATTTTAAAAGCCTAAATTAAATTCCAACATGAAAAAGTCCGTGAACAATCTTGGCCACTGATACGACATATAACTCAGTAACTCCAGTGGACTCCAAAGGCTGTCTCCATGGGAGCTACAGTGTGCACCCAACATAGGAACAGAGAACATAAGAAGCTACTTTAATACTATGTTAGATGGTTGGCTCATCCAGCCAAGAATTGTCTCTTCTAAGAGGCACTGGATCACCAGGTTTTCAGGCAGCTGTCCTGGAGACCAGTCCTGACCCTGCTGAGATTCTGAATTCAGACATGATCAATGTTCTAGGCAGTATTGGAAGAAAAGCTCCTCTCTGACTGTATTTCTTTATTTAGGCCAGTGATGGCAAACTTTTTAGAGACCGAGTGCTCAAACTGTGATTCAAAACCCACTAATTTTTCACAAAGTGCCAATACAGCAATTTAACCTGAATACAGGTGGCTGTGAAGGGGCGATGTCGGGTGCCCACAGAAAGGGCTCCGAGTGCCACCTTTGTCACCCGTGCCATAGATTCGCCAACACTGGTTTAGACCAATGGAGGGGTAATTTAATCTTGTGGCCATCATGGTTCCAGTGCACTTGTGTGTGTGTGTGTGTGAGAGAGAGAGAGAGAGAGGAGGGAGAGACAGGCAAGGGACAGACACAGACACATAGATAGACAGATGGACGGACGGCAGCTTCTATGCTTATCTTGCCTTCTATGTGTACAAGAACTCTGAATCAAGTCATAGGGTCTTGGATTCATCCACAGAATTCATGAAACTCAACATTGAAATTAAACCGAAGTGAACTCCGGAAACAAGCACAGGCTTACCGCTTTAAACTGTAAAGTGTACTTAACACTTTACCACAGATATATAAAACTGCACTATTTAATCTTGATTAGTTTATCTAGAATAACTGCCATGCTTGGTTTCCATCACATCAGCATCTTCAATCTGCACAGAAGCATGAAAGAGGAAGAAATCACACTTTACCAAACTTCATAAATTGTATAAAGAATTGGCAGGAGATGCTGGTACAGGTGACAAAGAATGAATATAATAAATATGCGCCCATGTCAAACCAGGAGAACTGCAATATTTGATCTTGTGGCTGGACTTGTTCTATTGAAATGTTCTGACTGACATTGACATTGAGCAAGGGCAGATGTGAAGAAAAGAGCTGAGCTCACAGTATTAACTCAAAACTATCACAATAAAACCTAAGAAGTGGGAAATATTACAGGCCATTGAATCATCAAAACTATCTTGAATGTGCATCCTTACACATTGCCAGGGACATATCAGTTCATTTCAGTGTTGTAAAGCACTTGACGTGCATAGTCTGAGATCATACAGGGAATCATCCTTGAAACCCAAATGAAATGAGAAGTAAAATCCTGGTTATGACATAACAGCTGCAGAGCATCCGATGTTGCCAATACTAGGTTACCTGCCAGTTACAAATATACAGTACTGTACTAACATTTAAAACTTAAATAGAACAAGTTAAGCCCACTAAGCAACTAGGGTCTCTCCAAACACTTGAACTGTGTTTCTTGCCCATTGACCCAATTAGCTAAGGCTGAATGCTATTCATTAAAATATCTCAAAGGAACCCAGGTTAGGAATAGTTGCCCTAGGACAGTGGTGGTGAACCTTTGGCATTCCAGATGTTTTGGACTGCAACTCCCACAGTCCTTTGCCACTGACAATCTAGGCTTGGAAATCTGGGAGTTATGGTCCAAAACATCTGGAGTGCCAAAGGTTCACCACCACTGCCCTAGGGCATGAGTGTGTAAGCCTGAGGCTTGCCAGATGTATTTCATGTTCTACCAAATGTTCTAACATCCAAGAAGTGATACAACAGCCAAGCATGTACTAGATTGGTATTTTCTGTACCTTGGGTAACCCTGGTGTTCTTGGACTACAAATCCCCAAAACCTAAGACAGCATAGCTAGTGGGTAAGGATTCTGCAAGTTGAGTCCAATAACACCTTGGTTACCTGAGGTTGGAAACCATTGTACTAGAGTCAACATTTATGACAACATGATGCCTCTGATTCCATGGTCATCAAAGGTATCTGGCATCAGTATCAGAATTACATCCACAAACCTTTTGACAAAACTCCAATCCCACAAACTGTTCTTCATCCTTCTGATTTTGGAGGATAGGCAAAGTATTTCAATTATTGCTCTCAGACACCTGAAATTCAGAGTCCTTGACAATTTAGTGGACACTCTAAGACCTACCCATAAATCCTAATATACCTTTCTCCCTGATGTGATGGAAAGGATTGGGTGGCAGAGGGAGGGGTAAATACTTTTATAAGTATATCCTGAAAATTATGGAGATAGCATAATAAAATAATTCCTCTATATACTTTCAAACGAGTCAAAATTAGCACTTTAAAAAGTATGCCTGAAAATGTTGTGTGTGTTAAGTTAAAGCAAATTAATTTTGTAAACTAAAAGGTTTTTCCATGTTGGGAAGTAGATTATAATGAAACGTAAAATATTTCATGCATCTGATTAGATTGTTGTCACTTATACTCTGAAGCAGTGTGAGATATTCAGAATTGGAAAGTAGCCAAATTTCAAGATTCAGAAACAATTAGAAATTTAAGAGGCCATAATTTATGGAGTGGGATGTAATCAGATTCTACCTAGCTAGACGGCCAAGCCCAGCCCCAACTCCCCATTCCAAGGCAAAAGCTCTGTAATAGTATACAAACAAACATGGTCAGATTATTTTCATATCAAAATAAAGCAAACTTGTACATTTAAAATAAAATTAAATAAAAAATATAAATATTGCCAGTTTCTTTTTTTTTTACAGACTGCCATCAAGATGCCTCCGGCTTATGAAAACCCTATATGGCCACAGAAAAAGGAAATAAAATTACTGTGACTTGTTTCGCTCGTTGAAGCACTTCTGTTAGCAAAGCCTCGAGGGGGCCACAAAGAACTGCAAGTGGTTTTAGCTGTCTGGATCAGAGCCAGAAATTGGAAGCTCGATACCCACTGTGCCTCCTTGACAGGACTGGACTCACTGATCCATACAGTCTCTTCCGCCTCTGCTGTTCTAAGGTTATGATTTTGAATGGCTGTCCCTCCAGAGCCCTCTGTGTAACCTCACCATTGGATGCAAAGGGCCAGGAAACTCTTCCCAGCAAATTTCACAGGGAAATTTGGTGAGGAAGAGAGGGAGTACAGTGGTACCTCGGTGAAGGAAATTAATTCGTTCTGGGGGCGTTTCCCTGTGCGAAAAGTTCATTAACCGAAATGCGGTTTCCCATAAAAATGAATGGTAAACCAATTAATCCATTCCAGAGGTCTGAAAAAAGGTAAAAAAGACATTTTTTTTCCAGACCTCTTTAAAAAGTGCACTTTTAAAGGCATGCAGAGGCAGAACACACACACACCTCAGAACGCACACCCCCACAGTGGACACAAACATGGACAAACATGGACAAAAGACAAACATGGACAAGAGAAAGCAGCAAGACAAACCGCAGCCTATTCCCGCCAAAAATGCAATGGAAAAAAATTACAAACATGGACAAAAGCAAAGCAGCAAGTCAAACTAAGGATGCTCCTGCCTGCAGAGCAATGGAAAAGAATGCAAAGATGGACAAAAGAAAGCAAGGGAACGTCTGCTCCCTACCTTTCCAAGTTCAAAAGGTCCAAAAACTGCTACAAAAAATGCCCAGAATGGCTCCAAAACAAAATGAAAAAGCTGCTCCAACTCCTCCCACCCCTCCACAAACTATGGGGGACATAATGCATCCTGGGTACACTTTTTTGCAAAGTATCATGGGGGCAAGCATTATCTGAGGCATCCCATAGGAAATTTTCATTAACCGAAGCATCCCTATTCCCAGAAATTTCATTTCATTAACCAATTATTTTTTTTTGTTAGCAGAGGCATTCATTATCCAAGGTCTTACTGTAATGTCGTGCCAACAAATGGTATGCTGATGGGTTTAGGAAAGATAATTTTGTAAAAGAATGCTGCTGAATGTAATAATTTAACATGTAGTAACAGTGACTGCAGAAATTAAAACAAGTTCCAAGTGTACCCATTCAACATTTTATTAAACTACAGCTTTTAGAAAATTAAACACCTCACCCTAAAAACCTATTATTCTTTTTTTCCCTACCTGCAGATTACTGTGGATTAAAATGTAAATATCTTTTATGATAAGTGTAATTTCATGTTTTATTGTTATCAGTTGCACAGGAAGTGTAGGAGAGAAAATCAGAACAGAAAGCTAAAGCATACATAAATGCCAACTCAAACAGAAAAACAAATATGAACAGAAGTAGGGTGAGAATAGAAAGTTGGCACTCTTCTCTGTCTTTATAAATCAGGAAAATTACACATATATTTTATGTAGATTTTGTCACAGAAGGGAAAAATGAACTTACTCGTTATTTCCTAGTGCACCAAAAATGTGTGTGGTATGGTGTGGTGTTAGTTAATTGTTCTGTAAAGTAAGCTGGTCTAATATGATTACTCTCCCAATTGTGGTATTCTAAATTTATTTTATTTATTTATTTTTGAGTATTTTTACCCCACCTTTCTCCTTGGAAAAGGACCCAAGGCAGCTTACAGTAATGAGGGACAATATGCACTCCAGTACAATTAAGACATATTCAAGTATTGAAAACAGGAAATTGGGGGACATCTTACAGCATTAAAAGACATTATGAGTGATGGAAACTAATACAGAAAACATAGTGTCAATGCAATCACAAAGTCTATAAACACAAAGTCTATGTCAGTGGTTCCCAACCTTCCTAATGCTGCGACCCTTTAATACAGTTCCACATGTTGTGGTGACCCCTTGCCCTGCTTGGAGATTCCACAAGCCCCCATTGGCAGGCCACTGCCACAGGTGCCACAGAGAACTTCCCTCTACAGCAAATTGCAGCCTCCCACCCTCAGCCAATTGCAGCCTCAGGTGCCACTGACTGACATCCCCTCCAACCTATCAAGCTGTAACTCACTCTTTCCTCCACTTCCTCCCCATCCTCCTCCAGACCCAAGCCAAATGTGGCTTTTTCTTCACTGGCTTATGGCGACCCCTGTGAAATGACCATTTGACACCCCCCAAAGGGGTCCTGACCCCCAGGTTGGGAACCATTGGTCTATGTGATCATGTAAGGTAGATCCATATAAAAGTTATGGGTAGTCCATCATTCAGGCAAAGCTTGCCTGAAGAGAAAGGCCTCTGACTGTTTCTGGAAAGACAGCAGGGATGGGGCAGTCCTGGCCTCTAGTGGGAGGGAATTCCAAAGTCTGGGCACAGTCGCTGAAAAGGCCCTTTCATGTGTTACCACAAGGGAAGCGGGATGGAGAGAAAGGCCTCTCCTAAACAGTGAGAAATGTGCTAGGAAATGCTTGCATAATATTATCACCACTGGAGATTATGAATTTAAATATCAAACATGTTCCCTAAAATAAAGTCACATTATTGTTGTTAGTTGCCATCAAGTCACCTCCAACTTTTAGTGACACTATGAATGAATGATCTCCCAAATCATGTCTCCTCATCAGCCCTCATAGACTCAAGTCTGTGCTTCCTTTTAGGGAGACAGTCCATCTCATATTAGGTCCACCTGTTTTCCCACTGCTTTCCACTTTTCCCAGCATTACTGACTTTTCCAGAGAATCTGGTCTTTTTATGATGTGTCCAAAGTAGGGCAGCCTCGGTTTCAACATTTTTGCCTCCAGCACTCTTTGTAAAAAGACAGAAAACATGCTGTACAAAGCTATAGCAAGGCTTTCACTCTGCTCTCTCTACCCAGGATAAGGAAAATACAAGTGAACAACACTCAAGGAATGGAAATGGGAAAGAAATAGAAACAACATTTGCAGAATGCAGTTGAAGGATATCAGAACCTGTGTAAGTGATCAGTGATTCAGGTTTATTATGACTACTGAAAATCCAGACTCCTGCAGTTTGTTTCCTGACTGGGAATTCACATACTCTTGCTTCTAGTGATCATATTATTCTCTGTTTAGTAACTCACTGTTCTCATGAGCAGTCGTTTCTCATGGTAACTCTGCAAAATCATTTACAACACCACCGTTGGAAGATACAGGTTTGCATAGTCCTTGAAATGTATTATATACTGTATGTTCTTCGCTCAAGGGTAGTGAATTATTCTTCCATTTAAATTATAAAAATATACAACCATTAGCACATTTGTAACCACAATTTACAATATTATAAGAAGCAGTGTTCCCCTTTCCTCTTTTTTTTTTTGGTGATGTATATCTCCCTTTCAGATGTTGTGGAGATACAGGTGCTCAACATCTCCAAAGCATTCTAGCCATTCATACCCATATCCACAACAACAAAGATATGTCTTTCTAAAGTGTATTATAGGGCTAGGATATTATCATTAGCATTAAGCAAGATGAGCTTGCTATACACTTGCTTCTTCCAGGAGCCCACTGAGCTAATAAAGGTACAAGCAACAATTTGCCAAAACAGTGGTTCCCAACGCAGATGTTCTTAGAATGCAACTCCCAGAAGCCTTCACCACCAGCTGTGCTGCCCCGGGTAGTCTAACAAAACATGGGTTATCCAAGTTTGGAAGCCACTGTGCTAAAACAGCTGATCATTTTGTTATAACTGGAATGCCATATGGCAGTCAAAGCTCAATGTGCTCAAATGTCTCACGCAGTGCTAGCAACATTCAGAATATACGACTAAACAGAATTCTAATTTGGATTATCAACTGGAATCAGACCATGTTAAAAAACTAATCATCTTCATAGAAGAAAATAAAACATGGATAATGATCTTTACTGCAAAATCCCTAAAAAAGGTACTTTTAAATGGCAGTCTAAAACTCTTAGACTAACTGGATCATTTTTGTTTTGCTCTTAAATGAACTAGAATGAAAGATTGTAATATGTAACATAATTCATTAGATCGAAAAGACACTTGCTCAAATGTCTAGCATTAATTGAATCTTTCATAAAATGTTTGCTTCATAAGACAAAATCAGACTGAACAACCAAAATTACAGACAGAGATTTAACTTTACAGTGGTTTTTGTAAAATGATTTTGCAAAGCCATTTTTCCAGTGTGTGTGTGTGTGTTGTGTTGTTACAGTCGTGACCAACTCTTCGTGACCCCATGTCCATGGAGTTTTCTTGGCAGGAATACTGGAATGGCTTGCCAGTTCCTACTCCAGGCGCCTACAGTAAAGGCACCTATTGTACATTCAATTAGGTACAGTGGACCCTTGTATAACAAACGGTTTATATAATATAAAATTTGTATAACATAAAAAATTCCGGAGATAGGGGAAATTTGCTTAACATAATCGCATATGGGGCGAATCTGTAAAACATAAAAATGGGATCACTCTGTTTTCAATGCATTCCTTTGGGAAATTTGTATAAAGGAAATTTTGATTAACATAATTTCATTTGGAATGAATTAATTCCTCTATACAAGGTACCACTGTAACTGATTTTAGCCTCAGTGGCTAAAAGTCATTTTAAACATCACACCACTCCCTCAACTCACAAAGGAGGAGCTGCTAGGCCCTGCTGCATTTCCCACCCTAGACTTATACTTGAGTCAATAAATTTCCCCATTTTGGGGGGGGGGGTTAAATTAGGGGCCTCAACTTATACTCAGGTTGACTTGTCATGGGTCATATGAGTGTTGACTGCATCACTTTTAAAAAACAGCAATTTTCCACCAGTTTTTGGAAATTTTACTTCCTAGCTTCCTAATGTCTTCTACAAGAGAACAGCCACTAAAGTTGAACATTTATTTATTTTATTTTGTTACCTGACATGCTAACACAAACTAACATGGCTACGTCTTCTTCTACTGTAAAAATACTTTAGTTAAAGGCTTTCTGGACCACTCACATTCTCTTAGCTAGACCTGTGAGACAAACCAGGGAGCAGGAAAATTTATTGAAAGAAAGGCAGGACATGAATGTAAGAAATAAATAAATTATTGCCAGGCTTGAGATCAGTTTTTTCTCAGTGGTTAATTCCCAATCCAAACACATTGGGTTGCCTGAATTAAGGCAAATTGGACAGAATAAAGAATACTGTTTTCACTAGTACTGTGGCCTAAACCTGGATCATACACCACAGTGCCTTAATTCTTTTAATGTCTCTCTGACAAAATGTCCTACAGTGAATTTACGGAACTGCACAGGTATTTATGTGCACCTGCTAAAAGTGGCTCCGGCTAAAAACTTAGCGAGCAACAATGAGCTTTTAACTTTCAGGGTTATATTGTACTTGGTGTTTCAACAGGCAACATTTTCAGCTATCTGTTAGAAAAAAAATATTGAGCTTTGACAGGGAAAAATAATAGTTTTTCTTCCTGTGTCTGCTCTTTATAACACTGCTTTCCCACAACCCATTTGTTCAAGTTGTTTGTCATGACTGAGTATTATCATGGCCATGCTTTTCACAACTGGCTTCTCTGTTTCTTCTTGACCTGCCCATGTTTAGCCGCCTATAGTGTTTTAGAGTTACTGCGTTCAGAAAGTTAATCATCAAGTGTTAAAACAGCATTAAATTCTCCAAATATATTTAGCTATTATTTTAGTCTTGCTCTCCTCATTTTCAACACCGGATAAATAATAGTTCTTCTATTAGCATGACTCTGTTCCCATGAAACAGGGTAGCTTGGCGTTAACAGTTTCATGGCCAAAGATGGATAGGAAGGAAGGAAGGAAGGAAGGAAGGAAGGTTTAAAATCTTCATATTAAAAGAGACCATTCCAACCTCCAGACTGGTAGTACTACATTTCCATAACAACACTCATTTTCTGAAAGAAAACACACTTTGCACACATAACTGACGGACATCATCAAGGTTAATTATCTGGTTAAATGTATTCATGTAAGTTAACTAAAGCCCATTTAGAAGTGTTGGAGGAATGAGTCTGGCTCGTTGCCCTATTGTGTTGGCAGAGTAGTCATTAATCATTATACTCATTATGAGGGTTAACTAACCATTTCTCTGCAATAGTGAAAATAGAGGTCATCAGCTTTGTTGTCGAACCAGGGATCTCTCACAAGTGTCATCAATCATTAGCTACTGACTGTGCAACACTTCATTATTTAGAACTTTATCTTCTTTTCCCTGCCCCTACCCCATATATAGCTATCTCTAAATGGTGTCTTAATTGCTGTCTAATTCCTGTCTTGAACATACACAATCTTTGTAGTTCTGAGAAGACATGTTTCTGGGTAAAACATTTATGGCATCAGGATGTAAATGTGAAAAAAAGTCTTAAGAAAATTAATTATCTTGAACCTTCTTCCTTATTTATTGCTACTTATGTGAACAACATTCCTTTGAAAATACTAAGCTAGCATTGGTCCAGACTCCAGAATGTGACTGTGCAAAGATGTCAATAGCAGAAGACTGATTAAAGGCTTCCTGCTGCATTGTGTACTGCATAACACTATTTCATGCGTTATATTCTCTAATGCAGGGGTGTGCAACAAGTAGCCCATGAACTTTAAACAGGTCCCCGGGGCCAAATTTGCAGTGCTCAGCAATCTAGCTTCTCCGTGCCCCCATGTTTCTTAGACTTGCTCAGAAATCTAGAAATGTCTGCCCTCTAGACATTTCCCCAGCTCTCCCGGCCTCTCCATACCTCTAAAATGTTTAAGAATTTAAAACATATTTTTAACCACCAGTGGTTCAAAGGGCTTTTTCAGTGTGTGTTTTCTAAGTTAAATACATTTTTTATCTTTTTTATCTTTTATCTTTAATTTTAAACACAAGCTTAAACAAATACAAAATACAAAAATACAAAATACAAGACAACAGTGCTCCCCTCCACCAGTGGGACCTCTTAATAATCTTATTCCTTATTATCCTCCCCTCCAGAACTGAATTGATTGCTGTGCTGAAATGTTACCTTTATTTCTTCCAAGCACATATTCAATAAATCTACCCCATGTATCATAAAAATATCTTTTTTAACTCTCCTTTCTTAATCTTTAGATTACAGATCAATTTATCATTTAAGGCAATATTCCAAACTTCATTATACCATTCATCAATACATAATTCATAATTAACTAACCATTTCCTAGCTATTATTAGTTTTCCTTCTGTCAATAAATTAGTAATCAAATCTCTAGTTTCAAAATCATAGTCCGTGTTCGTAAATATTGATAATAAAGCAATTTCTGAATTGTGCTCCACGTATCTTTCAAATATCACTTAATTCTTTAAAAATAGATTTCCATTTTCTAGATTGCAACAAATAACTAGCCCACTGCATCATTTCTTTTTACATTCAGACTGGACCCTTTGGCCTCCGTCTTCCCCCAATCCTATTAACAGTGCAGGCCCAAAGCTGCCAGCAAATCCAAAATTTCCTCTTCGATCCTGCTTAGATCACCCACTCCTGCCTTATAGGTGAAAACATAAGAAAAAAAAATAAGAAATAAAAACAAAAGACACAGTGGCACCTTAAAGATTTACTTTTTGTGATCTGAGCTTTTGTGAACAAGTCCACTTCATCAGATTGCCTGATGCCCAACAGAACAGAAGCTGTCAATAAGACAGATTCTGTTTATCTGCCTACTGGCCCACATCACCCCAGTGTGATCTGTAGGACTGGAGGATTGCTCAAAACAGAAGGAGGGATAAGAGGCGACTACAGATGGAAGGAGAGGAAGCTCTGTTGTGCAAATGTGAGTCTCCCCAAACAGTGTGGGGTGTTGTCAAAAACTTGAGTCAATTCTCCAAAACAGAATTTGCGGCTTAAGGTAAACAATCCTCCACACTGAGGTGCAGCTCCTTTGCTCCTTTCCCCACTTGTCTTGCAACCCCCTGTCCTGCTTTCTGTCTTTCCCTCCTTATATCTAATGTATCTTCCATTTTTCCTTCTAGCAAACACAGTTTGGAAGAATGTCCAAACTGGTAAACGACGCACAGTGCTCATTGTCACCAACAAAATAGTTAGAAAAAAATTTTTTTTTGCACTGGGCTCTTGGTTGTACAATAGAAAGAAATTGATCAGATGAGATGGGAGGTTGTGGCTAGTGTTGAAAAAGGAAATGGAAGAGGGAGTGTATTCATGGGAATGTATGAGGGGAGAAGAGAGAAGAAAGCAATGAGCACATCTATGGCTTTTTAATGATTGTGCAAAGCTACAGCTTTGAGAGTCATCTGAACGGAGGCAGTGTCAAAAGATCCATAGCCTTAGGTAATGGGTTTCCAATTTGAACACTATGAAAGACTTTCACGAACTGAAACAGGTTTCTTAAGACTTTCACAGGTTAGCCTGAACATCTCTAGTTTATTCCCTTGAAGCAAAACAGGGAGAAAAACCCTTGCGACAACTCAGGAAGCAAGACAATCCACAAGGCTACCTTAGACCTCATTACTATCTCACCGAAGCAAGATATCTGGCAGACTCACAAACTGCCCCCCCCCCGTAGCTGCTCCATATCATGCACCGTTTGAACTCTGTCCCCGCCCACCAATTGCTCAAGAGTTTGTTTTTTCTGACCTCATGTCTGCAATGAACAAGATTGCAGGTTTCTCTGAACTAGGAAATACTTTACCCTGAGCAATAATAATTGTGAAAGAGTAAACAAATAAGCAAGTAATAAATCATATTTTACTATCTCCTAGTAAATCAGGACTAAATAGTAGTGGGTTGCACTCTTGAGGGACACAGATATGTTTGTTTACTTTACAAAGGAATTCTGGAATGACTTTGCTTTATGCTACAAACTGCACACATGTAGTGACAAGGTTATCCTGTGGGAGAACAGCAAATATGGCACGTCCTTTCCAATTCCCAAATGTTGTAAAGTACCTGTCTTGCTATGTGCCATTTTATGCTTGATTCTAAAGAAATTTTCTTCTCATTGCTACTAGGCTATACTTTCTTATAGGAACAAGTGCAAGACCATTGCTTCTTGAAGTATATTGTCTTTCATTAGTTTTTAATTTTGCATGCAAATGCATACAAAACAATGGCTGCTGTTATTAATTTCTTCCAATACAGTAGTATATAATTACAATGACACTATATCAGAGCAAATAAGCACCAATCTCTTTCACAATTTCAACTAGCATTGTTAATCTCCATGCATTACATGGTGCACAGGCCAAAAGAAGTGTCTTGCTTCTGATCTCAGAATAAATGACTAAGTTCTTGGACAAAAAACCACAAGGTACAGAAAGTTGCTTTAGTATATCGATGTGCAGGGAGTTTGGTTCTTCCAAAACCAGTTGTGAACTCCCCAGATTGTGGAAAGGGGTTGTATAAAGCATGTACAGTGGTACTTTGTATAAAGAAATTAATTTGTTCCAAATGAAATTATGTTAAGCAAATTTTCCTTTATACAAATTCTCATGTTGTTGTTCAGTCGTTCAGTCGTGTCCGACTCTTCATGACTCCATGGACCAGACTCACCAGGCCTTCCTATCTTTCACTGCCTCCCGGAGTTTTGTCAAATCCATATTGGTTGCATCGATGACACCGTCCAACCATCTCATTCTCTGCCGTCCCCTTTTCCTTTTGCCTTCCATCTTTCCCAACATCAAGGACTTTTCCAAGGACTCCTCTCTCCTCATGAGGTGGCCAAAGTATTGGAGCCTCAGCTTCAAAATCTGTCCTTCCAGTGAACATTCAGGGTTGATTTCTTTCAGGATGGATAGGTTTGATCTCCTTGCAGTCCAGGGGACTCTCAAGACTCTCCTCCAGCACCACAGCTCAAAAGCAAATTCCCATAGGAATGCATTGAAAATGGAGTAATCCCATTTTTATGTTGTATGGATTTTCCCCATAGGCAATTATGTTAAGCAAATTTCCCCTATCTCCAGAATTTTTTATGTTGTACAGATTTTATGTTATACAAGCTGTTTGTTATACAAGTGTCCACTGTATTCAGAGAGGAAAATCAGCTTGCCCACTCCTTACACAGACAAGGTTGCGACCCAGTGGCCCCCAGTAAACAAGAGGGTACTGTACTACAAAGGTCAAACTTGGTATTTTTTGAAGCCTAAGCCACCAAACCTCTATCTGTCTGTTGTGTCATTACAGTCATGACCAACCCTTTGTGACCCCATGTCCATGGAATTTTCTTGGCAGAAATACTGGAGTGGCTTGCCAGTTCCTACTCCAGGCGCCTACAGCACCTGGTATTCCCCGGTGGTCTCCCATCCAAGTACTAACCAGGGCCGACCCTGCTTAGCTTCCGGAATCAGGTGAGATCGGATGTGCTTAGGGCATCTAGGCAGCTCAAGCCACCAAACCTACCCTTCCCCTAAATCATACCACAATTAGATCCTTTGACTTATACCTTATAGCTAGACCCAACCAGCGTAGAACATTTATTCAATGGGTTTATCTATATGCTCATTTACCAATTAGGATCTAATTCAACAGGACTGCTTTTTTTCTTGGGATTAGCAATAGGATACCAGCCCTTATGGCCAAATATCAAAGGAGTACTAAGAAAAGGGTGTGGGAAATGAGGTATGGGATTGTTTCTCAGCAGGACCTACAGGTATCTGATAACACTTGAAAGAAAGAAAGAAAGAAAGAAAGAAAGAAAGAAAGAAAGAAAGAA
>JAHTLZ010000330.1:36911813-36951308 GCA_023846285.1 Phrynocephalus versicolor
GAAAGAAAGAAAGAAAGAAAGAAAGAAAGAAAGAAAGAAAGAAAGAAAGAAAGAAAGAAAGAAAGAGCACTGCCCTAGAGGGATATGGACTGTACTGGTCCATGAGAAACAAATCCCAGATCCATTTAGCTTTCAAGTTCTTCACAGGTTTTCAATACCATCCCTGTATTTGAAGGTGGTCCTATTTAAATTTGGATTTTTTTTAAAAAAATTATTGCTGCAAACATCCTGCATTTAGACATTCAGAGTGCAATCTATCAATCTAGTACTACAGGAGGTGTTTATAAATTCAAGAGATGACTTTGCATTTTGCATCTTTTCTTGCTGCTTTTTTAAAAATGAGGATATATAATCTGTGCAAGATCCTCCCCACCCCAAAAAAAGAAAAAAGAAAAACCCAGACTAAACTTGTTTTAACTGCACAACATACTTTTTACACATTTTCAATTTCACTGTGCCTTTTCCTCTGCAGGTCACAGAGGACCATAGCAACAACCAAATGCTTCATTACCCACTACCTTTAGCAGACCTGCTACAAAATGTCCTGCCCCTGATTAATATACTTTGGTTTCATTTTCATTCTCCATTCCACAGGACAACTATTGACAATTCTATTATGTATATTACAATGTATAACGATATACATTGTTATATACATAATACAACATTATTTTCCAGAATAACAGAAGACAATTCTGAGAGTATATGAAAGAAATGATCAGTGTAAGAAGGGGGTAATAGATGACAAATTGTGAATTTTCTCTCTCATTGCCTCCTTAGGACAACCACTGATTTTGATTCTAATTTCCCTTGGAATCAGAGAGGCAAACGGCAGGAAAAAAGAGTAAACCTCTATTCTGATGGCTAGGAACAAATCAATGGTCGCACAATGTCACAATAAAGAGGACTTGTAAATTTACGTGTGCTCAGAGTTGATTTTTTGAAATGAATGGTATTTAAGTTATTCATGGTTCTGCAATAAGTGACTCATGACTAGGTCGCAGGATGCTCTCCTCAAACTTTGGAGGTGTAGCACCCTCGGTCAGTCCACACACACACATACACACAATTCAACCATAGAAAACACACTGAAATATCTTGTTTACCTTTTATGCACTTTCACAAATGTCTATCCTATCATTTGTAAAGCTGTTTTGGCACTGTGAATGTAAGACAGGGAACACCATAAAAATATAAAGTCTGCAATGAAGTTGGAAAGTCATTTTAAAAAATTGTTGAATTCTAGGAGGCAGTGATTTTCTGAGAATGAATTAAAGAAAACTGCAACTTCTAATGGAAAAATACTGGCTCCATTATTGCTGAATTAATGGGAAGACAGGGGAAGCATAAAATAAAAGGTTGTACTAATCAATTATGTAGTCAAAAGCAATACTGTATATGGCTGGAATGCCAAAGGTAGTTCAAATAAACCTTCTGAAACTGACCTTCTGAAAATTAAGGTAAATGATCTGCCTTCAAAAATATAACATTGGTGTTTCCACAGTGTTGTTGACTTTAATGACATAATAGAATCATAGAATAAAAGAGCTGGAAGGTGCCTATAAGGCCATTGATTCCAATCTGTTAGATATCTGCAGGAATCCAAATCAAAGTAAAGTATAGTATATCTAACAGATGGCTGTCTAATTTTCTCTCGAATGCCTTCAGTACTGCATATCCCACCACCTTCTGAGGTAAATGATTCCACAGTGTTACTGCTCCAGCAATTAGGATCCCCCCCCCCAATGTTCAACTGGAATCTGGCTACTTGTAACTTAAGCACATTATTACAAGTCTTGCACTCTGGAAGACGGAGACCAGATCCCGTCCCTCCACTGTATGACAACTTTTCAAGTACTGTATTCGAAGAGTGCTGTCATATCTCCCCTCAGTCATATTTTCCCAAAACTAAATGTGCCCAATTCTTTCATTCTTGCCTCACGGGGCTTGTATTCTAATCCCCTTGTTGCTCTCCTCTGAACTTGCTGCCCTCTCTGACTAATAAACCACCTCCCAAATTACTCCCTATGCACATCCATGAATATGCAGACAAACATCTCAGACATCACCTGTGGTTTGCAAAACTAACCATAATCTGTAGCACAGACCACTGTGTGAGCTTCCACACAGCCCAAGCAAACATTTGGTTTAGAATGGTTTAAAGTCCATTTTTATCATCTCTGCTCTCAATTTCATAAATTTGCTCCTCTCTCCATGACATAGCAGTGTCCGGTGATGTAGTGGTGGCCATAAACATTTATTTATTTTATTTATTTATTATTGCATTTGTATCCCGCCCATCTTCCCGGAGGAACTCTGGGCGGCTTACAGAGAGGCGACAGAGCGCAATATTCAGAATACAATATAACATACCAAAAACAGAGTAAGTAATATGATCTATTAATTCAAATAGTATGCCACATCATGATTAGTTCCATCATTTTGGCCAATTAATTTCAGATTAAGCATTCCCATATGCTGGTCCAACCCAAATATCATGACAACCTATAGTACAATTAAGCCTTATTTCTAACTAAGCCAAAGAGAACAGAATCAAATGTTGTGGAGACTACTTAGATATCACTCTAAGCAACAACCTCTATCTTTCACCAATTTGACAAAATGTTCCTCCACATTTACTAGCAGTAGTTGGAAAAAGAAGGGGGCGGGGAAATATGCAGGATGGGGTTGATGTTTTCATTAGTAGACACATGCCCTGTTTTCTGTACTTTGTATTTAAACCAAATTCACCATTCCTTTTTCATATAAAGCAATACATTTTTAGCTCATAGTGCAGAGAGATTAGTCTGCATACATATAAATATCAATGATAGAATGAAAATCAAACAAATTCCTTTCCCCACATATTTCAGAAGCATCGCAGGTATTGTCTACGCATGTGGATAGGTGGATATAGAGAGAGATAAACACACACACATACATATATTAAATAAGGAAGAAATAATGCAGACTTTACAAATGCATGACATCACTTCTAACTGTAGTGCCTAGTTGCATATGGAGATGAGGAACAGAAGCTTATTTGTTACTGTAACTTCACTCCCCATACTACCCTCCATAAAACTAGTCTTAAAATGTAAGAATTAATCTAAGGCCATTTGGAATCCATCAAACCAGTTAAAATAAGAACCCAGCAGTCAGAGCATCAGTTAAACTAAGAACCCAGCAGCCATGGCCTTTTGGAATCCATCAAACCAGTTAAAATAAGAACCCAGCAGTCAGAGAAAATAGCAGTAAAACTGTTCAGTCTGTTTATTTATCTGTTAATATTTTGTTCGTTTATTGGTTTATTATCATTTATAATTTTCTTTTTTGGGTAGAGGAGATATGGTTTATGTTATGGTGTAGAGCAGTGTTGGTGATACTATGGCATAGGTGCCAAAGGTGGCACTTGGAACGCTTTCTGTGGTCACCCGACATTGCCCCTTCATAGCCACCTGTATACAGGGTGAATGGCTGTATTGGCACTTTGCAAACAAATTAGTGGGTTTTGAATTGCAGTTTGGGCACTCCGTCTCTAAAACGTTCACCATCACTGGTGTAAAGTAGTGGCTCCTACTAAGCAGTGCTACTAACCTTTCCCACTAGCTTTTTGAATGTTGAACCATTGTGTTTAATAAAGGCATGAAAGATCAGAACGTTTTATGTGTGTGTTATTATTTTAGGCACATTATCTTTGTCAATAGCACTAGACTTAGAGGAAGACCAGATCACATTGTATGACACATTAATGCAGAACACCATTAAATTCCAAAAGGTTCACATCCTTTTTCTTGCAACTGTAAATGCTGTAAATAAACAAATAAAATAAATTCTACCTTGAGTTCTATCTCTCCACCTTACACATTCTTTCATATCATTAAATTGGAAGGTATGGGTGAATGGCATGGGCCACCAAAATGGTGAATAAAGCAAAGCCACAGAGGGTATATAGTGACCGAAACCAAGTAAAACAACAGAGAAGTGAATAACAGGGAAACTGTGTCATGTGGAGGTAAGGGGGTGTCTTGTGGAGGTGAGCAGAACTGTCTGGAGAAAGAGCTGGAAGAAAGCAACAATGCAATTGATCATTTTCCAGGTGTGTATACTTCAAACACCTTGTTTGGCATGTTTTCAGTTGCCTATAATCCATTATTTTTAGCACCTGAAACACAGGATACTTTGTGAAATCTCTACTTCAATCCTGGCCTATCAACAACTTCTTCTTCTTGAGACTGCAAATGCTCACCAATCATAAAAGGGCAGATTCACAGCTGTATAACTATTGTGCATGAATTAGCTTTCAGCTATGCTTGCTATCATTTGTGGATTTATGAAGGACTGTTGAGTATATAATCTGCTCCTTTCTACCCAGAATTCCCCTCCCTCCAGCTTATTACAGGTTTGGACACGTTTATTTGTTGCTACAGAGAATACCTGAGGTCTACTGGAATTAACAAATCACGATTTTGAAGAACTGGAATTGTGGATTTGAATTAAAATTAAAGCTTAAAGGCATGTATAGCAGGCTGCAACCAGGTGTTCCCACAATAAAGCAGAAAGTATATACATTGTTTAAGTCATTTCTGAGCAATTTTTAAAAGACTAGAGGCACTGTGAAACATGCAATGAAAATTCCTTTTAATTATATCAGAAAGAATATAAAACAAGAACCCACATGAGGATTTACCTTCCACTGCTCTCTTGAAGAAGACTTTGCAGCTGCCACATGTGACTACTCCATAGTGGCACCCGGAAGCCTCATCCCCGCACACCAGACACACTTTGGAAGGTCTCGAGGATCCGGATGAGACACTTCTCAAAGAGGAGCTATGAGGAAAAGTAATGACAGCAATTATTTCTAGGCCGACAAGAAACTAAAATCCATCATTTTCTGTTTTTTCTTCTTCTTAGTACTATAATATAAAACAACTAAAAGAACAGCAATTCCTTTTACTGCTCACTGTCTGTGTAACTTGTTTGTTCTTCATCGTATGTGACGGGTTTTACTTGCCAGTTCAAAACACCCACAAGCCCTCGGTGTGTGAAAGTGCCACAATTTCATTTACCAACTCCTCCTTGAAACCTGCATCTATTATTTCCTCAAAATCACCAAGGCAACATATCAAATGTGCCTTTTACTCTATTACAGTTGGCTATCCATTAAGGGAGAAAAAAAACATGCTGAAGAACATTTTCTTATATAGACTGCATACAGAGGCATTTAATATTTTGATGTACAGCAAACCACAGTTACAAAGGCTGAAATTCTATACTGAGCTTTCAGGAGCATGCACCAATGAAATCAGTGGGACTAGTTCACAGTGATTGTTATCAAATGCCAATAGTCTTGCTTCATACCCAACACCAGTGTAATCAGGATTTACTCTCTTCCCAGTCATCTGGAAGTTGAGTCATGGCAACTGAACTTCTTTTCCTGAGCGATTAAAACTGAGGAAAAGTCTGAGGAAAGTTAGTGGTGAGTTTTCCCAGAGAAGATAGGTGGTTCAAGAGAGGGGTCAGGGAAGCTATTCATGTGTATATTGAAAACCTCTCTCTCAACAGAGGTGGGGGACTCAGGCACAATCTATCTGCTGCTTATCAAGCTGTCCTTTCATCAGTCCCCAGACAAATCAGAAGGACTTCACACGTCCACCAGCAAGGCCATTGCTAACTACCCATACTTAATGAGTGTTGGGAAAGGTTGCACAGGTGAGACTTTCACGCAACCCAGGCCATTGTTCACCTAATGAGCCTATTCAGGTCATTCTCCACCTATGAGCCTATTCAGGCCATTGCTCACCTAAGGAGCCTGTTCAGGCCATTGTCCAGTTTAGGAGCCTGTTCAGACCAGGGTGAAGTGAAATCAAGGTGAATTATATATAAATTGGAGGACTGGCCACTAACTTTCCTCAGACTGACAAAGCTGTTTGGATGAGCAGCAAAACGTTTCGACCTCTCAAGAAAAGCAGTCCAGTTGCCACGATTCAACTACCAGATAAACTCATCTGGGTGACTGAGAATCTTCACAGACATCTCTTCTCAGTCCCGTGGTAGCTTTCTGTTGAACCACAAACCAGGTCTGGAGCATGTAAGAGGGATCACAGAGAATATCCCTCCTGGACCCACTATTATCTCTAGTTCTAGTAGAAATATACTGTCACATCCTTGTTTTTGTTCATTCAAAATCAAATCAAGTCTGCTTCATAATCTTATGCTCAATTTTAAAAGGTTACAAGGAGATGAATGACACAAAAGTTATAATATATTTTGTTCCTATTCTACAGTTTTTGCCTTTTTCAGAAGAAAATGAAGAGAGAATGAGATATCACCAGTTAGCTGAAATTTCCTTCTGGGACAAAATTACAGGAATACCTTTATTCCCTTTCTCAAGCTACATACATCTAAGTATCTCTGCCTTGTCTGGATGAAGTTTTGGTTTATTATCCAATTGTCTGACACTGATCTAGAACAGAAATGGCTTCCTCATATTTAGAAAGCTCTAAGCCAAAATAGCTAAAAGGCTGGCATTAGAAAGGGGAACGAACTGAACTATCAACCAGAACAACCAACAAATTGGACGAGTTTATGGTCCAGTCTGTGATCCAGTTCAGGGATCTTTTCGCGTTTGGTGCTTCATTTTGCTTTGGGAAAACTGGATGCCTCTCTGCTCCTTTCCCACTGTCTCCATTACCTCCTATTACCTCCTGTCACCACTGCTGCCACCTCTGCCTCCTTCTCCACCTCTGTCACCACCACTATCATCCACAAAGGCTGTGGGCCTGCCTCCCTTCCAGAACCTGACTGTTGCCCCTGAGCATGGACCTACTTATCAACTGGGCAGTGGACGCGAGCTCAGAAGCAGCAGCCCAGCTCCTGGAAAGGACGGCAGTGGCATAGGTAGTGGCAGATGTGGCGGTGGCAGGAACAGGTAGGGGGCAATGGAGATAGTGGGGAAAACACATAGAACAACAAACTGTGGACCAATTCCTTTTTCCAGGACTACATGGTGGTTCATGGTTAACTATGAACCATCGAAAACCACTGGTTTCCCAGTTTGTGTCCACTCTAGCTGGGATGCATGTGTCGTTAAAAACACAAGTTTTCGAAGGTGCACCCAGCATAGACCCTTGGGATGACCATGTGCTGGGACACTTACATTTTTGACCCCTTCCCCATAACTCCCACTAGTCCCAGGTTGAGAGTCCCCGAACCCCTCAGAAACACTGTTCTCTTTAATTGATGTTCATGAAATCTGCAGATTTTTGTCCTTTGAAAGTGCATCTATAAATGCCAAGTTTGTGGCTTCCCCAACTCCCATAAAGGAAACTGCCAAAATTGTAAAGGGAACTTGATAATTCTCCCTGGCACCTTTGTAGCCCTTGATGATCAAAACTGAAATTGAAAATGACAAGGAGTTTCTCAGAGACCTCCTTAGCAAACGAAACAAAGAGAAGAGGAGGAAAAGAAAGGTGCGGGAAGGTAAGCTTTGCAGACCAATTGGGGAAGGGGTTCACATTCCACTGCAATCACTAAACCACATAATTAATCATTGCCACATTGCAACGCTGGCTACATCTAGAGAACAATAATGGAGTCATCAGTATCATACCAACTAGCTGCTGGGGATGCAGGACTATTCAAAACAGGAAAAGTTGTGATGGGTGGACGACAGTAATGTACATTATAGCAAGGAGATGACTTTTAAAGTGACAATTAACATGTTTTAAAATGTGCATGCAACTTTGTCGTGATACTTCTGAAAATATCATGTTCATGCTGTGCAATGGCGTGTCTATTTAATTAAGGAAGGACTGATCTTTGGGAGCCCTTTCTTATTCACAAGCCCTTGAACCAGCATGAGTTCAACAATGACCTTTCTGTCTCCTCTTTCTCTTCTGCACACAACATAAATTCTCAAGTCTTAAAAGCTCCCTAATTTTAACTCTGTCAGCCTTTTATGATACAAGGTAAAAATATCCCCAGAAGAGTTTTAGATCAGGTTCCAAATTTATTCAGCTACACAAAGACTATTTCATAATTGTGCACAGCTATATAAAATGGCATATTATGGTGTCAGGATAATTTGACATGAGAAAGTGGAAGTCTAGAGTCTAAAAATTCACAGTCTTCAAAATTACATAACCTTTGAATTTATTATGAAAGTGGAAGTTAAAAAATTACGCATCTTTTTAGCATATAGTCAAAGAGTCATATAACTGTTTTGAGAACACCCAGGGATCAGGCAGCATGGGTCTGAGTCCCAAGACCACTCAGCTCCAAAAGGACCATCATTGAGAAAAACAAAAACAAGAGTAACCACACAGTTCACTGGGTCTCATGGATGACACGCTGCTAGCCCTTTACCTAGGGGCTATTCTTGGTGGTCAGCTGACCCAGGAGTCAGCCACTGGCCAATCTCACCAGCTGTGCTGGCAATGCCCGACTGGCCAGCCTGGCAGCTGGCCAGCGTGTCTCTGTCAGGTGAGCGGACAAAGAAGCCCCTCCCAGGAGAAGCCTGGTCAAAGCCCCCATATGTTCTTAGACTAGGTGCAAGGAACAGCCTTTCTGCTATTTTATTGCTGCTCCAAGCTGAGCCAGGGAGAGGTCAAGCAGTTTATTCTAGGTCGTATCAGTGGCTCAGACCAGATTAGGGACCAGGACTGTGTTTGCTCTGAGCCTCTTACACACATAGAGTAAGAGGCTGCCTTTTTAAATGAATCTGCATTCAGTGCATTAATCTCACGCTGGAAATAATGCTGCTCCTCCTGTTTTGCCTCTGCTAATCTGTGAGGTTTAGTAGCCTGCTTCATTGTGATATTTATACATTTGTTACATAACAGCGTAAGACTGTCTGACAATTGTGGGATGATGACAATGCTTTGTTTATTACACAGTTCAGGGAAGACCTTGCAAATGTACATGAATGAATAAGCAATGTTCTTTCATATTATAGATGTGGAAGTAAGTGTTATCAACCCCTGTCTAATAGCAAGGGTGTCTGCTTCCATAACTTATATTCCTAAACAGATACAGGGGGCATTAAATGCTGTTTTACACTTGATTTGAGCAATAAATCTGCATTTTGCATTGCACTGAATTTATTAGGTCAAATGAAACAGTAAAGGCAACTGAAGGTGAATCTACAAAGACCATTTTACATCACAACAGAAGGATTCACTTTAAGAGCAAGAACGATTACATTATTTTTCCATTCATTTAGCATCCATTCCCAGTGTAATTTCTGTAACTTAGGAGGCATAGAACTCTCCCAATAACAACACAGTATAAAGCTTCTGTATTATTTTAGAATGGATCCTGTTGTGTTTGCTTACTGAACTATACTGCATATTTCAAATATGTGTTGTATGCTTGAAATCCTTCCACATTTGAGAAAGTTTAGAATTGTTATTCCTTATATTCTTCCCTTGAGATGGAAAACATGGGGGAAGAGATATAGCCACATAAAAATGTCCCCAAACATAAGAGATGCCCTTCAATACAAAGGGACGGGCTTATAACTTATGTACTAAACGGATTTGCATTGACAAACCATCACACACATTGTCTGGAGGACAGGGGCATATCTGGGGGGGAGGGAGGGCGGAAGGTTGCATTTGCCCCAGGCACAGCAATCTGGGGATACCTGGAGGGGGAGGGGGGAGGAAGCTGTGCGCCTTCCTGCCAGCAGTCCTCCTTTCCCCCAGTGAAGGCTTATTGATCCTTAGTTGGGGGAAAGGAGGAGAGGCGTTATCCAGTGGGAGCATGCCCCTCGGCTGGGGGTTGCAGGGGGTGGCAGTCAAGCAGTCAGGGGTCAGGGGCTTTCCGAGACTGGCAGTGGTGCGTGTCATCAGACCGGGACCTGGTGCCTGATTTCAGAAGAGAGTGGTGCAGTGATCGCTACCTGCAGGTGGCCTCAGCGGGGTGGCCCTCTGTGGCTGGGGCTTCCCTGGGGGTGGCGGCTGGGGCCAACTCCTTCTCCGTCCATCCACCCATCCACTCAGCGCCCTTCTCCGGCTGCAGGGGGAGCCCGGCACATGCCCTTGGCCATGCTTGAGCGAGCAACCAAGCAAGAGTGCGGGGGCCATGCTGACTGGGTGAGACATGCTTGTGGGGGCAGAGGAGAGGGCACAAAAACTGGTTTTGTCCTTGGGCACTCCAAACTCTAGCTACGCCTCTGCTGGAGAATCTAAAAAAGTTATAATGCAATACATGCCTCTCCTGTCACCCAGAATATATGTGCATGTGTGCATCTGCCCACACAGAGACAGTTCAACACAATCTCACTAGAGTGAATAGAAACACTTGCAAGAATAAGCAATCCCCATTCCTTTCAGAGGGATTTACATGAGTATTTTAATTACTCCACTGACTGACTGACTGACTGACTGACTGACTGATCCAAGCACAGTATTTGCATTTCATATTTCAACAAAACATATCAGAGTAGGAAACAAAACTAATAATTTACTGATTGATTGATTTAAAAAATTTCTATCCTGCCTTTCTCCCCAAAAGGACCCAAGGTGGGTTACATCATAAAACAGTATTTAATAGCTAAAAATTAGAAATATGCAAATACTTGAAAAGAATTAAACAAGTATCAGTATTAAAATAAATATTAAAGCAGAGAACAATCATAATTATACAAACAGTACAAACCATAATCTAAAAAAGAAAAGAAAAGAAAGGGAGGTTTTTAAAATACAAGCCCATAAAATGGATTAAGCACCATAAAGAGAAACCATGTGACCTGAATATGAAACGGTTGCAATATCAATGGCAAGTAGTTTCCATTTTTGGAGGCTGTATCTCAGTTCTAACCCCTAATCTTAACACGTTAAGAGGAGGCATGAATGAGTGGGGCAAGCATCTTCCAGCCCCAGCCCATGCTTAATTTCTAATTGCTACATCTCAGAGCTCTCTTCAGATGTTGCTACTCCCACATAGGGCTAAATACTGCATGTGGATTCATGAGCCTGTACCCAGCTGGTAGGCCAAAACAGCATACATCTCTGGGCTAGAAGCCAGTTGAAGAAATATGCCAACATAAATTCATCCAGTGTAAATCCCAGTGGTGAACTGCTGCTAGGTAAGAATGTACTGTGGTGTTTACTAAGCCATTTCAAAGGCTGAGACACCAATTGCTTACCGAAGTGGTTTCCAATCTTGAAGTAACCCAGGTGCTGCTCTTGGACTGCAGTTCCCAGAACCCTTCACCACCAGCTGTGTTGGCCAGGGTTTCTGGGAGTTGCAGTCCATGAACACCAAACCACTGGACGATAATGACTTCCTAATTACTGGTTCTGTGACTGATATTTATGCTGATGGCCTCATACTAGTAGCCATAAATAACAGGATTCTTGCTATTGAATCAATCAATTAAGAACATAAGAACATAAGAAGAGCCATGCTGGATCAGGCCAAAGGCCCATCTAGTCCAGCTTCCTGTATCTTACACCGGCCCCACCAGATGCGTTTGGGAGCGCATGAGACTAGATATCTGTCTCCTGATACCACTCCCCTGCATCTGGCCCTTGAAGTACCCTGGTTTTAAGCCTGGAGATTACACGTCTCCATCATGGTTTGTAACCTGTGATGGAGTTTTCCACCAGGAATCTGTCCAATCCCCTTTTGAAGGCATCCAGGCCAGATGCCATCACCACATCCTGTGGCAGGGAGTTCCATAGACTAACAACGCGCTGGGTGAAAAAATATTTTCTTTTGTCAGTTCTTACTCTCCCAGCCCTCAATTTGAGTGTATGTCCCCTAGTTCTGGTATTTTGGGAGAGGAAGAAGAGCTTCCCTCTATCCACTTTACTCATGCCCTGCATTATTTTGTATGTCTCAATCATATCCCCCCTCAGGCGCCTTTTTTCCAGACTAAAGAGGCCCAAATGTTTTAGCCTTTCCTCATAAGGGAGGTGCCCCAGCCCAGTAACCATTTTAGTCGCTCTCTTCTGCACCTTTTCCAGTTCCACTATATCTTTCTTGAGATGCGGTGACCAGAATTGTACACAATACTCCAGGTGTGGCCTTACTATTGTTTTGTATAATGGCATTATAATGTTGGCTGTTTTATTTTCAATCCCCTTTTTGATAATCCCTAGCATGGAATTGGCCTTTTTCACTGCTGCCACACATTGGGGAGACACCTTGATGGAGCTGTCCACCAACACACCAAGATCTCTTTCCTGATCCATCACGGATAACTCAGAGCCCATGAGTTGATAGATAAAGTAATTTTTTGCCCCAATATGCATTACTTTACATTTGGCTACATTAAAACGCATTTGCCATTTCTCAGCCCATTCCCCCAGTTTGGAGACATCCTTCTGGAGCTTTTCACAATCTTCTCTGTTTTTTACCACACGGAAAAGTTTGGTGTCATCTGCAAACTTCGCCACCTCACTGTTTATCCCTGTCTCCAGGCCATTTATGAACAGACTGAAAAGCACCGGTCCCAGGACAGAGCCCTGGGGCACACCGCTTTTCATTTCTCTCCATTGTGAAAATTTCCCATTGACACCTACTCTTTGTTTCCGGGATCTCAACCAGTTCTCAATCCATAAGAGGACCTGCCCTCTTATCCCCTGACTGTGCAATTTTCTCAACAGCCTTTGGTGAGGGACTGTGTCAAAAGCCTTTTGAAAATCCAGATAGACTACATCCACTGGTTCACCCAAATCCACATGCCTGTTGACCTTTTCAAAAAATTTACCCTTACAGAATTTACCCTTACAGAAGCCATGCTGATTTTCTCTCAGCAAGGTTTGTTCTTCTATGTGTTTTAAGATTTTCTCTTGGATGAGGCTTTCCACCATCTTCCCTGGGACAGATGTAAGGCTAACTGGCCTGTAGTTTCCTGGGTTCCCCCTCCTTCCTTTTAAAAAATTGGTGTGACATCTGCTATCCTCCAGTCCTCCGGCAATTGCTAAATTTTTGAATAAAGACTGGGTTTATAGCATGGCTAGGGAATGCTCCCGTGTCTCCCATACATGCTGTAGGAGGGTCTGTTACTCTACAAGTTGAATGGAACTTCTAGAACTTCTCATGGGTTTCCTCACATTCAGTTGAATGACAAGTTTCCCATTGGCATTCTTACAACTTCAAGTCATAGGAACTCTATATGTTCAGCCGTATGCCCTTATTTGATAGGTTGCCTTTCTCCCAATACAACACAAGTATGAAGTATGCCCTTCATACTCCGGCTCATTTCTTGGAGGATGAACAGGATTAAGGTAAAAACCGAAGTCCACAGTCTTACAGCACCACAGTTGGGTCCAAATTTCTTGGTACTGTATTTGCTGCCATGTCAAATAATTTGAAGCAAAGAAGTAACAAATATTCATTTTGAATCAACAGTTCAGTGGGGAAAAGACTATTATTTTAATGATACATTTAACATGTGTGAATACATAATGTGTGAGGTATAGACACAATGAATTAGAATACAGTAATTTAATAGCACAACACAACTGGGTGAACTTCTACATGAAAGTGTTATCAATGAGTTCATTTCCCCCTCAGAGTAATTAATTAATAGTATTGACTAACATTGACAAGATCAGTGAAAATAAGCTTAACTTAATGCGCTTTACAATATAAGTGTGACTACAAACCACTGACCTTCACAAACAATTTCAATAAGACCATTTCCCCCTTTCCAAGTTGGCTTAAGTAACATTCTAGAATATTGTTTTAAAACACAGTGGTACCTTGTATAAAGGAATTAATTTGTTCCAAATGAAATTATGTTAAGCAAATTTTCCTTTATAAAAATTTCCCATAGGAATGCATTGAAAACAGATAAATCCCTAATCACGACCATTTTTATGTTGTATGGATTCGCCCCATAGGCGATTCTGTTAAGCAGATTTCGCCTATCTCCAGAATTTTTAATGTTGTACAGATTTTATGTTATACAAGCCATTTGTTATATGAGGGTTCGCTGTAACAGATTTTGTGAGATAAAAAATAGATTATTGGCGTTTTAGGAGCTGATTATATGAGCTATTATCTTCCTCTAACCAGATGTCAGCTATATGCAGAAAATTTGAAAGCCTGCTGATAAAGTGTGCTTAGAATGCTTGTTTTAAAGTCTTAATTACTAAACTTGAATGAACTTGTTCCAATATTTCCATGTTTTATTTGAGTCTAAGTGAGTAATTATAGGTTACATTTTCTACATCTTTTCTAATATAAGTAGAAGCAGTAATTAATATGTATAAATAATCTGAGAATACTTACAACCTCACAAATCTGCAGTCTTAAAAATTAACAGCAATTGCATGTAAAAAGAAATAATTTTACATCAAGCAATATAAGAAAAACAGAATGACAAAACATTTTCCTGATATTTTGTTCTCAGCTATTCACCAGTCTTGCTACCTAATTTTGTTGGAACTGTATGCCATTCACATCCCAAGGAAATTAAAGTAGGCTACATTTAAATCCGCATACAAACAGCTCCCCCCCCCTTAAAACTAGGAAAGTATGGAATACCAAGTGCGGTTACCATAGTCACTTAAATCACTTTTAATATAGACTGTTATTTTTCTTCTACAAACATACCTGCCATCGCTGCCACAATTATCACAATGTATCTGATCCAAACACTAGATTGCTTCCAGTTATACTCAGGTGTAGAAACGTACACCTAATCTTAAGGGTTCCTCCTACGGCATCTGGTGAAATACACTCTTTTTTATATAATTTCTCCCCATTCCATCTACTGTAATAAAACTACCTTGATGAGAAATTGAGGTACTGTAAACCTTATCTTGATTTCATATTAGGTCTGTACCTAGACATTTCAGGCAATATGGTACGTATCTGTGAATTTCTGAGACGGTATCAATCACAAAAACTTATTACCTTCCTTTATTAGTTCCAACTACAATGCTCATTTGCTTTGTGTCCAACATGTAAATCTTTTTGACTGATTTATTTATTTTAAATATTTATACCCCACCTTTCTCCTTAAAAAGACCCTAGGCAGCTCACATCACTAAAAAGGCAATGTTTAAAAACTAAAACAATAAGTATACAAATATTTTTAAATAATTGAATAAGTATTGTATTAAAAACAATGATTAAAATAAGCAATAAAAACACATTTAAAAGCAACAGAGCACAACAATCCATTGACATCCCCTTTCAGACAACCAGTTACTAAAGAAAAGCTTGCCCGAAGAGGCAGTTCTTGGCCTGCTTGTGGAAGCACTGCAAAAATTGGGCCAGCCTAGCTTCCTGTGGAAGTTCCAGAGTCTGGAAGCAGTAGCATGATCTTAATGCCTGGACAAGCTCTTAGAGGTAAACGAGGTCATTCAAATATCTTGGACCCAAGCCTTAGGACTTTAAAAGTTAAAAACAGCACTTTTAAGTGTGACCAGAACAGATCATCAGCCAGTGGAGTTGCTGTAACAGGAGAATTATGTGCTCCTTGCAACCAGATTCAGTTAATAATCTGGCTGCAGCCTTTTGGACCCATGGAGTTTTTGAACACTTTCCAAAGACAGCTCCATGTTGAGTGTGCTACGGTAATCCAGCCAAGATGAAACTAGGACTGTGTCACCAAGGCTAGATCAGACTTCTCAAGAAATGGGTGCGGATGGTGCACTAGCTTTAACTGTGTAAAGGCTCTCGTGGCCCGGCCAAAACCTGGACATCCAGGCTGAGAGATGAATCCAGGAGAAACCCCAAGTTGCACACCTGTGTTTTCAGAGGGAGGGTAACCCTATCTAGCACAGGCTGAACCCCTGTTATTTGATCTGCCTTCTGAGTGCCCATGAGTATCTCTATCTTGCCTGGATTAAGTTTCGATTTATCCACCCTTATCCAGTCCATTAGTGACATAAGACACTAATCTAGAACAGAAAATGGAAAAGAGAAATGGAGTTGAAAGTCATCCTTGTACACTAGACATTCCAGACTTCCCCCAGCAGTTTCATGCAGATGGTACATATAATGAAGGGAAAAACAGAACCCTGTGGGACACCACAGACAAACAGCTAGGGTGTCAAACAGGAGTCCCCCAGCACCTTCCTCTGAGTTCTGCCCCTTCAGGAAGGACTGAAGTCACTGTAAAACAGTGCCTCCAAGTCCAGTTCCAGAGAAATGGCCCAGAAGGATACCATGGTGAGTGGTATCAAAAGCCTCTGAGAGGTCCATCAGAACCAACAGGGACACACTCCCCCAGTCATCATTTAAGTGCTGTCAGAGGTCCTTCACAGAACAGTGGGCAAACTCAAGAAGGTGCCTTCAAGTTGGAAAGGAAGAATCTCTGCAATCCATGAGCTTGTAAAATCAAGTACAGATCTGTGGGCTTTGTGCATGTTTTTGAACTGAATAATCAGGACTTCTTTGTTGAATATATTTTTCTACACATATTTTCAAAGCGGTTATGATATTTGTTTCAGAATATATTTAGATTTACAAATTCATATTGCAAACCAGAGCTTGGAAAGTTACCTGTTAAAAATGATAAGCTACAATTACAGGTGGAACAGCTACAGCATGAACCCCTCCCCAAAGGAGATGTTTACCATTACATGTTATATTGTTTAAGGACTACAGAAGTACCTTGATTTAAGAGCGTTTTGCAAGATAAAAAAACATTTCTTCTAAATTTTGCCTTGATCAACAAGCAATGTCTTGATATACAAGCAGTGGAGCAGGTCACATTATCATAAGTGAGTCAATGGTGGCTCTCCCTCCCTCCCTTCTCCTGCTGGATTGCAAGCGATTGTCTGGAATGTTCCACCTCAGGCAGCCTCCAAAGCAGAGGGAGGAGAAAGGAACAGAGGTCTCCTTTGCAAAAGCCAGAAACATTTTCAAAGAGGAGTGCATGTTATGATTTTATTTTTCTTTATATTTATATTTTTATTTAATTTATTTTTAACATTATTTCTTATTTTTCCAAACCATTTCTAGCCATGGGGCAGCTAGTCAAGTGTATTATAGAGCTACAAATTGCACTTTATTATTGTCACATTAAAATTACAGAGTAAAATCCAGTTGTTAGTCCCAAGCACAGCAGATTCCACAGCCAGGTACCTAAACCATGGTGTGGATGTGGACTACTAGCTAACTTCTCTTGTGAGTTCTGGCATTTTGTGTTTACAGTATGTGGTCTATATGGGACCCCAGAACCAATCATCTGAGTTTCCATTATTCCATATGGGGAAATTTTCTTTGATATAATAGTGTATTGGTTTACAAGCATGTTTCTGGAATGAACTGTACTCATAAACCAAGACATTACTTGTACAGTACTTGTCATTTCTCAAAAGCAACCAAAATTGTCTAGAACAGTTTTTCCCCTGAACAGATTTATGACATGGGATTGTATCTTCCTAGAAAATATCTGGAACACCCTTCTTACATAACAGAGCACAATGACTAGTAAAACCGTACAATTTAAAGAGTGCATACTTTCTTTTTCACATGACTGTAATTAATTCAGAACTGATGCTCGTCCTAATTCCTTCTCATGTGTTTGAATTTTTGTAGCCTTATCTAGTCCATAATGATCAAACTAAAGTCCGAATTCTTGTAAACAGTACAGAAACTTTCAGCATATACAGCCTTTTTATACCTATCAGTATAAAATATAATGGTACCTCTTAAAATGAATTTAATTAGTTCTACGGGTCAATTTGTTTTAAGAAAAAATTATCTTACGAAATGTAGTTTCCTATAGGAATGCATTGAAAATGGAATAATCTGTTCTGGAGGCCATGGGTTGCTTCATTTTATGAACATTTTGTCTTACAAAATGCGACTTCCCATAGGAATGCATTGGGAACAGATTAATCCATTCTGGTGAATAGAATAAAGATAAAAATAACTGTTTGTTTTTCCTTGGGTACATGTGGAACAGTTTCTTATCTTGCGAAGCACCCCATAAGCAATTTTTGTCATGCAAAGCATGCCTATTCCCGGATTTTTTTTTCTTCCTACAAGTTTATTGTCTTACAAAGCATTTGTCTTAAGAGGCACCACGGTGTTCCTAGATTCTGTAATGAAAGAGACCCTCAACCTTTTCGACAAGACACTGTAGTCGCTCAAGGTCCTTACTTCAAAGTCTGCATATTCTACAGTCTTGTGTAGCTCAAAAATAGCAACATATATATTCAGCTTGGCACAAAGACGTTTTACTTTCCCTAGCAGTCTTCTGAGGTAATGGAAGGCCATGATACAAAACCTGTGTAATCATCATCATCATCCTAACTTTTTTTACAGTTGTTGACCAGCAAGGACAAAATTACATTGGTTGGTTTGATTTAAATAAAACACTAAAACATATATATACCTACTGTATATATGAGCCATCTATAGTAATTATATCTTATCTAAGATTATCTGCCTCTGGAGCCATCTATAGTAATTATATCTTATCTAAGATTATCTGCCTCTGCACCATAGCCTTGTCTATCCACTATCATGGCGGACAATGTCTAGATCAAGTGTCAACCTGCAAGACCAGTAATGATGTTTACTTAAAAGCCTGTAGAGCATACGAAATAACTTGCGTAGCCATGTTCTCTTTCTTGCTAACTTCCATACTTATTCTTCCTTGAGAAAATTCTATTCTTTCAACTTATGTCTGGATATAGACATCATATAACTCAAGGTCACAGAAAAGGCTAATGAATTAGTGAGTCTCATCTATCTCACGCAATCTGAAGCAGCAGGCAGTTCTTCCATCTAAAATGTGTGGGTTGTGTACATCACAGATGACAAGACATCATTTCCACAGGGCATCACAGCACTCCAGCATCAAAATCAGGTTTTGTATTTATGAGTCATCAATGAGAAACATCTGTATTACATTTAACCCAGGAACACATATACACATATTTCTTTCTCTGCAAAACGGAAGCAAGGGTGGTCAATCCAGCAGACTGCCAACTGGTTTCAGTTTCTAAATTAATTTTATTGCTTTGAGTTTGGAATACTGTACTGTGCATGTGAGCCTCTCCCAAACAATCATTTTGAATTATAGATGCTTCATCATACACTTTCCCTTTCCAACATAGGTTTTTCCCTTCTTTTTCTCTTCCTCTTTAGAGGAACATACATCTCTCTCTCTCTCTCTCTCTCTCTCTGTCTCTCTCTCTCTCAGACTCTGTGAAAATATGCTGGCCAGAATCTTACAGGTGATTTATGTTTGTGTAAGGAAAATCACATAAGAAATGAAGGCAAAGTTCCCCTCATTAACAAAGTGCTGGTTGTGTTCCTGAATGTACTCTCAAATGCACAACTAGGTACAGAACCAGAAATACAACCAACATCTCATCAATAAACACCAGTTGGATGTAAAGAATTGCACAACTGGCCATAGGCAAGGGTTGGCAGTAGAATTAGAAAATTAGCAATAGAATTCTTGATTCTTCCTCTTCCAAATATCTTCACTACTAATTTCACCGACAGCATCTTTGACAAGAACTTTTTAACTACAGTAAAGGGCTCACACTACATAATTATTTGGTGTTACCTCCCTGTGCTGTCATGTTGGTTCCAACATATGGCAAACCTCCCAAAATGTCTAGGTATATGTCACTCAGAGGTGATTTACCAGTCCCTCTTTCTAATGGCCATCTGGGACCATGCAGCTTGCCCAAGGAATCCTATCAGCGGGGTGATCTTGGATAGCTATTTTTTTGGAAAGAACAGTGGGGATTTAAACTCCCAAACCCTGTACTGACAGATATTCCAAATCACTGGGCTATAGGAGGTACAGTGAACCCTCGTATAACAAATGGTTTGTATAACATAAAATCTGAACAACATAAAAAATTCCAGAGATAGGGGAAATTTGCTTAACAGAATTGTCCATGGAACGATTCCATGCAACATAAAAATGGCCGCGATTAGGGATTACTCTGTTTTCAATGCATTCCTATGGGAAATTTGTATAAAGGAAAATTTGCTGAACATAATTTCATTTGGAACAAATTAATTCCCTTATAAAAGGTACCACTGTATATCTGCCTCAATAATTGTTACCTATTTCAGAATGCAAGTAGCAGTTTCACTGGCCACTAAGGGGTAGGTAGCTACTTAAATAAACATAATTTTCTCCTTCAAGTGTGCCTTGGAATGTAGAGAAAATGTTTAAATGGTTCAACACATTGAAATTTAAGCTCTCTACTACAAAAACCAACCACTCATGTCCTCTGGGATAATAAACACAGCTTACATGAGCATTATCAAAGTACTTCCAAAATAAATAATGTCCAAAGATAGTCTCTGAAAAGCAAAGTTATCTTATCAATATTAAAATGCAAGAAGAATCAACTACCTCATGAAGACTTTGCATAGCAAAGCAGGAACAAATCTTATTTCACAATTTTTGCCTATGCCCATTTTGTCCAAATCAAAACTTTCTCAACTGAACAGGTTTACTTACATAAGCTTTGGCTTCTGTTTGGTAAGATATCCTCCAATCTTTTCTGAATGTGTGCAACAGATATCCCCACAATAGATAAAGACACAGAGCCACAATAAGACACTTTCTATTATTATGAAATAGCAGCTTTAGTGACTAAATGAATGGTGTGCAAGCAAGTTCAGTTATAAGTAGCCAAAATCCTACTGTAAATTTTCCATTGTGTCACATATTTGGTGTATAATGGTTGGAAGTGAGTTATCACAAGAAATCATTGTAGTCATTAACTGTTGCACAACTCAATACACAAGAGATGGGCACAAAACTATTTTTGTTTTGTTTCTTGTTTTTCGTTTTGTTCCCTAACGAAATGAGAAACGAAATGACCCATCAAAGAAAAATGAAATGAAATGAAATGGAAATTTTCATTCGGTTCCATTGCATTGTTCATTTTCCCATAGGAATGCATTGAAGCAATGCTTTCCTATGGGAAAAAGCTCGTGGTTTCTCCTCCAACACGCCCGATCGGGTGGGGAGAACAAAGCCCTTTTCTGTGTTTAAAATAATAATTCAACCTGTTATGCCTGTATATGTCAATTACAATTCATCACATAAGAAATGTATTTCTGCAGGTTCTAGCCAAATTACAACACCTATATTTTGCCTTAAAGCAACTACCTATCTTATCATTCTAGTCATAATGTAAAACAACACAATATAATGTAACACAGTGTAAATACAGTGGCCTTATTCAGTCAGTGAAACAGTCATAAAATTCAACTGCAAACTGGTAGCACAAAAGTTATAATGCTGTCAATTGATGATCACATTTTCTAATGTCACAGTAAAATATATTTCCTTATTGAAACCTATGAGAAAACTCTGGAAATAGTCTATAATTACACAGACAACCATATGAAGTTGCTTTAGCAACGCTTGATCAACTTACTTTTTTATTCCAGCTCAGGGAATCTCCAGCCACTATGGCCATTCATGGTTGGAGAATTCTCAGAGCTGAAGTCCTAGCACAAAAACTTTTTCAAGCTTTGTACTTCTCAAGTTTTCTAAGCTCATTTAGTCCCATCTTTCTCCTGCTCCTACCCTCCCCCCTTTCTCTCTCTCTCTCCATTCTGCTATCTGACCCTTTCAGCAGCAGGTGCCAGATGATTAACATAGGGTGTTCTGCATTCAGACCAAAGCAAAGCCCATAGCACAGTGGTGGCGAACCTTTGGCACTCCAGATGTCTCGGACCACAACTCCCACAGTCCTTTGTCATTAGCAATACAGGCTTTGAATTCTGGGAGTTGTGGTCCAAAACATCTGGAGTGCCAAATGTTCACCACCACTGCCATAGTGCATCAAGTACTCTCTAGGTCAGTGGTGGTGAACCTTCAGCACTGCAGATGTTTTGGACAACAACTCCCAGAATTCCAAGCCTGTATTGCTAATAATAGTGAACAGTGGGAGTTGTGGTCCAAAACATCTGGAGTGCCGAAGGTTCGCCACCACTGCTCTAGGTGGTTTACATGTAATGATGTAGGTTACACATCACCCACTCAGGCCCTAGCAAGCTAGGTACTCATTTTATTGACCTTAAAATGATGGAAGGCTGAATGAACCTTGAGCCTGTTACCTGGAATTGAACCCCAGGTCATGAGCACCATTATAGCTTTAGTACAGCAGTTTAACCCATGCGTAATGAGGCTCTGGTCTGTGACCAGACACTCTGCCATGGTCTTCTTATAGATTTCAGCGTCATCACAGCATGGCCACTTCAGAAGAAACCACTCATGGATGAAGCCAAAAAACACTACTATCATTTCTCATTATCGAGCATTTCGTTAGATAACAAAATAATGTTTATCTTTTTAACACTATCGTGTTTTACTGTATTTTGTGATAAAGAAAACGATGCTTTAAATCCAACTGCTAGTCCCATCTAAAGTAGTCCCACTAAATCCATAGGATTTACATACATACCAATTTACCATTTAGCTGTTGATCAGTAGGTCTAGTGAGATTAGCAACTGGTTTTAGACCATAGACTGATCTATTTTTCTTTACAGACCTTTCAATAGATAATCTGAATGATATTAAAGACATGTGTAGGTACCAAATCTACTTGGCACCAAGCTTCTACATTTTCGCTTGGCATCTGCAAACAGATCAGAGACAGGCCTAGATGATCAAACATTCAAAGGAAAATGAGGTCAATATTTAAAATTATGCATTGAAATGAATCCTACTAATGCAACAAAACCCCCAAAATACATTCACAAAGCAACATTTTAGCAGTAATGTGTACATATTACTATTTTTATGTCACATTGCATTATATGTAACCACTGTCGGAAATACTTTTACCAATACGGATTTGCTGAATTAAAAGATAATTAATATTGCAGCCTTCTACTTTGCAACAAACTGTAACTGTAATATGTGAGCACACAGGTAAAAAAAATGAAGTGTATTTTAGGGTGAATATAATAGACTGCAAATTACCATGGAATATTTTGCTCATGTATCTGACTGGAGCTGAAATCACCACTACAGCAAAGGTTTGGGGCATATCATCTGAAGTGATGACAAGTACTGACAAAGTTCAAATTTGCCTTGACAGAATTGTCAAGACTACGCTAGAAATGTTCACAACTTGAATGCATCAGTTTGCTAATACATCGTTGAAATTCATTTGGTTTCTCAATACCAATGCCATGCAGTGCTGGCACTAAAAAAAAAACCTCTTGCCCTGGAAAACCTGGAGAAAATATAATATAGACAAAATTAGGAAGTAGACCTTCACAGAGGGAGGAGGAGGAGGAGGACACAAGGCAAGGAGAAAAAAAATTACAAGCACATCCTGTATGATCAACTACTAATAATACAACATTGCTTATGTGAATTTCATTGAATTTTTATTCCAAAATCATCTTACTCACTTGAGTAATGAAATAATGTCAGGAAGGCTGCTGGTCAATCTGACATTATTGGGGGGGGGGGAGCAGAAATTTTAAGGGCATGGATAATTTGTTAGAAGCCAGGAGGAATGATATTAACCACAGACCCCTGATCTACATGCAAATCTTTTCTTGTACTCTTTTCTTGTAAGCTGAAATCTCTCTCTCTCCCTCCCTCCCTCCTCCTCATCCCCCCAACTCTGTGTGTGTGTAAGCAGATCACCTGTACACAGTAGTTGGGGGATCATCAAAAGTTGGACTTTTGAAGCAAAGGAAGGAAGGAAGGAACGAAGGAAGGAAGGGCTGGTGCAGCAGCTACCACTGCTAGGAGCCTTGGAGCCAGGAGGTACAGTACAGGCAGCATGCAGAAATGTTAAGAATTTTTCTAACATGCATCCTTTATTTCTTCTTTTCTCCCTGCCCGACAAGAAATCTTTCTTTCCTCTCCTTTCCTTTCCAGTCTGCTGTAAACAGCCCTGGAAACATGTTTCTAAAACCTTTCAAACAAACAACAAGCAGCAGTTCAACAAAAATTCTTCGGCTGGAGAGAGAGATAGGGTGGCGGTGAAGCAGGCAGTTGGGGAGGAGCAGGGTAGTCATAATTTACAACTTAAAAGTTTGACTTGAAAACGTTTTCCTCCTTCTCCTTTGTAGAGAGCAAGAGAGTATTGATCACATTTCAGAGCTCACTCACTCCCCCTGTTCCTGTCCGGTCTCCCGCTTCCTCTTTTTTCCTTGCTGGACAGCATCAAGGGTGGAGGAAGATACCAGTACATGGAAATGGGGGGGGGGGATAATGCGTGTTTTATTTGCAGTTTGTGTAATCACTATACAGGTAGCTAGGTTGCTAGTGGTATTGGTGGGTGGGGAGATGGGAATGTGTTTGTATGTTTATACAATCCAGTCTACAATGCCCAGTGCTTCAAAACCAGAAATCTAACGGCACTTTCTGCTTACAACTTTTTTGCCCTGCGCAGGGATGTTGATTCTGTGTTTATTGACTTGAATTTTTCTAGAGTAGCCCTTTAAATCAATCAAAACCTTTATTGGCATTAAACTACACATAGAAGTTCCTGATAAGATAAAATAAGTATAAGTAGCCTATTTAGAGTGGGCTTTCATTTTTACTGCTGGCTGGGACTTATAGTACAAATAAGCAAAAGACAAAAAGAATGAACACAAAACAGCCTGTCCCTTTCTTGTTTAATAAAAAGGTCAATAAACAGAATACAGCACCTGAAAGTGAATGAGGTACCCTCCTCTGAAATGACTCAAACCCAGAATGTTTCTCTATGCACATCACTAATGATAACTAAGAATCAGTATACAATCTGAACAACCAGAAAGTGATTGACTGCGTTAAGTACAAGTGTGAATTATTAAAAACTTCTCCCTGTGTCAAACCCTCAGTCCTGGATTGCACAATTGCCACAGCAGGCCTCAATTTCTCATATTAACCTAGGGCAGAATTTCTTAGATACATTTCTGTCATTTGAGAAATATACAGCGGACCCTCGGATAACAAGAAGGGAATTTCAATACTCTCTCTGTGGAAGACACCACATTTATGTGGAAAACATGCAGCTCTAGTTTCATCAGCAATACACAGCTATCAGCTCCACAAACATGTACTTGTATATTTGCGCCCTTTATAAATAGATATAATAGAAGTAGCATATCTTTGTGTGTGTCCCAATGCAGTAACTGAATTACTATTATCAAGCTGTGTTTCTAAAGCAAAAAGAAACACCCCACTGCTCCCTCATTGTGCTCTGTACCTGATCAATCTCAGCCTCTTACAGCAAACCATTGATCTTCTAGCAAGGGGGAAGCAAAGGCCTCAAGAAAATATAGTGTCACCTCATATCTGCTTTGCTTCATTCATTTCTTCTGCAATCTCTCTCTCTCTCTCTCTCTCTCTCTCTCTCTCTGTGTGTGTGTGTGTGTGTGTGTGTGTGTGTGTGTGTTTGTGTTTTTGTGTTTGTGTGTGTTAGGAATACAGTAAAACCTGGCAGCAAAGAATATAATGCCAGAATTGTTTAAAGAAAAAGAAGTCAAGAGAAAAGGAAAGCTTCAAGCTAGGGAGAGAAACACTCCAAAATTAAATTCTACTGCTGGAACAAAGAGGTACAAAAAATGAACAAGTGGTTTGGGAAGGGAGGGGAAAGGTCTGATAAACCAAGGAAAAGAAGCACCATAAACTGAGAAGAGGGGAATGTACTATAGAGGCTAAGGAAGTGTAATTGTCATAATGATCCATGCCTGATGACATTCATTCATTCATTCATTCATTCATTCATTCATTCATTCACAAAAAAATTAGCCGCCCCAAGTGGTCCCTGGGCAGCATACAACAATGTATTAAAACAATAATACAACATAATTATTAAAACTATAAAATACAGCACAATTTTAAATTGCATATTGACATGCTTTCATCCATGTCAATATGCAGCAACATATATAAGTCCAAATGTTCACATTACAGGCTTGCTTACATACCAGGAAAGCTTTGAAAGTCTGGAAAGGGTTAACACCCCAAGAAACATAATTTGTGATGCAATTAATGATGGGGAGGTATCAACTGACGCCTCTCAGGTCCCAGCCAGTCCCATTCATTGAGGGATTTTTAAAGATTTCTAATGGCAAGAATTTCCTTTTGGCACTTGGTGTTTCCTCTCTTTAGCTGCCCACGTAGAAGAGCTAATCACTGGTAAATGAGGGAATGAGAGGAACCTAGATACTGTGAGTACCATTAGGACTGTAATGAGCAAGTTTTCATCAAGCATCACAATTTATCCAAAAAATTCTGCATGTGTGTTTGTTTTTTGTTTTTGTTTTTGTTTTTTGGGACTACAGTACTTTTATATTTTTCAAGTTTGTATCCAGAGGTGTGCTTCTGTAATTTTTAAAAATTCATTAACATTTTTGCTTTGAATATGTCACAACTCTTTTTTAAAAGATTTAATTAAAGTTTAATTTCTTCTCAGTAAAAATCTAGCTTGTCCCTCACCTATCCGCTTGGTTCACATACCAGAGGATTCCATGTTAAGAGGAAGCAAGGCCTCAGGCATAGAGCTCACTTTTGCTTCCTTTGTTAATTGTATTCCCAGACACAGGGAACAGACAAAGGTCATGACAGAATTCCTCCCATCTGTTGGGTAAGCAGGGGTCCTCCGCTTAACTTGGACAGATGAAACAGTTGGTGGTGGTATAAGATAGTAATTCAAAGTGACCTAAGAACTTAACTCCTCCGTCAGCTTTAAATAGAAGCAGGCTAGGAAAATCAGTAAGACTGTAACTGTACATTTTACAGTTACAAATACCCCATCTGGAAGAATGCTGTGTCACAGGGCAATCTGGGTGGCATCATATCTTAAATTCAGGAAAGGAAATTACAATGGAATGGGTTAATCTCATCTTTGATGTGCCCCTACGGGAGGCTGATTTACCTCCCCATATAAAGGAAACCATAATAAGGCCCATTCCAAAGAAACCAAACATAGCAATGGGTGACCTTATCAACTATAAAACCATTACCAACATTCCATTCCTGGGCAAGTTGACTGAGGGGGTGGTGGCTGGCCTGATGCAGGCATTCTTGGAGGAAACTAGATCTATTTCAGTTGGGTATTAGTTGACCTGCAAGACAATCTTCTAAGGGAAGTAAGCATGGGGAGTACAAATCTGCTGGTCCTCCTGGATCTTTTCTGTACTCTTTGATACCATTAACTATAGTATACATCTGCAAGTAATGCCATATGAGTCCTTGAGTGCTGTCTAGTGCTAATAATATACTGTCCCACACATTCCTCGCAGTCCTTGTTGTTATGAATTGTAACACCTAAGGAGGCCAAAAAAGCCAATCAGGAAGGAAGGAAGGAAGGAAGGAAGGAAGGAAGGAAGTGCAATAACTGAACATTAATTCTAACCAGAATGCTATGTTCCCATGTTTCAACTGATTTCTTACCTGAGCATAATCTGGTCTGGATTGTCAAACCACTTCATCTTGTTAGTTGTTGTGAGTTTTTCGGGCTGTTTGACCATGTTCTGGAAGTTTTTCTTCCTGACGTTTTGCCAGACTCTGTGACTGCCACGGGAGTTGTGGTCAAACAGCCCAAAAAACTCACAACAACTATCAGAACCCAGCCGTGAAAGCCTTCAAGAATACACTTCATCTTGCTTTACTCAGAAGACAACAACCTCCTATACAGAAGGTGATGTGTGGATCCTGGACCACTTTTAAAGCCACCACTAACCCCATTAGTTGCTTCAGTCTTCTCAAATGACTGAGCTGTGTAAGTATTCCACCACCAGCAGCCATGTCATAAACACATTCCCTTCCTAGAGGTCAAAATATTTTCTACACTCCCCTTTATCCTTGATGTATATAATATTTGTGGGCTTGTGTACACATACATTTAATTTGATCTTGTTTTGTTTTTAATTGTTATTGTGTTTTAAGTAATATTACTATGTGAGGAAGGCCGTAGTGGCCAAACTTCGGTCCTCTAGATGTTTTGGACCACAACTCCCAGAATTCCAAGCCTCTATTGTCAATGACAAAGGATTGTGGGAGTTGTGATCCAAATATTCTGGAAGGCCGAAGTTTGGCCACCACTGGACTAAGGTTTAACGCCAAAAGTCCTTATTACTGTACAGTATTTGCATTTGAAGGACAAAGCACAAATCCTTGCAAATAAAGTGAATAAGGAAAATAATTAGACAAAAATTCAGTCCAAGAGCCCAGTAAAACCAAATCAATAAGCAACTCACACACAAACAACATGAAAGAAGAAAGCATGACAGCTCGCTATGAATCAAGCATCCTTCTCACGCCTCATAAAATTTTATTGTGACTTCCAGAAAAAAAGACCAGCTGGATGGAGTGGATGTCATGCTCACTGCCTGAACATGAATGGATTCTGTCCATACACAAAACTGCCTTCGGGAGTGATTTGGATGATACAGTTGGCATGTCATGAGATGTGGGGCTTCAGAGTTGTCATGTCTGTCACTGCAACCATGTTTACTTGGCTCTCTAGCTTGTTTTCCAGCAATCTGCGTACTCATTGTAACAACCTCGAAAGGATGGAAGGCTGAGTGAACCCTGAGCCTGTTACATGGAACTGAACTCCAGGCTGTAGGCACAGCTCTAGTTGCAGTACAGTGGTTTAACCACAGACATATTTTCCAGCAGATTGTTGATAAAAGGCAAACATGGGCTTGGTTCCAACTCTGCTGCCCAGGCTCATATTTCTGAGGAAATCATGCTGTGGGAGGATCAAACAATCTTAATCCCAGGTAACACACACTTTCCCTAACCTCCAGTTTGACACCTGGGATGTTCTGCTTTTAGTTCTCACCCATGCTCATATGATTCAAAATACTGTACTCAAAGAACTACCAGTTCTAAAACATCCTTGGCGCTTTCCCTTCTTTCAAAAGATCTCGAGGCAATCTCTCTCTTTCCCATCCCTGCCATAGGGAGCACCCAAGCCCAAACCAGAGCCACAATGGACTACAGCCCCTCATCTGAAAGCAAACAAAATACAAAATGGAAACACGCTTGTTAACTATCAAGGTGAAAACTGGTTGAGGTAAAATATTTCTACTTAACAGATTAATAGAGATACTGCAGTGGGTATATTTCTAAGGCAGTTTGCAATCCTTTTGTCAGTGATGACAGCAGCAACCTCTCACTTATTCTTGCAAAGCAAGACTGTAGTCTTAATTTCCTAATAGGACTGAAAGGACAGTGGTACCCCTACTTACAAATTTAATCCATTCGAAATGCATGCTCTTAAGTTGAACAACTCTTAAGTAGAGCAGCCCTATCTAAAAAAAATCATAAATAAATAAATAAATAAATAAATAAATAAATAAATAAATAAATAAATAAATAAATAAAAATTGTAAGTAATTTGTAAGGCAGCAGTTAAAAATGCCAACAGTTTTTCGCTCTTAAATCGAATTGCTCTTAAGTCGGTCTGCTCGTAAGTAAAGGTACCACTGTACGTTACTCATGAAGCCTGCAACTGAGTACAACAACACAAAGTACATATGGAATATTTTCCCCAAATCTCATTGTTTAAGGGCATGACAGTTTATATTAGAGAACCACAGTAAAGCCAATGTTTGCAGCATGAACAAGCATGCATCAGAACTACACCTAGTTTTCTTTCCAAAGAGACATCAGCCAATAATCATTAAACACTTGTGTTATTATAGTCTGCCTGGAAGTCACAAGCAAAATGCTCCCTGCATTTAGAGTCCCATTACAACTCTTTTAAAACACAAGGTGTGTAACTGCTACCCTGGTATGCAAGGATTATATAATGTGATTATGCAACACAACACAACAAAATGTGATTACCTCATACAGATATCCTTAATGAATCAGTTTTTGTTCTTCTCTGCTTTAATATGTTTGTGTTCACTCAAAATCAGTTTGACCAAATACGAAAAGAGATAGTCCTCTCTCCACATAAAGTCAAGCTAATGCTAAAGGTGTTGCATATTCTCTGCTACTAGCATGATTCCTTTTTCCTACAAATACTGTAATTCAGTGCATATTCTGAAGGGTGGTCCAAGTGTTTCAGCAATCAGACTTGCAAATTAAGCTTGCAGTTTGATATATCAGAAAAGCAAGCTACACTAGAAACGCTGGAACACAAACCATGATAGTGAGGAGAATAAATGTACTAGAAGAAATGATTTACACCACTTAAGGAAGCACCACTTCTAAACATGGGTTAAGCATCTTGTTTGACTCATTAAAAGTAGCCTGCAATTATAGTTGTACTGCTATCTTCACAATTTCTGCCAAAAGCAATAGCATATTTTATAATTACATTTGTAAGCAGCATTAATAGGGTATCTCTGCAGATCACAGAAAGTTCAACCATATATCCCACTACAAAATAAAAGATATTGCAAAAGAAAAAAAGTGATGGTTCAACCAGTGCGGGAGGGAGGCATAAGCTACTGATGCTCCTAGTTTGGACAATGTTAATGAGATCATTGGCAACAAGAACCAACCATCCAACAACCCCCTAGGGATCGAGATCACAAAAGTTGGAGTACAATATCCAGAGTTTCTCTGTCAGCATTTGAGGAAATCTGGAGTTACAGTCTAAGAAAGCAACTTTCCCAAACTTTGCCAAGGGAGATGAAGACTGCTTAGAAATGCCATGAAACCACAATTTGACATCACCTGTTCTAGCAACCAGTTAACATGAACTCCAGTGCAGTTACAGATGTCTTTTGCACAAAGCAGTTTGCTGGTTTCCATGCAGGAAAACAAACAAAAACACTATTGCTTCAACTTGAACAGGAAGCAACTGACTAGCATGGAGTGTACAAGGGAAGAGAAAGAACAAAACATGTGAGGAAAATTTAAAAAGTGTGCTACTTATATACAGTACTGCCCCTTAGCACTTGAAGCACTCTGGGCAGTTTACAAGAAGTAATGATGCAGACAACACACTGTCCCCACCCCACCCCCCAGCAATCTGCGTACTTACTGTAACAACCTCAAAAGGATGGAAGGCTGAGTAAACCCTGAGCCTGTTACTTGGAACTGAACCCCTGGTTGTAGGCACAGCTCTAGTTGCAGTACAGTGGTTTAACCACTGCATCATGAAACTCAGATAAGGTTTATTCTCTATTTGTATCAAACCATGATTTGCTACTATGTCTGAACATAGGTGAAATGCCTGGAATATTTTGTCAGAGTTGGTGCTATTCTGACATAGATTCTTGTAACAAGAATGAGAAGTTGTGTTACAATGTTGAACTCTCATAGTCACAGCCATGAAAACAGATTAAAATTTTGTTAAAGAAATGTAATGTGTTGTAGTTTAATGGACTTCGTGGTGTAAGCACACATAATTGCTCCAGATAAACATAATTGCCTGAGAAAAAACTTGTTTGGCAGAAGCATGAATCCTGATGGAAAATTTCCTTTCATTGCATTCTGCTGGAAAAAAAGTATGTAGGTAGCCATGTCGATTCCAGGTAGGCTACTGAGCAGGCCTACCTGGATGTTAAGCTATTATTTTGTGTGCATTGTAATAAACTAAAATGTATTCAGCAACTTTTACTTCATAGTTGAATACAGCTCACAATAACTGTTAAAAATACAAAGACTCTTTTAATCATGCCAGTTTCAAAAACTGGAATTACATTACAATAGCACAAGCAGTTGAATTTTTTGTGATTTGCATTTTTCATTATTATGAGCCTTATTATCCAAAGCTGCAATAAATCATTTATATAAAACAAATTAAACCTACAGCACAATGCTATACTGTACACCTTTACTGAGAAGTAAGCACAACTATTCATATGAATTTGTATGTAGGTTTCCAATGGTAATCAAATAAGAAATCTTACCAGTATTTCACCATCTCTTATGGAAATCTCTCACAGGTTTATGTTTCACTTCAGAAGGTAAGCTACAGTAGAAGAGAACTACAATAGTTTCCAAAATGTTTCTATTCAAATGTAGTTTCAAGCTATTTGTGCTAACAGGGTACTAAACTCTAGAACAGTGTTTCCCAGTCTTGGGTTCCTGGACGTTCCAGAAATCCTGGCCAGCTCAGTTAGTGGTGAAGACCTCTGGGAGTTTTAATCCAAGGCTGGGAAGCACTGTTGAAGCACGAAAAAGCCCTGGACAACTGTATGAACTGAATGCCTAAGAGAAACCAAATTTTGGTGATAGATAGGCACTTCCCGCTATGCTTGGATCATGGGCCACCTATGGCCAAGTGCTCGACAAATAAGTCACTTAATGCTATCCTACCTCCAGGTCATGACATTTTCATGAAATCAAGTTACCCATGCCAAGAAGGAAGAGGAGGCAAAGAGACTAATCTGTGGCTTTAAAGAAGGAAACAAACTGCCTTTAAAATAAACCTTGCCCTTCACATTGAACTATAGTTTTGTTTGATAATCTATTCATGTTACATCCTCCGGGATTTCTGAGTCACAATGTTCAAAGTTACCTTAGATAATAGTAGAAATACAGCACTTTTTAAAAAAGACAACAGAGACTCGGCAGATTCTTTTTGATGTGAAGAATTTCTTTGAAAAGAGTCTATCCACAACAGCTATTTTCATTCATCACGTTATATGGCTACTTGTAGACAAACAACTCAATAACACATCTGTAGCTGTAGCTATCAATGTTTAAATGTAAGAAAAAGGTAAGAGGCAAACATACACAACAAGAGAGCATAAAAGTGGCCTTTCCATCTATATTGAGTTGTTGCTTCAAACACAATTTTGGGAAACTATGATTTAGAAATCAAATTCTCCTGAAAACTTATTTTGACTGAAGCCCTCTTGCAAATAATTTGCCACTTCATGAATTTTTGTTCAGAAGAATTCTATTTTCACTCTTCTCATTCACTACTCACAAACAGATGATAATACAGAATCTGATAAGCCTTTCTGGAGGATAAAGTGCTTAATATACAGATGCCATCTTTGGGTCACAGCTTCTATAGCCCTCTCCAGAATAATTGGACAACACGTACATTTAAGATTAATTGACTGTAGATTGAAAAGCCATTGTGGTACAGTGGATAGACTAACAGGACAGGACTCTGGAAACTGTGTTCAAATCCCCATTCAGCCAGAGAAATCCATTCTGAGTGTACAACAATAGTAAACCTCTCCTTAAATATCTCATATAACTTTAAATAACCTAATAAGGTCACTATAGGTCTGAAGCAATTTGACAGCACATAATAACAAGTCCTCTAGATCAGTGAAGGCAAACCAGCAAGTTGATGACCTATAATCTTGTGTATTAGAGAATTACAGTAGGACCCCAGTATCCACTGGGGATTGGCTCCCAGCCTTTCCGTGGATAATGAAAACTGTGGGTAGGAGAGAACACCAAAATGTCCCCAAAACTGCTGCTATCTGATAGTAACTTGCATTACAGCTGCTGTTTTGCAACAGTAGTTTGCTTTACAGCTGCTGTTTTATGACAGTAGCTTGCTTTAAAGCTGTTCTTTGTGACAGTATCTTTGTGGCTGCTGAATTATTTATTTATTTTTTCCTCTGCCGACCGGGGATAACTGAATCAGTGGATAATGAATCAGTGGATACGGGGGTCCTACTGTACCTGTTCCCCTATAAACTACCATGGGTTGAACAGACCAAAAATATAATGTATTTCAAGCACTTTCATTGTCAGCAGTGCCATTCTCAAAGCAGACTTCCAAATTTACAAATCAGCCACCATTTTCACTGCATATATGCAACCCACACACATGTTGGAAGAGCTTTGGTTTTGCTGCCTTAAAGAAAAGCCATTCCTATATTGCTATCAATCTATATTATACATGTGCATGCATGTCCACATGTGTATGCACATGTAGAGATGCAACAATATACCAGTAAAAGACTCCAAGCATATTCAGTGCGTTTTTTGTTGTTGGGTACCATCAAATCACTTCCAAGTTTTGGCAACTTTAGGAATGAGCAACCTCCAAAATGTCCAGTCCTCAACAGCTCTGCTCAGCTCTTGGGAACTCAAGACTGTGGCTTCCTGTAATCCACCTCATCTTTGGTTGTCTTTTCCTGCTGCCTTCAACCTTTCTCATCATTATTGTCTTTTCCAGGAAATCCTGCTTTCTCGTCATGTGCCAAAAGTAGGACAACCTCGATTTCATATTTTTTTCCCTCCAGAAATAGCTCAGGTTTGATTTCATCCACGACCCACTCATTTGTCTTTCTAGCAGTCCATGGTATCTGCAAAGCTAAATTATTATTTTCCTATGAGCTTTTTTTTTTTAAACTCTTCAGCATTCGTACACATACATGCCAATCAGGAATACATGAATGTGGATGATCTTGGTATTTGTCTCCAGTGACACAACCTTATACTTGATGAGCTTTCTAATTCTGTTACACTGTTCCCCCACCCTTTCGCGGTTCATATACTGCAGTCCCAGTATATGCGGGATCGCAGTATATGAAAGGCAAGCCCCCCAGGGTAAGATGGATGGGCCTGTTTCAGGCCTCCTGTAGTTACCCCAGGCCTGGCACTGCCCAGAATGGGCCTCCGATGGCCTTTCCAGGCCTTTCAGAGGCCCCAAAAGTGCTTTCCAGCGATCCAGAAGTTGCTTCCGGTTTTCTGGAAGTGACTTCCACTTTGCTGGAAAGCACTTCCAGGGCTTACGACAGGCCCAGGAAGGGCACTGGAGGCCCGTTCAGGGCAGCAGCAGGCCTCAGATAAGTGTAGTTGGGCCCAGATAGGCCCCCCGGTCCCGACCCAATCCAACATCCACATATCGCGGATTTTCAATTATCACAGGTCAGGTCGGGTCCCTAACCCCCACGATAGGCGGGGTGTTACTGTATTGTTTCCCTTCTAAGTATCAGTCTTCTAATTTATTGGCTGCAGTTTCCATTCGGACTGATGACTGAAGTGTACCTCTTCAAAACTGTTTATTAGAGATGGGCACGAATAAAAAAATGGCATTTCGTTTGTCATTTGTCGTTTGGAGGGTCCGTTTTGGTTCGTTTCCATTTTTCACGAATTTTTGCAAAAAATTGTTTTCGTTTTTGTTCTTTTTGTTACCATTTCGTTATCATATTTCAATTTTTTGTGATTTTTTAAAGGATTTTAAGCAATTCACTCATATTGCAGTAACAGAAACGAAACGCACAACAAAATTTCCGGTGTTTCTGTTCGTTTCATTTCATTTTAGAGACAAAATTCGTTTGTCGTTTTGTTATGTAACGAAACAAAAAAATGAAAATGGAAACGAAAAATTGTTCGTTTTGTGCCCATCTCTACTGTTTATTATCTATATGGTCTATTCAATTGTCAATTGTTCAACCATGACTCTATTGGGGCTAACGTAAATCTCTTTCTAATAATCTTTCTACACTTGTGTATGGATTTGTCAGGAGAGCACTGATGTAAAGCAAGGACCTTTTCCTTATGTTGCCATATGATACTCCAAGAGGAGAAAAATATGGTATGTTTATTTTGAAACACATAGTTATCATTGTGTGTCATAGCACAAAACAATTGATTATACTGGAATTGGTTGATATTTAATGATATTTAATTAACTGCAAAATGAATTAAAGTAGCTTCCCTGCTGTTTTATTGGTACAATATTTCACCACACACATACACACATTTTTCTTATTATTTAATCTTTAATTGCTTATATTTTGAATGTTTCCCTCATAATGCTTGTAAGAATCTTTCACTTTTCTGTTTTTCATTATCAATTGACACAAAGAACCTCAATGAATATGGGATTTTAATTATATTTTGCAATGTGCAGCAACTACAGCAGCAGGTCTTAATTTTTTAAAATTTATCTACCTCCTCAAAAGATCCTAAAGCTTTGCTTTTTATGGGAAATCTCAATCAGAAATGAGGTTTTGAAAGATTTGGGACACCAAAATTTCCTGTTATGGTATATTTTCATTATAAAACATATTTATGTTTGGAATACAGTATTAATATACCTAGATAAATAACTCGAAATTAACACTCAAATCTAAATGTTTTTTTAAATGAAATGAAACCTTTATTCCACATACAATAGCAAATGCCACACATTTACTTCTTAGACATATAAGCAAGCATAATTCAGTCATTTGCAATGCTAATTCTGTATTCCCTTTCTTGTGAGACTAGAAAAAGAAGTTAATTCATTGTCTGCATCCAAATATTTTGCCATTTATTTTTGTTTACCTGAACACACTGAATGTTCTAAATTGCATGCAAGATAAATTAAAATGCTCCTTGTAGCACTAAAAGAACACACACACACACGAGAACAGGCATGCACTGTCTTGCTTCCTCCTCTAAATTAGCAATAGGACTTGGCTACAATCTATAGATAAATAAATGCCATGCCTTAATTAATCTAGAGGTGAACAGGAAAATATACCTAGTGTAACTGTGGGGGAAGGCACCAGCATGTTAGTTGACTTATGAGAGTTTAAGCCTATGTTCTGGGAGTAATGCTTTCTGGTGGCCTTCATTTGTGCATTTTGGCTTGTGTATCGATCTATTTGGCTTTTCACTTTTCATACCTCCAAGGACCGGTTAAGACATTATATTTCTTATCCATATATGTCATTCCCACTGCCTTAAAATACTTAAAACCAAAGCCAAGTGTTCTGCTCATATAACACCTGATAGTGTTTAAAACATTTTCTGGGTGGTTTACAATTTAATTAAGCAGACTACACATTGCCCCCCACTCACAAGCTGGGTACTCATTTTACTGACCTCAGAAGGACAGAAGGCTGAATCAACCAAGAGTGGGCTACCTGGGATTGAACCCCAGTTCATGAGCACAGTTGTAGCTGCAGTACAACCATTTCACCACTGCGCCACAAGGCTCCTTATATTTAGAAAAGGAGTATGTGAACTTCAGCACTGCAGACTTTGCCCAGCAGCTACCTCCATGATTAAATTTTTTTCCATGATATGAAGTTGTCACCCAAGCCCTGTGATTGCCCCAGTCTACCTAGTGACAAATGTGTTCCCAAGGATGCATGAGGCTCAAATGCCAACAAATGTGTATTCTAAACAACCCTGGATGACTGATAATATCTAAAAACCCAACGTCTAGTGTATGTTACTTCTCCCTTAGTGTTACTCTCTTTACTCCCTCCAACTACTTATGCAGTTTAAAGTGTTCTGCTTATGTACCGCCCCATACCACTTCAAGTAGTCTCTGGGCAGTTTACAATTTAATTACAGTATGCAGGCTATGCATTGCCCCCCCACCACGAGCAAGCTGGGTACTCATTTTACCGACCTCGGAAGGATGAAAGGCTGGGTCAACCATGAGCCTGTTACCTGGGACTGAACCCCAGGTCCTGAGCACATGCAGTGTACGCATTTAACCACTGCACCATGAGGCTCCTGTTTATCAATGCATTTCTTTATTTCCGCCCATCATGAATAGAAAACTGGTTTTCCATATACTTTTGGACTACATCCTTCATTCTTCATTCTAATAGCTAAGGTTGTAGAAACAATTGAAGGGCAAAAGGCACTTTTGTACCCTGGCACAAATACTTATGAGCTTTCCCTTTCTTTCCACTGGTCTAAATCCATTTGATACTCCCAATTACAATAAACCGACTGAATCAATGGGAAATTGCTAAGTCAGTACTTACATAAATTTCATTGATTCAGTAGGTCTACTCACCTCTGGAATAAAATTGGGTTTCGATCATTGTTTCCATAGGCACAATCTGTACAATTGAGCAAATCATAAATCATCACAGCTCCCAACATGTGCTAGCTATAAAATCAAAATTAAAACAATTTGCTGGGAAGGAAAATATTACCGTAATAAAATAATATGTGTGTCTCTCAGAAGAGCACAGTTGCAAAACCATGAGAACTAGACACCTGGAAAATACTATTAGTATTAATTTTTTTGTTTTTGTTTTTCTCACACCTGTGATAGCTTTCAATTTCGTTGTACTATGTACAATGACAATAAAGTATCTATTCTATTATATTGTATTCTATTCTAATTAATTATTTTAAAAGCATATGTGTCTTTCAAGCCAGTAGGCGGGATATATCCCTAACCAGAGCAGAGTTTTGCAGCTGATATAGCATGAAATGAGAGGAAATACTCTGAGAGGCAGAGACAAAAATAAAGGGAATTAGTCATAGACGTAGTCCTTCCCAATGCTCTTGCAGCCCCCATCACAAAAATGTTGTGACTTGTGAGCAAAACTCCATCTTCATGGATACACTATGGAAGAGGGAATGCTTAGGAGCACTTCCATTTAGACAGAACAAGCACTATATTCCCAACTCTGGAAGCTCTACAGTTTTTCTTGACAGCTTTAGCGTGAAAAAGTAATGACTGTTTTAACCCATGTGGAATTGAATACTTTTACTTGTAATAAATAAATGCACATTTAGTTTTCTTGCTTACAGCACCAGAATGAATGTCTAAAACAGATCACTATGCTAGATATGGACATTTATTCTCCATGTAATTATTACTATTTGTATTATATTGCTGATGTCTTTGTCTTAAAGATGTATTTAAATTCACTAAATGGCATATGGAAATCATCTCATAAAAATTAGATGCAGAAACTAGTATTTAAAGAATTGAAATCTGAATGGTCTTCTGACGCACTTTTGAACTTCTGGTACAGGATTTTTTCTTTTTATTATTTTTTAAATTTAATACTTTTAAAAGAGGTCACCTTTAAAACCGCTTCCATTAATCAACAAAATATAAATACCAAGTTTCAAAACACAGAAAAAGTGGATAAGAACAAGAGCCCTTCCACATGGGCATTTGTTCCACTGCTTGATGTGCTGATGGGCCAGATTGGTTCATTCTTTTTTAGAGCATCCATGCATGAACATTGCTGAACACACCAATTTACCCCAACCTGCACCTTTCTGAACCTTTGGTGCATGTTGGACAGCCTCCATTTATTCTATTCCCCATGAGTGTCACTTGGAGTGAACTAAAACTCTGCAGTTCAAAGGTTATTCCTATAAATTTCCACCTCCCTCAAGTGTGAGTTTCAAGTATTCTGAAGCGCTTTATGTCCTGCTCCAGGACATCAGAAGTTCAACGCTTCCCCTGATTGTCTGCAGAAGATCAGGGGAAGTGAAATTATTTACAGTATTATGTCTGCTAGATTGTCACTGATGTGATGAATCACTTCAATTAAATTAGAAAAAAAATCTTCCCTGTGCATGGCTGATCAAAACTGCAGCTGCGAGCAGATTTTCAATCAAATTAGTTGGTCGTACCTCATGATAATCTAGCAGATGTAAAAAATTAAATTCATTTCTCCTGACCCTTCACATTCAATCAAGGGAAGTGTTTAATTGACAGCAGAATGAGTCCAAGGTCAATAAGTCATTTGGAAGGAAGGAGTGTACTGATAGCACATCATTCCTCCCTCTGACCTCAATCGATCCTTTGTGTTCTGATCCAGCCCACACTAAAAGAGCAAGACTGGGCAAGCAACTTCATATTAAAATCCAGCAACATTTACAGTTAAGATCATTTTCATTCACCACCCAATAACCTCACAGACAAGGAAGGAAGGAAGGAAGGAAGGAAGGAAGGAAGGAAGGAAGGAAGGAAGGA
>JAHTLZ010000330.1:36960308-36971713 GCA_023846285.1 Phrynocephalus versicolor
TCTTCTTCTTCTTCTTCTTCTTCTTCTTCTTCTTCTTCTTCTTCTTCATCATCATCATCATCATCATCATCATCATCATCATCATTTATTAACCACACAGCTAACTATGCTGGATTTTGTATTACAAATCACTAGTTGAATGCTTCCCAAGCATTTAGGACTATGTGATGTATCAGTGAATTATGCGAGCAGATCCCAGTAAGGTGGCTTTCTGCAGCTGACTGATGGTGACTTTGTCAACTCCAATTTCTTCCAAATACTTGCTTAGCTCTTTGGGCACTACACCCAGTGTGCCAATTACCACTGGGACCACCTGTACCGGTTTATGCCAGAGTCTCTAAGTTCAGTTTTCAGATCCTGATATCGGGTAATTTTTTCAAGTTGTTTCTTGGTGACTATTTATTATTATTATTATTATTATTATTATTATTATTATTATTATTATTATTATTATTATTATTATTATTATGCATCAGATACTACCTGAGTGGAATGCACGAGACTCAAGGAGTCTAGTTCCACATTCTTCTTTTACTGGTTTCTTGGATTACCGCATCTATGTTTCCCTTCTTCTTAATTATTATGTAGTTCTTGCACACATTCAAAGCCTATTTGATAGTTCTACCCACGTCTGTTTTGCAGCTTTGCACAAACCAACTTGGCTGTATTAAATACAGTACAGTAGGTATAAAGAATGTTCCTGTACCATCAAGTCAAACACTGTATTAGTCTATCGTGGCGTAACTGCTCTTTTTAATACCACTGAATTGTTCCAGTTTTTGCCTCATTCTTCTGTAGCACAGTTTGAATAAGGAATGCATTGAACGCTGCCAAGTTTCTTCATGCTGCTCAAAATAGCTTCCAGCTTGTGGGAGAAGGGGAAAAGGTTTTCGCAGCACCTTTAAGCAGCAGAATTGCTTTTACGGATCACAGGGCACTGTTCTAAGCAGGAAAGATACACAAGGGGTGAACAAGGCCTGGGAGTCAAGCAGTTTGAAAGGAAGAAAGGCATCAAATGGGAAAGAGCAGTGCTTCTGATCAGTAAAGCCTCTCAGGTTGACTGTATATACTCAAGTATAAGCCTAGTTTTTCAGCTCTAATTTTGGGCTGAAAAAAGGGGTCCACGGCTTATATTTGGGTCAATACTTTTAGCCACTGAGGCAAGTTTGGGTCAGCGGCTAAAAGTCATTTTAAACATTGTGCACCACTTCTCCTGACTGCCCCCCCCATGTTTAAAATGACTTTTTAAAAAGTCATCTTAAACATCACACACACACCCAGCTCACAAAGGAGGAGTTGCCAGGCCCTGCTGCATTTCCCACCCTAGGCTTATACCTGAGTCAATAAATTTTCCCCGTTTTGGGGGTTTAAATTAGGGGCCCCGGCTTATACTCGGGTCGAATTGTACTCGAGTATATACGGTACTTAGAACCCCAGACTTCAGCTTGCTGTGGTGCTTGCTTTTAGAATGAAGAGCAGATTAAGACATAGCCATTCTAGGGTCCTAGCTTCTGTCCTTGTTAAGGAAATTCTTGCTCGTGATATGCCAGGTTCCCTGTATGAAAATGCCAGCATTTCTTTATTTCTAGATTACAATTTAGACTGAAACTATTCACAAGCAATACAGAGAACTATGGGTTTTCGTTTTTTTTTTTTTTAAAAATCAATTCCCTCTTTTCAGAGAAGAATTAAAAAGAAGCTTACAGAATGACTCATATCACTTCAGGCTTAATTGGCATCACTTAAAGAGTCTGGGAAATTTCATGCTGGTTGAAAATAAATCTGCTACTATTGCAAATGATTCACAAGTAAAATATTCAAAACTTTGGCCCAGTAAAATAAGGGCAGGTTTTCAACCTGTTTCTGGAAAAATAGAAAGAGAAATATATTAGTTATTATTAAAGGAGCTGTACAAAGAGATTTCCTATCCTCCTCATTCCACTACTCCCACAGCCTACAGCTATGTTTTATCACTTTCCTCAAATATCAGCAGCTCCTTTAAGGTCTGCTAGGTATTTCTGAAAACTAAGCCACCTTAAATTGAAGCATACTAGACCTTCATGCTTAGTTAATAATTAATCAAGTTGGTTCTCCTAAATAGATGTGAGCATTTGGAATTTTCTATATTGAATTTTCTCAATCTCCGCCCACTGCCAGGCAGCAACACTGCTCTCAGAAGCTCAGTACAAAGTATTTGCATCCTGTGCTCACACAACATCAAGGAACCAAAATGCCAAGAGTAAAGGCAGAGAACTGGGAAGAGAGCCAGTAAGTCCCCGTAGGTGACTTGTTCCTCTTTCCAATAATCAGCTGGCTCAGTAGCATCCCCATCACCACTGCCCCCCAAACCCTGCTGCCATGCGCATATGGTATCCTGGGGGATCCTGTTGTGAAATTAGAAGAACTCACACACTGGTTTAGGTTTTAACCCTAAAATTTCAGAGAATGAAATGCTGTTGACTTGGCAACCCTAAAACAATCTATGTTAATGGATACAAGAGATTGGACTTTTAATGAATCTCAGTGGTGCAACTCCCTTCAAAGGTAGGTCAAGTTGGCTCCATATCTATTCCAAGTTTTCAAAACGTAGCCGAAAGGTGTTTCACCATGCCATAGTTTCTTAAATTAGTTTTGGTGAGGTTTTTTTTAAGAGAATGTTTCTTTCTATTATATTCTCTATGTTCTGATTTTTACTTAATACCATTTTATGCACTTTCAAGGACATTCAGGACAAAAAAATAATAATTTATAACTACTGGTAATAAACCAGTGAGACCCAGCTAAGTGTATATGCGACTGCAACCTTTGTTCACCCGATGTTTGGTAAAAAACTAGAAACTGGAAATAATGGCAATGGCGGTCTGCAGTGTGTTAAACCAGACAGATCCTTTTAAATTACTTATTAGATAGTCTGGTGTTACCAATTCTTTATACATGTTTAATCTTCCATGATTAGATAAGTAATGTTAGAAGTGAGATACTAGCCAGCAGGGAAAACGAAATAGCCTTTGTTGCTGTAAATTAAATACACCCTTCAGTATTCAACAAAGTTAATACTTATGCACTGACATAATTATTATTTCTTCTTTCATTCTTATGTTACTCCTAAGAAAGCCATAAGCATTTAGTAAAATAATCCCAACTCTCATCCTGTTCCTCCAAGTACTGTACATGGCTAGACTCCAGATTGAATTGCTGTCCTCAAATGCCTTCCAATGAGCTCTGCCAGATTCTGTAGTTCAGAAGTAATTTAAAAGCAGAAAGCTGTAGCAAATGAGACCTAATGGAAAACAGGGAATGCTTTAGTTCATTCTAGCTGTTTGCAGAAGAGAAATGGAACACCACAAAGGAGGAGGTGGGGGGGAAGAGAAGTGCCAAAACATAGTTCTTTTACCACAGAGGCCTGGATTTAACATTTGAGCTTATTTTGGGAGGAGGGGGGTTAAACCATTGAGATTCATGACAAAACTGCATAATACTTTGCTGCTGTAATTAAAGTTTTACCTTTTAAAATATAATTTCATCTCTCTCTACTCCATGTTATGATTCTTCAACTTGATTTGAACCAAGTTGACTTGGGGCATTTGTTATATGTGTTCCTCCTAGGACTGCAAGCCAGTCACAGATATTATTAATAATCAACATGCAGACTCATGTGCAAACTCTTTAGAAATATTGGTGAGCTGGACCCCTTTAGGCACTTCAAAAAGACATGATCCTGTGAATTCCACAATTCAATTGCACCCCCTGCATTCACAGGTCTTATTTTTGCCTGAAAGAGCTTAGCTAAACAATCCTGAACTGCTCTCAGTATAGAAGGATCGAAGAACAAACACTGTATTCTACTCACAAAAACAGGGAAAACTGGGGGAAAGAGAATGACCTTCAGCATACTAGGTGCAGGGTATTTAATAGAGTAATTTTTATTAAAAGCACTTTACTCATTCTGGAGTTCTAAAGAGATGCTTGCCAAATGAACCCAGCAGATATTAATAAAAAAGTCCCTAAATGTATGTTCAACGAAAGCCACAATTCTGTACTATCTATCTTGTGTGTGAACTGTATCTATTCAATGGATAATATATGTGTCATAAATGGAGCACGATATACAATTTGCATTTCAATGTGTGCCACCAAAGCTCTTACGAAAGAGAGTACAGTGACCCCCCGCCTATTGCGGGGGGTTAGGGACCCAATCCAACCCATGATAATTGAAAATCCGCACTATGCGGATGCAGGTTGGGTCAGGCCTGAGGCACCTAGCTGGGGGCTCTTGTACTCAACCTCAGCCTGGCGCTGCCCCAAACGAGCCTGCGAGCGCCTTCCCAAGCCTTTTGGAGGCCCCAAAAGGGCCTCCCTATGACCCGGAAGTTTACATCACTTCCAGGTGGCCGGAAATCATTTCTGAGGCCTACAACGGGCCTAGAAAGATTTACCGGAAGTCACTTGCTGTTTGCAGAGAGGCCCTTTTGGAGTCTCCAGAAGGCCCAGGAAGGTCCTCACAGGCCCATTTGGGGCAGTGCCAGTCCTGGGGTAAGTAAGAGAGGCCTGTAACAGGCCTTTCCCCCCTTACCCCAGGGGGCCTTTTTTCATATACTGCGGCCCCACAATACAGCGGGACTACAGTATATGAACCACGAATGGGTGGGGGACCACTGTATGAGCAATGGGAGGGAAGGTATTGTGAAGAACAACCAAGATCCAGGAAGCCATTGGCTAAGATGTGGATGGAGGCAACATCAAACCCACCAAAGCAAGGAGTCAGCATCTTGAGATCGGAGCAGGATGAAAGAGAGTTGCTGCCACTTCCCTCAGTGTAGGCATACCACCCATCCTTTTTTTGACCCCTGCACTTTAAGCCTAAAGGGGTGCTGCAAGTGAAGAAACCGAGAGAATCTCTTTCCTTGGTGAAGGCAACCAGAGGGGAAGTTCATGTGAGCATGGTGGAGTTGGGCTCAGAACCCCAGACAGCGAAGGAAACAAGTATGGGACTTGTTGCTGCTAGGTCCATGTTGAACCCCTTTTAATAAACCCTATTTGGCTGCAACCACCAGTGTTGTTATTTATGGAGCAAGCAATTGAGGACAGAGCAGTCCACTGACCCTTGCCCAGGCTGGTAGGGCTCACATGCCATAAGTGGTGCTTATTTACTATGCACTTTCTGGACTCTACAATAAAACCATATCACCAGGACAGAAAAATACATATCAGTTTTTAAAATGAGCCAGTTGTTGACAAATTCAATAGTTATTTTGTTTTATTTACAGACTGCCCAACTTAGTGAGAACACTACTTGGGGCAGTTTACATCATTAAACAAAGAACCCAACCAAGATTATCAGAAAAATCAGAAAACGCAATGCCACTAAAACACAAAAAAGGTGACCTAAGTCTATATGTAGGTCAATAACAGCTCCTTGCCGCAACAGTATCTCATTGCTGTGAAACTCTGTAGCATCTAATTCTAATCTAATATGTTCCCTTCCATTTTTATTTAACAATTCAAAAAGGAAATATAAGAATAAACATAAACAGTAAGTACACAAACAGCCTTGTTCTGAATTACAATTAGACTTCAGCTTTGCCCTTCAGCAGAAAGCTGTGGGCATCAAATATAGCTTTCGCCCTAATCCAAACTAGTTTAAATTGACTTGACTCCATTTCGCTGACTTCAGTTAGCTTTTTATCTTTTCCTAATGCTTAAGTACCAATGAGAGGAAAGTCAATAGTATTTAGTAGACAAATTTAAAATTGTCTGCACTTAGATAGGGTCACGGTTTATGTGGAGCTAATTCCCAAGGCAGGCAGACATGACTAATATTCTGAATAATTAATTCTATTTCTAGCTAATTGTAAATGATTACAGGACCAGAAATGATGCTCAGTTTCTCCATTTATCGAAAAAGAACAGTTATCCCATACATACAACTAGACAATTAGGAGTTGTTCCCTCTAGTCACTGTGTCAATATCCAATACAATTCAAATGCCTGTCTGGGTTTTATTATGAGCAGAAGTAGTTTTTCCACCTTTCTATTTGCAACTGAACCAAGAAATTGACAGAGATGGCAGGTGGCCTAGGCCACAACTAAGCAACCCGAAAAGGGTTTGCCGGCTGTCCCACCCACTAACTGCTAGCTTGGTGCTGACCATACAGGAAGTGGCATTAATATGGTGCAGCAAAGGAGAGACCACTTCATTGTGGTTGACACCTGCCAAATTTGAAACAAATCCTAACCAGCAAGATCTGCATATGCTTTGTTCCCCCATACATCCATCAGTTGCTTCCAGATATGTGGTTGGTCTTTTCCCCTGATGTGCATGTTGTTTGCCAGTTGACAGAGCTGGAAGGAATTTTACCAGGATAGGCATACTGTTCTTTACAGCAAAATATCTCTGTAAATACCTTTGTAGATGTATGCCAAAGCCACAACTAGCATTTGGACTCTGGATAATTACTATTGCTTGAGTGGTACAATAAGACAAAGAGGGTTTTCTGATGGAAGGTAAGTTGACCAACTTCCTAATGGCATCTCAACCAATCAAATCACCGGAAATCCCACGACCAATCAAATGGAAGCAACAGAGGCAGAATGCAGAACTGAGTTTAACTATCAGATGGGACCTAGCTAGGAAGTCGCCAGTCAGGGCTGACTTTAGTCATTAAGAGGGAATGTCACAGAACTCCAGAAGTTCCCACCCCTACTAGTTGGGCACAAAGCCCAGTTTGGTGTCAGGAGTTAATATGAGCTTGCTTCCATCTTATGTCATGCTTCTACCATAGTGCATTCAGCCGTTCAAATAGCTTTTCTACATCAGCAATCAGCTGGTCAGTCACACTGCTGTAAGTAAATCGCCCTGTTTTCAACCCTGATGTATGCAGGCCTGCTTTCTTCCATCTGTATCCTGCTGCAGGCCTAAACACTTGAATGGGCATTACTTGATCAGGGAGATATGGGTACAGGAACAGCACAAAAAACCAAATGAAAGGCGTAACTTTTAGGGTGGGGTGGGGTGGGGTGGGGAAAGATAGAGGAAGAAACGGTGCAATGAAAATGTTTTTAGTTTCAGGAATCCATACGATAAAAAATGTAGAGACCACTTTCGCAGAGGAATTTGGAACTTTTCATTTACCATTACATTTCAGGGTTTGGGAAACACGATCCCCTCATCATAAAACAGTAACAGAGAGAAGATGCATATTAATTGTCAATATTTGATGGAAATACAGTACACAAACATTTTCTAACATCCTGTGTTTCCATTCCCCTTCCTAATGTATGTGCTGCCCCAAGGCAAAGGCTGCATTATAGGAGAGAGAACCTTCGTGTTGCATTAGCCCCCCTTCTGCTTATAAGATAAAATTTCACTTAACCTGTGATGCACTATGCATTTCTCTCTCCCAACACCCAGCAATACTATACTGAGGCTATTAAAATTTTTCAAAGGACGGAGAAATTATCTTTTTGAATTGTGCTTTTTTAGCTTTTTTTAAGCAACTGTCCTTCCTCGCCCAGACTATTCTATTCAAGAGCTCTCCCTAGCTGCTGAAGAGAGTTGGCCCTTTCTACAGGAAAATCCGGGTTTCTGTGAGCTATGAGAAAGTTACTCTGTCTACTAGGCCTTTCTACTAAACTTCTTTTCTAGTTTATGAAGGGAGTGGTTTTTTGGCAGCCAAGTGATATTTTGAGAGTCAATTGGTCTTTTCCACTTGGGCGGCTTAGTCTCCATTTTGCATAAATTATTTGTGGTCACTGCACCACAGTTCAATTAAATCAATATGTACAGTATATTGCTGAAAACCTCTCTATAAATATTACAGCAGGCTACTCCAGTACAGAAGCAAGCTTTTACAAGTTCTCCTTGAATTCTAAAGAGTTTTTGAACATTCAATGAAGTTGCAATCCTAGGAGGGAAAAATGCTCTGGATTAAATCACGCTGAGAAATGAGATTTGCATCAAGTAAACAGTTTTAGGATAGGGCTGTTAAGACTTTTCTTTACACTCACAATATTTATTTTATAAATATTTTATGGTACAAGTCATTGCAGCAAGAGCAGTAACCTCTGGAAAGCAGCAGCTGCTAATGCTTTCATTAAAAAATTCAAAATGAAGATGGAAAGAGGTAAAGAAAAAAAACAGACAGACAGACAGACAGAAGCTAAGGTGTTAATTTAGGACATTTACTTTTTCCTATTAAAATATGCTTGGAACGGCAGTGTACTAAAATTAGTCAGAATAGTAGAAGTTACTACCTACTGAAGTCAGGTATGTCTTCTGCATTACTCACTTACTTGCTACGTCTCTACAGATATCCATTAGCCACTCCAGGTGGGTGGCAGAATAAAAGTGTAAAATTAAAGCAGAATAATTAAAAGTAACATTAATTAAAAGCAACAAAGTTGTTAAATTGAAATATTAGACTGTCTTCCTTTCAGGAGAGGAAGAAGGCAAATTATTAGAAATTCAAATTATAAAATGAGTGCAACTGAACATTTCAAAACATATTTGATCTTATTTTCATTCACAAAGGGCTACAGTATATCAAATTGTCCGTCCCTACCTACAGTGGACCTATAGAATCAATGAGACTTCCATTCATCCAGCGGGTGTCTTTTAAATGGAATGAACTATTCTCCAAATGGTTTAAAAGACCTGGGTTATGAAAAGGTCTTCACCAGATTCCAAATAAGACCCCATAAAGTGACAGTCAGCCTTTCTGGGGAAATCTATTCTATAGCTAGGATGCCACTGCCAAGAATGTTCTTTTCCTAACAGCCAGCCAGCCATCTGATCACATCTGGTGGGCATATACAAAAAAATACTCTCTGATGGAAATTTTACTGTTTGCGTAAAGGAATCTTTCAGGTTAACTTTGTCCCAAACCATCATGGGTTCTAAAGTACAATCAGTTGGGCCCAGACGCCTAGTCCCTGCAGGTAATAAAGCACTAGAACAATATGACCACAGCGCCCAGTCCCTGTTAATATTAACAGGGATTTATTGCAGCAATGGCCATGGCAGTCACACAGACAAGTCCCCGAATTACTCTAACCTGCCACACAGGTTAAAAGGAATGGCAACACTGAGGAATGTCCATCAAATATTTGAGAAGTAACAGGCTTGCCTGAAACATACACAACACAGAACCAAACCTGACAAATGTTTAGCAGTTGAACATTAGCTAGGTAAAGGGGTTCCCCCCCACCATTAAAACTCATAGCTTCCAGAAAAGAAATGTTTCTCCTCAAAATAACACAATAAATATTCAGTTGCTGGAATTGCATGAAATGCCACGAAGGTCAGAAGTCCCGTCTGGAGACATGGCAAGATTTGTTGTTGCCATTTCCAATTATCTTGCAATCAATATTACATGGTACTTCAAAAACCAGCACCTGATGGCTGTGATAAGGCATGCCTTAAAGTATGTTACCAGCTTCAATTTAATCTTCTTCTTTTTTTAAGTTCCCACTAGAACAACTCACATACAAAACGCCAATGGGGCTAATCATAAATCAGATCACAAAATCTCAGAACTGCAGAGGTGGAAGGATCAGTTCTATGGATCACCAAATCCCGGCCCCCCCCCCCCCCGACAAAGAGGCCCTGTGGGGAATCAAGCTCCCACCCTCTGGCTCTGCAGTTATAAATACCTAAACCACTGCATGCAGCAGTCCAACTAGACAAATATGAAGCATTAACAAGTCACAACAGTTTCAGGAATGAGAACCAATACATTTATATTCAATTATTCAACAATTTTTAAATCAAATATTTTGAAAAATATTAGGTCTCTCAATTTGGAGATCCAGGATGGAAATGAAATTAATAAATGTAATTAGCAAGCTTGCCCATTTTTTGTCTATGTCAATATCAGAATCTTAAATGCATGGTTTTATATCCACTTATTCAATTATTATCTCTCAGAGTAATTTATAATTACGTATCTGTGGGCTGATACTGATTTATAGCCACCCTGTCCATTGTTTTCCAGGCATAAAATACTCAAAAGTAATGTAATGCTCCCTCTTTCCGGTGGAACTATGAGACCATGCAGCTTGCCCAAAGTCCCACAGGGAACAGAGCACACAACCCCCACACTAGCTATATTTTGGTGATCCAGGTTACTCAACAAAATCCTGAGAACCACATGTGTACAACATTCTGCCAGCTTATCAGCTAGTCAATATGTTTGGCTTCAACTAAACTATTCTCTTCAGCTAGCTAGCGCATCCACTGGGGAAAAGGTATGAGTTCCTCTACATTGCATGATCAGCATCAAGCTGCTTCCTGAATTTGTGCTGCTCTCAAAACTTTCACAGAAATACTGGTAATCAAGTCAGAATTTAGGAAAGTTTTATGGGTTTTAATTACAACAATCCTTCACCCAGCATGACCAGTGGCTGAGAGATTCTTAAAAGTTTTAGTTCAATTGATATATATATATATCAAGCTATGATAAATCACTAGAAATTAAGATGCTAGAAATTGTTTCTGAAGTACAGAAAAAGCTGTGTTAAGAAATTGCATGCTGCATTCTAGTGTTTATTAATTCAAAGGCACAGATGTAACAAAATTGGCACTAACAGTGTCTAAATCCAGTCTTCGAACAATATCCATCCATTAATAGGTTCCATCAATGAATACAGAGCTTGACAATTACAAACAAGAGTTATTAAGCAGAAAAAGAATTATGACCAGTACGTTTTTATACAGTTCAAAGTACTCACTCACCCCACTAATTTCTAGCATATGTGAACAAATGTTGCTGTTTTATATTAAGCTAAACTTGTTCATACTAGCATCATCTTTCTAGGAAATATGGCAGAAGTCCCTCTCATGCTTATTACCCAACTGTAAGCATATATGTACTACTAAGATCAAACCAGACATTAAGGGGGAAGCATTCTCTACAATCATACCCCCCTCCAAGATTCCTCTGAGGTAAGTAAGCTGCAAAGAATTGCGAAGTAACTCTTAAAGGCTCGTCACTTTGAAAAAAACAAAACATGCCAAAAAGCAACATACAGTACCGTACATAGTCAAGGATAAACATGTGCAAACGCTTTTATCGCTTGGGAGTGACTGTTACATAATATTTAAAAAACACATCATTAAAGTACATCATAAGATTTGTGCCCTCTTGCTCAAAAGGTGATGTTACCATCAGGGTGAGGCTTTGGGTAGTTAGAGACCTCGTCCTTCTGCCCTTGGGCTCCTGTGGCTCACACACAATGAAACCGATTGTGCATAAGTCACACAAGCCACAGAACAGAAGAAAGAAACCTTTATTTTTATTTTTAAATCCCACTAGTGATATCATCACCTTTCTGAAGGTATGACTTGCACAACAGGATTTTGGCCAACTGAAATAAAATTATACTGTAGCTGCTTTTAAAATACTGTA
>JAHTLZ010000330.1:36975942-36985942 GCA_023846285.1 Phrynocephalus versicolor
ACAACAACAACAACAACAACAACAACAACAACAACAACAACAACAACAACGTCTATACCGAATGGCAGCATTTCACTAACAGATCTGTCCCAGATGTTACCCACCGACAAGGGCTGTATACTGTTCCAGGGATCTTTCATGTATAGAACATGTGTTCTAATACCAAGGAACAACTCTTCCCTTTCTGCTAGATACTAGGAAAATCAAATTACTGATTTGGCACATACAATTTATTTCAACATGTCACACTCTTGACCACAGTAACTAGGTTGTTCAGCTCAAACTGCACTGGGGTCATTTGGCTCCCATCTTGTTCCAGCTCACTCTATCTGCATCCACTTGTACATTTCGCAACTTCAGTAGTTTAAGGAGACTTACCTGAGCTAAACAGGAGATACTATGTCTGACTATGTTCCTGCCTAGTTGATCATCCCCCAGTCCACACAACAGAAAGAAATAGAAGCTGCCCTACAACACCTTGGCACCAGTTCCTTTCCCCTAAACAATTTGGAAGTTTATTCTACTACTGAAAGGCAGACAGATAAGGAGATTTCAGATGCAGTTAGATGCATTACTAAGCTAGGAAGAATATAGGAAGATGAAATAAAAAGAGAATTAATGGCATAGATTCCAAGGATCAAGTGAGCAATGTGGCAAGGATCAGAACAGGGAAGGAAAGCCAAGTAGTCTGAGAAGTGTCAATACTTATTGGAATGACAGAGGGTGGACATAACCAAAGGTAAGTTCAAGAAATCACTGTAACTAGGACAAGGTTCAACCAAGCAGAAGATTTAAAGCTCTGATCTTATGGCTAAAGAGAGTCAACACTTTACAAGCACAAGTAAATGACAGGAATTCACTGGAAAGCCTTGCAACAATTAGGATTTAATGATAAGAATGACCAGAGTGACATAAAAACATGATCAAGGGTTAAGTTCACCTTCAAAATTCAAAAGGTATCACCTTGGCAACCATAATTTAAATATTAAATTATTTCTACCCTCTTTGCTTTTCAGACTTTTGGGGTGAGCAGCCAGCAATGCTGGAGTTTATATTACTGACATATGTTTTAGTGAAGGGGCAACAAGTTTCCTCTTTCCCACAACTTTAAAACCCCCTAGTCTCACTCACAGCATACCCCAGAGCACATAAAGAACTCCTAGTTCCCTAAGCTCCTTGCCCTCTGAAGATGCTGGCCACAGAGGCTGATACTTCACATCCCTCTCGCTGCAGTTCGTGGCCCCGCTAGAGACCGGTTCGAAGGAACGTAACCTCACGTCCTTGTGGGGTCAATCCGAGTTCGAAGGAACGTAACCTCATGTCCTTGTGGGGTCAATCCGAGTTCACCCCGACCACGCCCCCTGAACTGCACTCCAAGCGAGGTGAGAGATTCCCCTCCTGGAGCTCGGGAATCTTTTCAATCCACTTCTCGATCCATGTTGAAACGCGATTTCAACACGGAGGCAAGTTCACCTCGGCTCGACGAAGGACGTGAAGTAACCACCAGAGTCTGGTGAAAGATCAGGAAGAAAAAATTCCAGAACACGGCCAAACAGCCCGAAAAACTCACAACAGCTATCAGATCCTGGCCATGAAAGCCTTCAAGAAGGTATGTTGCTTGTAGGTGTCTTGGAGTGTACGCTTGTGCTTTGACAAAAATATGATAAGCTTTGTCAGAGGGGCTGGTATCCCCAGAGATTACTCCTTAACGAGCAGTAGAACTTCAGTACTTCAGCATCCCTCTTCTGCAACTCATGGAAGCTGAGGAGCTGAGGACTACCCTCTCTCTTGGAAGAGGCTCAAGGGATTCTTCCATGGCTTATATCTTGCCATCTTTAAACTAATGCTGACAGGGTTTATATTGTTACCTACCTCAAGAAATCAGTTACTTCTTATTGCAACTACACAGTTGTTCTGTTATCAAAGCAGCACCTCATTGTACCTTTACCTAGCTCTTATCCTTCCTCCTTTATTCAGGATGTTTCCTGGGAAATGACCATACAGTGTCAGCAATAATCAATGTTGTGTTGCTCCTCTATACTAGTTTTTTATTCCACTGCCATCCATATGTTTGGAAAACATACCTTTAGGATATCAAGAAAAGGATCTATATAGCAATCACATGGCAGATTGCACCTCTATGCCAAGTTCCATAACAATGTTTCTGGGGATGATTCTCTGATATGCCAAGGGGTGGGGTGGAGTGGGGAGAATCATGTTCTTTACTAGCTGTTCTGGCACATTAGAAGTATGCTACAAATGCTAGATGCCCTAAGTACATCCAATCTTGCCTGATTTTGGAAGCTAAGCAGGGACGGCCCTGGTTAGTACTTGGATGGGAGACCACCAGGGAATACCAAGTGCTGTAGGCGCCTGGAGTAGGAACTGGCAAGCCACTCCAGTATTCCCGCCAAGAAAACTCCATGGACATGGGGTCACGAAGAGTCGGTCACGACTGTAACGACACAACGCACACACACAAATGCATATTTGAGGATGAGTTTTAAGGGCTGACTAAAACAACCACTGTCTGTCAGAGTAAACAAGGCTGGCTAACGAAATTTGGCTTGGTTTAGTCACATGTTTGTTTGGCAAACAGAACTGCTTCAGAAAACAACAACAACAACAACAACAACAACAACAACAACAACAACAACAACAACAACAACAACAACAACAACAACAACTCTGTGGAGTAAACTAACTAGTTTCACAGATGATGTGATGATGTTAATGTCCAAATGTCACTTTGGAATAAAACTGCTGAGTTTACACTACCACTGTGATTTCTGAAAGATACCATATACTTTTCTCCTCATATATAATCAGCAAGGACATGAAGATCAGATACTAACTGGTTGAAAGGGTATGAAGATCAGATATTAAATGAAGTCTGGAACCTATTAACCAAAGCCAAGAATTTTCCTACAGATCTGTTCCAAATACTGCTATAAAATGTAAATGCTTCAGCATGATCCATTCAAGAGTACTGAGGGAGGGTACCATTGACAACTGGATTATTTATCCAACTTGTTTTCATAGAACTCTTCACTTCCAGCCTTGCAGTTAACCAAAGACAAAGCATTTAACACTCATTTTTCAGGGAACATGTATACAGTATATTCTTCTCTTTTATATTCAGTTTGCTTTTAATACTTACAGTAATCATTCATAAAAACTAAACAACCAATGCAACTAACAGAATCACCAACAGCAAGAATAAAATCAAAGAACAAAGTCTATTCAAATATCTAACAAAGCTTTACACAGGGTCCAGGAAACTGAGCCTGGTTAGCCTCCTTAAGGTGCCAAATAAAATAAACATTATTCCACCACACACACAATGAAACCACCATTTCAATGGGAGATGGCCACAGAACAGTATTATGTCATGGCCCTACTATTACAATCAGCACACACACACACACACACACACACACACACACACACACACATTGTAAAGAAGTAACCACAACCAAAGATACCCCAACCAGAAGATGATCCACTGAGTCATCAGGGATTTCATGAGTCAACTCCTCTGTAAGTTCTACTGATTCAATTGGCCTACTCAAGTTATAAACCCCTGCACAATCTCAGGAATTATCAACAACAACTCAGAAATTCCTTCAATTGTGCCAATAAATGAATTAACAGTCAACAGATCATCTAGCTTAGTCTTGGTTTGTTAGAACAGGCAAACCTCATTTCCAGATCACACAGAGCCCAACTACCAACATCTCAGTTTATCTAAATGCTTCTTTACTCGATTCTATCCAATAACACAACCCACAGAGGACTACTGCCACCAACACAACTAATACGCATCCAAATAAATCAGAAGTAGGAGCAGTTCCTCACCATCAAGCAGGCAAAGACCTCGTTTTTCTTTTCAGGCAAAGCCTGCCCTCACTAAGTAGGTGCCTGTTATGTTATTTTTAGATTGATTGTTATGCATTACTGCTTGGAATGGATTTGTAGTACAGTACCTGTGTTTTCCAGTGTGTGTGTGTGTGTGTGTGTGTGTAATCTATTTCTCAGAGTGGCATTTTTTCTATATTCTACTTATTGTTCTTAGCTTTAATATTGTCTTTTTAATAATGTAAGATCCACACTCAATATTCTTAGCTTTAAATATTGTCCTTCAGTGTGGTAAGTTATCTTGGGTCCTTTTCAAGGAGAAAGGTGGGGTAAAAATAAAATAAAATAAAATGGATGGGACCAGACTCCAAACTGCTGGACGTCTTACCCTAAGAATGCACTCAGATATAGATGCTATATTCTACAAGGGAAATGGGACAAATGTTACCCTTCCCAAAATGGTCTGTGACTCATACCAAGGCTTCAGGAGACCCATAGAAAAACAAAACACTACAGTGTCTCCAACCCCAAACTACCTAGAGGACTGGATGACTATAATCAATGGTACCAGAACTGACTAAAGGTCTAGACCAGTGGTTCCCAACCTTGGATCTGCAGATGTTATTGGATTGCCATTCCCAGAAAACCTGGCCAGTACAGCTAGTGGTGAAGGCTTCTGAGAGTTTTAGTCCAAGAACAACTGTGGATTGAAGACTGGAAACTATTGGTCTAGAAAGACTACAAATATTGCTCCCCAAACTGAGACTATCACCTTTAATGAAGAACTCTCAATCCCAGATGTTGTCTAGAAGGTAGTATGGTGTTCACCTTGATTTATGAATATTTGTTATTTTAAAATGCTGGGGGGGGGATCTTGTTTGCATACTCCAAGAGGAGTTGTGGGTGGAGTCATCAGATATATATATACCCGTGCAAACACTGGGAGAGCCAGATAGGGCCTAGCAGATTTAGAAGTACAGACTGAGCGATGTAAAGATGTGTTGTGGTTTAACTAGAAGACTATGTTATGTGACCATTATAAAATTAATATCTTAAATTAATAACAAAAAGCATGTACAACTTTATTCTTTGTGGTACAATAAACCATCCTTATTTGTTTTGAAGGAAAAGTCTGTGATACTCCATGATTTGAAATACTACAATTGATCCTAATAATAAATAAGTTAAATGGTGGCAGCAGAATTGTATGTGTACACAATAGGCAGCTTATAACATGTCTAACAGATTTAGCTTTATATACAAGTCAGAATCACAAGTAAAAGCAAACGTACAGTATATATTTTCCATCTTAAAATGCTATTCTCAAAGACTTACAAATCTCTCAGTGCTATTAGCCTTAGCCATCAAACACGTAGAGCTGCCTAGATGCCTTAAGTCTGTGAAGATTCTCAGTCATCCAGGTGAGTTTATCTGGAAGTTGAGTCATGGCTACTGGACTTCTTTTTTGAGAGATAGAAACGTTTCACTGTTCATCCAAACAGCTTCATCGGTCTGAATACAGCTAGTGCAAATCCTCCATCTTATAGGCAGCTTTGACCTCTGTCACCCTGGCCTGAATTAGGCTCATAAGATGAACAATGGCCTAAATAGGCTCGTTAGGGAGACAATAGTATCCTTAGCCTTAAGGTGAACAATGGCCTAAGGTGCTGAAACCTATCAAGAATGGGTCATTAGCTAGGTACTTTGGAAAGCACAGCCTGATAAGTAGCAGATAGACTATGCTGGAGCCCACCACCTCTGTTGAGGGAGGGGTTTTCAATGCTCACATGAATGGCCTCCCTTACTCCTCTTTCAAACCACCTCTCTTCTTTGTCTAATATGTATACATCCTCATCTTTGAAAGAGTGCCCTTTGTCCTTCAAATGGAGGTGTACTGCTGATTCTGGTCCTGAGCTGTTGCCCCTCCTATGTTGGGCCATCCTTCTGTTTAATGGCTGTTTAGTTTCTCCAATGTAGAGGTCTGAACACTCTCGATGCATTGGACCACATATACTATATTGCTCCTTTTATGGTATGGTTAAGGCTAGATGCCTTAAGCACATCTGCCTGATTTCAGAAGCTAAGCAGGGTCAGGCCTGGCTAGTACAGTACTTGGATGGGTGACCACCAGGGAATACCAGGTACTGTAGGCTCCTGGAGTAGGAACTGGCAAGCCACTCCAGTATTCCTGCCAAGAAAGCTAGATGGACATGGAGTCACAAAGGGTTGATCATGACTGTAACGATGCAACAACAACAACAAACATGTAAACAAAGTTGTGGTATCTTCCAGCTGACAGATAACAACTGTCTAATTAGTTAAATACATGCTAAGGCAAGCTTTTATTGGAATGAACAGTCTTCTTATGTTAAGGTAACTCAGTTTTTAACAATATGTTAAATGTGGTGTCAAGCTCAACCCTTAAAAATGTTTTTGGGGTTCAGCATACATTAATCATCTCATGCCTGAGCAAGCAATTTCCTTCGTTAGAAAACAAAAATTCACTCTGAAGCTTTCAGGATTCTGGCCTTATTGCATGGCCACATTTGACATTTCTTTATCAATTCCATTGTTTCATAGTGCAATTTCTTGAATATAAGATGCAGAATAATCAGGTATTCTAAATCTACTTTTGTATAACAAAGAATGTGAACAAACATGAACAAATGTGCTGATTATTATTGCACATTATTTATACAAAACATTCAGTTGTGCCACTAATCGTGTAGAAACAGGTAGGCAGCTATGTATTTTAAGTCACGCATTATGGTTTTTATACTGCTCTTTGTATTTATTTATTTATTTATTTATTTATTTATTTATTTATTTATTTATTTATTTATTATACCAGCCATCTGGCAGCCAGGCCACTCTTTCCACTTTCCTTGCAAGGCAGTCAGATCACCAAATATGAGTTACATTAGGGTGAACTGTACTTGAATGAAATGTTATCTGGCTGATCTGGGATTTGTATCAGGGTCCTCCTCAGCCTAGATGTCCATGCATATACAGTACTTTTTATTCTCAGTCACATTAGATATGCATATACGGTATAGCTAGCACTGACAATTGAATATTCCAATCCTCAGCTTTTGCCTTGCAAAATACATGGCTTCTGCTCTTATAATGACAATACTGTATAGGTTCTTTTATGATACTGCTGAAAATGTACTATGCATAGGAAGCTAGGTCCTCAAGGAAAACCCCTTAGGGGCAAGGGGGGGTGGAATAATATTCTGTACCATTAAGAATTTGTATTTTCTGCTGAAATATTTGCTGAACATATTCTAACCATAGAAAATTATATGCCAGAAAAAGACCTTGAAGGTCAGCCTTGGCAACAATTAAAAGTAATGGAAAGTATTCATCCCTAAGGCAGAGTCACAATATCTTGCATGCTGTATATTTTATTAGCTTTCACTTTTTAATTATTCATTGAAGCCTGTTATATTCCATACAGCAACCTCGGGTTCTTCAGATTTCCATTTTCAAATGCTTTTTTCAGTTCAAGGGCGTACATCTGTACAGTCTTGCTATTTGCTAAATATAATATAAGTGAAGGGAGAAAAAAATAACTACAGGTTCATTAGTCACTCACTCTTGCTTTTACTTGAGCCTGGCCCATCTCAGATCTTCTCAACAGAACCAATAAAGAGACATTGTGAGCCCACATTTATCAACTGGGTAACACCAAGAAAACACATCCATTTTTCACAAGCTCCTCTTTGCCAACCAGGGTCATTTTTTATTCTTCTCTCATTTGCTGTAGCAGCTCACACAAGCACTTTAAAAAAAAAGAAAGAAACTCACTGAATTCAAGATAGGAGGTAGCTTTGTAAAATAACATTTGTGTTTAGCTGCTGTTTGTAGCAACACAACAAGCAAGTAAAATAAATTTAGAAGATTTAAGGGGGGGAGAAAGAAGCTGTTTGGACTTGCGATTGATGCTATCTGCACATTTTAATTTGCCTCAATGTAAAACATGTATCATGTAATTGGAGAGTCAAATCAAGTGGTGCAATATTTAATTCAATCAATTGCATCATGTGAGATTTCCTCATACATACAACAGAAGTACACATTCAAACACTGCTGCTAATTTTTTAATTCTTTTCTTTAATATTTCAATATTGAAATATTTTCAGTACTGTATTATACTGTTTTCACTCCACTGACAGCCTATTAGTTCACGTATGCAATGACAAAGCAAAACTATAAGAAATTTTGTCTCTAACCAAAAGGGGAATTCACCTGGCAGAGCTATTGGTTTGTTAATTATCTCCACTCTGGATTGTGCAGCATCTCACTACTGCCACTTCCTCTTTCTTTCACTCACCCACACCACACTCAATAGCCAGAATCCTACTAGGGATCTATTCTTACACCTGTATCAATTGCACCATTAATTGCCACTTGTTAATGAAATCCTGATTCCATTTTCAGGATTTTGCTCAATAACAGGATGAGCGCATCTCCCGAAATGCAACATGTTCCTTGTTAAAGAATAACGGTTTGATAATGTGGCTTACATGATCTTTTTTTGCAAGCACAAATCACCAGTTCGATTCTGGCCAATAATTTACAAGAACTGTAGTAAAGATACAATAATCTCTCTAAAGCATCACCACAAAATGTTTATGATGAGTACGGTATAGCTCAGATTAGGAGTACCCCAAGAATGGAAACAGAGATAACCACTAGTTTATTAAAAAAACAACAAAACAACAACAACACGAACATGGTAAATCTATCACTGAGAATGAAGTGGGAAGGCAAGTTTCAGATTGAAGCAGGCTAAGAAGGAATCTGAATTAGTGAAGTTTGTTCAGTGGACTACTGAAGATTCCAAGACGTTACTGCTGCTGAATGTTAAACAAATTAATGGTGGCCTCCCAGAAAGGCCCTGGCCAGTGAACAGGGACTTTTCTTGGCATGAAGTTGGACATAAAATGTGCAGTTGGGAAATGATAGACATGCAGTTGGAGAAATCCAGGAAAAAGAACAGACAAACCAAGAACATGTGCATCTCTAAAACAAAGGGCAGCATCATGCAACACAATGCATATAAGGGCTAAATTTAAAAAAAAAAAAGCCTGTTTCCACATTTACATCAAAATGCACCCTCTGTTCTTCATTACCATCAGTACTGGAAATCTGCAGGCCCTACAGTATAACAAATACAGAGACAACCACTCAGCTTGCAGATTTGTGATCAGTTCTCAGGATGTGGGGAGGACATCTAACAGGACATTTTTGAAGCTGGAAAAGCTCCTTTTAAAAGAATGCATCAGTTAGACTCCCAACAGGTGATAATATAAGCAGCTGTTTGGAGAGATTGAGTCCAGCTCGAAATAAGACCTGGAAATAGTAGTAAGAGACTAAGTTAACTGGGGGACAAAGCACAGTAAGGGTCCTGGGTGCTGATTCGTTAGGGATTGGAATTGCCAGTATATTTCTGTGACTATTTAATGTTGAAATAGGGATTGAATCGCACATTCTTTCAAGAAACACACACTCAACACTCCCCTCACAGCAAAATTTTTCTTCACACGATTACTCATGCACAGAATGGCATCTTCTCTGAACAGTATTCAAATATACCATTACTCTGAGCAATATGTCTGTGAAGATTTTCAGTCAACCAGGTGAGACTCAGGGCCGTCTTAAGGATATGTGGAGCCGTGGTTCGAAGATCCCTCTGGCACCCCCCCGTTTCCCGTCCCAACCTCCCCTCCCTCAGCAGCCAGCCAGCCAGCCAGCGACCACAGCCCGTCGCCGCGCGCACACCCTCCCCCCTCCCCTTTTGCCCCGGCCTCCCTTGCGCTCTCCTCCTGCCCTCCCGCCCAGAGGCAAGTTAATGGGGAATAAAGAGGCTGGAGTCCGCGGCAAGTGCCTGCTCCTTACAAATAAGCCTCTGGGCGGCTTCTCCCGCACTCGCGCTCTCCCTCTCTGCACCCCCCCGGAGGAGGAGGAGGAGGAGGAGGAGGAGGAGGAGGAGGGGTGGCAAAATGTGGCCGCGCTGGAAGAGGAGGAGGAGGAGGAAAGGGGGAGGAAGGGGGAGGGGATTCGCGTGAGGGGGCAGAGAAGCAGTGGCCCGTGCGCGCCTCTTGTTCCCGGTGTAATTTGCAGCCAATCATCAGGA
>JAHTLZ010000330.1:36988028-37010145 GCA_023846285.1 Phrynocephalus versicolor
GTAGTAGTAGTAGTAGTAGTAGTAGTAGTAGTAGTAGTAGTAGTAGTAGTAGTAGTAGTAGTAGTAGTAGTCCTTCAGCAGATGATAGATAGTAGAAAATGATAAAGGCCGAACAGTATTACAAATTGCAAGGCAAAATCAACCTTCATTAATGAAAGACCTACAGCTCCAAGATGTTTGGGTTGAGAAACCATTACATGGACAGCAGCCCAGTTATCTGAATAAAAACACTAAGCAACAATATAACCTGTGGCTTAAATTAGGCTGTCTCCGGATTCAAATTGATGGATTTAGATGTCCAATCTAGGATCAAGTTATTTATATATGGTACTACCAAAAATAATTATGAAGCAAGGTACAAATGATGTGCATGGGCCGGTCATGAAACCCCCCAAAAATCATCATATCAAAGACCGATGCCGTAAACTAATGGACTACACGTGGATTATAATAGATTACATGTGCAGGCATAACCAAATAGGAAAGATTATTTTTCATCAGAGGGCTAAATCTTACAAACTACTCATGACTTTTCCTCCATATTATAAATCCCAGCACTCTCCAGATTTAGAAAATGAAACTTCAATACTCTCTAAGGGGAAAGGTCAAGGTACAAATTAATCGGGAGCTGGTTCAGATTTTTTTTACTTTTTTTTTTAACCAAGATCACATTTCTCTTGTTGATGTATATGTCCTTATGGAAATCCATATCTTGCCTCCATGTGGTAAGAAGATGGAAAGGGAGAGAAGTGTGTCCCAGCCTTCCACTCAGTGAAGGTTTCTCTCAGACTTGGGGAGGTTCAGTAAATGGTGACAGCTATTGCTCACAATGATGACCAGCCACTCAGATTGCTCCAATGGTTGGGAGCTCCATAGAGCCAAGAGGGAAGATGTAGTCCATGCTCCAGTGAGGGGGAGTTTCCAGGAGGTGGTTGGAAGAGCGAGAATCATGAGTTTTACTGCAATGGCAGAGAAGACAGCAAAAGCAGCCTTCCCCATCTCCTTGAACGTTTAATCTTTTTTCAAGAGTTTTGAATGTGCATAGTACTAGATCTATGCAGCAATGAAATAGAAACAGAATAGGAAGAGTTGGGACTACACGGTATATCCTTCAGTCCAAAACCTCTTGTACTTGGCACCAATTTCGGCAAACCGACAGACACTATTTACTCCGACACAGGCATTTACACATGCCAAAACAAATGTTCAAAGTGTGACCAGAATCAACTTAAAATAAACAACCCCCTTGTGGGTGTTTAAAAAACCTTGCTTTTTGACCAAAAAATAAAAATAAAGAAATTGTGCACTTAGCTGTACATTGTGTAGGTGGATATGTTTAAATCAATTTCAAGCATGCGAAACCTGATGCAAAAGCTGGAGTATTACAATGTCCACCCAAGTCTAAGTATCAGGGATAAAGCAGTTGGACTTAATAAGATGGGTATTATACTTCTGGATTAACTACTAAGAAAACCCTACCTTAAAGAAATGGGAGTCCACCAACAAGCAACCACAAAAGCACAGAGAGTATAAAATTTGCAAAGTTGCAAACATAAAGCCAAGAATTTTAAAAAATATGGAAGTAAGACTAGGTCATCCCTATCCCAACACTAATTTTCAGCAAATTGAATCATTTCAAAATACTGTATCTCGTTACGAATTTAAAACAATTTCCTTGCCTTCTGAAGATGCCAGCCACAGAGTCTGGTGAAATGTCAGGAAGAAAAACTTTTCGGGCCAAACTCACAACAACTATCAGTTGCTAATCTACTTCTTTCTTGAAATCAGTAAGTTTGCAAATATGTCACCTCAACAGCAATTTTTTGGGCTTACTTCCTTTGGTTCACCATCAAGCACCAACAATGGTGAGGACTATTATAGCAACAGCAACAGCAAAAGCAACAGGAACAAAAGAGAAAAGTTTATGAAATAAGGGAAACCTAATGGGAAAACTGAGTTAATTATGTGATGAGAATGATGGCAGAATAAAGTATACTACAGCGAATACCTTAAATCATTCAGGGGAAATGTGATAATGCAAATACCGAAGAAAGAAACCAAAGGGCTTATCCTTATGACTCAAGAGCAAGCACTCTGTACCAATGCAGTTAAAACTGTGATTGAGAAAATATATGACAATAAATACTGGTTGTGTAAAGAAGGAAAAGAAATAGTGGACACCTTATCTGTGTTTGCAAGACGGTTGTACAAATAGATTATTTGGAAAGGCACAATAAAGTTGCGGCACAGGTGCACTAGAATATTTGTAACAAATATAACAGTGACAAAAAAAATCGTGGTGGGATCACAAAACTGAAAGAACTGTCAGAAACAGAGAAGTTAAAATATTACGGGACTTCCAGATTCAAAGTGATAACCATCTGCCTCACAAACACCTAGTTTAATAAGTGTTAACAGAAACAGATCTGGATAGAAGTTGTGGTTGTTATCTAGGGATGCTAGAATAAAAAAGAAGGACTCTGTAAAGATTTCTATGTACAAAAGTTATTAATTAATATCAAGAGATTGTTTTAGTTTGGCGCTTTGCTAAAACATCCAGAAACCAGTATTTCTAATTTAGGTACAAATGAGATCATACTATATCAACTGCAGAAGGCTGTCTCACTTGGAACAGTACATATGTTAAGGAAAGGTCATTGTGAATGATAATGGAAACTGAATCCAGATATCATTGATAGGTCAGTGGTATCGAACCTTCGGCACTCCAGATGTTTTGGACCAGAACTCCCAGAATCCTTTATCATTGGGAATCTAGGCTTAGAATTCAGGGAGTTGTGGTCCTAAACATCTGGAGTGCCGAAGGTTCGCCACCACTGAGATAGGCTATGTAGAATACAGAAATACAGCTATAATAATACTTATGTACCATTAAGCAATTTTCGAGGAACAGTAACCAGCACTATGATTTACCAGTACAGTACTTCCTTCTTGGGGTACTCTGGGATTGTGCAGATTGTCCACATGGCAACATGTACTCCCTCCAACCATACAAACTCCATGTGATCTTAGCAGATTACTATCTCAAAGGACACAGTGAAGAATCAAACTCCCAGCTCCTGGCTTCACAGGAGTTAAGTACGCCAATTGCAAAGGATAGAGAATTAGTAAGTTATAAAGCCCTCTGTGATATAAGTGAATTCATTTATCGTTCCAGCTAACACATATTTACATTAATATGAAACCAATACAGTACTTCAAAGCCTTCCACATATTAGTCAAAAGAAAGCATACACCCAACGGTTTGTATAACATAAAATCTGTACAACATAAAAAAATCCGGAGACAGGGGAAATTTGCTTAACAGAATTGCCTATCAGGTGAATCTGTACAACATAAAAATGGTCGCAATTAGGGATTACTCTGTTTTCAATGCATTCCTATGGGAAATTTGTATAAAAGAAAATTTGCTTAACAGAATTTCATTTGGAAAGAATTAATTCCTTTATAAAAAGTACTACTGTATTTTGTAAGTTGCCATCAATTTACAGGGCCAATATAGGAAAGATCATGTACGTCATTCATAGTGAGGATATATTTTGAGGATTTCACATGAAAGCAAAGTGTTCTGCTTATATACTGCCCCATAGTGCTTCAAGCACTCTCTAGGCAGTTTACAATTTATTTATGCAAGCTATACATTCCACCCCGCCCCAAGCAAGCTGGGTACTCATCTTACTCACCTTGGAAGAATAGAAGGCTGAGTGAACCTTGAGCCAGCTACCTGGGAATGAACCCCAGGTCATGTGCACAGTTATAGCTTCAGTACAGCAGTTTAACCACTACGCCACGAGGCTCAAACTCACATGAAAACGTAAGTCCAGTGAGAAAAAGAACTGTGCATGAGAGAATGAATATTTCATTGGCTATGATTAATCTTACCAACTGTTTCTAGGAAACCCTACCTTACATTTACTTCCAATTGTGGAGAAATCAGTTACTTTAGTCTGATCAGCCCTGCTCTTGTTTTGGTAGATTTCTGTTTCACTTTTATCAGATCTTGCTGTAGAATGCTTTGAACAGTTTTGAACAGAAACATGTTTTATTTCCTTTAATATTATAATGAGCATTCTCAGATTAATGATTAGCATGGAATTAATTAGATGTTTAATTGGGAACTAAAATGTGGGCTTTTGATTAAGGATATCCTGTGGGGAAAAAACAGCTCAAGACTGATATTGTTGTTGTAAATGATAGAAATGTATCTTTCTAAGTCAATCTCTTTAATTCTATGCTATAATTAAAAGAACATTCATAAAAGAAAAAGGTCTTTCTAGAAGTACCCAACATTATATACTATGTTGTGTTTGAGCCCCCACCCCACCCCCCCAGAGCTTTTCAGAAACCAGAGTGACGGCAAAGAAACTTTTATTTTATAAATTTCCTTTTCTTTCTTTTAGTACTATACGGCACCTTAGATCCTTTAGGAGAAAAGCAACATATAAATATTTAAAATAAATAAATAAATATTTATTTATTTTAAATATTTTATAGCATTTACAGCTTCGTACCTTATCGTTTTAAAATTTACCCTCTCTCTATTTGTTTACAACCCACTCTGCCATTGTTAGCTAATGTTAAGATAGCACAAGTACACTGATAGCATGTCTATACAAGACAGCAATATACAGTATACTATATACTCTAGGGCAGTGATAGCAAACCTTTGAGAGACCGAGTGCCCAAACTGCAATTCAAAACCCAGTAATTTTTTTTGCACAAAGTGCCAATACAGTCATTTAGCCTGTATACAGGTGGCTATGAAGGGGCAATGTCAGGTGCCCACAGAAAGGGCTCCGAGTGCCACCTTTGGCAACCGTGCCATAGGTTCGCCATCACTGCTCTAGGGTAACCTACCCCATATGATACACTCTGGAAACACTTGACGGCAACTCTCATCATTCACAGCCATTCTTTACATAAACACATTGTCATTTATCTGCAAGATGTAAAGAATAAAAAAGGCAATACCAATCACCAAATACATAAAAAGATAGCAGAATGTGTTTGTTCACCCTGAAAGACAAGACAAGACCTGAATAGCAGGAATGTGCTCTAAGTCAAATAGTCAGAAGGGAAAAATCTGTCACTTCAGTATAGGAAGAAAGCAACTCGTCATAACTACTTTGGAAGTCTTGAAGTCAAGATTAGACAAGTACTTAAATCAACAACTTGAATTCTATGCTATTAAATTAAGGACATTCATAGAAGAAAAATATGTCCTCTCTCCTCTAGCTCCCAACACTATGTATGATATTATTCTTGAGGAGAAATCAACCAATATATAAGTCCTGGGGTCAGTACTAGATGGGAATCTATTTTGGAGTGTGATTTTGTGAGGAAGTGGCATACTGCATAGCAGGAAATAGATTCTCAAATTGAGAGCAAGCCATTTCCAACTATTCATTTCTGCGATTCCACCACAGGGAATCGGGACGAAAGAATCTGATGAAGTGAAATTTTTACTAACACTTGAAAGACAAAAATTTGTTCAGTGAAAAGTGCTACTGTGCTGCATAAGACTACCAATCTCTCCCTCTCTATTGAATATAATGCCCACTCAAGCAATTTGTACGTGTGTCCTTTTTATTTAGATATTAATATAATATAAGGGAGGGGTCAGTGAGTGTACTCCACTCTATTCGTACCTTTAGTCCACACACTTCCTGCTACTTTTTTGGGGGGAGGGGGTTATACTAAATATAAAACAAGATACCATCCCTTCCAGAACTCAAAATGTTTCCCTTTCCTTAAAAAAAACAAAGATAGATGAATGAGCGCAACATCAAATCTGCATCGGTAACAAAGTGTGGTACAATTTTGATGCTAGAATATATTTTGGAGCCATGTTAACAGCAAGAACTGCCAACACATTTCCTATTACATTGCCTGATTTTGAAATGCAAAAAAGGAAAACACTCCAAATGCAAAGAACAGCTGTCTTTCCAGAAGAAGGAGAGAATGATGAGCAACTCCTTTGCACCTAATCTCAACTGGCCATATCCAAGGTAGAAGGAAAAGAAAATCTAGCACAACAGATGGCAAAGTGCTTGTACATTTACAGTAAAGTTCTATACAAGTCTGCTAGAAAGTGACTTCCACTCATTTCAGTGGACCATACTCCCAGGCAAGCATGTCTAAGATTATACCTACTAGACATACAGTAAGGTAGCAGTCCTTATGCACACTTATTTTATTGACTGAGCCTTTCAACCGTACAATGACTGGAGTTTTCTGAACCGTGTAACCCACAGTAAAAACATAAAATACAAACAACATCATTCAAGATAAAACCAGCAGAAAAATTAATTTAAAAAAATGTTGCAATACATAAAAGTAAACCAGCAGCAAAACAAAACAGTGGAATGATTTCAAAGCACTAAAAGTACGGTAATTCTTAAAATGCCAGTGAAAAGCACAGTAACTTGACACCAAAAAGATGAAAACATAAGTGCCACCAAATGACCATATTTGAGGCAGGCACATCACAGTCATGGAGGCACTATAGAAAAAGTCTGCCTTTCCACCTCTGGCACCTAGGCCTGCAAAAAGGAACCAGAAGTAGATCCTACTGAACTCAGTGGAACTTACCTCTGGCTAGAAACTGCAGGGCTAATTAGATTAATTTAATTAAATGTTAAGAGCGATCATATTCTCCTCAGATGTCTGCTATACTCTTCAGATCACCATCACGTTTAATAAATTAAAATCTGTCTTTTATCTAGCATTTCCTTTAATGAACAAGGTTGTTCTTGTTTGCTTTATGGATAAAGAATTCCCCTCCAACCATCAACTGAAGAAAAACTGCGTACCATAAATGAGGCCTCCGGTGGGTGGTGGGATTATAATTTTTCAATAAATCATGGAAACTCACCCTGTAGTACTGAGAAGATGGATGAACTTATGACAAACACGATACAGCCAAGAAAATGCTTCTGATAATGAATGTGAACTAGGTCACTAAATCAGAGGCTGTGGTTTAGATATCTGGCTGTGGAGTCTGAGGTTGGGAGTCAGAATTCCCACTCCACCGCCTAGAAAAAGGGCCAGCATGTGTAGTCATGGGCAAGTTGCAGAGATCAAGGACGTCCCAGAAAAAGGGAACGGGAAACCACTTCTAAGCACTTTTCGCCTGGAAAATCCCGGAAGGGTTACCAGAAGTCAGAATAGAACTGATGTCACATCATTATTAATAAACTATGTTTTAAAGACAGTAAGACCTCCTTATCCACAGGATCAGTATCCACTGATTTACTTATCTACAGTCTGAAAGTATTCAAGACTAAAATAGTAAAAAAAAAAAACAACCAGAAAAAACTATTTTCACATGTTTCATCAGAACCAGCCATTAGAGCAGTGTTGGCAAACCTAGGGCACGGGTGCCAAAGGTAGCACTCGGAGCTCTTTTTGTGGACACCCAACATCGCCCCTTCAAAGCCACCTGTATTCAGATTAAATTGCTGTATTGGCACTTGGCAAAAAAGTAGTGGGTTTTGAATCACAGTTTGGGCACTCGGTCTCTAAAAGGTTCACCATCATTGCATAGAGCAGTGTTGGCGAACCTATGGCACAGGTGCCAATGGTGGCACTCAGAGCCCTTTCTCTGGGCACCCGACATCGCCCCTTCACAGCCACCTGTATTGAGGTTAAACTGCTGTATTGGTAGTTTGTGGAAAATTATTGGGTTTTGAATCGCAGTTTGGGCACTCAGTCTCTAAAAGGTTTGCCATCACTGGCATAGAGGGTGGCAAAGACCATGCTATTAATAGAGAAATAAACATAGCATGGTCTTTTGTACCATTTGGTGGTCAGTTCTGGTAATGTATGTGAAAACAAGTTTTTTTCTGTTTTCCACCCTCCCTTTACATTGTTTATTTATTTATTTATTTTGTTTATTCCATTTGTATCCCACTCATTTAGCCAAAGGCTACTGGAGTAGGAACTGGCAAGCCAGTCCAGTATTCCTGCCAAGAACACTCCATGGGCATGGGTCATGAAGAGTCGGTCACGACTGTAATGACACAACAACAACAACTCTGGGCGGGGAACAACAATATAATAAGCATAAACATGATACAACCGTAAAAATAATCTTAAACAATATAAACATTAACAAAAATGAAGAGCCATAACAATAAACTAAAACTAAAACTGAACAAAAGATGAAAAGCAAACTGAAAAAAGGACAAATTAAACAAACAGAACCAGAGGTGGAGTTAGATGGTAAGTTATTAGCATTAGCTGTTATCCACATGGAAGGACAATCTTAAAAAAAACAGGTTTTAATCATCTCTTAAATAACTGCAGTGAGGGAGTGAGACAAATTCCAGCAGGTAATATTTTCCATAGCTGCAGAGCGACAGCTGAGAATGTTCAACGTCTTGTCGTAATGTATATATATCAGTATAAACACATGGCTGAAATCCTGTTGCACAGTAATGCAAACCTTTAGAACTGAACTATCATTAGTTGAAAAAGCAACATGATTCAGCATGCAACAGAGAATGTCTAGAGAAATTTCATAACTTACAGCAAATTAATTATGCAAATTTGAATAAAGTGTTCAACCAATGAGAGGGTAGAATATGAGGCAGAGAAGATAAGAAAAAGAGCTTTGGTGTGTAGAACTACAATAATGTCTGTGAAGATTCTCAGTCACCCAGGTGAGTTTCAGTAATACCTAGACAAAAAAAATACTTCATGCCTTCACCACCAAGGCCATAGCTAACGACCCATACTTTATGGGTTTCAGCACTATAGGCCAATGTTCACCTTAATTTCCCAAAAGGGAACTCTGGGCGGTTCACATAAAAACACAAGAAGTCCACAAAATAATAATAGTTAATAAAGTGGCAATAATAATAACATAAAGGGGAAAATAAATAAAAAGTCTGCTTGTGTCAACATGCAGGAAGGGATAGGTTATTCTTAACGGAGGACAGGTGTCTGGGTTACCAATCTATTAAGTTTAATAGACTTAAGTTAACACAGGTGAAAAGGAAACACCAGACAGACAGGCAAATGTGGAGGTTTACTTCTAGTGGCCATATAGGGTCCACCAATTTAACAGTAAGCCTGCATCAAATGCTTAACATTTCAAATTTCTACTCTTATTGTTGTGCCATCTTTCTCCTCACTGAAGAGATTCTAGTCAACCCAGGGATCATATAGAATTTGACATCATATCAAAATGAAATAAAAATATTTTAAATAAATAATGATTTGTAGTCATTTTATATCAGTAAAAAAAGTGTAGCGAACAGGAAATCCTACATGGATAATCCTAGCCTATCAAGAATCATTTAGGGATGATATTAATGAACCCTATGTGGAACTGTGCACCCTGAGAGGCAAACCTTTTTCACAAACCTTGCTTCCAAATTGCTTAAAAATAGGCCTTTCTACAAAGTTGTACAAAATAGCGTGTGAGTGTGTGTTTTTAAATTCTGTAATATTTAGCATGGAATGGGGAAAATGCAAGGCATTTTAGCCAGAGAGTTCTTGTCCTATACAGTGGTCCCCCAGCCTTTTGCGGTTCATTTACTGCGGTCCCGCTATATTGCGGGACCGCAGTATATGAAAAAAGACCCCCTGGGGTAAGGAGGGAAAGGCCTGTTTCAGGCCTCCTGTACTTCCCCCAGGTCTGCTGCTTCCCCAAATGGGCCTGCAAGGGCCTTCCCAGGCTTTCTAGAGGCCCCAAAAAGGCCTCCCTACGAACTGGAAGTGAGTTCTGGTAAACCAGAAGTGACTTCCAGATTGCCGAAAACAATTTCTGAGATCTCTGACACTTGGGGCCTCCAGAAGGCCCAGAAAGGCCCTCGCAGACCCGTTCAGTGCAGCGCCAGGCTGGGGGCAAGTACAAGAGCCCTCAGCTAGGTCCCCCCAGGCCCGACCTGACCTGCATCTACATATCGCGGATTTTCAATTATTGCGGGTCGGGTCAGGTCCCTAACCCCCGCGATAGGTGGGGGGTCACTGTATTATTATTATCAAATGGAACCCACAGAAGGGAATGCAGTTTACTATTGTAAAATTGCTATCTAGGAGCCCCTGAACTCCACTCTCATCACGAAGAAAATTATTATTAGTTTTGTCAGCAAACTTTTGTTTTGTCAGTTTTGTCAGACAAGGCACTTTGCTCTGTCTTCCCACACACGCACGAAGACACTTGCATATGTCTCTTGAGAGGGATTTGGACCAAACTAGAAACAGTCAACTATAGACCTAATTAGTTTTATGAAGGAAGGGATAATGGTCTCAGGATTCTGATGCAACATTTTCAATGGCCCAGATTAATAGTTGCTAATTTCACAGTAAACCGTGAAGAGCATATTCTGATGCACCAAATGAAGTGGACATCACGCTCTGAAATAAAGATGTAAAATTGGACTGAAATACAGGGACCAATTCAGAAGTAGGCAGCATGCAAATGTTTTAAATTTTAATAATGCCATGTTCTCCAGAGTTTAAGAGATCTCCTAGACAACACAGTAAACAAAGACTTCATTCTAAAGTAGATGTGAAATCCAGTTTCAATATTTGCAACTGTCCTTTATTCAAACTATAATCTGGAAATAAGGCAGTGTATGAGGGAAACAAGACTGTACAAAATAACTCTTTCAGCTACTAATTTACAGGAGCACAGAGTTACTTTTTAGGAATGAGAAAACTTATATTTTCTACAAAGTGTTCTGCTTATATACCACCCCATACCACTTCAAGTAGTCTTTGGGCAGTTTACAGTTTAATTACATTATGCAGGCTACACATTGCTCCCCCCTCCAGCAAGCTGGGTACTCATTTTACTGACCTCGGAAGGATGGAAGGCTGAGTCAACCAAGAGCCTGCTAACTGGTATTGAACCCCAGGTCTGGAGCACAGTTTTACCTGCAGTACAGGCATTTAACCACTCCGCTACATGGTTAAAAAACATACATATATGCGAACACATACACAGTACAGATTTCAGCACAAAGTAGGCTGTAACTAAAATCATAGATGTGTTAACCCACAACAAATAATATAAACTCAACTCTCCTGGTAACTAATTAACCACTGACCTTTTAAAATCTCTTATAGGCAATCTGTTCCCTTCCTCTCCTCAGTCCCAGTTACCAGTGCCTTGAGTTAACATTAGCAAGAAAATTAAACTTTTTTCCTTTTAAACCTATCTCCAGTGAGGCCAAGTACTGTAGAAAGAAATCATCTCCCTTCAACAAAATGGCTCCAGTTCAAGACTTTTCCTTCTGATGGATATGAGAAGCTGTTCATACATATAAGTGAAATGAATGTTGTTTAAGTAGACCAGGGACAGAGCCCCTAGCTCTAACTAAGTCGGTTCAACTCACATCCCATTTGTTAACTGTTCGGGCACAGGACTGTACCCAGTGGCTGCAATCCAACACGAATGCTGCACAACCACAGCTGAGGGTATTTCCCATTATCGGCTATCAATCATCTGGCAAACAGTAAAACCCTTTGGAAGTACACAGTTGACTGAACTGAATCCAATTTTTTTTTATCAAATAACATTATGCAATGCTTTAAGGAATACAGTCTTAATACTTTAATTAGAGATGCATATGTGCATATGCATGATACGGTCTTGCCACTTCAATTACACAAGTATGAGAGGAGAGTAATTATTCAGTTTCCCTACTTTCACATAACAAGGTTCCAGCTGGTGAGATATCGAGATTTCCACACTCTTAAAAAAAAAGCCCACTTAAACAGATGCTCCAGTGCAATCCTGCTGACATAAAACCATTTTATTGGATTGTCACTAATTAACACAACATGATCTTTTCTTTAAACTGTCTCACATGCCTAAAATCTCTCTATGGCAGGCAGATACCATAGATATTTGTGAATAAACCTCTTGGCCACCCATGTCTCTGGGGTTCTGAAGGAAGACTATGTATAACTTGAAGCCATTAACACGTGACAGGTTAACAAAATTACTGGAAGAAAGGAAACTTGAAATAGATAGGGTCATTAGGTGAAGTCTGTGAACTCAACATTACTGCCCAGTCCTGAGCACATTATGTCGCAAGTAGGTTCCATGAATTTCAGTGGCACTCAGTTCCAAGTACATTTGTTTGGGTTCCAGGTGTTAGAATGTCACTGACCAAGTTTGTCCAACAGTCACTAGAATCCAAAAATCAATATGAACATCCTCATTCTGGCAGTTATCCTAGATGTGATTGCCTCAGCAAGGCCCATGGGGGTTCAGCCAGCACAAACATACAGCTCTTCTTTCCCACCAGAACAAGCAACACTTCTGAATAAAGTTAATAGTTCCTCCTCACAATCTAGGAACAGTTCCCCCCACCCCCACTCTGGCAGGGGAGGGACACCTTTTATGTTGCACATTTTATGAAAATGGAACACAGCAAGGGAACAGAAATAGAAAGATCGTACAGCTGGAGAAAAGTATGCATAAACAAGAAGGCACTGTGACAATTTACAGTCTTATGGCTAGAATTTCAGTTTCAGTAGTGTTTTTGCAAAAGACACAATTTTAAAAAAAGACTCTCAAGATAGTACTCATTGCCTAGTCTTCATCGTTTTGATAAAATTCAGAACCTGAATTTAGAAAGGAAATAACAAAATCCAAACAAAATATATCCTTTTTATGGTTGGCCTGTATTCCCTTTGAATACACTCAAGTCAAATATCTGTCAAGTTTGCAACACTGCAGATACCTGCCTGCAAGACTACAAGACCAGAGAAAGTGTCTGCAATGACAATTGTTCAATTGGTCAGTAACCCTTACAATTGAGAGCCAGATAAGTGTGGCAACCTCTGCAAAATAAGTTACTGGGAATATAGTCATTAACAGTTAGGGGGGTGCTTTCAGAAGTTACATCTTCTGTCTCCTAGGACCTTACTGGGGAATATCAGTGTCCATCATTCCACACTAATCCACCAAATAATGAGTTGCTGGCTTCTCTTTTAGTTACTTATTTTATTTATTTCCTCCTTTTTTGTATTTTGTCTATCCCCTTGCGAACTCATGCAAACCTTTTTATAATGTCTGATCTTTTAACATCTATGCAGCACATTTTTAAAAATTTAGATGTTTTATCAGCAATGAATAATATGCAAAGGATAAATATTTTAGAAGTCAATTTAACTTCTGATTTCATGTTTCTTTTGAAATACATCAGTTTTGGGGATTTACAGAGGCATTTTCCATGTATCCATTCAGAATGCAACTCCCACTGAGTATAATGGCTCTTACTACCCAGTGTGGAGGAAGGCTGCTATATAAGTTGGTTAAGTCCAATGTATAGGGCCCCTTTCTGTCTACAAAGAAGGAAGCCTAAATAAGGAGAAATTAATTAATTGGAGCTATCTGTCAAGTTACCAATGGCTGTGGTTTCATTTTGAAGGAAAACAGTTTGCTTAAGTGGTAGCAAAGGTCAGTTCCTTCAGTTTTACTTTTATTGTTGTTGTTTTTCAAGGGACGATGACATCATCCTAAACTACCTTTGCGAATCAAGTTGCAGGCATGACTACAAGCTTAGAACTGCACTATATTTTCAGAGAAAAAAATTAATGAAATTGAATACTTTGACTTTTAATATATTGCTCATTCACCCAAGTGACATTTTTTAAAAAGTATCTCTCATTGGCTTCAAGCCTTCCTTAATGATTGAAATGAATCATCTTATAAATATATGGCCACTTCAAAAATCAGGGTGGGGAGCAAAACGATTAATTAAGAGTCATCTAAGAACCAGTTCTGATATTAATTACACCAGCAGGACAGGAACCTCCCTGGTACCAGAGAAACTCTGTATGTGGGTGGCAGAAGCCAATGATGTGGACACTTTCCACACTAATATTGCCTGTAAACACATAAAGCTAGGTTTGTTTTACAGACTCTCCCAGGAGTATCCACCACCTATAAGAGTTTTTGGATACAATGGAATGGATTCTGCATGTTAGCTGAATTGTTCTGCTCAGAGAATCTGTATGTGATTAACAACTGGAATGAAAAACTTGTAAGAGTATTATGATGGCTTTGCCTTCTTAGTTTCTGTTCTTGCTAAGGATGTGATAAACTTGGGTAGTTTTGAAAAAGGAATTATCCTAAGTGTTGTTTTTATAGTGTTTATACAATAAAAAAAAAGGAATGGACAAGTTCTTTTTGTTTATTAAGAAGTATCAATTCCACCTGAAGCCCATGAGGTATAAAAAGTAACAATGGAAAAATAACAAAGTATTTTTGCTACAACAAGCAGCTGTGTCTTCAGACCTCCCTTAAAAACCTACACAGAAAGATAATTTGCTCAGGCCAAAGTGATGACGTTACATGTCATTGTAGCTGGCATGTTTGAGTACTGAGAGATACAGCTGCTTCATTTCTGAAAATTACACTTGCACAAGAAGTCTATGTTTAAATTTAAAAGGCCAATCAAAAATAAAGCAAGCTACAGTGGACCCTCGTATAAGAAATAGTTTGTATAACATAAAATCTATCTGTACAACATAAAAAATTCCGGAAATAGTGGAAATTTGCTTAACAGAATTGCCTATGGGGCAAATCCATACAACATAAAAATGGTCGCAATTAGGGATTACTCTGTTTTTAATGCATTCCCATGGGAAATTTGTATAAAGAAAAAATTGCTAAACATAATTTCATTTGGAACGAATTAATTCCTTTATACAAGGTACCACTGTATTTGGAAACTATGGGTTTGTGTGAAAGGATCATCAGGTGAAATCAGAAGTTTTCAGCAAATTAAGGAATCACTTCTAATTATATGCTGTATATAGTGTAGTTTATCTAAAATCTATCATTCACACCATTACGTCTCTCCCACTGTGCTCACTACTGATCACTTTTCTTTTTTCCATGGTCTGCCACCTACCCCCAAAAAACCTAACTGCTGGAAGCCAGTTTCCATTAAAACTAGTTGATAATGTCCCCAACATATTACCATAATAAGTAGTTGCTTAAGAGAGAGAAAACAAAAAGCATAATATTAAGAACAATTGTTTGGATGAACTTTGGATCTAGTTTATATTCCTGTATGAGGCAAAAACAGACCACAAATAATAGAAATACTGCTTATCTCACAATATGCATCGCAATAACATAACAAAAAACAGAAGTATTATGACATCACTAAGAGTAAAAGATTAATTTTAGTAATAACTCTCATGGATTACAATTCATTTGCTCACAAACAACTGTGACTAAGAAAATACATTGTAAACCATGAAAACTCACATTATATACTCTTATCTATTTTATTTGAATATTTTACCCCACCTTGGAAGAGGACCCAAGGTGGCTTAAAATAATGAGGCACAATATACAGCCCAGAACATTGAGACATCTTAGAACATTAAACGGTAACATTAAGCTGCAGAGAGCATACAAAAAAGAAAAGAAAAGAAAAGAAAAATCCATTATGAGGGGTGGAAAGTAACATGAAATACACTGGTGTTCTTATGAAATCAGTCAATGTAATCATGCATGGTAATCCATATAAAAGTCACATAGTAGGTAGTCCATCATTCTCAGATCTGCAGGGCTGTAATCTTGTTACCACAACAGCTTTGGCTTTTGTTTTTTATTGCTTTCCCTGTACATCTTAAAACAGAGTAACATGGCTTCCTCTCTGAAAATTACTTTTCCAGGAAACCTTCCTTTTCACTCCTGTACTTCTTTGGCTTTTCCATGAGCCCAGAAAAGTGAAATATCTGATCATTCCACATACATTACTGGTTCATGAAAATCTCAAATCGTTGTAGTTACAAAGAAGTGTTTTTTTAAAAAAGTTTTAACTTTTGATCAGTTGTATAGACATATAGAATACACAAAGATGCTCCACCTTTAAGTATACATTTACCATTTTAAAAAAAACAGATAATTGTCATCATTTTAGAGCTGCAGAGTTGGAAAAGATGCCATGGATCATTGAATCTGATGCCTGCCAAGGAGGCTCAGTGGGGAATTCAACTCCCAACCTCTGGATCTGCAGCCAGATACCTAAACCACTGAACTATCGAGCAGTTGCACTATGGATAATTATAACAGCAGATATCTTTAACTTAAGAGCACTTCGATGTGTTTGCCCCTGTAAAGCAAATGTATCAATAACTCATTTATCTATACACGTTACTGTTGGTTTATTGATATTATCTAAAGTCTATTGTTGTTATTGCTGTTATGTGCCCCCAAGTTCAAACTGACTCAGAGCAACCCTAATACTGTATGGCTTTCAAGGCAAGATATTTAAGAAATGGTTTTACCATTTCTGCATCTCCTGTGCCTTTCCATGGCTAAGCAGAGGTTTGAACACAGCCCTCCTGATTCCTAGTCCCAAACGCTATCCACTACACCACACCGGGTATCTGTGTATTATTAGAAGCATGATCTGACATGAAACAGAACAAGAAATATGAGTCTGATTTGAAAATCAGTAATATAGCAAATTTACACTCCTACTGTCATACTCAAGCAAGAAACCAATGTGGATTCTAAAAGATTCAGACCTAGAATTGTATGACATATTGTAGATCAGTTCAGAGAGCTGTTACCAGGCTTCTACTATGGAGAGATACATTCCCTCCACCATGACCCATAAGGAGTTCATGTTGTCCATTTTGAAATAAAATCTTTTCGGCCTATTTAAAAATGAAAGCTGTTAAAACATAAGTTATGTCACATAGAAAAATAATACATTTCTGGAAATAGGTAGAAAATTATAAAATTTGAAGCTGGGCATCCATCCATCGATTCATTCATGTACTGCCCATCTAGCTACCCAGGCCACTCTGGGCAGTTCACAACAAAAAACAAACATTAAATCATAATTACATTAACATTGCAGCTACTCAAAATTAAATGAACATATCATCAATTAACTAAAAGCAACAGCCACACATGGAGAAGGGGGAATAAGAAGAATCAAATAACATACTAAGATTCTGAGCTCAAAGGAAAGGACAGAAATCCAAAGCACCTGGTCTATCAAGATCAACAAAAAGAAAAAGGAAATGTTAAAAAGTCTGTAAAGAAAAATGAAAAACTAGAACTTTGTTTTTACAGTTAGATTTCATGAATTGGCATTATTCCACTGGGAGACAGGCAAGAAAGAAGGCAAAACTAGTTTTAGACAGGAAGTGAAAATATCAGTTATAAAAAATTATTTGTATAGAAATGGCAGTAAATAGCAAATGAATGCATATAGCAAGGTGAGAAAAAATTGAATAGGGTACAGAGAGGATGACCCAGTACTTCTACAGTGCTCACATTGACTTACAAATCTGGTGCGCCACAAATGTTTCGGACTACAATACAGTACTTATCAGCTCTGGCTAACATGGCCAAAGAGGCTGAAGTCCAAAACTTCTAGAAGGCAACAAGGAACTGAATAAATTCACATTACAGTCAGATTCATGTAATTCATATGATGTTATTTAAAAAAACAATAAAGCGGTGGTTTGAGAAAGAGTAGGGGAGGTTCTACAACTCTTATTTACCCTCTCCTGCAGTGAAATTCCAACAGTCTTCAGGAAGTTATTTTGAAATAAATATGCATTGGGCAGTGGGAAGGGTTAAGTATTCCTTTCATGCCACAGCAGTGTCCATACTGGCATCTGTACCCCTTCCCCCGACAAAATACACCAACTTTTCATTTTAAAAAGCAGCTCAGGGCTCACTTAAATGTGTTTACAAAATTCAAATTAAAAATGTAGGTGGGGAGGCCGGGAAATCCCTTTAATTTTGTCAAAATATTGAGACAAGCCAACACAGCTACCTCTTTGGAAACTGCTTAAATTTGTTTGTGCCTTAAAAGGTGGTGGAGGACTCAAACAAGTAGTAGAAGACTGGTGAGGAAATTATTACAGCTACCATCACAGAACAACCAATGTGAAACACACATCAGAGCTAAACAAATGTCAGGATGTGATAGTATTTAAAAGGCCTTTAGAACTTGCTGTGCTGTCACTCGAGACATAGGTTACATCAATCTCAAAAGTCATTCTTGGTGTAGGAACGTTAATCCCCTTGTCGCCAACAATAAATAAGGAGCATTTAGTCGATCTAGCTATGAGTAAGCAAGGTTCAGGCTTGCATACACAGTAACCCCTCTGTTACAGAGAATGATTATATGCTATTTTGAATAAGCAGAGTTTCACTGTACCACAGGTCTGCAATTGTTTCAGGATATATTATGTTTTCCAGCAGGCATTTGAGTGTATATAATTTACATAAAGTCACTGTAAATCAATATAAACAAAGAAATAACATTATTAAAAGCTTCTTCCTTAAGTTCTATATTCCACCCATTGGAAAGCTATGCATACTCAAAATCACAGAATGTCATAAAAATAACTCTTTAACAGATACTTTTTTTTCTTCTCACACCATTCATATATTAGTCAACAGTTACAAAGCAATGAAACCAAAAGTTTGCCTAGCAAACCTTTGCATCAATAACTTCTGTATCATGATGGCTGATGGTGAAAATCAATCTCCAGAACCAATAAAACAATAAACAACATGTGTTTTCAGCAAATTAAAATGATTAATATATACGCCAATGCTAAAAAATACATAGGACAATATATGCAAACAGATTTGTTGGCCTATATACTTTCAATGGAAGATTTGTTTTTTTTTCTTTAGGTGGCACCAGAAAAGCACTCTTACCTTGACACATTTTCTGGAATGTATTCTAGAACAGGATACCCATCATTTCTTCGGGCAGACAATTCTGAACGTGATTTCCATGACTCCACCAGGGTACTGACAGGAGGAAAGGAGCTCATATGCTGAAAAGACTGCTCTCTACCAACAGGTCGTGATAAAGAGATTCTTCCTTGAGCTCCAATCCTATAGTGAAATGATTGTCCACCTGAATTCACGCCAACAATGGCAGAGGATGGCAAAGTGTTCTCTTGATAATAGCTGCACTCCTCAGGTTCTTGCTTAATTCCTACAGAAAGGCTTTGATTCGGATACCCACTGTTTTCACATGAGCTGTCAAATGACGCAATAGGCGGTCCTAAAATCCCAGAAAGTGAATAGTAGTCTTTATCATCCATGAAAGAAAAATATGACCCATCCATAAATGGAAATGGATTTGCAGTTTGATTCCCTTTAAAAGAAGCACCAGAACAAGAATGTTTAGCTGACTCTTGCTTTATTGATACTGAAAATGGGGAATCAGAACTGATTCTGCTGTTCGCTGCAAGACACGAGCTACTGAATACCCCATCTGGCTCAGGTTTTATAAACTGAACAAGATTCATTTGATTAGCGACTTCACTGTTAGGGATGGCATTATCCATTTCCTCTATTTTAGGAAATAAGATTTCTGGAGCACCTTTATTGTCCTTTATATCTGGACTAGGAACGACGTCATGGCCTGTGCCAGGTCCAACAGGTGTGCTAGATGCAGGAAATGCTAGTGCACCATTTACTGGACTACACATCGAGGACCCCACAGTACTAACAGCTGGACTCGAAAGAGTAGACCTGTTATTGGCATTGGAAGGGCTGGCAATAGAGCACCTCGAGTTCACGTTTGCAGGACTGGAGACGGCAGATCTCATGGTAATATTGTTAGGGCTTGAAACTGGAGATTTCACACTACAGTGACTAGGTGGGCTTGAAATGGGTGATTTCATGCTACTTATAGGGCTAGAAAGAGGAGAGCCCACATTGCTAGCATGCGGTGGACTGTGCAACATTGAGCCTCGGGTTTCAATGATGGGCGAGCATGACAACGGCGTCCCCTGGTTCACTGGACTGTTTACGGCAAAACTTCCAAAGTTTGTAGGCGTGGTGGATGATACGGAATTAATTCCAGGGGGGCTGCATACTGAAGAAGTCATACTTTGAGGGCTGCAGACAGGAGGACTCTTTTCTTGACCAACTCTGGGGCTTTTGACAATCGGGAGCAGGATCCCACCATTCACAGAACTTGCACACTCTGCTGTTAAAGGTCTCAGAGGCCTGCTCGAGGTGTTCAAAGGAGAGGTGAGGTGGCCATTCTCTTTGTAGAGCTTTACTAGCTGCTCCACGTTTTGGTACATCTTTCCAGGGTTTATACTTCCTGGCTGACTTTGCTGATCATATGTAAAGTCAGCATCTCTTACAGAATCCATATACAAACCCATTGACTCAGCTACCGTGGCAGAAAGTTCCTTTGAGTCTGATTCAGTTTTCACATCAGAGGCTGAAATACCGGGCTGATTCTGGTCTTGTTGAAGGCAAGAAAGTAGTTCAGGTTTTTCTTTGTTGTTTCCTTGAGAGTTGCTGTTTGGAAAAGCACCAGGGGTACAACCCACATTCACAATCTCCATATAGTTGTTACTCTCTTCAGCTTGTTCTTCTCCTGCAGACATACACTCCGTAGACTGGGAACCTTGACTCCAGCGCCTCTCCATTTCTAAGCTTTCTGGATAGCTACGATAGCCTTTGGTCTCCATAACTAAAAAAAGGAAACATCAAATTAAAATGTAAGCATATACAAATATGGCAACCATCTCATCTATGAAAGAACTACAATCACACTCAACTCAAATTAAATCCCATAGATCCAATGGGACCTATCTAACTGTTCAAAACAGGACATTTGCACATCTTGTGGTATCCCTTTTCTGCTCTTGGAAATTGTCTTTTCACTTTCTGAGCCAAAAATAATAATTGAGACAACTTGGTAAAGCTGTCTAATTTGCTTTGCAATTGACTGTACTTAAAAATAATCATCTGAGAATACATTTAGTCCACCATCTGCATCCTCCAAGCTTCTTTTAGTGATATTGTTAATTTGATTGCATTTACTGTGGTAGTGAGTGAAACCATTACATTTTATTCGGCACAAATGATATCCTGTGTTTAGCAAACTGTTGCGAGTTAGTCTGGTTCTCGACATTGTGCCTGAAATTCTATCGCTTTGCATAGAAAATCACATTAGAGTAGACCCATTAAGTCAATGGGGATTAGTGAGCCTCCTCTTCCATAGAGTCAAATGATTCCAATGGGCCAACTCTAGTTGTGACTAGTAACTTGGCCATAGAATAACATGCCTTTTCCAACCAGCCAATACCTATTAAAGCTCATTAGTAATAAGTTAATGGGTGTATGATTTTGTCCCTTCACAAAAAAGCAGAAAATTGATTAGAGGACTACCCAAATCCTATGGAAAGCTTCCAGAAAAAACTGCACCCTGTTGTTCTTCGGTAACATACATAAGAAACAGTCATTTGCTGTATTGCATTTAGACAGCAAAAAGCAGGACCATTATTTCAGATTAGACACAATCCTCTGTTTTTTTATCATGCACACTATGTTAGACTAATGTTGACTATTTTATAGATATAAATGCTGATTCATACTGAAGCAAATCATAATAGTCCACCTAATCCACAGTAGTGTACATTGCAGATGGCAATTCTGCACAGTTTACACACAGCATTTTTCAAAATGTTAGCTTGAGACTGCAGGCTATGAGCTTGCTACCTTAGCATCCAAAGTACTATTGTACTGTGAATACACTGCCTTCAGCCTTAGAGCTCTGTGGAATTTTGCCGCTCGCTGTGTGGACCTTGAAGCTGAAGGCTCCTGCCCACTTTCACTTATAAAGCCATCTGACTGGCTGAGCTGCATCAGATTGGTTGAGCTGCACTGTTCCCTGACTTGCAAAATTACTGCTTTTTCCAATGCTAATCACAACAAGCAATAGGATAACAGTCTCAGCCACTATTTGCTGAGCCTGAGAGAATCTTCCACTTTCCATCACTGCCCCCACGATCCCCATTATCTCAGAACCTCCCCATTTCAGCACAATGAGGAATAGGGAAGACAGGGTTTCACCCAATATGGGATGCAACTCTGTGATACTCTGTCAAGTATATGCGCACTTGTAACATCAATTTGTAGCTTCAGCCAATTTGTTTATATAATAGAGTTTAATATAGTAACCATCTCTTTTAGGCTGATTGATAAGCTCATAAACAAGCACAACAATTTATATAAAAGCAAGGTATTTTCCCTCTGCCCTTCACATCATCAAATAAATAAATAAATAAATAAATAAATAAATAAATAAATAAATAAATAAAT
>JAHTLZ010000330.1:37017692-37037852 GCA_023846285.1 Phrynocephalus versicolor
AAGTCCGCACGGCTCAGCCGCCTTGGTGACAGCTTTCCGCAAAAAAACAGGGCTGGCTCACGGGTTTTGCCCCCTGGCTGTCACATCCCCGACCGTTGCTGGCGGGTGTAGGGAAAAAAATGGGGGGGGGGAAGAGAGAGGGAGGGAGGGAGGGAAGGAAGGAATGGAACCTTGTGGTGGTGGTGAATTTTATTATTGATTTTAAAAGAGCGCGGCAGCGGGCTGGGGGGAAGGGAAGTCATTTCTCCCATCCTCCCCCAACTTATGTCATTCCAGGTAAAACTCCCAGCTGCGCCAGCAGCTCCAGAGCCGCCGCCGCCGCCGCCAGGGGAAAAGGTGGGTGGAAGAAGAGAGCAGCTTCTGAGAGTGCAAACTTTATTATTATTATTATTATTATTATTATTATTATTATTATTATTATTATTATTATTATTATTATTCTTTTTCCCTCCCGGGGCTTCTGGCGCCTCTGGCAAGCAGCCTTCTTCTGGGCGCGCGCGCGTGCCCTTTCGTTCCTCTTCACCTTCCTCCTCCTCTTCCTCCTCCTCCTCCTCCTCCTGCAGCAGCAGCAGCTGGTGGTGGTGGTGCTTTCCCCCCCACGCCTCCTCCTCCTCGTCCTCCTCCCCAGTGCTCCCCCCCCTTCATTCGCGCACACACACTCACACATTCGGGCTCTGCCATTGGAGCTGGTTCCCGGCTTGTGGAGCGGGCTGGAGGGAAGGGGAGAGAGCGAGCGGGCAGGGAAGGTGGTGGAGGAGGAGCGGCGGCAGCAGCGAAGCGCCCTCCTCTTCTCCCTCCCTCTCTCTTCTCTCCCCCCCACCCCCCACCCTTTCCACCTCTCCCGGCTCTCTAGGCGTGTCTCACAGCGGCGGGCTCTGAAGAGCCAGAAAGGCCGCCTATGCAACCGACTCCCCCCCTCTCTCCTCCGCCGCCTCGACCACCCTTCCCACCCCCAACCATTTGGAGCGCCGGATGAAGCCGCTGCCGGGGAAGAGGCGGGCAAGGGCAGCAGCACAGGCTGGCGAGCGGGCAAGGCCGAGCTGCCCGCCTCGCCAGGCGGAGGGAAAGCGCCGCCTCGGCTCGAGCAAAACGGGGCGGGCCGTTTCCGTCCTCGGTCCGCCGCCGCCGCCGCTGCCTTCCTTCCCTCCCTCCCTCCCTCTCCCCCTTTCTACTGTACCTACTGTAATGCGCGCCTTTCCCGCGCCCTCATTGGCACCCGAGCCAGGGCGCGCGCTCGACCTTTTCGGCCCCAGTCCAGTGACGCAGACAACAGGTTTTTGTTTCTCTTTTTCACTCTCCTCCCTCGCGCCCTCTCTCGCCTTTCCCTGGCCCCCGTGTCTCGACACGTGCGAACGGGAGACGCCTGAACCGGGGTCGCTCTCGAAAGTTCATAAGGCTGCTCAGGGTGACCGAATAGCAGAGGCGGCCGGCGGACGAGCCGGTGGTGGTGGAGGAGGAGGAGGAGGCGGGAGAGGGAAGCCTTCGTGGCTTTTATTAAATTCTCTGTCCGTGCTTTTCAGATTGCAGGAGCTGGTTGTTGAGGAGGAAAAATAGATGGAGAAGGAAGCAGAGAGAAAGGGATAAGACGGGGTCGTGTATCCATAACAGGCTTTTTTAGTTTGCGTCCCCGAGACCAAGGTAGAGCCCTTAAACAGCTTCATCCCATTTTATTCCTCCTTGGAGCCCTATGAGGTCCAGTAGGTCCAGTTTTAAAAAATTAAAAATAGCCTGCACCGCCCTGGACAACCAAATATTGTCTGCTCTCAGAAGGTAAGCAGATCTGGGCCCATTTAGAGTTTGGATCTGAGATAAGGAGGGATTTGCAAGGGGGTAAAGGGGAAAAATCTTTGAAACCCTGGAGACCTACTGGGTGGTTGGAAAAAAATGGTTTGAATATGAAACAGCTTCCTCCAGTGTCCAAAGCTTATCATTGGGTCTTATGGTTGAGATTGGTGATGGCCACACGGCTCCTCAACTTGTTTTCTTAAAAGGAAATGTGGGCTTGAGTGGGTATGGGAATGATTTGTGCATAGCAGAGTGCAGAAGGAGGCACCTTCCCCCTTACATAATATGAGCATTATTGTAGATTCAGGGCAGGAAGGAAAATGTAGTACAGTATTTTTTTTTTACAGTGGAAAATGAACTTGCAGGAGTACTTGCCAACTGCCAAGTGATAAGAACACTGGAAATGTTGATATTTTTGAACTACAAGGCCCCAGAATTCCCTGGCCAGTGTAATTGTTAGTTATGCTGGTTAAGGTGGGCCTGGGACTTGGCCCAAAATCATGGAGGATAGGAATATCAACCACTTTTCCCCAAGGTCATTGAAATAAATAGAGTATCCACGCTCCAGGACAGATAACCCTCTGAATATCAGATGCTGAGGAGAAAGAAGACTGAAACACTGTCACTTTCAATGCCCTGCTTTTGAACTTTCTGAGGAGGAAGCATCTGGTTGGCCACTGTGGGAAACAGGATGTTGGTCTAGTTAGACCTTTGGTTTGATCCCAAAGGGCGCTTCCAATGTTTTTTTGTTCTTATCATGTTGTATGTCTTCAAAAGCTTAAAACACTTGAACAGATCGAGTCCCAATAGCAAGTTTCCTCAACACAACCACAGCGAAAGCAAAAATACAGGAACTCTAGATCAGTGTATCTTGGTGTGATCCTAAGAATATTAATACTGTATAGGAAGGATGGCCGTGTGCTTGAACAAGAATTATGTGGCTTCAGGAAGTATGGAAGTCTTATATTTGACAGTACTGTATATCAAGACTAATTCGTGTTACTGATATCAGAAATCGCGCAGATTTAGAAGGAAATATTGTTTCTGGGTTATTTTTGTTTTTGTTTTGGTGATGCTGCCATGTAAAAACTGATTTGTTTACCTGTATGCCACATTTGTATCCTACCTTTCTACACAGAAAAACAAAACTCCAAGCTGGGTAACAAACACCACTGAATAAGAACAATGGAACAAACCGATTGTAATAATCAACAAACATCATAACAGCTTAAAAGGCCAAATTGGAAAGAGGAGTGTCTTCACACCCTGCCTGAAAGTAGCAAGAGAGGGAACTATCTGCCATTCTGTATCCGCCATTCTGAGTGGTGTGCATTCCACATTCCATTAGAACTCTGATTCTGCAATGCAGAATTCATCAGGGATGACTTTAAAAAGTATATTTTAAGAGCAGATGAACTGCTTGGGCACATGGATACTAATCAACACATGAGCTATGCATTAAAAATATAAACAAATATTGCTTGGTTTGAAGTGAAAAATAAGAATCCTGCAGACTTTGTGGGCAGTGCTACCAAGTGAGACTTTTATTGTGCAGCCAAACTCACAGAATGTTGGAAGAAGTTTAAAAGTTCTTGTCTTCTTTCTGTAACCTTTGTTTCCCCACTGCTTCTTCCATCATTTTTTCTTACCACAGACAATCTGTGAAGCAAGAAAAGATGGGTTCTCTATGCAATATCTTTTTTTATTAGTAGCCCAAGAACCAGAGGAAGCACCTCTGATCATGTATGTTATCTCAGCAGCAGTAATAAAAACTAAAGAAGAGACTCCCTCTCCCCACCCGCCACCCCCACGCAGCCACCATTGCTTCCAAAGCCTTTAGGAACAGTTCCAGATTCAGAGAGAGTAGATCATGAAAGAATTCATCTGGTACAGACTAGAAGGAACCTGATGGCTATATTCTACACATGATAATTTTGAGGAACTGATTATGGTCTTGAAAAAAGTCTTTGTATTCGTGAGTCTGGCTGTTATGTATTCATAAGATTTTACAAATTTCTATTGTTTAATTTTATATATTGTCAGTTTCATGTTTGTGTTTGCAGCTGGTTTTAGCTTAAGAATGTGTTTTAACTCTTGAAGCTATTTTCAAGTTTTGCTAGCTTGTCTTGAGTCATTTTACTTGGGAGGCAGACACGGGTAATTTTTTAAAATACTATATAGTGAAATGAATTGATATTTTCTGTTAATATCAAACTGATATAGTGTGTTAATTATTGATTTTGTTTGTTTATAATGACATTGTACCTCTCCTGTTACTAAAATGGAATTTTTGCTTTGACTGTTCGATTAAAAGTGGAAACCAGACTGTTTGTTCTTTTGATGCATTCTTGTCTTGCAAGCTGTTTTCCATGGATACATACGGGTAAAGCAGGGATGAGCAGAGTGTGGCCCTTGTGGCTGTTTTTATAACCATCAGCCCCACCACCAGGAATATGAGATATGAAAGTCCCATGCCTACAAATGTATCTTATAAAGTTAACAGCTCTTACCGATTCAAGACCCATCATCATCATCATCATTCACCAGCAAGACTGTTTTGACTTACGATGTTTTCTGAGTATGAGTACAGTGGTCCCCCGCCCTTTCACAGCTCATATACTGCAGTCCTGCTATATCACGAGACCACAGTATATGAAAAAGCCCCCCTGGGGTAAGGGGCAAAGGCCTGATTCAGGCCTCCTAGACATACCCCAGGACTGGCACTGCTCTGAACAGGCCTGCAAGGGCCTTCCCGGGCCTTCTGGAAGCCCCAAAAGGGCTTCCTTGCAAACGAAGTGATTTCTGGTAAACCGGAAGTCACTTCTGGATTGTGACTTCTAGGAAGTCACTGCCGGTTTGCAGTGACTTCTAGGAAGTCACTGCCGGTTTGCAGGGAGGCCCTTTTGAGGTCTCCAGAAGGCCTGGGAAGGCCCTCGCAGGCCCATTCAGGGCAGCAACAGGCTGGGGGTAAGTACAAGAGCCCCCAGTTAGGCTCCCCAGGCCTGGTCCAACCTGCATCTGCATATCACAGATTTTCAATTATCGCGGGCTGGGTCCCTAACCCCCGCGATAGGCGGGGGGGGTCACTGTACTCAGAAGTGGTTAATCAGTCTCTTCTATGCGTAATCGGGCACTGTGTAATTTGCCCAAGACTACACATGCTGGCTTTTCTGTCAGAGGGCACATTCTTTACTGGTTGGTTGATTGATTGGCTTAAATTTTTACCCTGCCTATCTAATGCCCAGGCCACTACACCAGGGAATCAAAATCCCATCCGCTAGCCATATCTTCCAAAGCAGTGAGTTACCCAAGACCAAGCCATGCTCAGATACCATAGAATACATCACCAATAGTTTAAAACTATATCCTGTTATTGGGGAAATCCATTTCTGTGAGGACTGCGGCTAAGAACAGAGAAGATAAGGAAACCTTGGGGTAGTGGATAGGTAGATGATACCATAACTGGTTCACCATTGCTGCTGCAATCTAGTCTAACACTAGTCGAACCACTACAAAACACTGGCTATTGCTTTTAGTCATGGAACATCAACCCAAACTGAAAAACATGTTGTTGGAGTGTCCAGGACAAGTTCGGGCTATTTTGTAATAGCCCCAACTGAAACTTTTAAAGAGTTGCTGTGTATACAATAAGCCATATGGGGTGAATACAATGCTTGGATGCCTGCATTGTTGCCACTGTCAACTAGGAATGTTTAGCATGGAGGTCTGATTCATGTGACCCAGCAGTACATGGAAAGGTATGTTGCATGGAGCAAATGACACATGTATTTCAAACAATATTTTGGTAGCTATAACATAAGCAGCAAACATTAACTAGATATGGTTTCGCTTGCTCGTTTATCTCCATGGTGATGGCTACTAAAAGAATGAAGGGCTCTCTCACGTGTAGATAGTAAGCTTTTTATTGATTCATTGGGAAACTTCATACTTGTGCTATAAAGAAGCTAATGGCAGTGTTTGTATTTTTAGCAACATTTTGACAGCTGTTGCTCTTCTTGCTGACAAGTATAATATCCTGGATTACCAAATAACATCCTAAAAGTGATTAACTAATAAGACCTCAGGTCATCTATGGTGTTCAGGGTTTTGTAACAGAGAAGTTAAACATAAGGTCAGCTATTGCATTCATAGAACTTTTCATCAAGCAAAGATGATGGGGGGGAAAACAAGGTTAAGCTAAACAGTTCAAAAATTCAGCTAGATGTGATGCCCATGATCTTAAAATTGTATATTTGAGTGGTACCTGTGTAACCCCTATGAAATATTGGTTCAACCTAAAGGGGTAGGACTAAGAGCAGGAAGCTGTGAGAAAGAAAACTCAGTCAGAAAGAAACAGGAGGGCTGAAGAAGCAGGAGCTGCTTTTGCAACATGGACTGCTGATGCCCTTGCCAACTTAGAATAATAGAATCATTAAGTTGGAAGGGCCCTAGAAGGCCACTGAGTTCAACTCCTGAGCTCAGTGCTCAGTGCCCTGCTCAAAATGCTAAACATGCCGTAATTAAGGTTTTTGAAGATTCCACACATGGAACTGATTCTTCTAGATATGGACACCTGACCCAGCTGGGAAGATGTCTTGGCTTTTTATCTGAAGTTGAAGTTGAAGGGACATGTGAACTTTGCAGTTCTATTAGCAACTTCAGTTTGTGCTGTAGCCTGGGACTTGGGTGCACAAATTGTAGCATTTTGTTGTTATTGCTTATGTCTGTTACATAACTGTGAATAAGAAAAGATTAATTTTGTGAAGTTGTGTTTGCAGAGCTCATCAGTAGATATCTATGTAAGCAAATGGTCCCCCATAACTTACATGTCTTATATATGGCTCTTAAAATTATTTGACACCTCGTAGATGTTTTTAAAATGAATATTTGAATGAGTTAAAAAAGAAATAATAAAATGTGGTCAGAAGTTGTTTATGATTAGATGACATACTGCAACCATACAGTAAGAAGCAAATGTTCAAATTTAGAGCATCATACCACAGTTTCCAAGTAGGTCAAGAACAGAAGTCAAGGCATTTCAAATGCAAAATTATCTTCTTTCCTTTAGATTTGATAAGAATGGTTAACTTGTGTCAAATAGTTGACATTGAAAAGTAGCAGTCAGACCAATGTAAGCCACTCGGTGGCAGATATCATTTTTGTTCCCAAAGACAGATAGAGATAAATGTGGTATGGATAATACATTGCCAAACAAAACTGCACTGAAGATCAGCAAGTGTCAAATTTCTCCTCCACCCTACAGCTTGAGCAAGTTTATATTGGGGGCATTGGGAGTAATGGTACAATGCCAAATCAGTCTACTGTACAGTGTTATTTAATGGTCATGTGCCTTCCTTTGAGAAATTAAAACAAGCAGATGATGTTTTGAGTCTGTTCCAGTTCAAGCAACCGAATGTTTCTCATTCCAGCCTCCTCCTTTGATCAAAATCTATCACACAGAATAGTACAGTTCTAAATAATTTCTCTAATGTTTGTTACTGATTAATTTCTAACAGGAGAGGTGCCTCTGACTCACCTCAGGTCCTACACTCGTATGACCAGGAAATCCTTCCTCTACTCTCAGATATGTAGGCTGATATAACATGAGGGCAGGATATTCTATCCAAATGTAATGACGCTATTGAATATATTCCAAGGTCACATTTTAAGGCTGATTCTAAAGCACATGCCTGGGATCAATTCAATCCCTGGCTGTAGTTTCACTGCAGGCCTCCTTTCCTTTTATTTGAGAGACCGAAATAAATTAAAATATGTCTCAATGGATCCCTACAGAGATGAAATGGTCTATGACCAGTAAATGTTTTGAGGTTTGTCTGCTTTTGGTAATCTGTTGGATTATTTTATTAAAAAAATATCTGAACACTCTGAACTTATGCTTCCAATTTTTCATGCGTAATAAAAATAAATATATGAACACTTTTTATACAGCATGTTTACATTATAAGTTACATTAATATTTAATCAGCAGTCTAATTTTAACCACTTGTATCCTAACCCCAGCTGTATACTGTACTTGACAATTTAGCTGAATATGCTTCCTTTTAACCTAGTTTTGCATGTGTGCACATGCACGCACACACATACACACAAACACACACACTGCCCCCCCTAAATGCTCTTTAATGGCCTAAGCACTAAATGTGGTTGAACCACTTCCAAGTATAGTACAGTAACACTGCTAATGCATATTGACATTAGCAACCACTGGCATGTGCTGGGAGCCAGGACATGGCATTTGAAAACATATTTCAAACATATTTTCCTTTCGCATTTTATTCTCTGAGCTCAGCAGTGAAGTTTGGGCAACACTTCATGTTTAAAGTATGAAGGCTTATTGGTAACCCTCAGTGCAGCAAGGTAGCACAAAAGAGGGGCAAACAAACTTGTAAAGAACCAAGGGTGATGGTAGAAGAAACAGAAGCATGTCACTAAGAGCTCAAAGCTGTTTTACATATGACCTAGTGTTAAGAGACCAAATTCCTTAAGGGCTGACTGTGACTGTCACAGCAAGAAAATTTCATATTTCATATAAGTTGTATAAATAAATAAATAAATAAATAAATAAATAAATAAATAAATAAATAAATAAAATTCACAAATGAGCTTGCTTTATTTTGTGATAAATACCTTCTTCCTACCTACTTGTATGCTCTTTATATCAAGGAAGAAAAAGAGTGTACTTCCAGTTGAATTGGAAATATAGCAAGTTATTTAGGTATATATTTTATCTTCCTTGTATCTGAGGTCACAAATGAAAGATAAAATATAAAGCCAAAAAGGAAGCAGAATAAGAAATGATACAAAAACATAGCTGTAGAATGAAAGAAATACCCAAACCTGAACATGTTATTTTTCAAACATAAACACTAGGACTGGCCTAGTCTGTCCAATAATTTTAAAATGAAAGCAAGTAACTCTAGTTCTGTTAGACATTTATGTGCCTATATCATGTCAGTTGCATAATACTAATGTTTACGTTAAACATTGTAAACCCATAGGAAGTAAATGCAAGAGAACAAAGCAAATGTCAATGGGGGCTGAAAAAGAATACTAAAGGAGCCAGACAGATTAGGACAATAGGCCAGAAAACAATGAAGGCTTTATGGCAAATCCCTGTGGAGTTAATGGCAGTTTTTCCATTGATTTTGGAGGGTTTGGGATTAGGCCAAAAAGAGAGATTAACTTGTGAAACTTCATACAACGAAAGGAAACTTAAACTTTGAAAAATAATAATAGCAGGAACTATGGAACAAGGAATTTGGGAGTAATCCCAGGAGTCAAAAGAAAAAGTAGCCTGAATTATCAAGCAGATAGCAGCCACTTCGTACTTTATGGAGCAACTGAGCTACACTAGTGTCCAACTTCCACCGTATTTACTGTGGTTGCTGTTTTTTTAAGCCAAGTGTCAAGAGGGTGATGCGTCTCTGCAAAATCTGTGGCGATATAGCTAATCAGTAATCATGCTTCTACAGAGTATGAATTATTTGAAAATTTAAAGAGCTTTGCCTCCAAGCTTCCTGATTGCTGCAAGAAACATAGAGGTTATGTCTTCACAGATGTCTCCATGGACATAAGCCCACTTCTGAGCAAGCATGCTTGGAATTGTGCTTCATATAAGAATAGCTGGTAAGTGGTAAACACACATTTTTGTGGTAAACTGCATCTGAGTACTTTGTGTGTGTGTGTGTGCTGTGTTGTTACAGTTGTGACTCTCTCTCTGTGACCCCATGTCCATGGAGTTTTCTTGGCAGGAATACTGGAGTGGTTTCGCCAGTTCCTACTCCAGGCGCCTACAGCACCTGGTATTCCCTGGTGGTCGCCCATCCAAGTACTTAACCAGGACCGGCCTACTTAGCTTCCAAAATCAGGCGAGATTGGATGTGCTTAGAGCAGGGGTGCCCAAACTTTTTGCAAGGAGGGCCAGATTGGGTGAGGTAAAAAGGTGTGGGGGGGTGACCATTCAGCCCATTTGGCCCCCGGTCTGGACTTTGGACAAATCTCTATAACATGCAAGGAGGAAGGGAGGACGCTGCAGCAACGGAGGCGGGGGGTAGGCGGAACAGGTGGCTGGGCGGGGATGGAAAGAGGCAGGGAAGGCAGGCAAACTATAAAACTGCAAGCTGATCTCTATCTGGTATGGGGAGGGGCTAGCTGGCGGGGATGTGTGACAGGCTGAGCCGGTGGGGAGAAGAGGCTGTGGGCCACTCAGAATTTGAAAACGGGCTGCATTTGTCCCCTGGGCCTGACTTTGGACATGCCTGGCTTAGAGCATCTAGAAAAATCCTAGAAAGGCTCGCCATATATTGAAATCAATGTGATGGCATATAATTATCATTAATGTATTGATATTTCTGTTCACACAGCTGTCACTGCTAATAATTCTGCCCTTAGCTTTCAGTCATCCAGGTGAGTTTATCTGGAAGTTGAGTCATGGCAACTGGACTGTTTTCTCTTGAAAGATTGAGTCGTTTTGCTGCTCATCCAAACTGACGAAGCTGTTTGGATGAGCAGCAAGACGTTTCAATCTCAAGAAAAAGAAGTTCAGTTGCCATGACTCAACTTCTAGATTTGCCCTCACTTCACTGATGAGATTTCATTCCCCCAAACCCCACTCCATGCATTCAAAGGACTGGGCTGTATCTCCATGAAAGCCCATCATGTAAATTTGTCAATCCCAGGTAAAATAGACACTAGCTATTATTCTTACATTTAAAAACCAGAAAAAATTAACTTGACTTTGAAAAAGTCTGAAATTAGGGTTTCTTGTCATTCATTTAAAATCCATTTAGGCAAGATCCATGGTACCAAAAGAAAGAGAAAAGAAAAATTATAAAAACCCAGATGTGAATGGTTCTGATACTCTGTATGTCTAAGAGAGTTTAAAAGTTTTTTTAAAAAAAATTACTTTATTTTGGGGCTTTTTCCTACATAAAAAGTTAATTTTACAAAACAATTCACCCTTATTATTCATTATAATGCTTGTAACCATAACTCATTGGCATTATTACAGTGTGGAAAAATACCTTGTTACTTTTACTTGTTAAGCTCCTTGTTATTTTTCCATTCCCTTTTCTCATTTAAAAATAACATGGAGTAGTAAAAAGATGGTATATAACTTGAACAAATCCCAAAGTAATTATAAAATGTAACTATACTGATCAAGTAACTTTTAAATGCAGCACTGTTGTCAAAATATTAGATAGTTACAGATAGCTACTTTACCTGCTACGCATGTGCACTGGTCCTACAGTTTCTGCACCAGTATGGGAAATAAGACCCTGCCTAACACTGATCTTATGGGAGTAAGGAAATTATCAAAAGTTATTTTGATAATTATATGATATTCACTCTTGCTAGAATAAAGAATTCAGAACTCTAATGCAGCAGACACCCCCCACAAGAGCACTTACAGCCTAATTGGCTTCGGGATGATGGTTGCAAGATGAGCTATTGCAGACTGAACCTTGTTTTGCCTATAGCAGGGGTGTCCATGCTTTTTGCAAGGAGGGCCAGATTTGGCAAGGTGAAAATGTGAGGGGGCCGAGCATACAGCTGCATTTGGCCCCCGGGCCAGACTTTGGACACATCTCTATAACATGTAAAGAGGCAGCAAGGACACTGTAGCAGAGGAGCGGGGGGGGGGTGTAGGCTGGGCAGGTGGCAGGGGAGGAAAGTCAGAGGCAGGGAGGGCAGGCAAACTGTAAAACTGCAAGCTGGTGCCTCCACCCAGTATGGGGAGGGGCAAGCTGGCAGGGATGCCTGACAGGCTGAGTCGGTGGGGAGAAGAGGCTGCGGGCCACTTGAAATTTTAAAATAGGTCGCATTTGGCCCCTGGGCCTGACTTTGGACGTGCCTGGCCTATAGGCATAATGTTATAATTGGAGTTTCATCTCTGGAAATGTTTCCAGGCATCTAAAGCATTAAGAATCTCTTCTCCCTCTGTCTACAGTTCTGTCTTCACAGACTATCAATCCCAGTAATCAACTAATGTACTGAGTTAGGGCTTAGCTACATGGTTGCATAGGATGGGGGTGCTATGGGTTAAACAGGGATTCTATAAGCTCCTGTATGCCATCTGGTGTGATCATTGAATTCAAATGATGTACAGACCAAGCAACCCTATTTGGTCTGCACTAGCCTACTGTCAAATTCCCAGTATAACGAAATGGCTTAAGAAGAGAGCTACTTGGGCAAAATTAAACTTCTTCACCTCCAGGGAGGGGCCAAGGAAACGAAATTGTCATATTAGTGTATCAGGCCAATGCATATGTGCTGCATCACTTTTTTAAAAATAAAATACAGTAATACCCTGACTTAAGAGCATCTTAACTGCCGCCTTACAAATTTTAGATATGGTCTGCTCGACTTACATTTTTTCCATGTTTTTAATTTATTAACTTATTTTTTCAATTTTTTAGATAGGGTACCCCAACTTAAGAGTAGTTCAACTTAAGAGCATGCATTTGGAACGAATTAAATTCGTACGTCGAGGTATCAGTGTAAAAGAGAAATGGAAAACTTCCTCTCAGAAGCATGAGGATCTCCTTGTTGTGTCCTTCTGTCTTCTAACTTTGGAAGTTTTCTATTTCCATTTTATTTTATATTGGTTTCTGTTAGAGCAGTCACAGAAGCATTAAGAAGTTGCATTTACAGTACTTGGTTTGCATTATGGTTGTGAACAAACAGTTGTTTTGGATCAATTGGTAAATCACTGGGTAATCAGCAGTAGGTCAGCAAGAATTTCTGGCCTCCAACAGTAGCAGCAATATATGACCGAATCCTTCCCAACATTATAGTATTGAAAACCGATTTGGGTATCAGGAGTGGGTTTGTGTATGGAAGATATGCGAACTCTATTCATTCTGGTATTCCTAACCACCACCACTACCACCAGCAGCATGATGAGTTCTGAATTCTTCAATCCTAATTACGGCCTAAATTCATTAAGTACTCCCAATTAGAGTAGATCAGTTGATTCAGCAATTGAGTGATGAACCAATATATAGCTAAACCTGCTGATTCAATTGTCTACTCTGTTTTGGGCTAACAACTGGAATCAAATGGTTGTTGTTGTTGTTGTTGCATATTGACGCATATTGACATGTAGGAGGATCTCAGATTCAAGGAAGGAAGAGAAACAAAATCTAAGTGTGCCCTATCTGGTTATCAATTCTATTAGCATCATGTGCAATATGCCTCCAAAAACCCTATAATTAACATTGTAGTAGCGCAAATCAAGGATGTGAATCCCATAGCTTCTCATTCGTGGTAAGAAACTGGGAGGCGGGAATACTTTTTTCTTCTAGCAGGAAAGATCGTATTGGCCCCCTCCCTTTTATCCTTCAGCCAATATTTTCCGGCTGTTTTAAACTATCATGATCGAGTCCCTGAATGCCTTTTTAAAGTTAATATAGTTTTAATCATTACTTGCTTTTACTTATTTGGTTTTATTTTAAGTAGTGGATAGTTGAAATGGCTTTTTTAATGTTTAACTTATTACCTTTTTAATTATATTCTTTTATTGTGAGCCACCTTGTCTCCCCTTATTGGGAGATAAATCTGTAGTGTGTAGCATTTTTACATGTCCTGCACAAAACAGCATCTTCCCTGTGCAAGACTGCCTGGAAAACATGTGGCAGCTTCTTGCACAAAATAACAGGCAAACAACACACAAACTAGTAGGAAAATCATGAGCAGAGGTCTCATGTTTCCAGGAAACCAGGAAATCTCACTGGTACATGGGGACATTTCGGTGATGAATCTTGACATGGTAAGACAGAGAAAATTGCCAATAATAAAAAATTGTTCACATTATAAACTGTATCTAATGTGCAGAAATATAGCTACTGCTGAGATATAAATATTCATATGCTTCAGATCATTTGCTCAGTTTCATGTGTACATCTTTAGTTTGAATGCATAACTTGGAAGAATGAAAATATGGTGAGTCCAAATAAGAAGCATAAGTAGACAGGGGTACAGAAAGTGTAAATTACCTCCTGAAAGTTTTTGAAAATATCCAGAAGTATGGCATGCAAGGTATGTCTGCTTGCTGGTATAACTGGTTGCACGGCATTCATATGCTGTTAGTCTAACAGCAATAAAACATGCTGATCTCTTGAATATTCTCTTTTATACTGGTGAAATGAGATGGAGAAAACGATTGTTAAGTGAGCTTCTGGGATTCACAGAGGCATATTTGATTGAAATTCTGTATTCATGTGTGTTATGAATGCATCCATGAAGCTACAGAATAATAGCAAATATGAGATGATGAGTCTATCCAATCTCAGTAGTCAAGTATTGTACTGAAGATGTCATTCTTGGTCATAAAAATAAAAGAAAACTAGTGCAGGGTCAGACAAAACGTGCAACTAATTGAGCTTCTGTTCACAGAATGCCCATCTACCAATTTTAGAGGCACCAGCTCCTTACATTAAGGCTTGCAGGTCGAAGAAACTTGCAGGAGATAGGGAAATAAAGGAGGTATAGCTGCGAGATCTATTTTTAAGAAAGATACATTATCTGCCAAGGAGGACTTTCTTCTCCATAGTAGTCTGTATGGCCTACATGCAGAAGGGGAGATCACTCTCCTTGTTCCTCCTTTTTTTTGAGGTTATTACTATAGCTGAATGTTCTCATGTCTTTAGCTTTCACCATGGTAAAATCCCATTATGCACAAATGGCACAAATTAACTCTACTGGAAACTTGTATTACTCATCCTGAGAAGGCAAGATTCATTGAAAGAAACAATAATGCCCAGGAAAACAAGATAGCAGGAAAAGAAGAAAACCAAATATTAGCTGGAGCTACAGCAAGCAAGACTTGAACTGAAGGCCATCAACTCATAAGTTCACTATGAATTGGAAGGAACTTCATGGCACAAAACAACCACCACAATCATGTCATATAGGAATGAGAATTCCACAGCACATTTGCTTAGAAATGTAAAGGAAGATGAGGAGTAATAATTTTTTCATTTGACAGGGCAATATCAGCTTTCCAAGTGATTACAGATCCTCTTGATAAATAGCACAAATACACAATCTGTATGTAGCCATGGCCTCACAACAAAATGGTGTATTACATTAGACTGTAAGTTCTACCTCTCAAGTGGTCTTCATTTAGAAAACTTGTCTTTATGAGACTGTTATTGAACATTTCAAAATTAATGAGTCCATTAATTAATACTTAATCACATTAAGTGAATTTTGTATCAACTGCACTAGTGGCTGTTGTCCTCCCACAAAATACCAAAGAAATCAGAAATAGAACAATTAATTTAAAATGCTAATTAACATTTTCACTATTCAACATTCTAATTCCTCTAGATTTTCACCACAGATATTTCTCTATATTAGCTAGTATAGTAGACAATATTCTCCTTTCTCATAGCATTTAAATATAATAATAATTTCTCAGTACTTTCATATGCATGACATTGAACTGTAGTCTACATAAAGGAAAAAGCTACGGTTTAGACACCTCTTCACACCCATTGTACTTAACTTTAAATATTGTCTCTGATGTTTTAACAAATGTTGTATATGCTCATTGTCTCCAACTTTATACATTCTCCTTCATTGTTGTAAGTCATCTTGAGACCTTTCCAAGGAGAAAGGTAAAACTATTCTAAATAAAATAATAAATAAATACGGTCTTTCTGTTCAGATCTTGGAAGCTTGCTTATTTATTTACTTACTTACTTACTTACTTACTTACTTACTTACTTACTTACTTACTTGGACTACAGCTCTGAAAATACATCCGTCAGTATGACCATTGATTTGCTTGTGCTTCCACTGCTTGCGCTATGTGCTTTCAAAAAAACAGCAATAGATCTCTCTATGCTGTGGTGGATCCTCATCTCTAGAAAAAGCAGTGTTGTACACCCTTCCTTCCTTCCTTCCTTCCTTCCTTCCTTCCTTCCTGTGTTTTCTCCCCAATAAAGTCAGCACCTGCATTTGAAAAATCACTTAAATTTTAAATTTAAAAATCACTTTAAGCTTTACTTAGTCTTAAAGGTTCTTTTGTATCAGACAGCAAGAGACTGGTACAAAGAATTATTTAAGGCCTTATTGCTGCTTTTGCTGAAAAAGGCTCTTCTGCACTTTATTGCAACGAAGCTTCATTTAAAATAGAGTAATAAAAATATTCTTAACTGAAAGATAGAGACAGGTCAGGTTAGTACAGCATGCCAGCTAACAGCATGAAAAGACCCAAGAAGATATTGCTGGTTGGCTGCTTTTACTCTGAAGGCTATGGGGATAGAAACATCATTCACCCAGCCTCCTTCATCAAAGTGGTGAGGTGATACTTGCAACGGCTTTGAAATAGTATTGGCAAGAAGGCATTAACTGTGTCTTACATGCAGTTTTTCATAGTTTGTGAGTCATTAGGATTTGAACACTCACACACCACCGTACATCTTTCCCTTTATCTTCCCTGCCTGGCATGGTCTTTCATTAAAAAGCAGCATTTGCACAGGAGGTTGTCCATATATAGTTACCAGCCGAATTTCATTTTGGAAACAGAATTGAATTTGGCTGGAAACTATATATAAAATCAACACTAGTTGAATATTAGTTTAAACAAAATATTTAAGACATTTCTTGTTCCCTTTCTCCGGATCTCCAGCCTATTTCCAGGATTCAAGTGCCAAAGTCAAGAGAGGCAATGTATTTATTTCTCCATCCTAATTCTTCTATTGCTGTTCTCCATTGGCAGTTGGTCTGCAGTACCTCTTGTCCGAACACTGACGTGACAAGGAAAAGCACTTCTCTGTTGACCATATTCTTGTATTGACAGGAGATGAGGAGAGAAGTTACAACTCCTGTGTATGTGTATGTGAATGGAACATAGGTTGGCAGCTACCTGTCCATTTCACTTTCCTCAGTTTCTCATTATAATCTTCTGTAAGTTTATTTTGGAATCAGTTTCCCTTAGTATCATGCATTTTGGCTATCCCCCCACGCACACACATAGTACACATTTTTTGCATATACTTCCCCTAATACAGTTTTATGTGCACTTTTAAAAGAAGATCTTTGTAACATTTTAAAAAAAGCAACAACAGTAGGGACACAAATACTAACAGAGAAATGTGCATCAGTTCATATTTTGATTCAGGACATGCAAAGTAAGTAAGCAAGTATTTAAACATGAGCAAAACCTTTTCTCCAAAAAGGTTGCTGATCACGCCTTTAGGTGCAGATGGTTCTAGGTTTAGTTCCTACGTAACGAAAACCAGGCAGGAGAGCTCGGAAACATTTCTGCACGAAGCGTTAAAGAGCTGCTTTTAGTTAGAGAAGCTAGAATTAGGCTAGGCAATTCTACTAGGTTGATTTAGTACCAAACAGTTTCATACAAGTATACCATTGTTCTGTGAGGCTGACTACTGGGAGTTTGGTCTACTGTTTGGTCTGTTGCAAGGATAGCCCGGTTTGCTCTAAATAAGTGATCAGATGACATCTTTGTTGGAATGAAACAACCTGTCCCCAGAGGGGTCCTCTCTGTGCCTGTCTGAGCCCTTCTCAGGAGCTTCTACTTTTTGTGTAGGCAGGATTGCTCTGGTTTGGATCAGATCCAGCTCATGTGGTCTCTGGAACTGATTTGAAGGAAGCCTTCCAGTTTGAATCTGCCAATATCCTGAAGTAGCATAATAAGTGAATCAAATGAGGATTTTGGCAAATCAGCCACTTCCCCTGCTCCTTGGCAGAGTGATTTTTTTAAAAGTCTGTAATGGACCATCGATGATATGTTGTAGAAATATTTAGTTAGAAAAATATTTTTTTGTAAAAAACTTTTATTTGCTTTGTCTTGTCTTAAAGGGCCAGTTGAGAAACTAAGCAGTAACGTCTATCGCTATGGATGCAGCTGCCTGCAGCTTGTTGCCTTCCCCTTTATGATGAGGAAAAGACTACATATATTATTTACACAGGGAGAGAGAGAGAGAGAGAGAGAGAGGCACCCTCAGAGATGCTCTATTATTCTGTCTTTAAAATGTTGTCACTTCATTGAGGAGCCGAGAAAGTATTCAATTTGCTGATGTGCTGAAGCGGCTCACTTATTAAAACACTTCACAATATCGGAAACAGAAGGATCCAGACAAAATAGGATTGCCTGAACTCAGATATTCCATTTCAACATGAAGATCCAGCTGACCCTAAATGACACTACTGAGCCCACATCAGCCCACTTCAAAAGAGCCCATGTATTTATACCCTGTGTCTTACCTGCTGAGACAGGAGATATTATCTTTCAAAGGGTCTAAGTTTTCACAGGAAAAAAGATGGCTAGTAACCAGTTAAACAATGACCATGGCAAATAAGTAGCACTTCGTAGGTTGGCTTTTGCCAGTGTTTTCCTTGGCCTTGTCTGTTTTATATTGCGGCCAGGATTCCACACAGTCCCAGCTTCTGCCACTTTGGACTTAAGGTCCTGGCATTAGATCACTGAGTCTTTTGACCATGGATTAGCTCTCTCCCAATCTAGGATTTGGATATCTGATTGAGGGTATTTTATTTTGGTAATTGATGTGAGATTCCTGCCTTTGGGATGTGTTAGTTACATGATGCTTCAAAAACTTGGGAATTAAGCTGTGTGAACCAAAGTTCTCAGTCTAACTTACATGAATTGCCAACACAAAGATATTTTCCATTATAGGCATATACTTTTCCTTTCTCCCTCAAAATCCATAGGAAGCTGACCTTTCTGTGAATCAAGTGATCTTTCTTTTGAGTCAAGTTGAGCTCTGAAATCTTTTTCTATCTCCCTTTGAAAAACTAAGCAATGCATAAATGCCTTATCAAGATCTGATTCTTCCAGGATCTGGGGGCAGCTTTCTCAAACAATAGGGAAACTTTGAAGTGGAGAGACTGCTTACTTTAAAATCTCACAAATGTATTTAAGGTGATCATTCTGGTGTGACTGCCCCATAGTCTTACAGATGAACTTTGCGAACAGCATTTATTAGCTTAAGGGGTGGGTTGTTTTTTTTTTTTTGGCCTCTTGGGTTTCTGTTCTGTTTTTTAAAAAAACCACTGTTGTCAGGGAAGCTGCAGTTTTGAGAGAGCCATTTGTAGTGAAATATAATGAGGATTGGCTGATCCCAGTGAGAAGGGCTGATTCTGAATGGGAGTGACATCACCGAAGAATTGAGCGAACTCCAAGAGGAAGTACTGAACTGGAAAGAAAGCTCTAGAGCTGAAGCTAAAGAAGACTTTTTATGTTTCATTTCACAGTTATTGCCGAAACTGTTCTTTTTTGCACATTCCTGTGTCCCCAAAATACTTCAGAACTTGAAAGTATTTTTTTTTAAACACACCATACCATACTTTTAAAGGGCTGACAGAAACAGATAAATTTATGGCTAGTATTTTACCAATCAACTCTGAGCTTCCTAATAATGTGTGTAAATAACAAAAGAACAAGCAGGGAATAACTTTGATTTCCATTATTAAAGAACATTATTTAATGCAGGGACTGCAGAGAGCACAGAATCCATGTAAAGCTATTTGATGCTTTATAGTCACATCTAAGTTTGGTATAGACCCAGTTTTGTATATACATGCTATGTTATAAAAACATAAACTATTAAAAATGTAATATACATACTGTGCCATTATTGCCATTATTATATTGAAAATCAGTCAGTATTCTGTTTTCAGAAAACAAAAACTAGTTAAATGCACTATATGAAGCCACATACCTTTCCTTATATAATATGACCTTAGGCATATGGATATATATATATTGGAAAAGAACCCAAGGTGGCTTACAGTAATGAGGGATAATATACAGCCCAGTACAATTAAGACATGTTCAAGTATTTGAGAACAAAGAATTGAGGGACATCTTACAGCAGTCGCGAACGCACACGTTCCGGGTTGCCACCCCGCGGGAGGCCCGGAAGTCGCTTATGTGAAACCGGGCTTTCTCGGTGGCAGCCCCCTCCATCTGGAACTCTATTCCTAGCGAAGTGTGCTCTGCAGAGTCCCTGATGGCCTTCCGTAAAGCTTTAAAAACTTTTTTGTTTCGGGAGGCCTTCGGCGAGCCTTGAAATATTTTTTCCCCCCTCCTGCCTTCTGAGAATAGATGACAACTGATGAGACCTAATTATTTTGTTGTTTCATCTGGTATCTCATGGTAGGGTGCGACTGTTTTTAACCATATTTATTCTGCATATTATTCTATATATTTTAACCTTAATTTCTACTTACTAACCTGGATTTTAACCTTGTACTATGTATTTTGTGCTGTTACCCGCCTAGAGTTCCTGATGGAAGTGGGGTGGGATACAAATGCAATAAATAAATAAATAAATAAATAAATAAATAAATAAATAAATAAAT
>JAHTLZ010000330.1:37040939-37054308 GCA_023846285.1 Phrynocephalus versicolor
TGGGGAAAAGCCCATCTTCAGAACTTAAATTGCTTAAGAAAGAAAAAATAAGCAAATTGATGATCTACAGGTAATCTGTAGATCATTGAGGTTTTCCAAGACTGAAGAGCAAAAGCTGCTCTTTCTCTAATCTCTCAGGCTGGGAACAGACATTCCAGATAGCCCATAATTAGAACTGAAATACCATTTATGTTCCAGCTAAGTGATGTTTCCAGGTTTATAAAACCAGAATCCACCGGAATCCCATCCTGAAGGCCGGTCAGCAAACAAAGCAAGCTTACTTGCAAAATCCTAGGGGCAAAAGGCGTTTGAGCTAGAAGAACTCTTAAATGCTTACATTGGTTAAGAATTACCCTCTTCCAGTCACAGGTAGTCTAGCTTCAGTTTTCAGCCTCAGGCAAGACTCTACCTTTGCGGTTTAGAAACTGATAGCATGCTGTCCACCAAGGCACGCCATTCTTCTGTGACTGAGCAACCAGACTTGCAAATGATGATGCTGTTGACCTTTCAACGCCCAGTCACAAAACAAAAGCAAGCTAATTTGCAACATGCACCAGTGAGGAAAGCTCTTGCTAGGATAAATTGATATCTTTTGCCTCTTAAGGGAGCTTTGCTTCCTATGTCACATTAATTGTGAAGCGCATCAAAAGGACAGAGAGTTTTGATTCAATTTTGCATCCCACTGAATTGAAATTATTTGAATGTATTTGTGTCTAGGGCAAAAATTACTTTTTTTAAAAAAATACTAGTTGCAGAATAGCCTAGCCAGTATATCCACTGCCAATGCTTCCTGAAGGATTCTTGTAGCCCAGGGGTGCCCAAACTTTTTGTAAGGAGGGCCAGATTTGGTGGCTGAGAATGTGTCAGGGGCCGGTTGCTCCCTGACCCTGCCACCCCACTGCCAGTGTCAGTGTTGGTGGAGGATATTTTTTTTAAAAAAACATGGGGTGAAGGAGGGGGAGGGAGGGGCAGGCCAGCCAGCTGCGGGCCACTCAGAATGGCCTGAAGGGCCGGATTTAGCCCCCGGGCCGGACTTTGGCCAGGCCTGTTGTAGTCTGAAAAAATCGCTGCTCCTCATGTAGTTTGTGGAGCTTCCACTGGAGAACTAAGACAGTGCCACAATATATGGAAACAGGGCTGCAGTGTATGGTGAAAAAGACCAACTTTCTGACCCAAGGCTAGCGAGGAGCTGATTTAACAATAAACGAGACAAGCCAGCATTATTGTAGCACAGGCCTGTATATACTTCATCTCACTGTGGATGCTCTGCAACTGCCTACAGCAGGGGTTCTCAACCGTCCTAATGCCATGACCCTTTAATACAGTTCCTCATGTTGTGGTGACCCCATGCCCTTCTTTGAAGAGGCCACAAGTCCCCTTTGGCAGGCCACTGCTGCAGGTGCCATATAGAGAACTTCCCTCTACAGGCACCCTCAGCCAATCGCAGTCTCCAGTGCCATTGACTGACATTTCCTCCAACCTATCAAGCTGTAACTCACTCCCCCCTGCCAGACACCCAATGTGTGCTGCCTGGTTGCTTCCTTGTTTTTTTTCTACTGTGTTGTCTTCTAGATCCAGAGGGTATGTTGTGCTAGATGGGTGGCACTGAACTTATTGATTGTGATGATATAGGCTAGTGCCTCACAGTAACTATAAAGAGTTCTCTAGGGCTTTTGGAGTGCCAGGAAGCACAGATTGGGAAATGCAAAATAATGAAAGATGCTTCTCTTTATATACAATGAAATGACTGATACTAGAAAAATGAAAAAAATGAAAGAAAACAAAAGAGGCAACCCTGAAAAGAGTGCATATAAAGGAAATAGAAAAATTGCTATCTGTTGGGGGTACTTTGATGGGGATTCCTGCATGGCAGGGGGTTGGACTGGATGGCCCTTGAGGTCTCTTCCAACTCTATGATTCTATGATTCTATGATTTTATCACAGATCAGCTTTTCAAACATAAGGGGGGCAAGCCTAACCACACACCATTCCATTTGGCCTTCCTTTGAAGCCCTTGTCCCTCTTAGACAGTTACTTCACATCCTTCCTTGTTCCGCAACTAGTTTTGTATCGTGACAATGTTGGTCGCGATCATGTGGTTTTGCCCCTGTTTAGTCCCTGTTTCCATTTTCACATGGTGATGATAACTTGTCTTGTGACAACTGTTACTTCATGGTCTTGTTCTGTGACAAATTCTGAATTTGTCTTGCTTTCTTAACCCTTTTTAAAATATTGTAAATAAAACTTTTTCAATATTTCGATTTACTGGTCTTCTGGGATTTGCACATCAATGCTACGGAGTTTTCAGTACTTTCTTTAATAAACATTTGCGCTGCATGGTGTTTCCCGTAGGGTAGGCATGTCCATACTTCAGGCCTCCAGATGTTTTGGACCACAACTCCCACAATCCTTTGCCATTGGCAACACAGGCTTGGAATTCTGGGAGTTGTGGTAATCAGGAGGGCCAAAGTTTGGACATGTCTGCCATAGGGAAATTAATGTTGAATGCTGGTGGACACTGGTTGTTGCGTGACAGTTGTTATCACACGGTCTCTTGTCTCGGAACAGGAAACGGGAACAAACCGTGAAAAGAGAATATCCCAACCCAGCACCAGGTACAGTTTTGTCATGCTCTGATCTCACTCCGGGGGTGTGGTTGAAACAAATTTCAGCTGTTGCATAACAGAAGTGAAGTAAGTTTTTTTTGTACCAGTCTGAAGCGCAACGCTTACAGAGACAAAACGGATGTGAAGTAACCGCCTTAGTATCAACTCTGAGCTCTAACCAATAGCAGCTCTGCATCTTTCACTGTCTTTCACAACTGAGATTCCCCACCCCCATTCTAGAACTTCCAATCACTCCTCTATTTGTTCAGCGGCTTGAGTGCTTCAGCTTTAAAACGGGTAGAAAGGAACATGAGGATATTGGCTGCTAGTTCTGCTACTTCGTTCTGCAGAAAAGAATCTGCCTTTCCATTAAATACACCCCACTTTAACTCCCTCACTCTATAATGACAAAGGACAGATCAAAACATGTGGCCAACAGAGAGCACTGAGGTCTCAGGCGGCTGCTGGGCTAGCTAGTACAAAAGAAATAGTGCAGCCGGAGGCTTGGAACCAGGATCTGCCTCCACCAAAAGCTGGGCCATGTACAAAATGTTATTTTTTTTTTTTGCGGGGGCGGGAAAAGTATTTTTTTCAACCAGTGCCATTGTATGAGTCTCTAAAAGCACACAGCCAGCGTCATTCTAATATTGCTGAACGGAGGAGCATGGTAACTGGTATATTGCTTCCAAATGTACAGCAACATTTTTACCCCTTAATCTAATCTGCATTGATGCGGTTTATGCAGCTTTTCTTTTATGTGAAAGTACCGGTAACAGCTTTCCTTTTTTTTTTCCTACCAGAGAAGAAATCTTTTCTGTGCAGCACATGTGGTTATGACGAACACACTTGTTCACATGTGTGCCGCTAATTTCTTCCAGTCAATGTGCATATCTGGCTCCCAGGGCATGGTTTGGGTGATGCCAAAACCTCCATCCTCCTTTTAAAACCACACACATCACTCAGAAGACTAGCCAATAACCTCAAGGGTTGTTTTGTTTTTCAAAGGGGCAGGGGCAGGCAGTCTATCCTTGGATTACAGATGGGCTTTGTCCCATTCATAGTATATGGCATAAAGCTTGGCCTAGAGTACCTATTAAAAGCAATACAAAAAATGTCATTGAGGTGTAGGTGTAGTTAGCTTCGGGTTATTTATGAAGAAGTGGGGAATTTCTTAAGCTGCCAAGAATCAACTACCCTTGAGAGACAATGAATATGTTGCTTTCAAGAATTTTGGAACATCCCATCATGTTGAACAGTTTCAAAGGACAAATTATATTAACACAAAGGTAAATTGTGCCCATTCTATAAATATGCAAAGTAGACCAGGCAAGACTCAGTTGTGGAGTGTGTGTGAATCGCACTTTAAGTATCAGGAGAAATGTGCTATAATATAATCAGTGTGAGATCTGTTTCTGAAAACTCAAGCAGGTTTTAGTATTCTAGTGAAATCTTATTTGGGTGAACTTGCCCTCCTCCATTTCCAAGCCAGTAGCCCGATTCAAGTGTGCCTGATGTGTGTGGAGGCCTGCTATTTCTGCCCCTTCTCTCATTGTTTAATTCCGATAAAAGAGGTTTATCTGAAGGGGAGGGTTTCTTCAGCCCACATGAGAAAGAACATGGAGAAGTGTGGGGTCTCGCTCATGTGGAGAGCTTCAGCAGGCAAAAGACATTTTTTTTACTTCAGATACATCCCTTAAGATTAGCAAAACAATGGCAGATGGAACTGGAAGGACAGAAGGCTGAGAGAACCTTGCCAGCTAGAATCGAACTCTGACCGTGACCAAAGGTTTGACTGAAATACTACATTTTAACCACTGTGTCACAAGGCTCCTACATTTCAGTAGCTTCTGAGAATTATGGACTCACTGAATTGTCTTCAGTGTTTCAGTGCACGCCTTTGAGTGCTGAAAGAAGACAACACTATCCTGGGTGCCATTTTGTGGGGATAGGGAGAGTAGCCCATAAGCCCCTATCAGTGGAAAGTCACATTTCTCCTGGAACTTGCTGAATTCTTCAGCTAAGGCTCTCTAGCTGACTTGGGAGGGGATATGCTAGATTTATTTATTTATTTATTTATTTATTTATTTGTTTGTTTGTTACATTTCTATCCCACTCATCTAGCCCAAAGGCCACTCTGGACGCCTAACAATCAGTCAAAACTACCACAATTTTTGCAGTTGGTTTTCCTGCAATTGCAGGAGTTAGCACACCTGAAGTGCAATGGATGATCCCCACTCTGGGATAACCACTTTCATAATCGTGGTATCTCACTTATTGGGTGAGAAGATGACAGTGTCAGGGAACCAGTGTCAGGAAGAACCAGAGTTAACTGCAATTTGTAGTTGTAATTTATGCCAGTGAAGTTAAGATGGTGTAATTTTTCAGTTGGATTCTGGCCATTAAATTACTGGCGAAGCAGACATGAAAAGAAAAAGGGAAAACAATGGTAACTTAAGGGGAACAATAATTAGCTGTGACAGGTAGGACTAAAATGCAACTTAACATTCTTCTGTTTGGTCTTTTTGATTCAGGAAGACCCTAATCTCAAAATAGGGAGGAAAGCTTTCTTGGTCTTTATTTTAAGCAGCCTAACTTTTACATTTCTTCAATATTCATTCTGACTACACATTTCTCAGAATTTTGTGATGTTGTTCTTGGCTTTAAAAAAATCACATGCACCAATGTTCGTCACCAGGGAAAGTCGTAAACAAAAATATGCATTCCACAGAAATATGCAGGGTGATAAATGCAAATTTTCATGGCAATTAAAAATCTATTAAGATGGAAATGGTGAGAAACGTTTAATTTGGGAAAATCTGCTATAGGACCCAGAAGAAGCAAATCTGCATTTGGAACTCTGTGGGGAGCTGAGCAGCTAGGAAAGTGTCAAATCTACTTGTGACAGTAGCACTTGGAGATTCACTGGCAGCTCAAGATCAAACTCAAACACAGCTTTCTAGCTATGATGACTGGGACAATTGTCCAACTAGCGCTATGCCAAAAACATATTTCATGAGAATTTTAACCATTTTCCTTCAATTTGGTAGAAAAGACCATCTACTTGTATCTTCAGAAGGGTCATGGCAACTGGACTTCTTTTCTTGAGAGATCAAAACCTTCCACTACTTATCCAAGTGGCTTCATCAGTCTGAGGAAGCTGCTTGGATGAGGAGTGAAATGTTTCGATTTCTCAAGAAAAGAAGTCCAGTTGTCATGATTTAGCTTCCAGATAAACTCACCTGGATGACAGAGAATCTTCACAGACTGACTCTTCAGAAGGTTTGTGAAGAAGGAGACATTTTGGAGAAATTAGCATGAATGTGGTTCAGATTTCTTGTGCTTGCTTTGGTGTTTATGTGTACATCTCTTTTTTTTTTTTGAAAAAAAACTGTAAGTCATTTCCAGAGTAGCTCCTCAGCTTTCCACATGTTATGCCTCAGGAGAGGTCATTGGTTAACTTGTTCCACAGGACCTTTTCATACCAGGAAGTATAGGCAGCCAGGGAAACTGATGAGTTGTGAAAAGATGTGAAATACAAGGAAAACAAAAACAAATGCAGCACCATCAATCAGTTACCTTTCCTGTGTTAGGCAAGTTTTAAAAAAAAATCAATGAAAACAAATTCAAAAAGACCCTGAGAATGAGGTTGGAAAAAAGATTTTTTTCCAGGGAGAAGTGAAACCATTGACCTATGGAATACAAATTGTGAGAGAATATTAAGTTTAACTTTTTTTTCTGTAGCTAGACCAAGCACCTCGTACCTGTTTACAGGGAATAAGCTGTACTGTAAATATCTGCAGTAGAGCAAAATGTATCTACAGTGACTTCTCTAAAGTGTAAAACTGCTTTAAAGTGTTGATAGGTCCATGCCATACTGGTTTGGGGATACATTATCTCAAAATCGGGGTGGGGGGGAGATCATAGTCCCCTTTCCTCTTCCATAGTGCTGTGGTTCATGAAGATTTTAGGGCCCAGAGTGGCCTCGCTGCGAGATGGGTGGTATAAAAATACAATCAATCAATCAATCAACAAACAAACAAACAAACAAAGAAACAAACAAACAAACAAACCCAGGCCTGTAACTGTTCAGAATGGCAGTTTAGGTGACGGAAAAGCAAAACAAAGCAAAGCAAAACAAGGTGTGCTGCTTATTTACTGCCCCATAGTGCTTAAAGCACTCTCCGAGTGGTTTACAGTTTAATTATGCCGGCTACACATTGTCCCTACCCAAAGCAACCTGGGGACTCAATTTACCCACCTCAGAAGGATGGAAGGCTGAATGAACTTTGAGCTGTCTACCTGGGATTCCACCTGGGTTATGAGCAGCAGAGTTTTGGATGCAGTATTGCAGCTTAACCATTGCGCCATGTGGCTGAAAGAAAAGACTGTGACATGGAATGAGTAATCTAAAGAATGAAATTGGTGGGTAAGGAAAGAGTTAAAACTCTCTTCTGTTTCTCTGTCTTTCATATCAGATTTGTCTTGAAGGCTTGTTTTCTGAGTGAAAGAGGAGGGAGTTTTCATAATTTTGTGTATTTACATGTGACATGCAGCTGGGTCACTCTGAACTTTAAAACTATGTGCCAAATAATTAGTTTCATACCATTTAGATTTCCTGTGATTCATTCTGGAAAATTTTAACATCTTTCCTCATCTGTAATCTAGATTATTACATGAGCCACTCACTCCGAAGTGGCTGGTTCTCACTGCTTGCATTCCCCATAGGTCGTGTATAGGCAGAGCAATTTAAACAGCAATAACAAAAGAAACGGGAAGTATGTGTACAACTTTGGCAACTGTGGCTTCTCCAGAACTGTGAAGGAGCTCTTTAAAAATAGGGACAGAAATATGCAAGACTGTATTATTATTTTAGCTGTAAGAAATGCCTGTCTATTTTTTTAAAAAAATCATCGGGTTCTGTTATTAATATTATAGTAGTATTTTTAATAATCTGGTTTTGCTATTAGTATTATAGTTGCAGCGGCAACACTACCAGCAAGTCATAACTAACCATATTAAAACTTATTACAACACTGTAATTTTTGAAAATGCGTTGCAGTTGGTGGTCCAGCTGTCTCTTGCATTTGTCTTTTGGACAAGCTAACAACAGATCAGCTGGAATCTTTATTATTATTATTATTATTATTATTATTATTATTATTATCATCATCATCATCATCATCATCACAGCAGACAAGATGACTATGCTGGATTTTGTATTACCAATCACTAGTTGAATGCTTCCCAAGCGAAGGACTATGTGATGTATCAGCGAATTATGCGAGCAGATCCCAGTAAGGTGGCTTTCTGCAGCTGACTGATGGTGACTTTGTCAACTCCAGTTTCTTCTAAATACTTGCTTAACTCTTTAGGCACAGCACCCAGAGTGCCGATTACCACTGGGATAACCTGTACTGGTTTATGCCAGAGTCTCTGAAGTTCAATTTTCAGATCCTGATATCGGGTAATTTTTTCAAGTTGTTTCTCTGTGACTCTACTATCACCTGGTATAGCAATATCAATGATCCACACTTTTTTCTTTTCCACAATCACAATATCCAGGGTATTATCCTCCAAAACCCTGTCTGTCTGTATTCGGAAGTCCCAAAGTTATTTTGCATGCCCATTTTCAGTCACCTGTTCAGGCTTATGATGCCACCAGTTCTTTGCTACGGGCAGATGATAGTTCTGACACAAATTCCAGTGGACCATTTGAGCCACTACATTATGATGCTGTTTGTAATCAGTCTGAGTAATTTTCTTGCAACAACTCAATATATGGCCGATAGTTTCATCTGCCTCTTTGCAGAGTCTACATGTGCGGGACTCAGCTAATTTTTCTATTCTAGCCTTAACTGCATTTGTTCTGATAGCTTGTTCTTGAGCTGCAAAAATCAGGGCTTCTGTCTCTTTTTTCAGTGTTCCATTGGTGAGCCACAACCAAGTCTTTTCCTCATCTACTTTTCCCTTGACTTTTTCGAGGAACTGCCCATGCAGAGCTTTATTATGCCAGCTATCAGCTTGTATTTGCATTGTTGTTTTCTTGTATTGACCCTTTGTTTGCTTTACTTTAAACACCTCCCTGTTCTTAACCTCCAATAATGCTGGCTCTGTAATATTTTTTTTACATAATCTGCCAACACATGCTTCTCTTCTTCGTCTGCTTCACTTGCAGAAGACCTCTAACACCTAATTTTCTAGGTAAATACAGCCTGTCAACATCACTTTGTGGATGTAATGCATAGTGAATGGTCATCAGTTTTCTTGTTTTCCTATCTAGACTCTCTAGCTCTGTCTGAGTCCAGTTTATAATGCTAGCGGTATACCTGATGACCGGTATGGCCTAGGTATTAATGGCCTTCTATTAACCACCATTCAGCTTACTTTTTAATACTTTTCTGACCCTTTGGATATATTCTTTACTGACCACATTTTTCACTTGCCCATGCTTGATATTATCTAATTGCAGTATGCCCAGATATTTATAGGCTTCAGACTGATGATACTTAATAGCTTGTCCATTTGGCATTTCAATTCCTTCACTCTCAGTGATTTTTCCTTTTCTCATTGCCACTGTGGCACATTTGTTTAGTCCAAACTCAATACTAACATCAGTACTGAAAATTCGGGCTGTATTATTATTATTATTATTATTATTATTATTATTATTATTATTATTATTATTATTATTATTATTATTATTATATACTATCCATCTGGCAGAAAGCCACTATTATTGATGTTCGCATAAGGTTTGTGTATATTGCTGTTGGTACTTGTGACTGATTGTTGTGTCAGGACACATATCATTTGCATAATCAGGTGCATGACCAGGCATGTGACGAAGACACAAACCTGCTACCTGGCCAGTCAGACTTACCTTACATCACCACCTGCATGTATATGTATAGGATTTACAATAGGATTCTGGTCAAATGCATGTATAAGTTTTGGGATGCATGTGTGTGTGGGGGGAGGCAAGACCTCCAAGTGTCTCATCATGCTGTTGGTTCATAACATTTTTGCTAAATCTTTTGAAACATGTATTCTGCAGTCACTTCTGGACAATTAAAACTGTTCAACAGTGCACTGAATTCCCTTTGAAGGTGGTAGACATGGAGTCTCCTTCATTAGGTTTTTTAAAAGAGGTAAAATGGCCATCAGGGATGCTTTAGCTCTGGATTTCCTACATGAGCAAGGTCTTAGAAATAGATGACGCTACTATTCTCTGATTTCCCTTGGGAAATTGGTGTGGTATACAAATATAAAAATAAATAGATAAATTTCTATGTACTTTGTTAGCCTCCTTGATGTTCTTGTGAGGAAGGTTTAGCCAGACACTTCCAAGTGGCAGTAAAGAGTCTGAATTTCTGACGATATGTGGCACATCAGTCTTTGTTCCCATGTTGGTCTTAGAATCTGATGGAGAGCACTGGCCCACCTAACAAAGCGTTGTTTACTCCCCAAGGTTTCAGACAGGACTTTTCCCCCAGCTCGAGCTGGAGAGTTCCAACAGTGACTTGATGCACACAAAGTGTGTGTTTCTGCCTCTTAGCTGTAGGTGCTATCAGCTCTTTGTGAGCATCCACTTCTGCACTGTACAGCAGGCCTGTATAGAAAAATAACAGTTCCCTCTCTGCTGATCATGCAACATAAATCTGATGGATGGTTTGTAGTGCCGTTTGCATGTTCCCCTTGCCCCCATCACATTAAGATCCTCTATGGAAAGCCCAGTTTTGCACCGTTTTGGGGGGGGGGGCGGAAATTATAACAATGTTCCCTTCCCACCTCTTCTCATCCTTTTAGAAAGGGTGTTTCTTCCAACATTTCTCAGAACCTCAAGCCAACGTGCAAGACTCCTGCCTGAATGTTCTCTCATTCCAGCCCCAAAGTGCTCCGAGGCTAAAAACCTGCGTAACAAGTTTCAGTTCAAAACAAACATTCATAGTTGAGTTATGAACCCCCAGAGGGGCTGATGGTGAAGTGGATTAAATTTTGTCTTTGGCTTCAGTCCACAGCAGGGCAAAAAGCTGAAGTGGGTTGTCCAGGTATACTGTGCGGGTGCACAAACACAACTTGATTTATCAGCAAGATTTGAAACATATGGGGAGTATTCATTTTTCTTTTGAATTCCTCCGTTGATTGATTGGAATGTGGAGTAGGGAGAATGGGGTGTGCCACAGGACAGAGATGCTACATCGTCGTTGGACTAATTGGGCGTACTATAGGTCCGTGGATGATGTTTTTCGGTTTAGAAAGACTTGCCAAAGTCAATGGACTTTCAGATTGACCTGCTCCAAAGGCACAACACACACACACACACACACACACACACACACACACACACACACACACACACACACACACTGACATCTATATGCTATCGGTTGATACGCAGAGCTTTTGTTCTCTCCCTCCACATTGAGGTAAAGCAAAACAGAAGACTTCCTAAGACTGTTTAGTTTACTACATTTTGCCCTAAGGACTACTGAGCCCATGGGTGAGTATATTTTGTGTCTACTCAAATGCCATATTATGACCTGCACTATTTTCTTGTGTCAACAACAGCCCCCCCAAAAAATTCCTTTTGGGGTTCTATATGGTTGATGGCAAACGATTAGTATGTCCCTAGTGGAGCTGGTCTTTCCTTTAGGTTGAGGCAGCCATGTCCAACAGTGGAGCATGGCCCAACTGAGCTCCCCTTTCCCCAATCACCTTGCCATCACTACTTCATCTCCCTCCTTGTCCCTTTCCTTCAAGGACAAGTGGCTTCCTCCATCTTTCCACTTTTACCCTGTAGCGTTAGGGCACCGTTCACAGTTGCCTTGCTGCACAGAGTACCTGGCCTACCAGCAGTTTTGCCTTTCCCTGCAAAGCACTGGTCCCCTGCAATGAGCAGCTTTATGCAGCTGGTGCCTCCCACTGCATTGCTGGAACATGGAGAAGAAGATATGCATGGGCTGTGGCTGGTGCTTTTTCATAGGCCTGGAGAGAACAAGTAGAAAGTGTAGGCTTGTGTACCTGCATATGCACGTGCTCATTCCATGTGTAAGGAGTGTAACAGGTCAGGTTCACCCTAAAACTTTATTTTGCTCCCTTTCGCCAGGAGATGCATCATCTACCTGGAAGTCACTTTCAGAACCAGAAAACATTCTTTCCAGTTGATGCAATAGTTTCCCCTTGGGCAATCCCAGTTCCTGTTCCATTTTTAAAGGGTGGGAATATTTCCAGCACTAGGTACTGAGCAGCAGACACTTGCTCAACTCCTGGGGAACTGCATTTTGAGGCTGAGATGGTTGCCTTCTGTTGGGGAAGAGGACTACTCTTCTATCGTGTTCTATCCCCCTTCAGGCAAAGATGAAGCACATAATGGGGGCTTTTCTGACATGGTAGCCAAAATATTCCTGAAATGCCTTGGAGGCTGTGACCCAAGAAAATAGATTGGCATGATTTGCTTCTCTAGCTCAGGTAACTAAATACCTTGGGCTATTCCTAATTCCACAGTGAGGTATTATTTATATCCCATTGTTGGATGTAGCTGAATCAAACACACTCACAGAAGAGATACTGGAAAGACAAATGGTCTTATAGCATTATAGATATTGTTTTGATTGCCTTAGTTCCATTCTATATAGTCTTGTGATTTATAGTTTGGTGCATACTCAGAATTATTCACCAGGGAGCACCACTGTTCTAGTTCAGAGACGTACCTTTACCAAACTACAAATCTCATGATTCTGTAGGATGGAACCATGACGATTAAAGTGGTATTGAACTGCTATAACTGAATGCTGTAGATGCATCCTGAGGTCAAAACTAGATAAGCGTTCATTATGTGAAGGCAGTTGACACACTCCAGTGCTGAAGTTTGGTAGAAAAGTTTCGTTTGTTTCTCTTTGAAATTTCTCATCACAGTATTTTCACAGTCTGAAGAAAAATATTTTGGTTTACAAGCATAATTCGTTCTGGAAACGTGATTGTAAACCAAAACACTCTTATATTAACACAAATTTCCCCATAACAAATAATGGAAACTCAGATGATTTCTTGTGGGACCCCAAAGACCACATACTGTGCACAAAAATGCCAAAGCTCACAAAAAAGTTGGCTAGACGTCCACATCAACCCCATGGTTTAGATACCTGGCTGCAGAATCTGCTCTGCTTGGGACTAAAAACTGGATTTTACTTTGTGTTTTTAATGTAACAATAAAAATGCAGTTTATAGCCATATACTGTACATGCTTGCCTATCTGCCCGATGACTAGAAATGGCTTGAAAAATAAGAAAGAATGTTGAAAACAAATTACAGTGGTGCCTTGTATAAAGGAATTAATTCGTTCCTAATGAAATTCTGTTAAGCAAAATTTCCTTTATACAAATTTCCCGTAGGAATGCATTGAAAACAGAGTAATCCCTAATCACATCCATTTTTATGTTGTATGGATTTGCCCCATAGGCTATTCTGTTAACCAAATTTCCCCTATCTTCGGATTTTTTTTTACAATGTACAGATTTTATGTTATACAAACCATTTGTATATGAGGCTCCACTGCAATTAAAATATAAAGAAAAATAAAACTCTAACCTGCACTCCCATTTGAAAACAATCCTGGCTAGTGCAAGGGAAAACTATCTTCTTCTCTCCTCCCTTTGTTTTGAAGGCTTTCCTGAGATGGAACATTCCAGACAATCCCCCACAATTCAGCAAGGGAGTGAGAGAGAGAGAGAGAGAGAGAGAGAGAGAGAGAGAGAGAGAGAGAG
>JAHTLZ010000330.1:37059162-37084457 GCA_023846285.1 Phrynocephalus versicolor
TAGTAGTAGTAGTAGTAGTAGTAGTAGTAGTAGTAGTAGTAGTAGTAGTAGTAGTTGTTGTTGTTGTTTTGTGGTATACCTGTAGATTGTTGTGTTCCACCTTGAGGAGACTTTGACTTGAAATACACTTAAAATGTCACATTTAAACCTTTGTATATTTTTGTTGTATTTGGTCAACTGTCCCATATCACAGGTTCACTATATAGTTCACAGAATAAATACATTTTTAAATACAATATGCGAAAGTTTGAAAATGAAAGTACAATTAAATATTTTTAAATGAATAGGCCCAGACATTGGGACGTGTGATTTTCCAGTCTAGGTTTTTATTACAGATTTGTAAGTTATACTTGGTTACCTTAATGCATAATCATTTTGCACACAGTTCTTATTATGTATGTTACTATTGAAGGCATCTGCATTTGATGGGTGCAGAATCCTAAACCAGAGGACAGAGCACCAACCGTGTATGTCCAATATTCCCAGGTGACTATTCCTTATCTTCATCTATATATCTCAGATAACAGATCTGGGAAGGTCCATGCCAGTTGGAGCATACATTGCTAGAGGGAATCAGATGTAACTTCATATGCTCACAAGGTTTAGCTGCCATTCATCCAAAGTTCCAAACCCTCTCCCAAGGATTTGTGTTGTGCAGCTTGGACCTTTGCAGAGGAGGCAACATAACCTAAGTGAGAGCAGAAAGTCCACAGTTCCATTCCCAGTCTGTCTATACACAATGCTGTCACATAGCAGGGGATATATAAGATCTTGAGGTCCCGGAAACTTGTTGCTACTCACAGAAGGCAAGTATAGTCCTGAGGGGCAGACAGTCATACCTGGTACATGTCATTACCCCATATTCCATGCCCACTTCCAAACCAGGTGAGAGGAAAATAATTTACACATATGATTTGATGTAAGGGGAAAACTATGCCTTCAAAATATGTATAGTAATTCTGCAGGTGTGGCTAATTATGCTTTAGTGCATTTGCATATTATATCATATAATTATTGAGCCTCAAACCCATCCATATATTGCATCTTATGGTGAGTAGTGTATGGGTTCTTCAGAGTAACCAGTGGTTCTTTTTTCAGCTCTACAATCAAAGCCATCTTTTGTGTAACATTTTGTTTTGTTTTGTTTTGTTTTTCTTTGAGTTTTGCCTGAAATTCTTGAAAAGACTAACATGGCTACTCTCTCTGAAACTTTTGTGTAACATGTAATATATGGCCCTCCCATTAAGCACAGTGAGGTGGTTAACTTAGGGGTTGGACAGCCTCAGGACATCATGAGTGGCCAGCTAGAGCAAAGACAACTGTGTGCTAAATGGTCTGTTCTACCTCCTTGAGCTGCTTCCCAAGTGTGGTGGAGGAGTGTTTTTCCCACTACCAGTGCTGAAGGCAAACTCAGGTGCCAGTACAGTTGGCACATGGAATGGAAGGAGATGCTATCTTGAAAGAAGCCCTGGCTCTATATGTTGCAATTTGGCATCCGGTATCAGTGGCCTTCTAATACTTTTGCTTATTGTATCTGCCCTAAATGGACCCTAGCTGCTAGCCTATTCCTAGTGATCTGGTACACCCTAGCTAAGTATTTCCCTGGCATTACATTTTAAACTATTGAATACAACATCCACAGCAGCGCTTGGAAAACTTACATTTTTAAGACCATTCCCAGAATCTCCAAGCCACCATGAACAGTTGAAGGATTAAAAAAAAATCTGTATGAATAATTGACAGTACCATTCTGCAATTGTGGGTCCAATCAATCACTGTAATTTCTTCACTATGTATTTGATTACCCGCTGTCCCAGGTTGCGAGAGGAACTATCATAGAAAGCTGTGCTAATTTGTCTGATCTGCAGATAATCGATTCTGTGGGCTTTTGATGTTATTTGACACATGTGATTTTAGATATGTTTCCTATTTATAATTATTTTGGATGTGAAATGAGTGGCTAAATGTTGGGCAATAAAAATGAACTGAACCAGAATGACTTTTGATGTATATGAGGTGATAGTTTTAAAACATTTAATATTTGTATTCATAACAGGAATGCAGTGTCTAATGAAAATCATACTAGTGTTGTTTTTTAAATCATCCTCTGTTTAGTTTGTATTTTGAAAGAATAAATATATGTAACACCTGTTCATGAAATATGGCATACTGAAAGCTGAGCTAGAATATAGCACAGCTTAACAAATAATTGTGCATGTTTAAATAACCAAGACTACAAACTACAACCTCTCAGAGAAAGTAGCTCCAACACATTGACTGGTTTTTGCCTAAAAAAGGAAAGGACCCAACTTACCAGGTCCGAAGATTGTTGCCGGAGCGGCAACTGCTCAAATGAAGGACTAGGGCAGTGTTGGCGAACCTATTGCATGGGTGCCAAAGGTGGCACTTGGAGCCCTTTCTGTGGGCACCCAACATCGCCCCTTCACAGCCACCAGTATTCAGGTTAAATTGCTGTATTGGCACTTTGCGAACCATTAGTAGGTTTTGAATCACAGTTTGGGCACTCAGTCTCTAAAAGGTTCGCCATCACTGGACTAGGGCGACCCTCACGTGGAGGGGAAGCCAGAGGAGATCTGAGGGAAAGGGGGGGGGCTGGACATAGAAACAGATACCGGGTGGGGGGCGGCCCCTGGGAAGCTGGTCTTTGCCTAACAATGCCACCACTTCCCTTCCCTGTTAAAACATAGGCAGATGACCTTAGATCACATGAAAGCAAAAAAAGGAACAGTATAGTTGTCTGAGTGAAGAAACATAAGTGAAAAAACATAAAGTACTGGGTTATTCAGTCAACTTCCTTCATGTAGCTTCCTGCTTCCTGTGTTTGTTGACTTCTGGCCTCCTAACTTCTCATGGACTACCACTGCTAATCCTTCATTTCTTTTGGTTCTCAGGGACTATCATATGTGCTCTGTGTGTCCAGTCATAAGTAAATGATAATGAGTGGCCAGATACAACAGAGACTTCTGGGAAGTGAGATATGATGGCCGTATGTTGCCATCCCCAAGAGTAAAATGCTAATACTCTAAATGTTTCCTTCATGGCATGATTGTCCATTATTTCCAATGTTGTTCAAAGATGCAGACCAGGCTTGTTCTTAGAGATGTTTGGCAAAATAAGAGTTAATGCAAGATTATCTTAGAAGGAAAAAAATACCATGTCCTTTCCACTGAAATACATCCTAGACACCTCATGTCATTATCTGCTTTAAAATCTGGGAAGTTCTTTCCTAGAGGTTTTATTTAACAGTTTGATAAGGTGTCTCTGTGCCTGCCTGGCACGGTACAACATATTTGAATGTCCCTTGTAATGATTTCCTGCTTATCTTTCCAGACTTGTGCATGCTGAACTATTTTCCCCAGTGATGTATCCCTGCAAACCTTTCATTCCATGAATGCTGCAGACGGAATGTGTTTAAACTGCTTCTGTTGCAGGATAATGTGCTAAATCTTGAGAGCAGATGGTCTGTAATGGAAATAGTTATTCACACCAACATTTGTTTATTTTAGGTGTTTCTGGAGAGCTATAGATCTTCAGTTCTGGTGCACGTGGAAATGGGATGCATGAACACTTTCATCAATGCTTTACTAGCTTGGCTCTTTTCATTTCACATTTCTCTGTCTCTGAAGTAGCTTCATGATGCTATAATTATGTGAAACATTTGTTGGAAAATAAAACAGAACCTAAACCTGTTTTCTCAGCCCCTATTAATTCATGATAAAGGGTGCATTTTGCAGAAATGAGGAGAGACTTTACCAGAAAAGGCCTGGGCTTCACATATGAGTATTTTAAACTTCTGATTAGAGGCAATCAATCATTTCTTTATCAGAACATGACTTAACAAACAGATGTAAAGAATGCAAGAGCCAACTGCATGCTCAGAGTCAAATCTATTTTAGTCCTCATTCTGAGATTTTTATGTGATATGGGTTCTTTTAAGGAGAAAAGCGGGGTACAATATTTTAAATAAATAATATTTATTGCAATGGGCTTCTGTCCCATTGCAATAAATTGAATTCCATTCTTCATTCTGAGAACAACGAATCTCTCAAGCTCTGCAGAGTCTCTCAAGACTGAATGCAGCTGCAGGCAACACACCAAAACATGTAATCAGTAAGCGAATATAAATGTCAAGATAGCCTTCAGATGAAACAACAAAGCTGTCCACATTTAGATCAAGGCCAAGGGTGAAATAGCTTGAATCCCACACAGTTGTGCTGATAAAGGTGGAATAACAGAGATCAGAGCAACCAAGTAGGTTAAGGTTAGTCAAGTCTCCATAAGGAGGACTTCAGTGATATAGCCAGCTTCTTCTATCCTTCAGTGAAAACTGATCAGTTCTCTGGTCCTGTGATGGCTTTTTACGTGGTCAAGTCAGCTAAATGCACAGATGTCTTGAACGGGCTCACCCTGATCTTCATGGCTGTATATATGAGAGAATGCTCTGGGCTGAAGTGGTAGTGGTGATGCATGCTACAGAAATATTCAGGGGACAGTGGATGGGAGCAGGGTAGCATTATACACACATCCTGTAGTTCTTGTTCTTAGTGTCTCATGTTTACTCACGTTAAAGATGCAGTTACTAGAGAAGGTGTGGTGGGCAGAATCTTCCGAAACTCTTTTGTAGAATACTTTTGGTAACTGTTAAAGTGTTTAATTTTATCTATGACCTCTTAAGATACTTATGTTTCTCATATTACATAATGGACTTGTCTCTCTACATCTAATAACCCAAATCTACCATGTGCCAAACGTTGGGATATGTCTGTTATTTTATGAATATGGTGAATCAAATATTGCTAATCACATCTGTCCCATTTTTATTAATTCTATATAACAAGGCATCACCATAGAATACATCTATACGGTGGTATTAAAAGTGTTTGTTTTAGATTAAAATAGGATGTAAATAGTTGCATTCTTGTTAGAATTCTAGTCTTGAGAAGCTATCAGAGAGCAGGAGTGCATTGCAAATAAGAAAGAACTTGCACTGTAATCTAAACCTCCAAGATTCTCTCAAACTGTACATGGGAATCCATGCTGTTTGGGGTGGGTGGGTTAGGATTTTGATTCAGGTATGCAGTAGAGCCTTTATGTCTGCCGGAATAGTGGATAAAAATATTGATGAACTCGAGTATTTCTGCAGAGGAAATAACACTGAACTATATGAATGTACTGTACTGTATTTAAAATTACCCTCAAGAGAAAGAACCCAGTGTTACTGCCGCTGAAACTATTGATACATCCTCATCCAAAAACTCACCGAGATTGGAATAATCTATCATGAAGTCTTCATCACAATGACAAAGAATTTCTTATTTAATAGGTTGCTGTTTCTTTTTTACAGAGAAACAATTGTATTCTCTTATTTAACAGTTTAATTATAGCTATGCTTATAAATAAACAAGTTCATCTACTAGGTTTTGGGGCCTGGTGGTTGAACATGAGTATTCCTCCTTTTAGTCCAGCACTCCAACTTTCACACTACTCTGGCCTTATGTGCACTACCTAGATCAGGTATTTCAAACCATTCAGCCAATAAATCCATACATCCATACCTCTTAAACTATGTACAGTAAGTGGCATGGGAACAGTATGTAGCAGCTTACTCTGTGCTGTGCTTGAATAAACAGTTCTATATTGCCTACACCCTCATGACACCAAAGACACTTTTTATAACTCCCAGATAGTGATCCAGAGCTTCTCCGTCAGCACCTGTCAGCAGGGGGTGGGCTCACTGTTAATCCCTTTTCAATGTTTTTAATCTGGAAAGCATGCAAGTGGGAAGGGAAGGCACACACATCAACAGGGGTATTTCTCTCATCATCCCCACTCCAAACCACACCAACAAATGAGAACGTCTCCCAACCAGAACTTGATTTTGGATTTCAATATCCAGCATCAACCCCCTGCTTCAGCATCTTGGCTAGGGAATTATGGGAGTTGTAATGCAATATAATCCTTTTTCTAAGCTTTGCCTCCAAGTAACGTGATAGTGCCAGCAGGAAGCAAGCAGGATGGCAAATAAACACTACCCTCCTCTCTTTTTCATAAGTAACAGACCATACGGAGTTGAAGATATTATCTGCTCTCGGTGTTTATGCCCTATATCAAATGTCTTAAGCTGGACTTTCTATCTGCTACTGCTAAATCAGAATCTGCCGAACCGCTTCTTCTCCTGCATCCAGCATTTAACATTATTTACTTCTCCGTCCAACATTTATTCAAAAACTAATATAACTCTCTTAAGAGTAAGGGGATTTTTTAAACTACAGTTATAATTACTACCACAATAATAACTGACTAAAAAGGGGATGTTGGCTCTTTCCCATTCCCAAGAGGGAATGGTTCCTCAGACATTTAGCCGACTATAGTGGTTGATGGCATATAACGCTCTTTTGCTTCACTAGGCATTTTATATCGGGACATTAAAATTGATTTTCGACATCTTGGCAGATAAAAAAAGTGTGTTACATGCCCTATTGCCCAAAAGTGCGCAAGCATAGAGCAAAGGTTGCAGCGACAGAGGTTTCTATGGTATCTGGAGGCCTGAATTACTGAACTGGAGAAGCAGAAAGACAGATTTATAGAGACATCTAATCAAGGCATTGTGGAGTGAGCATACCTCATGACTGCCTACTCAAATGCTCTGTCTTAGAAGGTCACCTCCTAATAGGAGAGAGTGAGTTAAAGAGAAAGAGAGGAGCAAGGGACAATCAGCATTAGGATGTCCACTGTCCTAGCAAAGGCAAAGGACTACATTAAAGAAATGCCTTCCTTTGAAAATGTAAAGTAGAAAACTGAAACTCAAGTCAGGTAAAAGACTTCTAGGGTAAAACAGGTAGGCTATAGAACGTAGGATTGAAACACACTCTAAAATCCACAGGCCAGAATTCTATTGTGCTGTGTTGTGAAAAACAACTGTGAATCAGCCACAGCTAAATCCTCCTATACCCCCTCCCCCAAGATTTCAGAAATCCCCAGGGCTCTTTGGAAATGCCTGGGAGGTTGCCATTTGCTGCTTGGCCTCAGTCAAAAAGATGTCTAGCACTGGCCTGGGGAATTAAATGGAAAAACCAAACGAGAAATGGGAGTTCCATGACTTTCTCATAGTATTACTCCAGTCCTAAGTCATTTTCTGCCATGGAGGCATCTACACAGGCTGGCTCTACCCACAGAAGGCACAGAACTATCTGGAAATCAGATTAAAAACATCAACAATTTGGTAGAAGACACCACTCTGGATCTTTATCAGAATTGAGACCAGCACAAGCTTCTGTATTGGAGAGTCCTCATGGGATGAGACCTACTACACTACTCTTTGGGGGGAAACTACCCATCACCACTCTATCATGGAACCCCACCACAGATTTATGCAGGTGCATAATAACCATACCTTCTACCCTACTCAGGTTTTCATAGGTCACAACGCATGAGGAATTCAGCCACATACCAAGCTTTGATATCAAACTTCTTGATTTTGAAACATTGGTCAGCTCAGCATGGGGGACAGAAGAAAACAATACTGGAGTCTCTAGAATGTTGTGCTCATATGATCCATGATGAAACAGGTTTGACACTGAGGTCATTGACATCAGAACAGATTTTAGGAACTCTAACAACAGTGAAGGCCAAACTGACATCTTTAAAGACAAAAGCTTCTTGAAACTGACCTTCCATTTCAAAGTCACCACCAGTAAATCAAGCTAAAACTTCTTGAAAGTGATGCTCAGCACTGAAGTTACCAGACAGAAAATTAGCCAAAACCTCTGAGAGATGTTCCTTAGATTCAAAATTGTCGTAGTCTAAAGAGCAGAAAGCACTCATAAAGTTCCCTATTGCTGAAAGCACTCATAAAGTTTGTCTCTCATAAAGAATCTTTACCTGCTACCTCAGGTTTGAGATCTACGCCGCTGAATGTAATTCATTCTTGAAATTCAGTACTGTATCTTCAACCCAAGGCTCCCATCAGTTGGTATTAAAACCAAGAGCTGGTTGTCGATGCTGACCTGACAATGCCAACCATGAAAGTTCAGGTTAGTGTCAGCCACTCATGTTCAACCAGCGTCAGAGATTAAATACCTGCCAATGGAAGCAAACATAATATCTCAGCATGGTGAAATAGTTCATTATCTAAACCCTGATAGACTAAAACTGACAGTATGGAGGATTTGCCAACAACTAGAAAAGCATGTAGTTATAAAGGAAGCACATTTATCTCATTTGCAGGGTAAAGGGGAGAAGAATATCATTTCTTGTCACTACACACAATTCTCCATTTTTCCTACATTTGAAGAAGTGCCTATCACATTCTTCCCTAAAGATCTATCTGTCAGTCATAGTCGCAAATCAAAAAGAGTATTCATCCATTTTGCATTCATTTTAAAAAATGAACATTGATTAATTTTTTTAGAAAACTGCCATTTGAACCCATGGTGACCTCTGATTTACATCTATTAAGTTATAGGACAGTGTCTCTTCTTGCAATCCCAGCAACAGGAAGGGTGAATGAAATGGGCATGTTTCCATGTGACCCTCCACATCAATGTTTGTGGGTTGTTATTTTTTAAGATAAAGTGATTCAGTCTACCAATGCTTCCTTCTTGCCCAAGCTGTTTTAGATTTCCCAGTAAGCAAACCCTTCACTTTGCCAACTTCCTTTCTATCACCATCATCAGAGTTGGAGGAGTCACTACACATTTGAGATGTCTGTAGAGCTGTAGCATTCTACATATCCAGAACAAAATCATTTTGGAAAACCAATAAATTATTTCTTTGTTACCAGGGTAAAAAAGAAAGTAGTAATCAAGTAACTTCTCAGAGATTTCTAATGTGTTGGCTACTGCAATTACTCTGTTGTACCATTTAGCAACAGAGTATTCCTTAACGAGATACTCCATTGAGGTGGTTGCTGCCTCCACAGTCTTTCTGAAAGGGGTTCAGATGAAGGAAATCTGTAAGGCAGCTATGTGGTCCCAGCCTATGACGTTAGTCAGTCATTACAGGTTAGACATCAGGGGAAACTCAATGCATTGTTTGGTCATGGTATAATATCTTCAATGCTGGCATGCCATCCCACCAGCTGGGAAGTGATGTTGACAGTCAACTATTGGTGTGAATCACAGAGACCACCATAAAGCGGGAGAACAGGTTACTTGTTTGTAGCTGTAGTTCTTCACGTTGTCATCTGTGAATTCAGACAACCAGCTCATTCTCTCCCTTATCTGTCACACATGTATTTTATCGGTGGCGGACTAGCCTTCCTTTCCCTCTACAGAGCAGAATCCAGTTTGGGTTTGCAACCTGCCATTAAAGTGTTTAGATAGTTTTAAAACTCTGACATCAGAATTGTCCTTCATATGGAGCCATGGGATTGCAATCTTAGGCCACAGTCCTAAAGACTACTTTGACCTTATCCCAACTTTGTACTGGAATATAGTAACTGTACATCTGACCTGAGAAGGGGTGGATTTGGTATCACTCAGCTTCTCCTTGTCTGTGCCCTATTGTTGGCTCTTCTGCCAGCAGATCTCATCCAATGGAGGAGTTATGCTGACAGATCCAGTTGTGCGGGCAGGTCTGGGATCAGCCAACACAAGACAGTTGTGCTGGCACAAAGAGTAACTGTGCCAACGCAAGAGTCTTGTGCCCCACTACAGCTTATAGTGTCCATTTACTGCTTGAATTGTACATTATGGTCATGTCTATTGAAAAGCTGTGGGATGGAACTCATAAAACGAACTTCATTGCTTACCAATATACAATTTTTAAAAAAGTATAGCTTTAAAATATAAATATACAATACAAATATATGTTTTAAACAGCCACTGTGAATACGTTGTAATATCTAATGCAAATAAATGCAGACTGTGTTCTATATTTTCAGTACAAGAAAAGAGGTAATATTGTTAAGGTGTTCAAGCCTGCCTTTCATGCATCGTGATTAAAGTGTATAGATTTTGTTGGAAGAATATATATTTTATTAATAATTTAGAATAAAGAACATGTTTCATTTAATGTAGGTTAATTGCTTTTGTGAATGTTGAGCAGTTGCTGGTAGCAGCCAACTGGGTAATATACTATGTGCATTATTCAATCCTAACTTAACAAGGTCGTTAGTGTAGAAGTGAGAAGAGTAGGTTGAAGCCTCTCTGATGGCAGAAATACCATTGCTGGCCTCAAAGACTTACAGAAGAGAGACCTGCCAGCAGAAGGACCAAAATGCTGGTAGAGAAGTGGTAGAGAGAGGGATGGTGTGAATTATGCCAAGTCCACCCCTCTTTCAGACCAACAATATAGCTCCTATTGTGGTATAAAGCCTAAGCAAGAATGATGGCAGCGTTTATTGATTTCCAGTACAGTATCTCCAGACTAGGAGATATTTGAATTCAGCACAGCTTCAGCTGGTCTAATGTCACCTGCACAGATCATTTGCCATCTTGGCTAGTTAGACATGTGCACATAATTTATGTATATAGCACTTCTTGTATATTGGCACATACTAAATCATGACATTGTCCTTTGGAGCACATGCACTTAACCTTGGCATATACCAAAATAAGATCAAAATATATGTCATATTATATACACACACTTTCTCTGCTCCATTCTCTTTTTTAAATAGGAGTTATGTGGATCCCAAGCCATGTGTGAGTATTGACATTTGACCTCTGGGCAAGAGTCATTCTACTCTGAAGTAGCTTGTCTTCTATGGTACCAACTCTGGAGTGTACATGTGATGCATTTGCTTGGTCCCCCTCATACGCTATCATGATCAATGGTTAAATGAGTTTGGCAACATTTTTTTTTCATGTATTCACCAGAGACTTCAGTGGAATAGAAAAAACGAATAAATAAAAGAGCAGTGGCTTCTAGGGATGTGCGATTCATTTCGAAAGCCAATGGTTCTGAAACAACATGTGCAAGCCCATCTGGTGTTCGGAAGCCTCTGAAATGCAATCAGCTAATCCCTTACCTTGCTCTGCTCCCACATGGGGGCTGTGCTCCAATGAGGAAGAAGCCTCTAATGTCATTGTTCCTTCTCCCTGGTGCTGACCAATCAGAAGCTGTGCAAGGAAATGCATCATCCCACTTCCCTGTCTGATTGGCCAGCACCAGGGAGAAGGAACAATGATGTTGGAGGCTTCTTCCTCGTTGGAGATCAGCCCTGCATGGGCGCAGAGCAAGGTGAGTGATTGGCAGATTGCATTTTGGAGGCTTCCAAACACCAGCTGGGCTCACACGTGTTGTTTTGGAACTGGTAGCTTCCAAAATGAATAGCTCATCCCTGGTGGCTTCATTATACAGGCTTCAGTGAACTAAAACACCTTACCTGTGAGAAGAGACCCAGGAAGTTGAATCAGACACATGGAAGGATGTGTGTATTTGCATGCAATTCTACAGAAAGTGAGAGAAATTTGGTACCATCCCTGATATGCAAAGTTCTACAAATGGGGAGGTTTTTAGATTATATTGATTTTCCCTTGTGGAGGAATTGAAGAAGACAGAGATCACACAGAAGTGTTGGGAGAAGAGCTGACTTTGAATGTTGCCACTCCAGAGATATTGAAAGGTATTACTAAAGCAAGTAGTACATACAATTCGAACATAACACAATACAACTGCCAGACCTGGATTAACCAACAATGTGATGACCTATGAAAAAGGGCCCAGACAAATTAAAGTACATACAATATTGTAATGATCTCTGTGTCTCCACAGCCTACTTTTCATTGAGAGAGTCAGCCTGTGCCAGACTTTAGGTGGGGAAGCATGATTGAATAGAGCAACCATCACGCATGTAGAAAACAACAAGAACAATAAAATGATGTCTGGCCTGTATCTACATCTTGATATCAACCTAAAGCTAGATGAATAGATTGGTGTAGAGAATTTCATTTCATTTGAGCCTCCTTTGCCTTTAAGTTTGTGGTGTGGCAACAGCTTCAGTAGGAATTACAAAGTATGCGCAGGAAGGATCAAGCTCTATTCAATCATCTGTTTTTTGGCAACACAGACAGGAATACTGAAGCCTTCCCTACTCCATTGTCACATGGAGAGCAACATCCTGCTGAAGAGTGGAATCCTCCTCCAAAGGCGGAGGAGGTTCTGGTTTACTTATAGGATCTCCATGTCAGCAAGAACTGTATGTAGGTTTCATTACAACCAAAGAGGAAAACAACAAAAAAATCTGATTGTTTTTAGTTGAGAGCAGGGGAAATCTTAAGAATGTTTGTATTGCCTTGTAACAAGAAATTCTGGGTCAGTCTCGGAACACACAACAGCAATAAACACATAATATCACAGACCCATAACCATAAAACATAATAAAGCACCACTTGTTAAAAAGCAGCATTTAAATTGTCTTAGAACATTTAAATAGTTTAGAAGATGACAAAGTCTTGATGTGTTGAACTGTGTAGCTTTCAAGCTCCAACCTTTCTGGTTGTAGGCAGAGATTCAACACCCAGAGCCTTACCAGACTCATATATGGAAAAGAGTTGCCATTCGTATATGGCAACAAGTCTTCAAATCAGTTCCCTAAGGCCCCTATCCCACGTCCCCTTAAATGCAGTTTAAATTAGTAGATAAACCGTGTCTAAAAATGTCATCCCCATGGCCACTGGGCTTTTTGAAAAAGAAAAGAAAAGAAAACCCGATAATGCCCCCTTAAGCGAGGTTTCCAACACTTACCAGAGAGGTAGGGAATTTTTTGCCTCGCTTAAAAAATCCAGCTTTGAAGGAGGCAGATGTTGTGGGACCATGCAGATGATCCAGGTTTCTTCTTTTGTTTTTTCATAGCACTGACCGGCTGTTCCTGGGGCCGATCGGCACTGTTTATTTATTTATTTATTAATTTTTCCCCACCCTGGGAGCACCAGGAAGCTCTGTGGGGTGCTCTTTGTTTAATTTCCTCCTGCCAGGTGGTCTGTTTTTAATGCTATCACCAAGTGCTGGCCATGGGGCTGAACTGCACTTTAAAATAAAAAAACGCTTTGTACGTGGGAACTGCTATCCCACATATTCAGTCAGGTGACGGGACAAAGAGGAAAAGCCAGACCTTCAGAAGATCAAGATCTTCCCCAGGTGAGATAGCAGCCTTGGTTACTTTCAAAACAGCTTCGTTCAACATTAGTCGAACTAAGAGATCACAGACAAAAGGCCAGTCAGCAATTATAGAAAGAGTGGGGCAGACCTGAAATGTCTGACTTCTTTTCCCTTAACTGTCATATATTTAACCACTACCACCATCCCGAGAAATTAGAAGAGGCACTTTTTAAAAAAACTACAGCTTCCAGAATATACTTATATACAGTGACCCCCCCCCGCTATTTCGCGGTTCAGGTATTGCGGTCCTGCTACATCGCAGGACCGCAGGACCTGCACCATGGGGGGGGTGCAGCAGGGGTGCGGCAGGGGTGCTCCACACCACCGCCCCCGCACCTCCGAGAAGCCTCCAGGGTGTGTGGGAGGGCGACGGGGGGATTGGGTCACTCCATGCCGCCCTCCCGCGCACCCCCGAGAAGCCTCCTGGCCGCGTGGGTGGGTGGCGGTGGCCGATCCGGTCACTCAGCGCAGCCCTCCGATGCACCCCGGAGAAGCCTCGGGGCTGCGTGGGAAGGCAGCGGTGGGTGATCCGGTCGCTCCACGTGGCCCTCCCATACACCCCAGAAAAGCCTTGGGGCCGAGCGGATGGGTGGCAGCAGCGGGAGGTAAGATCCTCCTGCCACCACGGCGGGCCATGCAATCAGCCCCCCCGCCCCCGCCCCCACCCCACCCACTTCCGCATATTGTGGATTTTCATGCATTGCGGGTGGGGTGGGTCCCTAATCCCCGCAATCGGCAGGGGGTTACTGTATTCTATTTTCTAAAAATGACCTTTTTTGGACCCCTTCCCCTTATTTCCTCACTTCAGAGTGGGTGCCATGTTATACAGGCAACACCCAGGTACGCTGGCATGCCACAAGGACCACCACTGATGTTGCAGGATCCCATACTCTGAGAGTATTTCAGAGCTGAAATCTGAGATCAAGGGGTGGGAATGTGTGGTATCCCAAGAGGAAGTAAAGTGATTTATTTTATTTTATTCTATTTTATTATTTTGATACCTGACTGTGGAAATAGTCATGAGGAAAACCTGAGAAACTGAGTGAGACTGGGTAAAAGCCACATAATATATGGCAACCTAAAGCCAAGGGACTAGAACACATATTGATATTTGCGCAGCCAGACAGATGAATTTCTCAGGTGCCGAGTTTAACATCATACATATCCTTGCTCATGGAGTTTTTCTAGGCTATGCAATAATACTACGAAAACCTCACTCTCAGCCCATGGCTCCCCAATCTACCCATGCTGGGCGAGATGATTCCACAGCTGTGCGGAAAAAGTGGGAAGATTCCCAAAACCTGGAACTTGTCACCGTAGTCCAAGGGACCAACAAAAGCCCAGAATCTGAAGACTGAGAGCTCTAAGGAGTATATAATCAGCATGGAAACAGGACACTAATTCACTAAAACAGCCACCATTTATTGGACTTGAACAGTGGTGTCTGGGTGGTGTAAATAAATATCACTAAAATATAACTCGCACACACTTGTTAAGATACTATTCTTATTAACCATAGGATGATTACCTAGAACCCTAGTCGTCATCATCATCACACAGCAAAAAAGATAACTATGCTAGATTTTGTATTACAAATCACTAGACGAATGCTTCCCAAGCATTTAGGACTATGTGATGTATCGGCGAATTATGCGAGCAGATCCCAGTAAGGTGGTCTTCTGCAGCTGACTGATGGTGACTTTGTCAACTCCAATTTCTTCTAAATACTTGCTTAACTCTTTAGGTACAGCATCCAGAGTGCCAATTACCACTGGGATAACCTGTACTGGTTTATGCCAGAGTCTCTGAAGTTCAATTTTCAGATCCTGATATTGAGTAATCTTTTCAAGTTGTTTCTGGGTAACTCTACTATCACCTGGTATAGCAATATCAATGATCCACAATTTTTTTCTTTTCCACAATTGTAATATCTGGCGTATTATGCTCCAAAACCTTGTCTGCCTGTACTTGGAAGTCCCAAAGTAATTTTGCATCCTCATTTTCAATCACTTTTTCAGGCTTATCATCCCACCAGTTCTTTGCTACGGGCAGATGATAGTTCTGACACAAATTCCAGTGGACCATTTGAGCAACTACATTATGATGCTGTTTGTAATCAGTCTGAGCAATGCAACAATATATGATCGAAAGTTTCATCTGCCTCTTTACAGAGTCTACATGTGGAGTACTTAGTTGTTGTTGTTGTTGTTGTTGTTGTTGTTGTTGTTAGTAGTAGTAGTAGTAGTAGTAGTAGTAGCAGCAGCAGCAGCAGCAGCAGCAGTATTCTCAGAAATCTCCATCTGAATTTCAAAAAGTCCAAATCGTATATCCTCTCACATATAATTCCAACTTTCTACTTCTGTTTTCCCTGAGATTCCCACCAGCCTGCTCCTGTGGAGACCCAAGTAAGCACAAACAATTCCTTACAACCTCAGCTGGAACCCTGAGGCCCATCAAACCTAGCCTTCTCTCCAAAACTTCGCAAACATTCTGACAGAAGGCTGAGAGGATGATGCAAGCATCATTCAGAAAGGAGTTCATAGGCAGCAGTGCTTTATCAAAGGCTTAATCAAAGACTGACTTCAAAGATGATGACTTCTGTGGTAACACCATTGACCAGTTCTTCCTGTTTACCAATGGATTATTTGCTGCTTGATGTTGCCTTCCATTTACCACTTATAAAAGCCAACTTCTGTAATCAATTTCAGTGTTCAGAACATATGAAGCCAGAATAGGGTTGGGTTTGTTTGTTTGTTTGCTTGTTTGTGTGGTTGTGTGCATGGTTTCTTTTCCTTTTTTCCCATGAGAGTGCACATATTGTCCTTCCTTTATGAGTGAATAACCACAAGCAGTCCATGAACAGGCTGAAATGTTAAGAGTTTAAATTACTCTAGTTCAGGCTTCAGCTCAAACTCTTTTGTTTCAAAACTGAGGTATTGATTAAAAATGCACCTTTTAAAAAAGCACAAGAGCAGGAATAAATTTTTTGAACATTAACTTTCAAATGTCCCAGAGAACGAAGAGTATCAATTTAAAAAAAGAATTTCCAAAGGAATCCTGTTATCTATGGTGATACTGTAGTGTGTATCCACAGTACCTAGAAAGATGTATACATTTGTCACAGTTAATTTCTTAATTCATCATTTCCTTCTCCTGAGAGCCATTTAACAGACAAAGAAGCTTATTTACTTCAACAGGGAGTAAACTTTGAGGACTGTATTGCTGATAATTTGTTTTTACTTCCTGTCCCTGCCTCAGGAATAGACCAGACAAGCTGGCTTTGACTAGCTGGATCTGAGAAAAAAAAAATAAAAGGCAGTGAAGATCCTCAAGATAAAAATGAATTCTAATTAGCCATGCCATAGAGAGTTGCACAACATGGTTTAAATGAATTTTTGAGGCTCTAAATATTCTTTCTGAGTAACACTTCTAAGACACCCGTGCTGGAAAAGCAATGCTTGGGTACCCCTCTGGCTTCCTATAGAAGTCTAGATATTTTCATATTCAGTACTGCCATGAAAATACGTAGCAAATCAACCGAATAATAAATTCAGGTACCTAAGGCAATAATTTGGAATTTTGATTACAGGGACTATTCCAATGGTTCAAACATGGGGAGCTTACTCTCTTAATCATGTGATGAACTCCCATGCATGGACCATGAGTTTGAGGAGTAGATTAGCCATTCTCAACCTCTTTTTCGCTACGGTCCTAAACACAACATGAAAGAAATACAGGGTGAATCAGAATAGTATAAGGCACAAAAAGATTATAAAGGCGGTTACTTCACATCCTTCTTTGTTCCACTACTAGTTTTGTACCATGACAGAGTTCGTCGCGATCACATGGTTTTGTCCCTCTTTCAGTGTTCCCATGGTCATGATAACTTGTCTCGTGACAAGTGTTACCTCACAGTCTTGTACTGTGACAAACACTGAATTTGTCTAGCTTCCTTTTTCCTTTTTTTGGGGGGGGGCTTAAAAATTCTTTTTCGATATTTTGCTTCTGAAAAGTCAAAATATTTGCAGGCAGAGAAGGAGTCTGCAACTCGTCTGGCTAGCTTTCACTTTCGCCTCATGGCCGCATTGGAGTGTTCCTGGTGATAGCCTTCAGGCTTTCTTTATTCTTTATTCCTTTTGCTTGCTAATTAATTGTCTGTCTGGTGTCCCTCTTGCCTGGCTTTGAAGTTTGGTTTGTTTTATTGGTATTTAACGGAAGAGGGCAAGGGAGTGGTGATCATCTGGAATGGGTGGGCATTTTGAACATAACACCCAACCCAGTACCTGGGAAACAGTTTTCAGGGAGAAACAAATGTTTTGTTGTGTGACAGTTGTTACCTCATGGTGTCTTGTCTCGGAACAGAAACTGTGAACAAACTGTGATAAGGAAATACCCTACCCCAGAGCCAGGTACAGATTTGTCTCACTTAGCACCTGTTCCAGGGGCATGGTTGAGACAAATTTCAGCTGTTCCGTGACGGATGTGAAGTAAGATTTTTTTTGTACTGCTCCAAAGCGCAACACGTAGAGAGAAAAAACGGATGTGAAGTAACCACCAAAGTGATGCGTGAATAATTGTTTCCTGTCGGTCACCCCTTTCAAGCGTACTAGGAGCTCCCAGTGGGGTATATAGGCCCCTGTCGAGAAATTTCTCCCATATATCCTTGAGACTACTGCCAGAAAGCAATGGAACCAGACTAGCTTTCCCAAACTTTACTTGGCTGCCATTCCAATCAAGCAAATGTAGTTTCCAGGACAAGCAGAAATGTCCATCAATTATTTCTTCCTGCTCTCAAACCAGCTTCGTATCTTTTGGGGATGTGGCAGGTTTCTGTTCTCCAGAAGTCAGCAAAGTGAGCTGGCGAGCCTCTGAAGGAATGCTGGAGCATTTCCTTTCAGGTTTCCCTTCATTTTGAGGGCATCTACTATTTTTAAATTTTACTGTGATCTGCATTAAAATTGTACATGATTTTTAAAATTTCACTTGTTTGTGTTTTTATCAACAATAAACAAATGAATGTGGCACAGAGCACGCTGCCGTTGCGTGTAGATAAAGTGATAGTAATGATATAAAGTACAGCAGAACTTAGTAAACGGAGAGACAAAGCATGGATTAGAGTAAAAACTCATATATTCCATATATACATCAAATATACAAACAGCATGACACCAAGCAATATATACAATACAACCAACAGAGTGTGGGGTACTGTCTCTCACCATAAACAGTCCCATCTAACATAAGTCAAGCTAATGCTTATATACAGTTTAGCACCCATCAGATATGACTCATCACTAATCACAATCTGATGCAACCATGATGTTATAAACTATTCCAACTGTGCTTCATCACGTAACATGCTAGTGATTACTAATCCCTTGCACTTGTGGATAACATCATGAGACTGCAGAATCTAACTGCCTCCATTTTACAATTCTCTTTCCCTATCTGTTAAATATACATTACATATATTTTGTCAACTTTTACAGATTGTGACAGTTTTAATAATTTCTTCTAGTAAACATTAAACAACACTGGCGCACAATTTTCACGTGTGATTAATCCATGTCATTGTATGGGTGGATGGGGTCACAATCTCTCTCTCTCTCTCTCCCTCCCTCCCCACTCCCTCCCTCCCTCACACACATACACACATGCAAATGCAGCACATTTCCATATGAAGATGAACAATTTTAAGAACACAATACTGCATCTATTTATAAGACAGATGGATGAATCTTTATCCCACCCATATCAATTTACCATTTATATACTGTTAAGTCTGTTCCTTCCCATTGTGCCCACATGGACACACAGAATTCATTTCGACTTTTTCTTACACAGATTTGTGCCTGCAAAATGGCCCAAGTGCACATTTTTGTGTATTTTTCTTTCAAATAAAGAACTACAGCATAAAATGAGGATGAGTGTGTAATCTTAAGGATTACTGGGATCTGAATGGCAGATTAGTCTTGGGACGACAAATAAAGTTGTTTGTTTATCTTTCATGTGTTTTCCTGTACCATATCCTCATTAGGTGAGTCCCTATAGTCAAATGGGAATTCAAACTCAGATCTCCTGAGTCCTAGTTTATCTCTCTGTCTACAGCCCTACAGTGAATGTACCCTTCATTCACTAGTATTAAAGAATCAAAATTGCATACAGTGAGCATTGACCTCCATGAGTTTTCCAGTGTCTTGAACATAAGCATTAGGGCTGTGACTTCTTTTATTTTCTGATCCCAGCGAAAACTCCAGTGTCTCCCTGTCCAACTCCCAAACAGATACTGACAAAAAAGGGCAAAAAAAAAATTCTCCCTTTATGTTAGGTGGGATGAAATAATATGGTTTTGGGGTCTTTTCTTTTATCCTCAACTTTTTAATTTGTACACAATAAATGGATGGAATGTTTATGTGTGTCCATGTAATAATGCCACAGAATGCCTACACTGTTGATGTAGTTCAGTGTGGCTTCTTAGAATGTAAGCCCAATGATATTTTCCACTCTGTTTGTATTATTTTCCCCCTAGCTGTTAACTGGTTGTCAAATAGCCATTGACACCCTTGTGACAGGTATCCTTTGAGTTCCACCTCAAGTGCTTGATCTGGATGCTTGACCCTAAATCTACCATCACACAAAACTCAATGAAACCTTCCAAAGAACTAAGTTGTCCTCTCCCAGCAAAGCTCCTCCCCTTTATTTTCAAAGCCACTCCTTTAGGCCAGTCAGAGGATTGTGAAAGTCACGAGCTGGCTTTAATATGCACAAAGAGTATCGTTATTGTATTATAGAGTGCCATCCAAGACCAAGGCAGGTTGTAATCCTTGGTTTTTTTCTTTGTTGTGATAATAATAGCGCATTGTAGTTCATGGGTGTTCTCATTTTATGGACAGGAAACTGGAGGTGGCTACTTGCCCCATGTTTTCCAATGACTCTGTTTCTGGAAAGATTTTTGAAATTAGACTCTGAGATAAATGCCCTACGTTCTGTTTACCAAAGCTTGCCGGGGAGAATTGGTGCCCATCAAAAAGAAAGTCAAGAATATGTTTTCAAGTCATGCTAGACTTACCTAGCTCTGTCTAGTTGGATGTTCTGCTCTCACAATGGCTAGCAAAATGTCTGTAGGACCAAGATATGATGACTGCAATACCAGGTTCTCAGTTGGGTTCCCCAACAAATGGAATTCATAGCACACAGCAGCAAAAGCTACCACAATAGGCCAGTTGTGAACTGTTTGTCATCCTAATCCCCCCCTTTTGGTGCAGGTGGGATTGGTAATGGTCAGCGTTGCAGCAGTTCATTTGAAAGTACATGTGAACAGTATCAAATTATTCATTAACAAACCCTCTAGCAAAAAGAACCCCCCCCCAATCCAGACACTTGGATAAATCTGCATCAACAAATGAGTCTTAGCAGCATTTTCCCACTGGTTAGGACGATTTTTTTCAACCTAATGGCTCTTAACTGTGCATTCAAGGCCAAATCACCATCAAACATAGCATTACCACAGGGATAGCTTGCAATACTAGAGTGTTCTGCGAACATCCCTTTATCCCTTAGGTAATGGAAGGATTGCAACTAACCTCAGGGAAAAAAAAAAAAACAGAGATAAATTGATGTCACAGCCCCTGATAATCAGGAAATCTAGGGTGCCCACCATATGGGGCCTGACTTCACCACTGGTAATGGTACCATTGCAATCCCCTGTCCTCATATTGTTGGGATGGCATTGATCCACCAGAGTGCAAGAATGTTATTTTTTTCTTGGAGTACAACACTTGAAGTCACTGAGCTGGTACAGCTACAACCTACGTCATCTGCAGGATTCTGAGTGTTCCAGTCCAGGAAATGTTGCATTTTCAAGCTGTGTGATTAATATTGTTCAAAAGCACGTGGTGAGGTATTTGAGCAAAGTAACTGATCCATATTCCAAATTCTTAGTGACTTGCTGGGCTATGCCCACTCTTTCTGCAAGTGGCAGCTTCATAGCTGAACAGTCCCTTGCATATAATATAAAGTCCTTAATAACACTGGTTGGCACATTGCTAATCTTGAAGACTGATCATTGCAATGCTCTCCACATGGGGCTACCCAAGGTGGTTTGGAAGGTGCAGCACATTAAAAATGCAGCAGCCAGGCTAGTATTTGGTGCATCAAACCCAGAATAGTTTTGGACCTTGCTACCTACTGGAGTGCCTTGATCTCAGATCTACCGATCACTCCACCCACTCCTCTTAATCTTTCATGCTGCAGGTGGCCACCCCAAGGGAGGCCTGGAAGTCCTCAACTAAGGACCGGGCCTTTTCAGTGGTGGCTGCCTCTTCAGGAAATTTACTGCTTCAGGTGCATCAGGCCACAACCATCCTAATGCTTAGAAGACAAATGGAAACATTGCTTTTCAGTCTGACCTTTGAGAACTTTCTCCCTATTTAATTTTATTTATTTATTGTGCTATTGTATAATTTGTCATCATCATGGGACCCCGTAGTGCCAATTGGCTGTTCCTGAGGCTGGTTGGTGCTTTTTTTCTTTTAACTTCCCCCCCACCCCTAGTGCCAGTCAGCTGGTCCTCCATCCAGCTGGTCTGGCACTTTTTTAAAATTTATTTTTTAAAAGTCCCCCCCCCTCCTAGCACCAGCCAGCTGGCCGGTCAGCACTTTTTTTCTTTTAATAGTAATAATATAATAACTTTATTTTTATGCTACCTTTCTCCCCAAAGGGTCCCAAGGCAGCTTACAACACATTCAGAAAAGTACAATAAAAGCAATACAGTGTAAAAAAACAACATAGTACATATAAAATGCTATAAAAATACTATACAATATAATGCAATAAAAAACAAGATTAAAAACAATAGCTGCAGCAGAGTTTTTAAAAGCTCCCCAGCCAATAAGACTCCCCCACCCACCCCTAGCATCAGTCAGCTGGTCCTCCGGCTGGTCTGGCACTGTTTTTTTCTTTTTATCCCCCCAGTGCTGCTCAGGTAGCCCCCCCTTTTAATTCTTGAACATGGAAATGGCTATCCCACATCTTCAGTCACGTGACGGGAGGAAGAGGAAAAGCCGGACCTTCAGAAGATCAGGATCTTCCCTAGGTGAGATAGCAGCTGTAGAGTAGTGGCTTGGATGAGTGAGCTCCAAATGAAATAAATAAGTAAATAAATAAATAATGGCCATAGAGGGAAGAACGCTATTCTCTCCTGCTATTCATCTCGAAGTTGAGTCATGGCAACTGGACATCTTTCCTTGTGAGAGTGAAATGTTTCATTACTCATCCAAGTAGCTTCTTGGATGAATAGTGAAATGTTTCAATCTCACAAGAAAAGAAGTCCAGTTGCTATGACTCAACTTCCAGATAACCTCACCCAGATGACTTAGAATCTTCACAGACTCTGTTATTTAGTTATAAATCAAATCAATAAATGGAAATACTGCTCTTCATGGCCAATCCCAGGGTGGAGCACTGTGTAATATGAGCTTCTTCCTGCAATGTGAAGTAGGGAAGCACTTCAGCGAGAACTAGGTCTCTGCAGTTTTGCTGCTTGCCACCAATACTTTGCTGCAGTGAACTCTGCTCATACTGTTTCAGGCAGCCACCCACTCAGCAGCGATCATAATCTGAATCAGGACTCAGTTCCTATCCAAAATAACTAACCTTGTTTTCAGATCAGAAGCACATGTTTAGTTACATCCTTTGCCACATAGCCATAGTCCCTGAAGCACCATTTGTTAAAGTTACTTTTTAAGTTCGAGCTCCTTGGATCCCTTGGTCAAGATTGCCAGCCACTTTGGCTGAGGGTCTTTTCGGTGATATAGTCTGGAAAACAACTTTTTCCAAGCTCTGAGCTGAGTGATGAATCATGTCCCTTTACTACGTCTCTCGACAGACATTTAAAGCTGATATAGAGTGAGAAAGAGAAAAATCTGTGTGGTCCTTGGAGGTGGGGCCACTAAAAATATGGAAGATAACCCAAATAGCTGACTAGAGTGCCATCTACAACAAGACATGGACATTTAACATCAGCCAAGGAGGATGCAAATTGAGGCATCCATCCGCCTCCAGCACCTAGGCTATGCTGTACTGTTAATGTGGCTGCAACTGGATTCACTAATGTGCAGAATAAATTGGCTCTCCTCATGTCTCTGTGCCCCTATACCCAGCCCAATAGGAACCTGCTATTCCAGTATTGGGAGATGGTGTAGGTGGGTATGGAATGCTGAATGACTGGCAATCTTTTGACTTACGAGATCGAGTGAGACACTCCAGTTGACACCACCAGAGGTGGAATGCAAAACCTACTCCTCTGTGACTTAAGTTTGCCTCCATGTTGAAACTCTCTTTAAAGCAAGGCATCTGGCCTGCATATTTGACCACGGTTTTTGGAATGTTTATTCCTTTTCTGCACCACCAACAGCTCCATGGTGCCAGGCTGATGAAGACCTGTACAGGCTGAAAGCTAGTTTCTATTTGTGTCTTTATTGGTCTGATAAAGCTACACTCCACCTTTGCATTCAGATTTTATAACCGTGTACTTGTTTTATCCAGTTTTCCATTTGTTCTGCTTGTTTCTGGAGACGTGACTATACCTGTTGTGTCTTTTATTCACTTACGTAATCTTTTGTGCCTCTTCACTCTAAAAGTCTTTGTGTAATTGTCACCTCCTATGCCCCTCTTCTTAGAAGTAAATTTGCCTCGCTGTTTTTGAATTGGTCCCTGTAGACTTAAGGAAGTCTCTGTTCTTTTAACCATCCTCTTCAGGTTTTCCTTCTGTTTATGTGTAAGCAAACTGAAGGTTGAAATCCGTTTTAGGACCATCACCATATTGTAAATTCTAATGTAGACAGCCTCTTAGGGTTATGAACCTCCATTTGCTCACTTGTATTTTCTTGGTTCTACATGGCTTGCAACTAGAGATGGGCACGACTCAAAAAATTGTTTTTCGTTTTTCGTTTGGTCGTTTAGGGGTCCGTTTCGGTTCGTTTTTGTTTTCGTTGGGTTTTTCCGCAATTTTTTTGTTTTCGTTTTGTTACCTAACAAAAACGAAAAAATGAAAACGAAAACAAAAAAATTCTGTTTCGTTAGCATTCTTTTCAGTTCAATGTGTTTGCCGCAATGAAAACGAAAAACACGGCAAAAATTTTCGTTTCGTTTCCATTCCCGTTTTGTTTTTGAAAAATTTTCGTTTTCATTTCGTTACCTAACGAAAATGAAAAAACGAAAATGGAAACGAAAATTTTGCTGAGTCGTGCCCATCTCTACTTGCAACTTTCCAGAACAGTCTGGTTTTATAGGTGGAAACCAAATTTGCATCCAGCACATGGATTCTTTTTTTGCCAGGGCTGTCACAAGATAATTATGATACCACTTTCAGAAATGACAGTGAGGCATCATTTGCTTCTCAACTCCTCAATTATATACTGAGATATGAACAATACACTGAATCTGGATCACAATGCATAAACTTGTAAAGCATTATTCAGTGTTAAACTGGAACAACTTGCTAGGCTCTTTGGCATCTCCTAATTCCATATCAATTAAATTAAGATGATCATGAGGTGTTATGAGTGTCAGAGAGCAACTGTGCCTCCCTGGCATGAACCACACACATGGGATGCCAAATGTACAGGCTGTAATATGCATGTAGTATTACAAACAATACTACTCTACTGTAAATTCTAGTTCAAATATATTAGGTTGAGTTCTCTTAGAAATTGCACTGGTAGAATTGGGTCTTTTAGGTTTCTGTATGTTGTCAAAGGACAGCATGTTAATGGCAATCTAACTACAACACGTCCTGAGCAGTTGTCAGATCAATAGACTGAATTTCAATTTATTATCCTTGAAATGCTTGTTGAGACAGTATTTTATACAAAGGAGGAGAATGAGAGGAGGAGAAGGGTTGTATTTCAGGCCAGATTTTGAACACAGTATTTTCATTATGAGTGGCTCAACAAAATTATTTTCAATATTTCTCCTGTTAATGCAGTTAAAACACACTGGAGAAAATGACTATGTGTTTTCAAATCAACTGTAGCTGTTTAATTGGAACTATCTGATGGCAAAATATTTTACATTCCTGAAAAAACACACTGTTTTCCATAGGTACATTAATCGTTACACTCTCATATTATTAATAATACATTAGCTATACTTATTATAGTGTACAGGTC
>JAHTLZ010000330.1:37088911-37127447 GCA_023846285.1 Phrynocephalus versicolor
GTATGTATGTATGTATGTATGTATGTATGTATGTATGTATGTATGTAAATACAGTTCTGGTGGAGAAGAGAAAACACCTGAGTGTTGTGTCATTTTTACTTCTTCTCTGCTACTGGCTTTAGAGGTTCTAACAAGCCTCAAGGAACACCACAGCCCTGTGTACTCTGTTATACTCGAGTCCTAATTGAAAGCTGTCTTTTAAATAGAATCCTCTCAAACAAAACAGAATGGCAGTTCATGAAACATATACTGCAACTACCTCTTTGCCTTTTATTTATCTGTAGGGGGAAAAGGCTGAGTCTGCCATATCTTAGCTCTCAGATATATTCCCTCTTCCAATACATAGCATTCTTAGAGCAGGCCCACACACCTCACTGAAATGACTTTGCACAGTCATTGTAGCCTCACCGAAATGCAGCAGCTTCATATGACTCACAGTCAGAGTCATGTGTAAGGGGAATCCCTAGGTTGTTGGAGTCATAATTAGTAGAATGCAAACATCTTGCACATTCAAGGTTATGTGACATGAGGGCTCCTAAGTTACCCTTTAGTATACAGAGCTACGGATGCATGAAAACAAGGCAGAGGTGAATTGCCTGCTATAAATGACTGATGAAGTAGAGATGATTTTATTATGAAATCTGCTTTGTGTTTTTGGGATATTGTTTGTGCTGTCAGGTCTGTTGTGTCATAGAAAGGCCATATTTTATGTTTCATTATTGCTTCTTTTAGAAGATTTAAAGTTAGGTATGTATTGATAGGATCTAATATTCCAAAATCCCTAAGAAAATAATTGCTTATGCAATGGAATGGTATTATGTCGGCCTAATCAGATAATGATGCTTTATACCCTAATTAAGATTCTGAATTATTAAATGTTTAGGTGGCCTATTAGGTGCTTTTGATGGGTGTGTGTATGCCAGATGGTGGTGGAACTTAGGTTTTTTTTAAAAAAATTATCAAGGAGTCATACAGAAAATGTTGAATTAAGTTCTTTTCCTCTTGTTTGGTCTGTAGAACATGGAAATATAAAATCATGGCATTTAGTGCAATATTCCAAATAAACAACACAGATAATACATGTCATTCTGAGGTTGTTCTATAAAGCTAGTAGGACATACACGGGTGGAACTTAGATTCTGGATCATGAATGTTATACTGTTTCACGTGTGACATCAGATGGGTAGCATGACTAACATTTGGATTGCAGCTGAATCAACAGTCAAGAAGTGAAAGGCCGAGTCTCTAATTATCGTTCCATTAAAAGATCCACATGCAGAGATTGCTGTGGTTCTGCAGGACGTTTGCCAAAAGAAAGAGAAGATAATGGTAAAACCTATCTGGCAGGTATTCTGAGAGAGTGAGGTGGTAACTTCACCTCCCAGCATGTATAATATTTAGCTGACATGATTAGTACATAGCAGAGGGAATCATCCAGTGCAAAACTTTGGTTCATGGGAAAACTTGGTACTTGTCTCTTCATGCTCATTTTGGTTGTATCATGAAAGATGTTAAAGCAAGGCTTTTTCAAACAAGCTGCTTTTTCTTAATGCCTTCTGAGATTCTAATGACATGATTCTTCGGGAACAGCTGCTGCTCTGAACTGACTCTCAGCTGGCTTAAAGAGACCTTTGTGTCTCTGTCCTTCTCCACTTCAAAGACACACTGATACATTTATAGGGCGCAAGGACACAACAGAGTAACAAGATTGCCAGTTTAGAAGTACCTATGCACAGTAGGGATGGGCACCCTAATAAAAATGAAACACGGTTTCATCGTTTTGTGAGCTAACAAAATGAGAGACCCTATTTTGTTTTGGATGGGCTCCCCAGGATCCAAGGGGCACCATTTTTTTGGAAGCTCTCTTGAAGTCTCCCCTTTAAGCCCTCCAAATTTGGAGAGGTTTTGGGGTAAGGGGGGTTTGAAGAGGGGAGAGGGCCTCTGCCCCCACTGTCCACTGCACTCCATATCCAAAATACCCCCCTGGGAGGAGGAGGTGGTGGCAGGGGAGCAATTTTACTTCTGCTTGGCTGCTCCATTCTCCCTAGCCGCCCACCTCCCAGCTTGAGTGGTCAAAATCAGCTGGGAGGTGGTGAGGAGGCTTTTGAATTCCCTGCTGCTCCAGCTAGAGCCACTTTCAAAGAGTCCGCTGACTCTACACTAAGAGAGATAAATGCAATGCAGCCATAAGAACGTAATGAATCTTATAATCCAGGATTTATTGCCTATTGCTACTTTCTTTTCTCTCCTCATGTTGTTTCATCTTTCTCCTCTCATATCCATCCAATACTTCCCTGACAACACAAACCATTACTATTGTCACTTTTGACCAAATGACTTGATTCTTTCTGTTAATTTTTTAAACTCTCCACTCCCACATCCTATGAAAATTTCTACCTCCATCTTGAATGCCCTGTATGACCTTGACTTTCCTTACCTCTCTGTGTTTGTAACTCAAAGGTCTTTCCTTCTTCTGAACTTCACTTGTCCAGCTCCTCCAAGCTCAGACACCCAAAAATCTCCTGTTCCCTGGAACAACTCCACCCATTTCCTATTATGTCTCAAAAAGTTTCCGAAAACATATGAAATCATATCCTTAATTTCTTTTCAGTCTTCCCTTCAAGTTCACCTGTTCCAGGAAGGATCGGCCTCAACTCCTAAAATTATTGCAGTTGAGCTAAAATACATATGATTAAAATAATCACAAAATTAAAACAATCACATATTGTCTATCTTACCAGTTCTCTATTTTCCCTTTCACCTATTCTTCTGCCTCTTATATTTATTTCACACAGCAAGCTCTGTGGGGTAGACTTCTGTTATATAACTTGTCTTTATACAGCACCATGTGTAGATGGTGTGAAACAGCCAAGTATTTATCTTGATATGATTGCTCTTAAGTTGAAAATATAGTGAAAAGGATGGGCTGGAGTACAGAAAAGGACCACTCAGTTTCATCCACTCAAGAGAACCTCTCTCGCTTTCATTGCAAGTACAATGCTAGGAGCTGACTTAAATGCAGAATAATGCCTGAAGCCAGAGCAGTCTATGCCCAGGGCCAACTAATCAAAGGTTTTCTCTCATGTTTTGAGTTAAATCATTCCTAATCAGGTTGCTTGTTGAGGTGTCATACGTTGGGTCTCCCTATGGAAGAAAGAAAGGTACAGAAGGGCCCAATTTAGGGAACAGTCCTCATAACAAAGAGGACATTTCAGAATTAAAGCAGATCTTTTTCATAGCTCATAAGACTATATGGATTGTGTTTTCAGTGTACGAGTAAGTGGCATGTTACATGTTCTTATTTAGGCCTTCAAATGCTGCTCCCATTCTGACTGGACAAGAAGGAGAAGTCTGCTGATTTTTCATGAAGTTGGTTATAAATTTATATCCTAGGCATAATTATACAGAGCCAATCAAATTAAGCACTGGCGTTGCTTTATCCCTCTCTTCTTTTATCACAGAAATAAATGAAACATAGGCTGTAGTTGTGTTTGGAAACCTATAAACGTAGGAACTACACTGGCTTATTTTCCTTGCTCTTAAGAAAACCACAAATCAGAGTGATGACTTGCATTGTAATCTCTCATTTTAATGACCTCTGAATTCTGGTCACCATTATTTATTTATTTATTTTGAATATTTTTTAACCCACCTTTCTCCTTGGTAAAGGACCCAAGGTGGCTTACAATAATGAGGGACAATATACAGCTCAGAACATTTAAGACATATATAAGTTAAGAACAGGGAGTTAGAAGAGGCATCTTAGAACATTAAAAGGTAACAGTAGAGCTACAAAGAGTACACAAAAAGAAAAGAAAAAATTCCATTATGAGGGGTAGAAAGTAACATGGATAACACTGGTGTTCTTATGAAATCAGTCAATACCCCCCAAAGTACAGTATTTTCCATGTATAAGACTATATATTTTTGTCTAAAATTGTTAGACTAGAGGGCCATCTTATACATGGAAGAAAGCCAAGGAGAGAACTCGGCAATGGGGGGGGGTCGTCATATACATGGAGGGGCTTATAGGTGGAAAAATATGGGTATCTGCTGTTATACTTCCCCCTCACCAATCAATAGATGCCATTCATTTCTATGGAAGAATATAAGCACCATTCAGTTTGCTGTTTGTATATACTGAGCAGAGTAAGGAACAAACCTGACTGCAGGGAAATCTAATGGCAAGTCTCTTAGTGCTACGGTATATGAAATCTCTCTCATGGCCTGAAAATGGTCAGAGTTAGGATGACTTGAAAAGATATCCCCATGGTTTTATAGAAATATATTTTGTGAAACACTGTTACTCTGTTCTTCTAATCATTCACTGATTAAATATTGCAGTCCAAAAGCTCTTGAATCTGTCCTTAGGCAGAGTGTTTCAAAATGTCTGCCAGACCACTCATGACTCTGTGTAACTTCCTCAAAGTGTTCCAACTTGCCTTGGGGTGCAAAACCTCTTAGTCTTTGAACTATTCTTTTGTTCTTACTGCTGAAAAGAATTGGCCACATACTCTTATTCCAAACTGCTTTGAAATATATAAAAAAAGGAACTCTGTTTCATTTGGAACTGTTACTGTATGAATCAGTTGACTGGAGGATTAAAAACCAAACAAACAGAATGAATCCTAATCATTTTCTCTCTCACTCAGTATTAAACTGAACTGTATAGATTGGTTTAACAATCCATCAATTGTTGTTGTTCAGTCGTTCAGTCATGTCCGACTCTTCATGACCCCATGGACCAGAGCTCGCCAGGCCTTCCTATCTTCCACTGCCTCCCGGAGTTTTGTCAAATCCATATTGGTTGCATCGATGACACCGTCCAACCATCTCATTCTCTGCCGCCCTCTTTTCCTTTTGCCTTCAATCTTTCCCAACATCAGGGACTTTTCCAAGGACTCCTCTCTCCTCATGAGGTGGCCAAAGTACTGGAGCCTCAGCTTCAAAATCTGCCCTTCCAGTGAACATTCGGGGTTGATTTCTTTCAGGATGGATAGGTTTGATCTCCTTGCAGTCCAGGGGACCCTCAAGACTCTCCTCCAGCACCACAGCTCAAAAGCATCAATTCTGCGACGATCAGCCTTCTTTATAGTCCAGCTTTCACTTCCATACATCACTACTGGAAAACCATAGCTTTGACTATCCTGACTAGAGATGGGCACGACTTAGCGGTATTCCCGTTTCCGGTTCCGTTACTCGGTTCCATTACTCTACGGAAACGGTAACGGGAATTACTCCGCCAGACTTCGAGCTCGAACCAACGAACGAACAATTTTGGTCTGATTTGTTGTGCTTGTTCCTTGCATCGCGCGATCGCGCGATGCCACGCGGCACAGAAAAAAAGTTTTTAAAAGTTAAAAAACCCGGTTCCCGGCCAAAAAGCAGGCGGAAAAATGCCTGCCGTGCCTCAGGGCATCTACCAGAGGGGTTGTTTCTGGAGGTCCCCGGCCTCCCCCCATCCCCCGTCCTGGGCTGCTCTGGTGGGACTCGCCGCAGGCTCGCAGCCAGCAAAAAGCCCAGTCTCGCCGCCGGCCGCCCCAATTAAAGCGCGAGCAAGCGGCACGGATGGCACAGGAAAAAACTTTTAAACTCTCCCTCCACCCATTCCCGGGCCAAAAAGCAGGCGGAAAAATGCCTGCTTGACTAAGGGTGCAGGGCACGTACCGGAGGGGTGGTTTCTTGTCTGGAGGGGGGGTCCCGCCTCCCCCCCGTCCTGGGCAGCCGGACTCGCCATGCCATGCGGTGCGGGCGGGGGATCCAAAATGGGGCGGTGAACGCAATATTGTTTTTGAAATCGTGGTCCAAAAAAACACAAGCACAACAGAAACACGCGAAAATTTATAAACTGCCAGATTTTTCACAGTAGCAGTGGTTTTTTTCTTGCAACAAAATGTCTCTCCTCTCCTCCTCTGTCCTCCATTGATTTTATTTTATTTTATTTTATTTACACCTGCGCAGTGCGCAATGATGGGCTGGCCCAGTGGCCTGGCCAGCCATGTGGGAGGGGACGACCATGCAAATTTTTGGAGCCATCCCACCAATCGCATGGCCACTTGGCCATGGAGACTTCTGGGATGTGCCAAAAAGCCCCCTAAAACCTGCCCTAGCCCCCTAGCCCCCTAACCCTAATCCTTGACTCCTTACCCATACGTCACAGACTGTCTTCTTAGTGGGTCAGAGAGGCACCCAGAGGTGCAACCCAATAGCCCACCGTAACCTTACCCGTCAGTAGCCTAACCCTAGCCCTTGCACTAACCCACCCTAACCCTAAGCCAGATATACTTGCATTGCACTACACGCAAGTACGATTCCCTTCTTTGTGAGACATGGCAGGTGCGACCCAGTCCTGATGGAGGGTTGTACCAGTGGACCAGGTCTCACTGTCTGGCTGGTATGCATATCCATATATGGTTATGCATGCCATTTTGCAGCAGCAGGTGAGGAGGGGAGACCCCCATGTTGAGGGGTCTCTTGGAGCCTGCTGCTGCCCCTTCCTACAGTGGGTGAGGATAGGAGGCACCCACGGGTGCCTCCAGGAGCCCGCTTTCCCTTTATAGTGGGCCAGAGGAGGCACCCACCCCACAGAGGTGCCTCCAGGAGCCCGCTACCCCCCCCAAAAAAACCCAGTACTAATGACAACGAAACAACGAAAAAATGAACCGACTAATTTTTGCGTTTTTTCGCAAAAAACGGAAACGAGCCGAAACGGGCTGCCTCCGACACATGACAACTCGAAAACGTCATTTTCCCTAGTTGTGCCCATCTCTAATCCTGACCTTAGTTGGCAAAGTGATGTCTCTGCTCTTTAAGATGCTACCTAGGTTTGCCATTGCTTTCCTCCCAAGAAGCAGGCGTCTTTTTATTTCGTTGCTGCAGTCGCCATCTGCAGTGAAACATATTTATATTGCTGGAGCTTTATTTACAACTTCACATGCAATTACTGGGGTATTTGTCTGTTTATCCATCACTAACCAATCATTCCAGTTTTTGAAATTTACTTTGCTGAGTCTTCTATCCCTCCCTTTCATCAGTTGCTGACAATTGTCACTGCTATTGAATAGTTAGGTTAGTGTTGGAACCTTTTATTGGCATCAGACAGTTAATACACACACATATATGAACTATTTGGTTAGTTCCCAGTATTTGTGCAGTAAATAAAGCAGTATACACCAACCTGTGATTTCAGGCAAGTGGAAGTAAAGAAAAATGTTTATTCTTTTGCCTACAAACATCTCAAAATGAGTTATTGAAACTTTAAGTGCCAGCTAATAAAAGGGTGGGCTCTGGTCTGTGTGGATCTTTGTTTTTCCACTGTAGTCAACCCATTTCCCACTTCAGTTAGCATTAGAGATGGGAATAAAACACCAAAATGGTGTTTCATTTCATTTTTCGTTTCATTTTTGTTTCATTTGAAATTAATATTTTTTTTAAAAATTATTTCATTTTTCATTTCTTTTAGTTTTTCATTGTATTTTAAAACCCCGTGCCATTCCCCCAATGCACCTGATTTTTTTTGGGGGGGGGGAGGTTTTAAAACTTTTTTTAACACACTGAAGCAAGCAGCAATGTCTTTTCTCCCAATGCATTCAATGGGGGGGGGAGAAGTGTGGGTTCTTTAAAGTGGTGTCCGATAGAAATGTATAGCTTTTCAATGTATTCCTATGGGAAACCTAACCAAAAAATAAAAATAAAAAATGAAATGAACGGAAAATTTCCAGTTCATTTCGTTTCATTTTTCTTTAAAAAATCAGTTCAGTTTTCATTTTGTTCTGAAATGAAACAAAAAACAAAAACATTTTTTTTCGTGCCCATCTCTAGTTTGCATTCATAATTGTGTCACAGATGAGATTTTTCCCATGCTGTAAGCTGCTGCTGGTGATTTGTGGAAGTTCCTGCTGGTCTATAGGGAATGTCCCCTGCAATAGTGTGTTTTGCGGTTACCAAGGATTCTAGGGGCAAAAAAACACAAACAAAAAACCCACAAAACATTGAGAAATAATTTATTTATTTATTTATTTATTTATTTTAATACTTATATACTGCCCACTTTCCAGAGGAACTCCAGGCAGTTTACAACAAAGAGGATAACAATGAAAACAATAACAATAACAGTAAACTAAATAAAATATCAGTAAAACACAAAAAGTCTTTGGCATGATGGTGGGGCAAGGGAAAAAAATAACTGTTGCGAAATGCCTCACAAAAAAGCCAGGTCTTTAGGGCTTTTTTTAAAGGCTGGTAGGGACTGTGCAAGGCGCAACTCACTCAGGAGATGGTTCCATAACACAGGGCCAGCCACAGAGAAGGCTCGGTTATGTGTCATGGTTTTCCGAGCCTCTCTGGGTTTGGCCACCCAAATTGAGAGCGCCCTCAACATTCTGATGGGACATTCTGATACCAGTGGGTGGGTTTTCTTATAAATCCTGGCGCCAGTGTGCTTGAGGCAGAAATCGCCATGGGCTGGCTTAAATCCAGCATTAGTATAAAGTCCAGAACCCCCTCCCCCCAGGTGCTTTAGTCATGGGAAAGGCTGCATTGGATACGACTCCTCAGCAAAAAAGGCAGCAACCTCTACAGATGAATTGCATGTTTTGTTTCCTGCCCAGCTGCTGGATCATGATTTGCCATACGGCTTGGCTAGTAGCTTTTATTTGAATATGTGACCCATATACTTAGATCCTCTGTGTGCCCATTCCCACAATGATGTGGCTCAGAAATAGTTGTCATGCTCCTTCTGACTTTTGCCTTCCTTGCCCTACAATGTCTCAAGAACCTACATTGTGACATGACAAGGATCCACTCCTACTCTCCGGCTTTGGCCCTGAGTCTAGGGGAATGGAATGTTGCTGACCCAGCAATGCTGTTGAGATTTTGCATGTCTCCTGGAGACCTGGAAATGTATAGCAGTTCCCTTGTATGTGGCAACCTCACTGGATGAAGAATATGGCCTTAACCACTCCCAGCCTTTAACTTTAATGACCCTTGCTTGGGCGTAATTTTTGCATTATGTTATGCATAATATAATACTTCAAAACAACTGCTTGAGGACTTAGAAATGGCTGCATATATAAGCAAACACGCAGAGCTTGGAGAATTAATGTATTCGATTATAACTGGTAAATCCTGTACAGATTCAGCACATAACTAAATGTTCCATCTAGAAAGGCCCATGAGATCTAAAGGGGTTTGCCTAATCTAGAGACATACCATTTTTAATGTCACATATATATTAGGTTATGATAAAACTAACAGATGGCTTATCTTGGACTAAATATAGTTTTGATAAAGTTCCTGAAGCCCAGCTTAAAAAACAAACAAGACCCACACTTCTGCAATACTTACTTGCATATAGCTGCTTCCAAAACATCACTAGATGTTTATTAACAGATCTACTTTCTTTTTCTTTTTACAAAGGTCTATCCCAGGCCTGCCCAAAGTCTGGCCCGGGGGGGAGGCAAATCTGGCCCGCCAGGCCATTCTGAGTGGCCCGCAGCTGACTGGCCCACCCCTCCCTCCCCCTCCTTCACCCCATGTCTTTTTAAAAGAAAGTGGGTGGGGCTTGCAGTGGGGTGGCAGGGTTGGGGAGCAACTGCCCCCTGACACATTCTCAGCCACCAAATCTGGCCCTCCTTACAAAAAGTTTGGGCACCCCTGGTCTAACCCCACCTCACTCTTATACAACTTGTTTTGTATTAATTAGCAGTTCCATGTTCATATTACTTCACATGTTTGGTGTTCTTCATTATCAAATAGACTAAAATTTGTTGCTTGAAATATGTGAGGATAATGCTGAACATTACATTTTCTGATACGATCCACTGATAATAAATTGACATAGGACTTTGTCAAGCCAACTTCAGAGATTAAAAAGTATTTTGTATGCACAAAGGAATAGCAGGGCCATGATAATCACCTTAGAGTTTCTTCATGGTAGTATCCAAATCATTTGCACAAATCAGCATAGTCTGTTATGTAAGAGTAGGTCCACAGCATATACCATATTTTTCACCCTATAAGATGCACTGGGCCATAAGACATACCTAGTTTTTAGAGGAGAAAAACAAGGAAAATGTTTAACCTAAATTTTTATGGTGGAGCAAGGGGAGGCTGCACATGAGGTAATTGGGGCTGTGGAATCCAAGCTGCAAAAGGGGAGGTTTGCAAACCAGGTAATTGGAGCTGTGGGATCCAAACTGCAAAAGGGGAAGCTTTCAAATGAGGTAATTAGAGCTGTTGAATCCAGGCTTCAGAAAGGGAGGGCAGAGGCTCCCTGGAGGAAGCCTCTTAGCAAACCGGGTGATTGGAACTGCAGAATCCTGGCTGCAGCACGAGATGGGAGAGGCTCCGTGCAGGTATCTTATCTCTAAATGAAAATCTATTATATATATCCAGGGGGACTGCTTTATTCACTCTGTAAGATGCACAGACATTTTCCCCTTACTTTTGAGGGTGGGAAAAGTGCATCTTATAGGGCAAAAAATACAGTAACTAGAAATGGACACATTGTGTTTCAAACAAAGCATGTAGAGTGGCACTACAGGTGTCATGGCGGCTCACTCTCCCCCTCCCCCCAAGAAAGCTGGCTGGGCCGCTTACCAGTCTCTGCATGCTGCCGGGGTCCTTCTGCAGCATCAGCACTCCAAACTGGACAGGAGCTTGACTAACTCTTTCCAGCCTACCCAGGCAGCCAACCACCCATTGGCTACTGAGGAGACAGGGAAGGGCTGGCTAGGCTCCGGCCCAAATTGGAGCATCACCACTGCAGAAGGACCCTGATGGTGAGCAGAGCCTGGCAAGTGGCCTAGCTTTCCCTGGGGATGGAGGTGGGCCACCCACTTTGTGCTTCATTCATACAAAGCACCAAGTGCCCACTTCTAGTTATAATTCATAACATGAAGCAGTTCAAATATATCCATGATGATGAAAGCAGCTGAGAATCACAGAGCAGATACCTGTAATGTAATTTTGGGGACCAGTTGTTAGAAAGAAAATGCGCAAGTCTTGAAGTTTCATATTGTGTTCTAACTTTGGAGGTTGGCTTTAAATTTCCAGCTTCAAAGAAGATGTAAGCATGCCAGGCTTTCAGATTCTTCTGCCCTTTTTCTTTCTGCTTTTCCTGTGCTGTGGTTATCAGAACTAACCTTCCTTCTATGGCAAAGTGAACAGATTGTGTACCTGAAGCTGCTGTTCAAGTAGTCACTTCTCATCATATATGGGTTTCTGTTCTTGCAGAGACTCATTCAAAATGTTTTGTATTTCAGACTTTGCACAGGTGCCCAAGCCTCTTGCACCAGAGTTATGTTTTCAGAGCACAGATCCTGCTCTCTAGCATAAAAGGGCAGCATAAAAAATAATGACAAGCATCTCTCTCTCTCTCTCTCTCTCTCTCTCTCTCTCTCTTGCCTAAAACACATCACTGGTAATTCCAAGGGCACATCCTTCCAGCTGCGTTTGAAAACACATTTAGGAAGCATATTTTCTGGTAAAGAAAATGCAGTGTTCATATAAATACTGCTGCAAAATATGACCACCTCTATATACTTATTCCACAGAGAAATCCCAGTATCTTCTGAAAATATCCTTATTCTGCAAACAATATATGTGGTTCATTTCATCCTTGATCAACAGATTCATGTCTCCAAAGTGACTCTGTCCCTTGTGCTGTAAGTAAAAGGTCAAAACCTTCCAATGATGCCTCACATCCCTCTTCCCACCCTTTTCAGTTAATTGTTCCTCCAACTATAATACTGATGACCTCTGATCAGGCATTTGTTTCTCCTTCAAAGAATAAATAAGCAGCATTTCATGTATTCTAACCTTAATAGAAGAAGGGCCAGCTTTAGAGTAGAGACTTGTAGCTGGAGAAGCCTGGGGGAAGCCCAAAATGGTTGACAAGAACAATTATTTTCCAGTACTTTCAAGGAACTCAAATCACCCAGTCATCACAACTTTCCACTCCAAAACATATCGACAAAACTCCCAGGCATCTAAAATTCCAAGCTGTTCAATGTTGGGCTTGGTGGGATTTTTCAAAAAGATATTTGCTTTTATTCATTACAAGATGTTCCCTGCTAGGCATTTCCAAATTAGTCTCAATTCATTTAAGGCTCTATCCCACAATCTTTAAAATCTGGATCTAATTTTCTGATCAACCAGCTTCAAATATTGTGCCCTCACAGTCAGGATTTGTTAAAAAACAAACAAACCCGGTAACGCCCACTTAACTGGGTTTCAGTGAGTTTTTCAAGAACCAAGGTGGAGGGTGGGTATTTTTAAATCTGGTTTGAAATGCAAATGTTAGTGGGGGTGCAGAAAACTCATTTCCCCCTTTTTGCTGTCAGTTTACTGGCTATCTCTCCGATACTTTGCTCGGGAGATTGCTAGCCAAGTTGGGGGGGGGGAGAGAAGGAGGAGGAGGAGGCTCACTTGCAGGACAAGGATGAAAAGGAAAAGTTGCCTCTTCTGAGGTCAATCAGCAGCAGCCAGAGGTTTCCAGCAAGGGCATGGGTCGGCCCCTGTGGCGGGCCTCCCTTTCCAAAGGCACCTGGGCAAAATCCTCACCAGCCAGGGACTCTGTTGCCATGCCAGGGAAGGGGGAGGGCTGCGGATGTGACAAAAGAAGAGGGAACTCCCTACTTGGTGAAGGAGTGAAAAGGATTCCTGAGGCTGGTGAGCGAGCTAGTGAGCAACTGGCAGGTAGTCTGGAGCGGCGAAAACCAGGCATTGGTGGGTTTTCCCTTGAGGGCCATCAATGAGGAAGCCCCTTGTTGGTGGCTGCCTCAGGCAAGGTTGAGGAGGGCTCAGTGGCGGCGGCACCAGGTTGAGAGACGGCGCAGAAGCGAAAGGCAGGACAGCTGATGTTCTGGCATCTCTCTCTCTCTCTCTTTCTTTCTCTCTCTCTCTCTCTCTCTCTCTCACACACACACACACACACACACACACACACACACACACACACACACACACACATTCTCACCTGCCTGCCTGCCTTGTTTCTCAACAGCGGAAGCCTTGCTCCCCCACCTCATTTGGGCATTGCAGCCCCGATCTTTAATCTGTTGCTGCCCCGCCGTGAGTTCCCGTAGCATTGGAGCTTCTAAGCTCCACTCTGCTGGAAGTCCCCCTGTGAACTTCTAGATCGAGTTACTGACGTGGGGACATATAAAATGCGGTTACTTAAACCACGTGCATGCGAATGTCGGAACTGCATTTTCAGTGATGTGACAACTCGAGGAACATGACGTTTATTATTAACTGCCTCTTTTGCCGTGTGACAGGGCCCTGACTGATAGGAGCATCATGTCACCTGTGGACATAATACAAGATCTTAGAGTATATCATGAGGAAAGAAGCATGTTCTAAATCTACAATAATTGTACGGCAACTACATTCAGTAACTAGTATCACAGAACCATAGAATCATACAAAATGGAGTAGGAAGGGGCCTATAAAGCAATTGAGGCCAAGCCCCTGTTCAATGCAGTAATACAAATCAAAGTGTATCTGACAGAAGGTTGTCTGATTCTGTCTTGAACAGCCTCTAGTGCTGGAACACTGGTTCCACTGCTGAAATGTTCAAAAAGTTAGGACATTTTCCCCTGATATTTAATTAACTGAAATCTGGCTTCCTGTAACTTAAGTTCACTATTATGTGTCTTGCAGTCAGAACTGATTGAGAACAGATCCTTCCCCACCTTTGTATGACAAGTTTCCAAGTATTTGAAGAGTGCTATCATCTCTCCCCTCTGTCTTTTCCCCCCTCACGTTCTTTCAGTACGCTGTTGAAGGCAATGTAACGTAAAATGACACCACTGTAAATATGCCAGTGTTACACCTAGCAAGATGGAACGGTGCCATGCAATTACATAATTGGTTTTACATCCCTGGCATGACTGATTTTGTAGTGCACCTGTGGAAGTGCTTGGGGAATAGCATTTTTGCCTTGACACCAGCACAGCTACTATGGACACAGCCTTGAGTGGGTAGTTGGGCAACAGGATTTTGGCAACTGAGTCAACTGTTGGTGAAGTTCTCATTCTTTCAACTCTAGTTGGGATTAACAAGGATCACTCTAAAAATATTGCTACACAATTCAAAGAGGATGGGTGTTTAAGGACATCCTTGCCAGACATCACAGTCAGAGAGAATTATGTCTGACAATGGCTTGTCAATCTCTTTCAAATCAATATTATTTTTCAATCAAGATAATATAGTGGCTGGTAGCAATTTAAATAACAATTTAAAAACAGTCTCTGCATATTAAATGTGCAAAGTCTGCATACTCAGGTTTCTCGACCAAACTATATTTTGTGATAACATGGAACTGAGAAAAACATTGATCAATTGTCCTCGTGCTGCTTTTTTTTTGAAAGTCTACTTGCTTATCAGTGATAGCCTAAGAATTCGTGTTTTCCTCCACACGAAAAATGTATGTTTCCTATTGGGTGGAAGTGTAGGCCCAACTTAAATTGTTCTTGCCAATAGACTAATTAATTTTACATTTTTTTTATAATAGTCAAGAGCTTCCTAGATGCCTTAAGCACATCCAATCTCACCTGATTTCAGAAGCTAAGCAGGGTCAGCCCTGGTTAGTACTTGGATGGGAGACCACCAGGGAATACCAGGTGCTATAGGCTCCTGGAGTAGGAACTGGCAAGCCACTCCAGTATTCCTGCCAAGAAAACTCCATGGACATGGAGTCACGAAGACTCAGTCACGACTGTAATGGCACAACACACATAATAGTTGAAGAACTTTTTGGCTTAAGAACTTAAGATCTTAAGCCACTTGTCCGCATTGAGCACAGGTGCTCTGTTTAGAATAGCTTTAGATAGAGACCAGTTCAGGCTGCTGATCACCAGTGTTCTACGAGGACATGGCACTTGAAGAAGAAAAAGATTTGTAATACTTTATTCCTTTATTGAAGGGCAGACAAGTGTATTGAGAAGGTGTGTTCTGAAAAATCATGAAAAACAAGAGTAAGATTTTTTAAAAATGGCAGCAAATGAACTTTCTCTTAAAAACTGATGCTTGACACTCTATTTCTAAACTTATTTACAGTTTTCAGCAACTGCTAATTGAGCTTCACATGAAGTGGGTGATACAACTAGAATTTCTTCTTCATATGTCATTGCTTATATATTATATGTAACTGCAGCAAATGACCCATGCCTTTGGGGTATTATTACCTCTCAGAGATCTCATTTCATGAACTATGGACCAGTTAACTGATCTCAATGCAATTGTTCATTGGAACCTATGGGCATGACTGAATAACAGATCTTAATTCAGAAACAATATTCTTGCAGCAGACAGTTGGATTACTTTGGGAAGCAATTGGTTCTTCTCTACTAGTCATAAAAGTCATTGATTCTTCTCCACAGACATATTCTTCTCTACTAGTCATAAAAGCTGGTATTCATAGTGCTTTCAGCAATTTATCTTGCAAACATACATTTTATGAAAGCCACTTTGAATACCAATCAAGAATTCAGCCAACTCCAATTTGTCTCATAGCATTCTTAAAAATCTGTTTCCTGAAGTCTTGATCACTTTCAGATCTTTCCGGACCTGGGAAATTGTCCAAGAAAGGACATGAGAAGCCTTGAAGTGGACAAGTAATCAGTAGTATTCTTCTCTTTAACTGAGTTAGAAAAACTTGGTGCCATTGCATCCTTAGAATGATTTCCAGTTGCAAACTCCATGCTGAAATTTATGAATCAGTGCAAATAAACAGATTGAAGCTTGCTCTATTTGCATTGAAGAATCTCTTGTAGTATTTTTGGACGTGGGCAGCTGTGTTGATCAGTTATAGGAATAGTGAAAACAACAAGGCTTGTGACACCGTAAAGACTAACAAGGTATATTTGACACAAGTACAATCCATTAAGGTTTGTCTTACAAACCAAAGATTTAGAGGAGTGTGTGTGTGTGTGTGTGTGTGTGTGTGTGTGTGTGTGTGTGTGTGTGGTATTTTTTCTTCTTCTTCAAGGATCCCAGAAACTATCTGAACTTGGAATATTCAAGTTTATTAAGTAGGTTGTGCTTAATTAATCATGCTACTGGTTGAAGAATTTGGTACTTGTAGCCCTCTGGCCCAAAGAATAAACTCCGCAGCATGAGTAGAAATACGAGTATGAACACAGAATTATATAAATACAGTGGAACCTTGACTTACATACTGCTTGACTTGCATCATATCCGACTTGCATCAAGAAGGGGCCTGTTTGACTTGAGTTGCAGGCTTTGACTTACATCTCGGAGCCCCGGCGCAAGGCACTGGAATCGGGCAGCAGCCACGACCCAGCATCGCGACTGCTGTCTCCAAACTGCTCCTGCCTTCTTCTTTTCCTCCGGCAGCGGCAGCAGCAGCTTCGGCGAGGCCAGCTCCAAGCACCTGGAGCTGGTTCTAGGCCTCGCTGAAGCCGCCATTGCCACCAGAGGAGAAGAAGGGCCAGGAGCTCGGGGCTGGCCTCGCTGGTTAGACAGTCGGCTCAGTCTTGTAAAAAAAAAACTGGCTGCAGAAGTCTGGTCCACAATGGAAGCATTTTAGTTGGGGAGCTGTACAGTTGTGGGACTCTAATGGTAAGCATAGAGTTGTTCAGAACTTGGAACGTCAGGTTAAAAATCAGTAAAACTTAAATGTTAGACATTGTTGCTATGAACATTAAACAGTGGAGGCGTATAACTTGTGGACTATAATTCCAAGGCCTCCTCCTCTCTTTGAAGAGACATTTTATTTACATCCCCGGAAGGAATCTCCTATCCCAGTCAAATTTGTGTTAAATTGCTGTTTTCGGGGGTTTTTTTCATCATCTGGAACAGATTAATCCACTTTCCCATTACTTTCTATGGGAAAAGTTCATTTGACTTAAGTCATGTTTGACTTAAGTCTAGACCTCTGGAACGGATTAATGATGTAAGTCAAGATTCTACTGTATATGTTACTTAGTTCCCAAATGACATAATTAGATGGCTGGGGGATTCTTGGCATTGTATTCCTGTCGCTGAAAGAGTCAGGGGTAAGAATAAGAACTTTTGGTTAATAATGATTTCCAAAACTGATATAATTAGATGCATTATAGTTCTACCAGCAATGCTAGGCTTTATAGTCCTCTCACTTATTCTTTGTATCTCACTGGTACATATATTTGTAGGATATAGTTTAGAAATTCTGCAGTATTAAAGCATGTAGGCTTTTGGCACAGATTTCTTGCTGGGTTTATCCAATAAATTTTACTGCTGAATGGAAGTTTGAATCTAGGCCTCCCCATTCTCATTCCCCCTATTACACTGGCCAAACTCCTCAGTAAATTCAATTGATTCAGATTGGCCTATTCTAACTACAACTTTAGCATTAAAATTTGCTGTTAGAGTAGGCCCACTTGAATCAATGGAAGATATGGAAGAACTAAATCCCCAGTGATTTGATGGAGCTACTCTAGTGAAATTTACTTCACTGGATTTCAGCTGTTGTCCCTTAAGGTTCAAATGTGTATAATTCATACATGGAGAAAATATATAGTGATCTCTCTTCTTTAAGAATAAACACATCAAACATCCTTCTTTAAGCTGCATTTTCCCTGAAATGTTAAAAAAAAGTAATAATTTAGTGCAACATTATGGATGTCTTATGCAATCATACTGTATTTGCGGCTCCACTTTTGTAAATTATTACTTTATTCATTTTTGCTGTGTTTCCACCCCAAAAAAAGAAAAGAAAAATAAAAAGAAAAAAGTTCTTCATATTCTGATATAGCCTGCAATGCTTTATTTGCTTCCAGGGTGGAATCCACAATTTCAGTTCTACTGATTTAGATCCTGGAAGTAAATTACCATATATACTTGAGTATAAGTTGACCCGAGTATAAGTCGAGGCCCCTAATTTTGCCTTAAAAAGTGAGAAAATTGATTGACTTGAGTATAACCCAAGTCAATATTTCCCTCCACTGGCGAGGAAGGATGGGCCTCCTCCTCCTCTTCCTCTTCCAATTGGGTGGGGAGGGGGAGAAGCAGTGGGTTTTTAAAACTAATTTTTGTTACCTGAAGCAAACACCAATAGCGGCTGAAAAACTCAACTTATATTCGAGTATATAAAGTAAATCAGGAGCACAAAGAACCCACAATGCATAATTTTCTGTTCTGAAATACAATAAAAGAAGCAGACAAAGGAAGCCCAGTTTGGACTGGCAAGTGATGGTTAGAGACTAAATATTTGACAGATGTAGCTCGTGGAAGCGGAATGACCAGAAGATTCAAGATTCAATAAAGAGCCGAGAGTAGCAAAGTTAGCACTTTTGTTGAAGGCTACATTTGCTGAAAATCAAATGGAGATATGTGGCAAAGTAATGCTGAATATTCTTGTAAAAAAGAGGAGCTATTACAAGAAAAAGAAAGGAAAAATCATCCTTCAAAATAAATATCTTATTTAGTGCAGGAGCCAGGTATAGCCTTATACAGGTCACGGTCTGGATCCTCTAGAAAGAGATTATCACTATCCTTAGTCACATTCAAGAACAGTTTGTATATTTATAACCAAAAGTAATCTAAATCTACAGTTCCCTAAAATGCATACATGCATATGTAAATCTTAAATGAACAATGAGCTGGTAATGGTTGACTTGTTTCAGGAAAATTAGCTTCTTAGGACTTTAGATAAAAGTTTAAAAATAATAAGACATGATTCAAAGGGATAGATCTGTTGTTAGTGGACCTGTTGATGAAGTTATAGGAGACAAAGATGCTTTTTCTCTGGCAAGGATCATTTGTGCCTCACAAAGGTCTTCCAGATAGGAAAAGTCACGAGGTGACACTGAGGATCAACAGTGCCTGGCTAAAATGGCATACAACATCAAGTGTCATGCATGACAAAAAGATCAATGACTGTGTAAAATCAAAGATCTATTGCACCATTGTTCAACCAGTTGTGCTTTATGGTGCAGAATGCTGGCCAGCAAGGCAAGAAACTGAGTGTCGCCTTGGTGTCTTGGAGACAAAGATGCTGCGATGGACTTCTGGCCTCACATGAAAAGATCATTTGTGCAATGATGACATCAGAGTACAGATGGGCATTTCGTTTCAGAACCAGTAGTTTACGAAATGAACTACGCAAGCCCAGGTGGTCCTCGGAACTGGCTGATACACGCAGATCCAATTGCTTTACCTTTCTCTGTCTTGCACAGGGTTAAAATCCAATGAGGAAGTATCCTGTGATGTCTTCTTTCCTGCCTCGTGATGCTGGCCAATCAGAGAGGGAGGCAGGATGATGCCTGTCCCTGCACAGCTCCTGATTGGCGAGCACCACAGATCTAGCAGCATGCTTCCTTGTTGGATTTTAACCCTGTGCGAGACAGAGAAAGGTAAAGTAATTGGATCTCTGTGTATCAGCTGGTTCCAAGGACCACCTGGGCTCACGTGGTTTGTTTTGTAACCTACTAGTTCCAAAACAAAATGCCCATCCCTACATCAAAGGAAAATACAGCACTGCACCGATTGCCGACAAGATGTGCGAAGCCTGACTGCATTGGTTTGGTCATGTCCTACATACTAATAAGGAAACTCTGGCTTAAAAGGGCCTCACCCTGCAGGTCAGCAGATCCTGACAAGGGGTCATCCAAAACAGTGCTGGATGAACACCTTCAAAAATGATATGAAGTTGTCCCAGTTTCACCTGGACCTAGCCCATGACCGCACAAAGTGGAGGGCCAAACTGAGGATAGCGGAACTGACCACCAAGTGGGACAAACCCTAAGAAAAAGAAAAAGAAGTAGAGGAAGAGGAGGAGTCTTCCAGACAGGGCTTGTGTTCTTTATGTATCAGTTTCTCCAATGATGTCATCACCATTTTCCCCATCATCCATATGATGTTAATAATATCCTGCTTTGCACAGGGCTTTTCCCCATGACTGTCGGCTCTTGTTAAACCCCATAAAAAGAAGGTTTATCTTCAGTAACACCTTGTACTGTGATGATGGAGATGGAGTTGAATGCTTTTCCTCCAAAATGTTTCATGAGATCAGCAGTGGGGGGAAAGGGAGTGGGTGGAAGAAAAAAGCATCAACAGTGAAGCTTCAGTAAGGAAGCAGATTTCTTAAGTTTCTTACATTTCTTTTATTTGCATTTCTTCAAATGTGTGTGATATTTATCATCAAGATATATTGTCAAGTTGATTCTGTCTTATGGTGACACTCTGACATAAGTGGAATATTTAAGGAGTGGTTTGGATCATTGCCGCTCCTCAGTGAGTGTCCAAGGTTAGGTGGACATTTGAACCCAGGTCTGAGTCAAGTGCTATGTTTACTACACTACGCTCTCTGTGGCAAGATAAACTCTCCATTAAAATGGACATAGATTTCAACACATATTGTTCTACTTGGCTGAGCTATGGTTTCTGTTGCCCCTTTTTGAAACTATGTTGTAATACTGTATAGTGTAGGCCAAATCTCTCCAGAAGAATGCAGAATCAATAATGACAGTTCTTTAAGTCTCTTTGGGAAGCATGGAAATAAGCATGAACTAGTCTCTTCTTTTACTCCAAAATAGTTTTGCTCATGGCTTTAAGGGCACTGCTATTTGTATTATACCTGTCATAATAAATCCATATTTTAATGGACAAAATGAAGAAATCATCATTGTGTATTTGATGGAATGACCCATTTCCAATCCAGTTCCTTCGCTGCACTTTAAATCTGTCTATTACTTTTGCCTGGCTTGCCAAATGTAGGCATTTAGTATCGAGCCTAGTCAGGTAAAAGTACATAGCATGCTGTTAGGTCAGTTCTCCCCACAGACAATCCTTATGCAGTAAAGCTACAAATCAAGGGGTAGCCAGGTAATTGCTGGAAATTGTGGCTCTCTTTTGCCTTTCTATGTTTTTGACTCCTTCGCTGCAGGAGAGAATAGACTATAACATAAAATGGAGCTGTACAATCTGGGGCAAAAATGCACGTATATTTTATTTGACAGGATTGCAGCAAAAATAGGCTGTGAAAGAACACCCTTGGCTGGTACAAAGTAAGAGTGTGCATACCTTTCTTCCAGTTCTTAGAAAATGTCAGTCCTTATTCATTTGGTTCCAGTTAGTTCAAGCATTTTCCCATTGACCCTACCTTATGATGGCACATATACTTCTCCTCAGGTTTTCCTTTCATAATTTATTTTTAAATTCAGTTTTGTCTTTCAAGTATGTGTAAGTAATTTATTTATGTAATTAAAATATTTTTAACCTGCCTTTCTCCTTAAAAAGAACCCAAGGTGGCTTACATCCTTATAAGGCAACATTAAAGCTAAGAACAATCAGTATATAAAGGTGGCTTAAATCATTATAAGACAATATTAAAGCTAAGAACAATTAGTATATAAAGGTGGCTTACCTTATTAAAAGACAATATCAAAACTAAGAACAATCAGTATATAAAGGTGGTTTACATCGTTAAAATACAATATTAAAGCTAAGAACAATTAGTATATAAAGGTCGCTTACATCATTAAAAGACAATATTAAAGATCTAAAAGTAAAAGGTCTTTTCCTGCTTGCAGAAGCCCAGCAAAATTGGGGCCAGTCTGACCTCCTGTGGGAGGGAGTTCCAAAGTCTGGGACCAGCAACACAAAAGGCTCTCTAGTGCACATGTGAAGGTGGTGGGACTGTGAGAAAGGCTTCTTTACACCAGATCAAGCTCAGATGAGAGAAATAGCCTTTGAAATAGCTTCAACTCAGGAGACACAGCCTTTGAAATAGCTCAAACTCAAGCTCTTTGGGACTTTATAGGTTAGAATCACTGCAATCTGAACTGTGCTCAGATATGGATCATGCAGTTATATATATATTTCTATGGGCACCTTTTACATAAATTTTCTGAGTAACTGTATTGCTGTATTAACACTATATTAGTTTAGCTGTGCAATAGAATTTTGAATGGCATATAGATGGGTAGGGTGGCAGTAGTGATGGGGCAAGGAACGGCCGTATGGATGCCGTGCTAAAAACATTACTTTAAAAATAGATTTTTAAAATAGAGGAAGAAGGGTTCATAATACAACGTGTTTGTCACCCTTGCTAGGTTCGTAATACCATCCAAAATCACTTGCCAATGATGCTTCCCACCATTTTATTTATTCCCTTCCTTCCTTCCTTCCTTCCTTCCTTCCTTCCTTCCTTCCTTCCTTTTTTGTTACTGTTTATTCATTTGCTTATTGTAAAGATAACAGTTTTAGGAAGCCTCATTTCTAGTAGAATGGAGAGCTGATGGATAGAGCAAGGAAGGTGGTAGATCATTCCTTGAGAGAAGATGTGACAACAATTCCACAGCTCTGAGGTAACATTTTTAGGCTTCATCTAAAATTTAGATGAACAAAAGAAACACCTACTTGCAAATGTATCAAAATTCAGTCCAATCTTTAAATGTATTGTTGTTGATTTGATGTTGGAGATCTAAAAATGTCTTTGGATTAAACAGTGCTCATTGTTCTGTTCTTGAAGATGCTTTAGTCATTTAGTGTATGGTCATAATGCACTATAACAAGTGCATGTTATCACCTTCTCTAGCAGGCTGATAAATTTTTGTACTCTGGAAATTCTTGAAAAATGTGGCATACCCCTTGCTGAGGCATAACAGGATTTTTGGGTAAGGATGTGTAGTTTAAAAAAGCATTTCACTATTATATTGATATATTGTAATTTGGAACAGGGGTAGAAAATAACCATATCTATTGCATTATTTAAAAAAATATGCAGGTTATTACATCTTCATTTGATGTGCAGCAGTATTAGATGTACAAACTTATCAAACTTTAAATTTCAAATAAAATGTGTATGTGTGGAGGTTTGAAGAGGCAATGAGGCATATTTGTTTATCAAAGGGAGGTAAGGGTTATAAACAGTCATGAAACACTGTGCTACATCCACACACTGACAGCCTTTGCCCTGCGTTATTCAAAATATAATCCACAGAAAATGGCACTGTTGTTTCTGGTTATACACAGAACTGTTCTGTTTCAACTTGCAACTTAGCCACTGAGACAATCTGATATTTGACTTCCCTCTGACAAGTGTCCACTTGAACCTAAAATGCTTTATGAACAGAAGGTGGTTTGTTCAGCTGAAAGAGCACTTCTCAGTGATGAACTATTTTGCATGGCTTTGGTCTTTGCCAGGGGATGTTTGTACATATAAGCAATCCAGTTTAGAAAACTACACTTTAACTCATGTCAGCCAAAAGACCTATACCCTTCCTTGAATACTAACATACTGTATTGAGATGTATGCAATTCCAGTAGAGTAATTGAATTGTTGTGTCTTGTGATACAGATTCAGCTCCAAATATATTTAGCAATTTTGTTTACTGAGCAGCTGCAGTTAATTGCTTTAAAAAAAACTCTGCAGCAATGAGTCAGTGTTAAATAGGCATGTATAGTTTTATGTAATGATGACCTAACATCACCTTTCATTCAAAAACCATAGAACATGTTCTTAATTTCAGTGATGTCCCTCATTGATGTTAGGGTTAAAGTCAGACATAGATGGAAATGGAGCAGAATGGAGTGAAATTGCATAGGTGTGGGTATAGGTACAGTATTGTTATAGGTGTGTGGGTGTGGGTGCATAATGTGGTAAGATTTGTATATTACAAAAGGCAAAACAAAAAAAATCTCAAATGCATGAGTCTTGTGATGTTACTTGATTTCTAACTCTGTATACTTGTTTAAAATGTCTGAAAATTATTTTAACTAGCATCTGTTATGGAAGAGCCATCCCTTATGTAACAAGATCTTATTATAATGAGACATTTCAGGTTTTCATATTGTACACTACTGTATAATTTGTCAAAAGTTAAAAAAAACAACACCCTGATTCCTGGCAATAAAAGCAGGCAAAAATATGCCCACCTCAGTGAGGGCACCTACCAGAGAGGGGTGGTTTCTGGGAGGGTCCCCGGCCTTCCCCCCTCTCCTGTCCTGGGCTGCTGGTACCAGGCTGGGGGGGGGCATCCTCGCCGTCTCCATTTGCCATGCGGTGGGGGGATCCAAAATGGCGACCGCAATATTTATTTTTAAATCGTGGTCCAAAAACCCACCAAAGCACCACAGAAACATGTGAAAATTAGATATTTTAACTGCCAGAATTTTATAGTAGCAGCAGTGGGTTTTTCTTGCAATAAAACATCTCCATTGATTTCATTTTATTTTATTTTTATTTTTTTACCCCTGCGCATGCGCAATGATGGGCTGGCCATGGGATGGGACCATGCAAATTTTTGGAGCCATTCCACCAATCGCATGGCCACTGGCCAGGTTTTGACTGAGACTTCTGGGTGTGCCAGAGAGGGCATTAAAAGCCCACTAACCCGAACCCGAACCCGAACCCGAACCCTAACCCATACGCAAGTACGCTGTCCTTCTTAGTGGGTCAGAGGCACCCAGAGGTGCAGCCCAATAACCCACCCTAACCTTAACCGTAACCCTAACCCTAGCCCTTACCCTAACCCCACCAACCCTAACCCAGATCCGTACGCAAGTACACTTTCCTTCTTAGTGGGTCAAAGTGAGGCACCCAGAGAGGTGCCTCACAGAGCCCACTTCCCTACCCCTACCCCTATCCCATTCCCTAACCTGTACGTCAGTACGCTAGTACACTTCCCTTCTTAGTGAGTCAAAGTGAGGCACCCAGAGAGGTGCCTCACAGAGCCCACTCACTATCCCATTCCCTAACCTGTACACCAGTACACTAGTATGCTTCCCTTCTTAGTGAGTCAGAGGCACCCAGAGAGAGAGGTGCCTCTGCCACTTACCCCCCCAACATATGTAATAAAAATAAATACGCGGCGGCTCTGCGAAACGCTTCCCTTCCCTTCTTAGTGGGTCAGACATCAGAGGCACCAAGAGAGGTGCCTCCCAACCCCAACCCCAACGCCAACCCCAACCCACAAACGACAAACGACCAAATGACAAATGGATTTGAAAATTATCGCGACAAACGGCAACAACCCGAAACGGACCTGTCCCGACAAACGACAACTCGAAACATCATTTTTTCTGGTCGTGCTCATCTCTATCGAATCAATTATTATTCATTTTACTGAAAAGATGTATACATTAATATTTGATTGCCTTCAGACAACAATGGGATCTGGCACACTTCCAATCACACAGGAACACACTTCTCCACAATTTAAAAAGCTATATTTTAAAAATTAAACTATAGTTCCCATAATTCATATGTTTGTGAATATTCTTGGTCGTCCATGTGAGGTTACCTGGAAGTTGAGTCATGGCAACTGGACTTCTTGATAGATTGAAATGTTTCGCTGCTTATCCAAGCAGCTTCATCAGCCGGAGGGAAGTTAGTGACGAAACCTCCAATTTGTAGTTCACCTTGATTTCACATTACCCTGGTTGATTTCACATCAACCTAACAGGCTAATTAGGTAGACAGTAGCCTGAATAGGCTCGTTAGATGTACAGTAGCTTGGGTTGCGTAGGACTTTAGTATCAGATGATGGTGATACTTGTGACCTTTTGGTTTGATGTGGTATCACAACAAGGTCATATGGTCCTCATATTTGCCAGGCCAATTTTTGCCCTGCCTTGCACCCCTAAGAAGCAGTTAAACCTCCCTGAAGAGGAGGTGAGATAAGGCACTCCTATCTGATCTCAGAGTTGATGGTGGCCGCTTTGCTGGGATAGGATTACTTTTTATCCTACAGGGGAAAAACGAGACCAGTAATGGCACCCAATCTAGCTGTCAGCAGGTATACAATACCTGATAGACACCATGCTACAAATTGTGGGTGAGACTGTTCTATATTTTTTCTCTTTGTTATATGGTGCCAACATCCTGGATTTAAGTGCGCTTATCCGCAGCTTATTAGCAGCTTTGCGACTCAATTAGAATGATTTTCTCCAAAGGGACTCCCTTTGAAGTTTAATAACTCAGTCTCTGAACCCCAAACCTCTCCAAATTTGGGAGGCTTACAGGGAAGAGCTTGAGGAAGGTCCCCTGTGATTTTGGTTCTTCTAGGACAAATTGTTTCATTTCTAGAGGGGAAAATGATGTTTCATTTCGTTGCATTCCAAAACGCATCCAACTGTTTCATTACGTAACAAAATGATGAAACAGCATTTTGTTTTTCATATACTACCCATCTCTAGTTAGTAAACAAACTTGAAATATATCATTTATTATAAAATCAGTTACCTTTAATTATATGAAATTGGAAATACAAATTACTATTCTAGAAATCTGTTGTCTAAATTACAGATATAAGAAAGGGTGGAAAAATGTGATGGAAATATAATGCGATTTTCCCCCTTTGTCCCTTTTGGTATATTGATGTTTAAAATAATTATATTAGACTGCATATTGTATGCTTAAAGAACAAAAGATGAGGGAATATATTCTTCCCAAGTGAGAGTTTTGCCTATGATAAAAAGATGATTATTTATGGAAATAACAAGATAGAATTTATTTATGGAGATAGTGTTTTATATATCTATATCTATATCTATCTTCATTTTCTTTTCTTTTTTAATATCAAGAGAACTGCAGGGTTTAGGAATATATCAGTTTATGGATTTGAAACAAAAAGAAAACTAAAAGGAAAAGGAAGATCTTTTATAGGCCAGGATATGGTCTTTTTAGGGCAACCCATAAAGTAACAGAGATAGAACAGATTTGAAATTGCATGACTTATAGGAAAGATAGAAAATCTCTGATAAGAAGCTATATAGAAAAATGTATTTTTCTATGTTCTTTGGTGCTGACTTAAGGTAGCTATTTGCTTTGTTAAATGTTGAAAGTAGATATGGTGTTATGCCAGAATTAATTTAAAATAAGGAGAATTTAGATGAAACAAGACTTAAAAAAGAAAAAAATCTGATATATATACAAAGTTAGAAAGATGATCCCTCATCCTTCTAACAAGATGATGAAACAAAAGAGAAAATCAAACATGAAATTTGTATATTTAAAAGGTAAAAAGGAGATACAAAACTAAAGGGTTGAAGTAGTTATAAAATAAACATAATGCAAATCCATGTAGTGTGACATCTGAGAAACACTGTATGTATTTTGTTTCATTGTTTGTAGAAAATAAATAAAAATTATACTATTAAAAGATGATGGTGATATTTGTGTGAAGATGGCTTATGAAGCAGAAAACAAAACAAAACAAAACAAGTATGTTGCGTATATACCACACCATAGTGTTTAAAGCGGTTTCTGAGCATGCTTTTCAAGTTTCTGGTAATAATGCAGGCTCCTAATTTATCTCTCCCCCACCCCCACCCCCACCCCGGCCAGGACCTAATGGAAGGCTGAGTTAACCACTAGCCAGCTACCTGGGACTGAACTCTGGGTCATGAGCAAAGTTTACCTGCAGGAGAGAACTTGAACTACTGTGCCACAAGGATCAGTTATGACAAGGGCTTAACTTTATCTGAGATTATGCTTGTGTCTTTTCATGATGATCCAAGCTGAGATGCTTTCCTGCTTGCTATGTCAGAACAGGTTTCACATGTGAAATCAAACATTAAATAATGTGATTTAGCCTAAAGCGTACAACCAAAAGAAAGCTCATCACATTTACTAGACACTGATAAGGATGTGGATTTAGTTGCAAAGTTAAAGCACATGCAGCTTCACCCCAGAAATTATAGTCTAAACTTTATGCTATTGTAAGGAAATTAGGAATGATAGACCATAGATCCATTTCTCAAGCTGTGATATTAAAAGCACTTTTCCCCTTGCAGTAAAACTGTTATCTAAGACATGCTTTGTTATGTCTAACTTCTGCATACCTTAGATGTATGTTAGATTGTTCAAATGACATGTTACAAAAAAAAAATCATTAGAAGGTGAAATTTGCCAGTCCAGAGACGTGATACACAGATCTTTCTCGCTGGGAAATTAGTTATATCCCTAAACCCAATCAGAAAGCAAGGCAAGCTCTTTCGTTATGAGGGGATCCAGGGTCAAGTCATCCCACATGCTTTCCACCCGGGTGATGACCATAGAGCTATTCTATCCCTCAGAGATGGTCGTGGCACTGTGAAGATGCACCCCCAAGTCACCAATGGAAGTGAATGAAGAGTGGACAATAGGAGGGGCTTGTTCAAAGACTCCAGAGGGTGGAGAAATGCCTGAAAAGAGTGAGCTTATGGGAAATAACAAGGAGCCACAAGACTACAAGGGAGAAGGGGGAATCCAAGGGTACGATGGGGGAGGAGTAGGCAGTGGGGGGAAAGGAATGGTGGCAGAAGGTAGCACAGAGATACAGTAGGCAGAAGAAGATGAGAAAGGAGAGATCAAGATGGAAGTTCTGGAGTCGCCCCCGCCCAAGCCCCACAAGGAAATGCTGCAAGCTTCAAATTTTAGTTGGCCTCAGGATGCCACAGGATGCCACTCAGAAGTGGCACCACCTAATCACCAACACAGCATATCTTGGGGAATTTCCCACAAAGCTGATATGGTGGAGGAGATAGGCAATCCAGTGGTCTCTGACAGTTGAAAACTGAGTTGTGGGCCACAAACCTACAGCCTTCTCCTCCCATAACAGAGGACAGAGGTAAGTGTCGAGCAATGGCCAGAAAAGAAGCACTTCTGCTGGATTGTCGTCTGCCCCTTCCATTGACGATTACCCTCTGTGGTGGGAGTTGCATCGAGAACAGGAGGAGAAGGGAAAGGAACAAGTGAAGGTGGCTGAGGAAAGGGAAAAGGGAGATAATGAGGAGAGAAGTGGAATCCCTGATTGGAGAGGGGAAAAAAGGTGGAAGGATTTGAACAAGGGGTGACTGAAGTGAATGAAGGTTATAGAAAGAAGGACACACAAATTTTCCCACCAGATTGGGAGCAGATTTGGTTAGAGAACCCAGACACACAGAAGTGGGAGCATTTAAGGATGCCCAAGAAAGAGGCCAAAAGCAGAAGGAGAAGAGCCCTAAGGGGTGTGTGTTCTTACTGGGACAAGAGAGAAGCCAGGGAGTATAGAAAGAAAGTAAGAGAAATAAGGAAACAGATAGAACAAGAAAAGAGGATATAAGGAAGGGTGGAATACGAGAGGAAAAACAACCCCAGCCCCATAGGAAGGGGAATAAGACCAGAAACCGAGAGAAGAAACATCAGAGGGGAGTCAAAATAATGTGGACCCCATGGGTTTTTCATGAGCCATGGAGGGAATCTGGAGGGGAGTCGGAACAAGGCCCCGAAGAACCACTGATCACTCCAGAACGTCTGAAAGGGCTGGGTAGCTCCCGGAGTTAAGTTTGTAGTATATTTGGACCCTGTGAAAGTTGTTACTTGAAGAGAAGATAGCAATAATCCTTTCTTAACCCCAGTTGAGTTACCACCTGTTAGGCAAGTTGAAGTCAACACTTTGCTGTTTCTTGATGACACAGAAAATAAACAACCTTTGTTTGAATATCATCAGAGTCATTTATTGCTCAAGGAGGAGAAAGGCATCGGGTATGTAAGTGAAGCCTCCCAGTAAGGACAATTTTACATCTCTGAAGACTTGGATTTGGAGGGTGAATTAATCGCTCCTCATTTTTGGACTCAAGGACTGCCCAGAAAGTGGCCTAGCTGGAAAATACTAAAGGATGACTGGAACGTTTAAAGTAGTTGGTAGTTATCTTGTTGGTTTGTTTATTAAAACTAAGTTTCAAAATTTAGTCTCTTCAGTTTCCTTTGGTGCATACCTTTATGTCAGGACATGTGGGTCGCTTTGATTTTCCTTTCACCAAGAAGACTTGTGGGCATGTATAGCCGTACTCCCCCAAGGGAAAAAGATCCTGGTATGAGAATTGGACAAGCCAAGCTTTGAAGAAATCCCATCTTCTAGTGATCGGTCATCAGTACTCACTATGGTATTGGCTGTCCAACCTCTATTTTTAAAATAAATTAAGAAAAGGGAATGGAAGGGGCAGTGAAGACTAACTTTAGCTTTACCACTGCTGATGTGGAGTCTGCTTCTTACCATGCTGCTAATACCTGTTGTCTGCTGCTGTCTCTTAAGGTTATTTGGCTGGTGCCAAAGTAGCCTCAAAGTATGGTCCAAAGAGTGCCATTGCCCTGTTACTTATTCCTGGCATCCCATATTTGCTGGTAGTTATATCCATGGTATGCTCAATTCCTGATTCAGTGGCTACAGTAAAATATGGGGCATCCTTACCACTATCATTGGAGTTTCCCAAACACTGAGCAATCTGAATGTGCCCTACTGGTTTCAAATGGGTTGTTTCTTGTTTTTGCTGAAGTTTGTGCTAGTATAAACACTCAGTCACTAGCAGAACAGTCCACTGCCTTTTCCAATTCCTCATCCCCTCTGTATTTGTGAGCATTACTCCCCTTCCCCCACCCTTCCTTTTTTTCCTTTAAAAGTTTCACTAAAATTAATCTGTTGTGGAAAGACAGAATCAGAAACGAATGGCCTGGATCTTCATGTACTCCAAATGGACTTGATATTTCCTGGAAATAAGGCCTCTTTTTAATGAGATGGGAGTTGTTGTTCTTTAAAATATCATTTTCTTTCATATTTTCATATTTTGCCGTGTACATGTTGTATCAGAACTCCATCAAATAATTAACTAGAGATGGTGATGTCCAAAAAGAGAGTGCAGACTGCTGCCTTCCCTCTGCCATATACTGAGTGTGGAGGCGAGCCACTAAAAATTATGAAGTTTTTTTTAAAAGAACCATTACCCATTTCCCCAGGCTGTTGTGTACTCTTAGAGTCAGGGCACAGCAGGGGTGCCTCTTTCACTTTTTTTTAATGCACAGCTCTCCTCCTCCTTCTCCTCCTCCTCCTTACATGGAAGATTTTGGGTCACTTAGTTTCTTTTTCTCAATTCATGTTGTCTGGTGCTTATCCAAAAACAAAAACATACAAACAAAAACAAGCTCCAGAGACCCAATAAATAACCCCCCCAAAAGGCAGAGACAAGGTTGCCTCCAAACAAAACTGTACCACCACTCCCAGTAGCAAAATAAATACATAATATCTGCTGTGAGTTTTTTGGGCTGTTTGGCCGTGTTCTGGAAGTTTTTCTTCCTTATGTTTCGCCAGACTCTGAGGCCAGCATCTTCAGAGGGCAAGGAGCTCAGGGAACTGGGAGTTCACACACACACACACACACACACACACAGAGAGAGAGAGAGAGAGAGAGAGAGAGAGAGAGAGAGAGAGAGAGGCGGAATTTGGAGCACCTGGGGTCACATTTAAATGACTCATAATTTTGGTGCAGTCTATTTTATCTTGTACTTGAGTAATCCTTCCAGTCACATGGGAGACTTTTTTTCTTCTGTGGTAAGTATCCAGACAGCATTTGAGATCAGTTCAATTTCTTCCCTGTTTCAGTTACTGCCGCCCCATTTCCCACCCCTTTCACTACCTTTTGTTATGGCTACCATTCAATAAGTGATGGAAACTTCCTTTTAATTTTTTTCATTTTAGTAACTGGAATAGATCACAGCAATACACAACCTACCAATCTGAAACAGTACTGCACCACTTAGAATTTTTTTTAAATCTGAAAAAAGGAAAACAAGAGGAGAGGGTTTCTCTGCCATCTTTTCAACTCTCAGAAGTCACTGCATACATCACAGGGTTGATCCACTCCAAAAGGAGTGGAACAGCTTGCCAAATGATTTGAATGGATCACTCTTACTTAAAATATATGGTCACCAGAAAATAGGGTAAGCCAACCAACAATCCAAGAAAGAAAGGGGCCAACGAAATAAAAAAATTGTAAAGAAACTGAGTTTGGGGAAAGATACAGTAACCCCTCGCCCTTCCGCAGTTCATATTTTGCAGTCCTGGTATATCGCGGGACCACAGTATGTGAAAAAAAAGCCCCCTGGGGAAGCTGGAAAGGCCTGTTTCAGGCCTCCTGTATTTACTCCAGGCCTTGTGCTGCCCCAAACAGGCCCCAACAGGCCCCAAACAGACCCCGGAAAACCGGAAGTGACTTCTGGTTTGGTAAGAAGCACTTTTGGGGCCTCTGACAGCCTGGGAAGACATTGGAGGCCCATTTGGGGTAGCACAAGGCCTGGGGTAAGTACAAGAGGCCCTGAACAGCTCCCGCATCCTGACACAACCCTACCCTGCACCTGCATATCACGGATTTTCAATTATTGCAGGTTGGGTTAGGTCCCTAACCCCCGCAATAGGTGGGAGGGTTACTGTATCTCCTTCAAAAAAGCAGACACAGTGACAGGCAACAGAAAAAAAACACCAGTGAAAAATCTTCCAAAAATAAGGAAAAGGGGAACAAAATGAAAGGATCCAATATGGGGGCACAGAACTAAGCAGGCAGGCATCACAATCCAAGATGGGTGGCACCAAGATGTCCTAAGCACATCTGATCTCGCTTGATTTTGGAAGCTAAGCAGGGTCGGCCCTGGTTAGTACTTGGATGGGAGACCTCCAAGGAATACCAGATACTGTAAGTGCCTGGGGAAGGAACTGGCAAGCCACTTCAGTATTCCTGCCAAGAAAACTCCATGGACATGGAGTCACAAAGAGTCGGTCACGACTATAATGACACAACACACACACACAAGATCTCACCCACCCACAATAAACAACTGAAACAAAGAAAGAGCACTTGTTACTGAGCTTCAACTAATCTAGGCCCTGTTAAAGATTCATATTTCCCATTCACTCACTTATGGACATTCTGATTGAGTGCTGATAGCAACCCTTACGACACTATTGGATGGAAAATTTCCCAGGCTATTTGATAGACACTGGGTGAAAGAAATATTGAACAAAAAACAGGAAGCAACCTCCCCCCAACACAATTTTCATATATTTTCCTTTCACTGATATGAACCATTTGTGTTTTAGTGGCTGAGTTTCTGGAGTAAATGAAAAAACATTAAAAGGGGAAAGGGACTTTTTTGTATATTTATTCTTTTGTTCAAACATGAAAGTCCTATTCGTAACAAGCAGTGTCATTGAGAACAGTTGCTGGCTCTAGTCTAGACTTTACTATAGGTTTGTGCCAAATGCAAAATATGTGTTTGCATCCTTAAAACATATTGGATTATGTACAGCGCAGGTGGGCTGAATTTAGTTTGAAACACAAACATGAAAAACACACACCACATGTCACTCCTTACTGTGGCAACATCATATGAAGTTATTTGCACTCATTTCCCAAAATTACTGCCATTAATTGTATATAGGGCCCTTCACCAGATGTGGGACTGCATTTAGCTCTGACTGTGCATCTCATGGTTAAATCCCACAATCCAAGTTAATTGCACACTTGTGCAAATGACAGTATTTCCATATGTATATTTGTTATATATTTCTGAGAAAATGCTTGAATGATACAATTGCCATGTAAGAACTTCTTTAAGGAGTTAGTGGAAGCTGGCAAGCAGAAGATCTGAAATGTTTCAGACTGAAATGAATGAACACTGGTGTTTTCCCTTTGAAGGAAGTCTCTATGTGAAACACGTAATCTGTCTGTCTACGAGAGGACAAGCTACTTAGATAAACTGAACCAGACAACACAGCATACAGTTTCACTAAAAGCAGAATTTTTTAAAATGCAAAAAGACATCTGATTACCATGTTTTTAATGCTCCTATACCTCAGAATCTTGTTTTGTGACTGGGCATTGGGAAATAAATACAATGTTCCTTTATATGTTTGATTGTTTAGGCACAGATCTTGGAGAGGGTCCCATCACCAGAACAATGTGGGGGAACATCCAGTTTCTAAAGATGTGCAATTTATTGTCTGATTTTCCCCAAAGAACACGTCCTCCAAGGGTGGGGCATGCTTAAGGAGCAGAGATTTAGCCCAGTTTCCAACCCCCCCCACCAACACAGTCACAGTTGGCATTCCTGAAAGTTATACAAGTAGAAATAGCAATACATTCTGAGCTATGCGGGGACAGTTGAGTTTAGATAGGAATTGGCATTAGAGACATAGAAGACATATGCAGAACTGGATTCATCTGCTATCCATCACCTTCATTTCATCATATTAGCAGCAATACTTTAATATAGTGTGTTAAACGTTTCTGCCATGCTTTTGCAATATGCATAGGCGTACCGGAGCAATCTGCATGGGACAATTTTGTGTCACTTTCCTATTGATTTGTCACCTAGCCCTCACCATTTCCCTTGCCTATTTTGTTCTAGCTTGCATGCCTATAACCTTATAACGAGACTTTATAATTTCAATAGAAAATATTGAGGACAGATCTCTGATGCCTCTACATAGAATCATAGAGTCATAGATTCCTAGAATGGTGAAGTTAGAATTGGGTTCTTGACCAATTGCAGTAGCAGCTGCCAGGGTAATTCCTTAAAGGTAACAACTTTTTATTATACATATTGCCTAATGCATAATTCATTTGAGCATTTGAGAGTGGCCTTTAAACTTCACTTAAACTCCACTTCAATCCTTTTTTTTTACAGATGAAAAAATGGTAGACCCTGCAGGATTCCATAAAATCTTTATCAGAGATCACCTCAAATCAGAAGCTGTTTCACATCATTCCAGTTCACAGTACAATAATGAAGGGATAATGTACATCTGAGTGGGGAATATTGTAGTAGGATCTATATATTGACTCAGTGAATAAGCTACATCTTTTCGCTGGCATAAGCAGAGCAGGGCTGTTAGTGGTAGGATATTGTGGTGGTCATTAATTTATAGGTTAGTCAGACCTTATTTTAGGGCACAAAACCCAAAATACAGACCTGCTGTCCCTATAGGGTTCCATGATAACAAGAACCTTTCATTAGATGTTGCCATCAGGAGAAATGAGTAGTGACCACAACTCTTGTTGAAATAATTATGCAAACATCCATGGTTGTCCTCCATTTATGTTTCTCAATAAAAATATATGGGTCATCCATTTCTTTGTGTGGCAAGAGGTACTGAAGGAAGGGAGGCCCTAAATCGTATTTATGCTAATATGTTTGGGACTTCTCTTGAAGGGACTTGAGTCCTCAAAGGTTTGTGCCAAAATACAGAGTTTGAAATTTTTGTTTTGTTTTGGGTGACAAGTCTCAAAGTCCTCCAGCCATTGGTTATGCTGGCCAAGAGATTACGAGAGTCTTCATTTTAAAGATGCCAAAGGACATTTCACCATTTATGCTAAAACAGATTGCTTTGGCAATCTCTCTTTTTTATGTTGAGGTTTGCCAATGTCTAGTGAATAACAGAACATTTTAAAGCTGAAATCCTGTTGCTCAGTTTTACATGGCACAAGATTCAGTCTTGTGCCATGACAATTAATCTTTTGAATATTTTTACCCCACCTTTCTCCTTGGAAAAGGACCCAAGGTGGCTTACAATAATGAGGGACAATATACAGCCAAGAATATTTAAGACATATTCAAATTAAGAACAGGGAATTAAGAGAGGCATTTTAGAACATAAAAATGTAACATTAAAGCTACAAAGAGCACATGAAATGAAAAAAAAAACTCCATTAGGAGGTGTGGAAACTAACATGGAAATTGCTGTTGTTCTTATGAAATCAGTCACTGCAATCATGTATGGTAATCAATATAAAAGTTACATAGTAAATAGTCCCTCATTCAGGGAAAACTTGCCTGAAGAGGAAGGAAGGTCTTTGCCTGCTTCTAGAAAGACCATTTTGGGCTTTGTAAGTAAAGGTCAGCAACTTGAATTGTGCCCGATAGCTGATTGGCAGCCAGTGGAGCTGCTTTAGTAGGGGGTATAATGTGATCTCTGTAACCTGCCCCAGTCAGCAATCTGACCACTGCATTCTGGACCCGTTGAAGTTTCCTGAGACTTCCCATTGGTAGCCCCATATCCAGACCAGCGCATTACAGTAGTCCGGCCGGGATGTCACTAGGGCATGTGTCACAGTGGCCAGAGCAGATTTCTCAAGAAACAGGCATAACTGACGTACTAGCTTTAATATGTGCAAATGTGCAATTAATGAGTCACCACTGGGATTCTGGAGGATGCATGCACACATTGCTATGGCACATGCTCAACCATCCCAGTGGGGACTTGAAAACTGACTGAACCTTGTGCCATTTGCTGATTGCATGCCTAATTAGGCAACAGGATTTAATCCATTGAATATCTTGTTTCATGGTTGGGATGAATGAGACCTATAGGTTATTCAATAGTATGATTTTTTTTTTGCACATATAGTATATTTTGCATATGTGTTGGTACTGTATATGTTTTTAAGTGTTGCTAACATTAAACTCAGGGATGAAAATAAAATAATTTTTCTCACTGGTGTTAAAAACCTCCTATCTGTAGCTGAAAAGCAAACGAACTGCTCAGCTAGCTGCTTCCTTGATAAGCTATGAATAAGGTATGTTCAGGTGAGCCTTATATAACAGAAAAGATCCATTTTTCATTCTCCATGAAATGAGTTTCTGTTATACACAAGCCATAAAACCACCAATTCTAAAGCAATAATTCAGAGTCAGCATTATATTCGGTTCCTGAGCTTGTCAGGAGAGTGTGGGTATGATGTTGAGGCACTTACCAAAGCTGCACAGACTTTACACAGGGGCTTTAGCTCGAATGGCAAGCAATGTAAAGATGTAAAAGAAACCAGACACATTCCCCAATGTTGGCAGAAACATCTGCTTTAAATTAACATCATGAGATTGCCAACGTTGAAATGTATTTGATTGAAGAAAGGATAGATTATCTGAAACCTGCCTAGAAAGCTTTAAGGGGAAAGCAGAGTCAAATTCAGAGCTCATAATGGAGGTTAATGAAAAGAGCAAAGGGGTGGAAGAGGGCTTCCAGCCAAATTACAAGGAGAAGAAAAGCAGGAAAGAAGCCTGCAGAGCAGGTGTAGATTATCTGGTGTTCTCTGGCAATTTTGCATCTCATTAGTCAACCATTATGGCATATGTACATAATCTAGAAATGGGGGAGTATCCCCAAAATTTAAAAATAGGGCCAAAAAAGAAAAGGCTCTAAAGATGCAGGCAGGCAGCAATCCAAGATGGAGGGCACTAAAAGCTCAGCACACAGTAATCCCACAGAGAAAGATAAAAGGAAAGAACACACCTCACTGAGTCCCCCCACTGAGTTACAAGTTAAGAATTTCCACTCCTCCCAAGCCATTCTGATAGCTTGTTGATGACCCCAGTAATGCTATTGGATGAAAAAGATCTTGCACAGCTTAACAGGCAAAGGCGAAAGGGTTTGCATAAAAGAGGGAACATGAAAGCAATACGTACAAAACTTTCATGTACTCCACTGTAAACCCAAATCCTTTATGTTTAAGAGTCTCTCAATAGTTGCTGAAGAGTAACAGCTTTTGGTGGTCATTAATTCATTGGACCATTGTTAAGTCATACTTTACAGTATAAGCTGCAAAGCCATATTTTACAGCCCATAACACCAAACTCCTGACAAATCTGAAGATAAATTAAACAAAAAGGGCAAAAGTCTCTTTTGTGTTTTGGGACTTTGGTTTAGATATAAAAGGCTCATGCCTAAACTTGGGCAACTTCCAATGCCCTTACTACTGCTATTTTACCATTTTCATTACCAACTTCCGAAATACTCTCTATAAGTTTTCACACATTTCAGTTTATGCATAAATGTATTCACATAGAAAGAGTCACAGTTGCTTTACTATTTCCCATAGTAACGATGATTACTTTTCTGGCAGTATACTTGCCGGTCGGTGCTTAGACAATAATTACTGTATATGAGAATATTTTTATGGAGAAAAACTGGGTGACCTATAAATTTTGTTCAAAAACTGTAAAAGTCCTGGAAACTTCACTGTACTTATAGGCTAGGGAAGAGTATGTCAAGCATAAACCTCAAACCTCCTCTTAAACTCAGAATCATAGAGTTGGGAGAAACCTCAAGGGCCATCCAGTCCAACCCCCTGCCATACAGAACCCCCATCACAGTGTCTTGAGTATACTGTATATTGACAAGGGCTGGACTTTATCCATAGGATCCCTTCCAGCTTAGCAGTTCTAAGATGGTGATGGTGGTGATGGTGGTGATAATGTAATTCCAGTGTTTCTTGTCAGTCCAGAACTCAGTTATATTCTTTGATGTGTTAGATGACTTTTCTTTTTGTAGGTAGTAGATGTTCAGTAAATACAACCAAATGCACATGTGGTTAAATGCAGACAGAGTATTGCTCCCCATACAAAGGGTAGCACATATTGAAGCAATTGTGTAGGCACTTACAGTCCAGCCTGCTGCCACCTTGTAAGTCAATAAAGATTTGTGATTTACTAACCCATATCTGGCAGTTTTCCAAGAGCAGCAAATGCATCTTGAGTTGCACACTGCATATGCATGGAGGCTGTATCTTACTGTACTGTATTGGCAAACTTTGATGCTGATATTATGATAATGTAGTCAACAAGCCTATGCTTTCAGTAACCAGTTTGCCAGCAGACAAGAAGAATGTGTGTGTGTGTGATATTACATTATCATTTTGTATATGTTTGTAAACTGCCCAGAGTAGCTTTTTTGCTAGATGGTTGTGGTAAATAAATAAATAAATAAATAAATAAATAAATAAATAAATAAATAAATAA
>JAHTLZ010000330.1:37128676-37178090 GCA_023846285.1 Phrynocephalus versicolor
AGTAGTAGTAGTAGTAGTAGTAGTAGTAGTAGTAGTAGTAGTAGTAGTAGTAGTAGTAGTAGTAGTAGTAGTAGTGTGATTTTACAGGATTCTAATTTTGTGAACTATCCACTCAAAGTAGCATGAATTTCACACGAGTACACAAGAGGCCTTACACAAGCATATTGTATATGGCTCTAAGGGTATTTGTACATGACCCCTAAACTCCGCCGCAAATGGCTCCCAGCTCCGGAGCTTAAAATTGTTTCCCCACCAGCTCCGGAGTTTACAGAAAATTAAGTGCGGCCACTCCCACCTAAGCGCTTCCCAGCACACTTTTCAGGTACCTGCTCTTGGAAGGTGAAAAATCCCAGATCCGGATGTAAAGGAGTGAGTGCCCGGCTCTCTTCGCTTCTGTTTGTTGTTGTTTTTGCCTCCTGCCCCTTTAAGAGAAGGAATCAGGACGACGGGGAGGCTTGGACCGGCAAACGGAGGTGAGCCTGCATTCTTTTGTCCCCTTTTTTCTCTCCTCACGCAGACAGGATCAAGGAAGTGTGGAGGGGTGGGGACGCAGGAAGAGCAACGAACTCCCAAGATCTCTGGTCCGAATTTAAGTGGCCAGCAGATCTTAGGGGTCGTGTTAAAAGGCCCTAAGAAAGCCTTGGCTGGGACCAAGCCGTGCAGTCAACTCGTATCTGAAAGCTGAACCTCTTCTTTAGTTGAACTCTGAAAGAGCTCCTGCTGGAATCATTGTACCTTTGGTATCCTTCTTCATAAGATCAGGGACCTAGATTTTAAAATGTTTTTAACCATATGGAGACAGCTCTTCCACACAGAGCAGCAAGCACTGGGCCTCATTCAGGCCTTGAATTGTGTGGATGTTGAGGCAAACAGGTGTTATCCTCTGTGCCAACCTCTGACTTTCCATACAGTAGCTTTAATGGTCATTCAGTGTTTGATATTTAACAGAATGTATGAAATGAGTTGATTGGGGCATATTCCAGCAAAGAAGATGTGAGACAATTGCTTTTTCTCAACAAGGCTTTCTCATGCAATGGAATTTTACAGGATCTCCAGACTATGTTATCTTCAACTTACAACCCCGCTGTGTTTTTCCTCCACTGCCTCTTTTGAGGTTTCTTTCTTTTTGTTTATACAATGAACTCTGTTAATAGGAAAGTCAGAATAGGTGCACCATGGCTACGTTTGAGACATCACAATAAGGTAGAATGCAAGATAATTTTTTTAAGGCCAAGCCATACTGATGCATGCAGGCTAACCCTTACTAGGTGCACAGCCTATATACAGATCACAAAGCTTGAACCCCAAGTTTGTTTATTGTGTTGTGTGCACCTAACAGGGACTGGTTCTGGGACTTACTGTATATTTCCTTGGCAAGCTAAAGAAATAATTCAGAGCTTGTTTTAAGGTTAAGTTTTTGTATGTTGGTGTAAAAAATAAACTAAAGAGTTGGCCCGGCACAATAAACAAACCATGGACCATACTGTGTCAAACCATATGATATGGTGCAGTGGATAGAATAATGGACTAGGACTCAGGAGATCTGAGTTTGATTCCCCAGCTCTGCCATGGAAATTCACTGGGGATGTTGAACTGGTAAAGAAATTTTAAAAATGCCTCCCTTACCTTGGGCACTCCACCAGGTTTGCTATAAGTCAGGATTCCTACAGATCACTGTGACATGAGAACTGTGCCCATGCCTTTTGACTAGCATCACTGTGGTTCTTCCTTCTGGAAGCAATCATTGTCTGCCACAGTCATGGTTAACAGGTATGTTTGAACTAACACTAGTGACACCACTGCTGCTGATGAAAAAGAAAGTTCAACTCTGAGATGTACGGGTTCACTCATCCTCCACCCACACTCAATGTCAGAAGATTGTACTTGTCTCCTGTGCCCTGATATTCCACGTGTAAACTGACACCTCTTAAAACTCCAAATGGGGCTGCTAAACAGATCCGAAGACGATTCTTGTGGATTAATGACTAGAGATGGGCACGACTCAAAAAATTGTTTTTTGTTTTTTGTTTGGTCGTTTAGGGGTCCGTTTCGGTTCGTTTTCATTTTCGTTGGGTTTTTCCCGCAAATTTTTCATTTTTGTTTCGTTACCTAACAAAAACGAAAAAATGAAAACAAAATGAAAAATTTCTGTTTCATTAGCATTCTTTCAGTTCAATGTGTTTGCCGCAACGAAAACGAAAAACACGGCAAAAATTTTCATTTCGTTTCCGTTTCCGTTTTGTTTTTGAAAAATTTTCATTTTCGTTTCGTTACCTAACGAAAATGAAAAAACAAAACGGAAACGGAAATTTTGCTGAGTCGTGCCCATCTCTATTAATGACGTCTATTTAGAGTGCACGGGCCCATGGGTGTCACAGGGTGAGCCAAAGAAATAGAAACTAGCTACAGCCTTTATAGTGGCTGGGGGGTGAACGCAGGAGCTTACAGGAATCGAAAGTCAAAACTTATTAGTAACATTTCATTGGGTAGTCCATATAAGCTTATCAGTACAGCATGGTACCGCACTGTTACTTCATCAGCGAAACATTTCCAGGGGCCAGTATAAGGGGTGTGAAACAAGACATCTCTTCCAGCTTAAGGGGGCCACGGGGCATAACTGCAGCAAACTGACATGGCGTTTTTACAGCCACACCCGTTTCTAGTCTTTTTTTGTAGGGGAAACCCATGGACCTAAAACCGTTCAGCTCAAGCAAAATAGCAAACTCTCCCACTCCATGGGGAAGTGAGAGAAGGAACTTTGTTCACTTGAAGTTTTCTTTTCTTTCTAGTTTTGTCCTGGGGTATTACTGTAGGAAGTTTTAGGAGTCTGGTGGTAAGGAGGGCTCCATATGCAACACCTTAAGCCAGTTTCTTCAGCTTGTATCATATTCACACAGAGCTTTGAAATAACTATTTACAAAATCATCTGATAATTATGATGATCATCTAAGAAGGAATTCCCACATCACTGCCTTTTTTGGTGTTTCACTCCCTTTTGGAGTTTTGGGTGTGTGTCCTCAAAAACAGTAAGGCGAGAATAGCACATGGTTCATCCTCTGGCTTGTACTGCTGCTTTATGCCTTGACAGGGGTTGATTGGATGGCAAGGTTGATGTGAAGAGAATCTGCTTGACAATGCAGGTTAGCTATTTGTAGCCTCTCTCTGCCTGTCTGTACTTTTGTTTTCAGGAAACGAAACAGGTTCCTTTGAAGAAGCTGCTGAGTAAAACTTAACTATAACAGTAACAATTACAAACTATTGTGGGCTCTGAACACCAACGGGAGAGAATTGATTTTAAAAAGCAACTTCCAAAGCTCAGAATCCTCAAACAGATGAAAGCACTTGAACTTAACATGGAGAAATTCCAGGACAGTCTGAAAGGATGGTAGATAATTAGGATAGATTGATCAACAGAAAGTGAACAAGGCTGCCAATTTTCCATGGCAAACCTAGCCATTGCCTTTCTCTATAATCTAATTCAGGCATGTCCAAAATTCGCCCCTTCTCATGTTTTGGACCACAACTGCCAGAATTTTAAGGTTACTTTGCCAATGGCAAAGGATTGTGGGAGTTGCTGTCCAAAGCATCTGGAGGGCTGATGTTTGGACATGCCTGGTCTAATTGCCATCTCTCTCCCTTTCTGAACCATATCTGAACTAAACGATCATCCTTCAGTCTGTCCCCTAAAAATTCTTTTATGACACACCATTGTCTGCCTCTCAGAATCAATATTTTTAGGTGGCTTAGTAGATGTAATGATTAAATCCAGGACAACTGCCAAGTGTGTTTTATAGACGTATGGTCCTGAGCTGAGTACCTTTCAAACTTCTATTGTTTAGCAAGTATATGAGTTCATATCTGTGCAATCAATGTGTCTGAATCGTTGGGTGAGATTATTTTACAACCACTAATAAAATTTATAGCTGTGAAATTTAGATAATAGCATCTCTAGCAAAATGCCATGTTCAATTAAACTGAATAATTGAAGATTGAAAGATGTCATTTTCTGATGGGCATCTTTTCAACACTTGCCTTCAGGCAAGAAAAAACACACTGCCACCAGACTACCCCAACACCAGCTAATTTCAGGAATGAAGCAAGATTGGGCTTCTTTAGTACCTGGATGGGAGAACATCAGGGAATAGCAGGTGCATCTGTTTGATAGAAATAGAAAAGACTATTTGCTAAATTCAGGAGAGCTGCTGTCGGTGAAGGTGAAAAATACTGGGCAAGAAGACTGGGGGTGTGACTCTGTATAAAGCAATTTCCTATGATCCTAAAAGCACAACCCTATGCATGCTTACTCAGAAATAAGATGTATTGTGTTTTATGCCCCATGAAAGTACAGGCTGGAGTCTTCTTAAAGCTGTAGTCAAATAATAAAAGTTTTAAAAACTCCAAAGTAATCATTGTCCTTACCTTAAAAATGAAGAGATGGCAAGAACTCTCTAGGACTGAAGATCCTACTGTTAAAGCAGCAGCTTATCTGTTTTTAAAATATGAAGAATTGTTTTCCTAATCAATTTTTACATAGCCTCAAAGACCTAGTGGTATTTGAAATAGGATAAAATGAAAGAACACAATTCAGTGCCTTCCCTCCCCAGGCATTCTTTTCTAATGTGTTCTCCTTTCCCAAAGAGAAACAAGCAGACGGGAAATGTGAATGAAGGGATTGGAAATGGGAAGGCAGCTGTGCTTAAAGGTAGAGCATGTATTATCAGGAAGACACTTGCTTGAATCTCTGCCATCCTCAGCTGAAAGGGTCAGCAATGGATGTAAGTGACATGAACCTGGAGAGCTACTGCCAATTACAACACTGGTGTTGACATACCCATAATCACATCTGATGTTGAAAACTTTCAAAATAAGAAAGCTCTAAATACCCATCATTGATTTGATACATGCATGTAATAAGAGGATTTCATTTCCCTGTTTTGTATGGAACAAAAAAACTATAAGCAGTAGTATAAAGTGGCCAAATTCTGTGTAGCCACTATAGTCTGCTAAAGCACCCTACAACAAAGCGCTTTAGATTTGAAACACCTTTTCCTTAAAGACAATTTGCCTTAAAAATCACTGTCCGCTTTTCAAATCACTTTTTCTGAAGAGCCCCCTTGGCCACACCCATTTTTGACCAGGTCTAATTTGGGACCCAACACTATATTCAGTCTGTCTCAGGGAAAGAGAGGAGACATCTCTGTTATTTCTGGCCTGTGTTTCTAAAGTAGAGGTGGAGAAAATGTGACCTCCCAAATATTCTTGGAATACAGCTCCCATCCTTCTTCATGATCGACTGTGATGTCTAGGTTAATGGGAGCTGCATTCCAGCATCTTCTAAAGATCATTCTAGGTATAAGGGAAAGATCACATTCAAGTGGGAGTCGACACATGTGATCAATATTTGTTTGAGACAAATGATGTGAAACATGCCTCCTGTTAGCTCAACAAAATAATTCAGGGAGATTATTTTTGTTGAAATTACTACAGCATTTCCTGGAACTAATTATGGATAGGTACTAATTAGGGGGTTATTCACAAACCTACTCTGCTACCAGTTAATTGCTTCTATTCTTGCTAAAATGTAACCATGTGACTGGCAAAGAAGTCATCTGAAGTGTTTAACTCTAGAGAAGGTACTTTCTACTTTCAGGCTATGTTGTGTTGGTGGGCAACTAAAATGATAGCATTTAAGATGACTGGATATAAGCAATATATATATATATATATACAGTATGTACCTAACAACAGTTGGCTAGTACACATACAGTGGTACTGGAAGAAGGTGAGCATGTGGCTGGAACCCTTTGAGATTTAGAATCGTTACCTCAGCACACATTCCCCTTTGTAAAATAATCATGCCCTCACTTCTTTCTAAGAAAATAAGAAAGTTTGTGTATGCTAAAGAATTATATTTCAGAGAGAAAAGGTGATAGAAGTCCCAATTCTAGCTGATGCACATTGGAGAGGTCAGGAGCCATGGCTGCCCCTTGAATTTCTAGAGAACAAAGGCAAGGTGTTTCCTCTTTGGAGGGAAAAGAGAAAGGTATGAGAAGAAAGAGACATCAAGCAATCTCAGGTTGAATGAAGGTAGGCACAGGTCAGAGCAGGTCAAGGACAGTCCAGAAACCTGAGGAGGTCCACCCTCTCTACTCTGCCACATGCAAGGACGTGCAAGGTCATGCATTTCAGTGCTAATTGCATTACACCAGGGGGGCCCAAACTTTTTGTAAGGAGGGCCAGATTTGGTGGCTGAGAATGTGTCAGGGGCCGGTTGCTCACCGACCCTGCCACCCCACTGCAAGCCCCACCCACTGACCCATAAGCCCCACCCACTGACCCCTTGCAACCCCACCCGCAGGAAGGAAGGTGGGCGCCTAGCTTCACAAGGTTCCCGGTGATGCTGGTGGCAGCGGCCTGCCCTCGTGCGCGCACCCAGCCCCACAAACTTCCCGGCGGTGCTGGTGGTGGTGGCCCAGCCCCACAAGCTTCTGCTCACTGGCCAGCCAGCCTGCCCAGCCCCTCAAGCTTCCCGGTGGTGTCAGTGCTGGCAGAAGATTTTTTTTTAGAAAAAATGGGGCGAAGGAGGGGGAGGGAGGGGCGGGCCAGCCAGCCGCGGGCCAGTCAGAATGGCCTGAAGGGCCGGATTTGGCCCCCGGGCCGGACTTTGGGCAGGCCTGCATTACACCCTTCCAACAACAACAGGGTACTGCTCAAACCAACTCTGTGCCTTTCTTCATTTTTTTCAGAATAATTGCATCCATCAGAATCCTGTTATCAAAATGGCAACAATAATAGAAACTGTGGTACACGGTGTGCCAAAGGTCAGGCATGCCAAAGAGGACAACAGCAACAAGCAGAGCAAAGGAAATATTAAGATAGGAGAAGTTTTCTTTGAGCAACTGGAAGTCTTGTCTAAATGAGATGAACAAGAAGAAGCAAATAACTCCACAAAGGATATGGAAGGAGAAAATCTGGGATGCAAAAAAAAAAAAAAAAAAAAAAAAAAACCAAAAAAAAAAGAAGCATTTCAAGAAGCTGGCCATAAATAGTATCAAGATCAATGGTGAAAAAAAAATCATTAAGTTTATTCAGATCAGCTAAGGACACAGCTGGACCACTGGATGATAATGTACTGAATTTACAGAGTTACGTTGAAATTCAATCACTATCAAAAGATGTTTGCAGAGTCCTTGGAAAATAAATCTTCAGAGTATTCACAGTTGCGTAAAACACTTAGCACAGGAAAGTGGATGAATGGGTGTCAGCCAGTAAAGGGAGATAACCCAAATATATCTACTCTCCAGCAGCAAGCAAACTTTCACACACACACACACACACACAGTTGCTATGCACGGCTTAATAGGAGAACAAAACAGCTTGTATAGAAAAACGTAACAAAGCTTTACTATAAAAACAGGGGCAAGATAAAACAACAATAAACGGTCCATACAGTGCAAAATTACTTAGCTTGTGCAGAGAAAGAAAGGCAACAACAGAATTTCTGTCAGGAAAGGCAAGTGACTGGCTAGCAAGGTGTGGCTCAGGAAGAGCTGACTAAGTCTCTACCTGTCTACTTCACATTTTGTCATTCTTTCCGGCTCTAGTTTCCAAGCCTCCGTGGTGATAAAGAGGATCAACTGATTTTACTGTGTATTTTCATGGTCCTCTCATGGTTACAGAAGCAAATAAGTAAGCATTTTGAAGCGAAGTTTCTAAATCCAGCCTCTGGTGGTGGTTTAGGAAACTTCACTGAAACTGCTGTTCCACGGTCGTGGTCGGCTGGGACCAGAATTTACTTCTCTTCCCAGTTAGCACGCAATCTTTTACTGCGCAGTTCGCTGCTGGGAAACAACGCAAAAAACACTGGTAGGACCATGGCCTAAGCTAAGGTAGAAACTTCCCTTATACTAACAGAAGAGGGACAGGTGAAGGTGATGACTGAATAGCCTAAAGATAAGTTTTGTAGAAGAAGTACTCTATTAAAGGGGAAAGAGGTTTCTTCATGCCCAGCTGCATTGCCATTGAGTTAGAAATGGAAAAACCCAACAAGTTTATTTTTACATTTTAAAATTTATTTTCTACACTAAGTTACATAAAACAAATATACAGTGGTACCTTGTATAAAGGAATTAATTCATTCCAAATGAAATTATGTTAAGCAAAATTTCCTTTATACAAATTTCCCGTAGGAATGCATTAAAAACAGAGTAATCCCTAATCGTGACCATTTTTATGTTGTACGGATTCGGCCCATAGGTGATTCTGTTAAGCAAATTTTCCCTATCGAATTTTTATTGCTGTACAGATTTTATGTTATACAAACCATTTGTTATATAAGGGTTCACTGTATTGTTTGTCTTCTGTTGTGTTACTGCTTCAATCACAGTTTTTCCAACATTTGAGCCCAATATAATTCATATCTCCCTTCCCAGCTTAAATGAGCATACTTTCATACTTAGTTTCCTTACTATCTCATCCTCTTCTTGCATCTATTTTTAATACAAAGAATAAATCCTATCTAATATCAACAATCTATTCAAACTCGCTGCTTAGATCTTCAGAACTAAACACTTTAGGATAGATTTAGCTAGCTATATATATTCTATATAGCATCGACAGTATATGTACCCATTCTTCCAAAGAATGCCTAATTTCAGCAATCATCACTAATTCAAATTAATACTTTATGGGCTATTATGAGAGAGCTACCTCCTGGTCTATACATTTTACTTTATGCATAGAAGTTCTTGTCTATACCTAACTGCCCCTGTTGTTTTAAAAATCTAACAGATTAACATTTATTTATATATCATTTCCATTTTCCATTCCCCATATCATACTAATTAACTAGTGGCCTTAGAAAATCTGAATACAGAAAACATATTTTGTAATGCAAAAAAATCACTAAGCCAGAAATTCTTTTCTTCAGTTTTCTCCTTTTCTGCCAAGACCCTTATCTTCACAGGTTGTTTCCCCCTTGTCAAATCCCTTATCTTCATGGGTTGTTTTGTTATCTTGATAAAAATCTTGATAGACACTCTGTTACTGAAAAAGTCCCAAAATTTCCTCTTTTTGGCACCCATATTAAGATAGATGTGCTCATCATACTCTGTGGATTTGGCACCTCTAAGAATTTAGCCTGTACCATTCTTGTCATATTTGTCTTCATGCTGAGATCCGCCCTTTGTTCTGGTTTGATTTCTTGATTCGAGCTGATTTCAGTAGATGTGTTTATCATATTTTGTGAATTGGGCATATCCAAAGATTTATCCTGCATCAATCTTGTTGTGTTTGTCTGTAGATTAAGATGAGCTGTTTGTTTTAGCTCAATCTCCTGATCAGAACTAATTTTGGTTTTTTTTCTAGAGATCCAGTGTTATCAACCACTCCAGTTTGAGTTATCTGTTTTGCCTCTGGGACTTTATCAGAATTAAAAATCTCTGTATCTTCAGAGGTTGAGTCTGTGTCACTATCTATAATTTTTTGCAAACTGGATAGAATTATGTCAGCAAAATCTTCTTCTGAGATGTTTTCCCAATCCATTGTGTTTTATAACTCAAAAGAAAGGGTTGATATTGCTTGTAATAGTTTCTGCCACTTAGTTTCCAAACAAGAGAAGTACAGAGGAGAGTAACTAGACTAAATTGAAGCCAAAGCAGCAAGGAATAGCCTTAAGCATTATTTTCAAAACATGTGGTTACTCCAAGGTCAGATAATGTTTTTTGAGAAAACAACATTCCCAATGCTGCTTTTACAGTTGCGTCTTTAAATTCAACATAAAGAAAGTACAGAGGTATAAGGTAGTTTCCTTTAAATTTTGTCTTTAAATCCACTGCATATAAAGAGCAGCAAAAGCATAAAATATTTTTCCACATGAAGGAAACAATAGGCAGAAAGGCAAGTTCAGGAAATAACATGAAAACAGCCACTTCTTCTGCACTAGTCTTTCAAAAATATTCACACACACTTTTTTTTTTTTTTTTTTGCGAAAAGTCGCTTCCTCAGAACGGGGGTTTAGTGCTTGTTTGAAGGAAATAATTCAAAGAAGTTCACACTGCTAATGTTACTAGAGATGACATTTCCAAGAGGGAAGAATGAGTAACTGAGGCAAATGGTGCCAACAAGTTAGGAAATTACTAGCTAAGGTCTGCAAGAGGTCATAAAACCATAATATGTGCTCAAATCTGTAGCCATCTGATAGGAAGTTCAAGATAAATAAAAAGAAGTACTTTCCCAGACAATGCACAATGAAACAATAAAATTGACTACCACAAGAAGTCATTGTGGCTAGTAATTTGAATAGAATTAAAAGGGGATTGAACAGTTTTAGCAGGGAAATTGAAATTAATGGAGGATGGGGCCGTGATTAATTACAAGTAACAACGAATATACATTCTCTTCAATGTCAAATTCAGTCTATCTCTGTATATCATTTTAGGGATCATGAGCAGGAAGATGCTGGTATTCTCATATGGGGTGGTGGTGGTTTTCCATAAGCAACAGGTTGGCCACCCTGTGAAAAGAATGCTGGCCTAAACAATCTTTGTTCTCAGCCTGCACGGCTCATTTAATGGTCTGATGTTGTTATTGTGTGTGGCCAGAGCACATGGGGAGAGCAGAAAGTGAATTATGATTCTCTCAAAAGACCAAGTCTCTCTTGCAATTTCATGAACAATATAAGAAATAAACTCTGTTTTACAATCCTATATATGTTTTGAAGTGATACATCCATTGAGTTCAGTGGAAGGGTAATCATCATAATCTTGTGGATCTCGAGGATAGATTATTGCAACACTCTCTATGTGGGGTGGCCCCTGACCCTTATTCGGCGACTTCAGCGGGTACAAAATGCAATGGCCAGACTGGTGGTGGGTGCGGGCAGATATGACCGCATCACCCCAGTTCTGGCTTGCTTGCATTGGTTGCCCATTGCATGCCGAATAAAGTTCAAGGTATTGGTTTTGATTTACAAAACCCTTGATGGCATGGGACCTGAATACGTGGTGGAGCGCATCTTCCAGAGATCAACTGAGGCCTGACGCACCAGAATGTCACAGGTGCTCTCACTTCGGGTGGCCACACCCAGGGAGGCCAGGAAATCGATAACTCAAAACCGGGCCTTCTGTGTGGCTGGCCCTTCGCTTTGGAACCATCTGCCGAGTGAGTTGGGCTTTGCACAGTCCCTGCCTGCCTTCAAAAAAGCTTTAAAGACCTTGCTTTTCCAAGAGGCATTTGGCGAACTTTAATTTTACTTACTTACTTAGTTACTTACTTATTTATTTGCTATTTTGTTCTGCCATTTTGCCGAGTATTCTATCTCTTTTGTCGGTTTTCTTGTTTTGTGTATCTGATATTTGTTTTTATTGTTCCTGTTAACTGCCCGGAGTTCCCTTCAGAAGATGGGCAGTATAAAAATTTATAAATAAATAAATAAATAACCAGCAGTCATCAAGTCAGTTTGGACTTATGGCAACCCTTCACATGGTTTTCCAGGTAGAGAATACTCAGAAGTGATTAACCGTTCCCTTCTTCTGGAAGGTGCTCTGTGATCACTATGCAGGTTGCCAAAGGCTACACAGACTGGCTGTACTTTCAGGAGGCACAATGGGGAATTGAAACCCCAGCCTGTAGCTCTCCAACCAGATAGGTAAACCACTGAGCTATCCAGATAGCCTAGTGAAAGAATTACTTCTGCGTAAATATGAATGACAGTCTAGGATTGAGGCGTTTTCTTCTTTTTAAACAATTCTCTCATGGTGTGGTCCTTTGTTTAAGTGTTTGCTTTTGATATTTTATCTTAAACAAACATATTGGCCCTGATCCCAGATAATCTTGTGAAAGGGAACAGGCTGAAGAACAGCTTTGATGGTACACGCACCAATTACTGTGGCAGGGTTTGAACTGGTGGTGAATAATTTGTCCCCCTTGAGCAATAGATGCCTGGTATTATTAATTAGGATGTTGCCCTTGATCCAGTCGGAACTGTGTGTTATGACCACTGTTCGCATCAGGTATGGGGAAGGTGTGCACAATGTTATTGGCCTCTCAATAGAGGTGGTGGCCTCAGGCACAGTCTATCTGCTACTTATCAGGCTGTGCTTTCAACAAATCCCAGACAAATAAAAAAGCCTTCACCATCAAGTCCATAGTTAGCGACCCATACTTTATGGGTTTCAGCACCTTAGGCCACTGTTCACCTTAAGGCTATTCAGGCCATTGTTCATCTTTATGAGCCTATTTCAGACCAGGATGACAAGAGGTCAAAACAAACTATAAGATGAAGGATTTGCAACTAGCTTTGTTCAGACTGATGAAGCTGTTTGGATGAGCAGTGAAACTTTTCAATCTCTCAAGAAAAAGAAGTCCTGTTGCCATGAATCAACTTCCAGATAAACTCACCTGGATGACTGAGAATCTTCACGGACTTATTGGCCTGCAGTTCCCATCTGCTCTTGCTGTCATGCCTCAGTTTACTGAGTCAGCAGCTCTCATGCAGCTGGGGGAGGCTGAGGTGGAGGGGAAAATCCTGCTTTGGGAACTCTAATTACCTTAAGCCAACACAAAACTGGTCTTTGCTGCCAGACAGATAACAGTGGCCAACATAGACCATGGTGAAAGGGGATGGCAGTTGCACTTCAACAACAATGTGGCTGGCCACAATTTCACTATCCACTAACAAGTTAGTTTCACACCAACCGACAAAGGCTGTTCGGGCTCTCCCATCACCTGCAGTCAATCCCCTCGAATGTAGGAGAACTTGAGTCCTTCTGGGTATAAAGTATGAACTCTGTTCTTGATCTTTGATGATCCTTCCTGAAGTGTTTTAATAAAACTGCCTACACACTTTGCTGGAGGTAGGATTTTTTTACTGCACTGCCTCCCTTCAGTGCAAATGTTTGTGGCCACATCACATGTGGAGCTGGAGGTCTGTGCATGATTGCCCTTGCTGAGACTAGAATGATTAATGATACATACTTGGCTAGGTCTTATTGCTATGGACGTATTTAGACTTGAAAACCTGTGAGATAAGAGGCAGATTAAAAAGATAAGAAATGCTGTGAAACCAGTTAGGCAAAATGAAATTGTATACCAATCAAACATGTGCTCAGTCACATGAAAGGAGCAAGAGCAGTCACCTTTTGTCTCAAATATATCAGGCCAATCACTGCTTGCATGCTGTTGCAAATATTTCCAGGTATTATAGAAGCTTTAGTTTTGTGATCCGCATTACGTCTTTGCTAACAGGTTATTGGTAATTATTTCCCTCTGGCAGAAAAAAAACCTCAAACCAATAAACTGGAGTGAGAAATATTAACTCAGAATGAATTCTGATGTTTGCAGTGTCTAGGTCTGATCAGTTTCTAAAATGGAAGGTGTGGCAGGAATTGAGCCATATTGGGATCATGTCTTCTGACCTAGAAATCTTCCTTCTTAATCCCAAATGAGGGTGGATTCTAATGACTGCAAGGAGCAGTCCATACACGGATACACAAACACATACATTGCTTGATCACTCAACAATGTTCACCCAGTGCCTGTTCACTTTTCTAGACAGACAAACACACCCTACTGCTTAATTCTCCACTCCCCATTCCTCTTAGCTCTGAGTCCATCAATCACCTAGTCAGCCAGTGCTCCACATTAAATTAACCTGTTCCATCCTCTTTGTTGTTGATTTTGGTACAGGGAAGTGTGTTCACAATGCCTTTAGCTGTCTCCCTGTTGATTACTAGTCAATGAAGTATGTGGAAGTTTGCCCCACCTGTTATTTGGTGCCTGACCCAGTCCCATTTATGTGTGTACATGCATCTGTGTGCAGAGAGGACAAAATAGTGCACCGTTTATGTAAATAAAAGAAATGATGAAATAACAAAACATCACTAAAATATGTTCAGGTACTTATCAAGTGTTCTATGAAACTTAATGTGATGTGTTCTTTTTTGTTACTTTTGGGTTTTTTTGTTTTTTGTTACTTTTGTTTTTGTTTTGTTTGTTACTTTTGTTTTTGTTTTACTTTTGTTCTTGTTTTACTTTTTAAGAAACTGATTATGGGGTAGCTCTTATCCTGTAAACTGCCTAGAGTTCGTGATGGAAGATGGTGTGGTATAAAAATGAAATAAATAAATAAATAAATCTAATCCCATGCTCTGTCTAACCCAGCAAGCTTCTCCCCAGACAACATACAGCCTAGTAGTGAGGGCTTAGCATGCAGTTTTTCCTCTGGTAGAGGTTTCCTGCACTTTGGAACTTATAAGACTTTGCCCAAGACTCAGTGTTTACTTTGGTCCAGCAGCTGCTGTCACTTCAGGCCCCTGTTACAGTCTGTTGCTCCACCCTCAGCTTTTGAAGCCTGCCTCAGGAGTCTTCTAGTCTTCACCCCTTCTTGGGGTTTTTTAGCCCCAGGTTGGGTCTTCTGTCATTGAAGTTGATGGTGGTCTTCTGGCTTCTTCATAGTCCACAGAGCATGCCATGTTTCTATCTTTTGTTCCTGGAAGAACAGGCCACTGCACCATATGACAAACTGTTTACCATCGCTCATTGGCTGTGATTTGAAATAAACTGTCTTCTGTGAACATGGAAAAACACATTTTACATCTCCCAAGACCATGCAAGAACTGGTTCTACAGCTCTTGGGATTCAAGCCAGTCTATGTATTCTACATTAGGTCAGTATCTATTGTCATTGACTTGCCAAGTCTGCATAATGGCTATGTCGTAATACCTGTGGTTACATTCTGGAGCTGAAATACATATGACTTCATCCTGAGACAAGCTAATCATTAAAAAAAAAAAAAAACCTAACGGCCTGCCTGGCTTTCACAGTATTTCATGCAATGAAATTATGCTGGCACTGCAGGGCTGATCAACAGAAGAGTGGTTGATGGAGATGTTTATATCTGGGCTGCCAATCTGTCATTTATATTCTTATTCAGACTTGTGAAACCTTTCTGCAAAATTATGTGAGCTGCTAATAGGCCCCAAATTCATATTCCCTCTTCTTTGGTCCATGTGTTGTTTACCAGTAGGAAACTGGTACAAGGAAATGTAAATGAAACTGAAACATATAGGAGTTTGGGATGGAGGGATGTCATTGTACAAACCTGTGAAATGTAAAGGAAGGAAAAATGCAAATACTGGCCACACATACTCTTAACATGATCAACGGCGTGAGTGGTCCTGTTGTAGTAGAAATAATTATCCCAACCATCTAGATTAGAGCTAGGCAGCCATTAGACCTCCAGATGTTTTGGACAAGTCCCCAAATTTCTTAATAAAAGGTGTTGCATTCTTCCCAATCAGTAACATAGGGAGATTAGATCTACCTCACTCAAGGACTAATTCCGTTTTATTTAGGTTCTTATGCAATCTTTGTTTTAAGAAAACATTCATATTCTATTGTGAACAAAAGATATATTTTACACTTCCATATATTAAACAGATTACGAGTCTATTTGTCTATATCTCTTGGATACTTCACTATCCATTAATATACATGTGGGTTGATCTCTAGATAAGGGTATTTTGTGCTTCGTATGAAGCCCCACGGGCCAGCTGTGCTTTAACCCCCTCCCCTCTCCTCACAGGCTGCTTTCAAATGACCACTAAAATCCGCTGCAAAGTGATCACAGATGTGGAGCATAAAATTGTTTTCCCACAAGCAGAGGACTTTTTAAAAAGTAAAGTGTGACCATGCCCACTTAAGCGTGACTCAGCGCATTTTACAAGTACCTGGTCTCGAGGTGGTAAAATCCTTGTTGCTGTTCTGATGCAGATTTCAAACTGTAATTTGAGTCTGTGGGAACATGGAAAATCTGCACCAAAACCTTTTTGCCCCCGTTATGATGTCTTCGCTGCGGTTCTCAGTTGTGGGATCAGAACCGTTGTGGATTTTCCAAAGGCGATCATGGGAACATCCGATCCATGACATCAACCATGTGACCGCTCCCGGGGGGGTTGATCCAGAGTTTGCTGCAGATTTTTGTGGTCATGTGAAAGCCCTTCCCATATATTCTTCCTGCCTACATAGAATTCTAGAATGTTTGGCTTTTTGATATAATAGGCCATTTCAAATAAGGCAATTAAGCAAATCTTGCCACAGTCCAGAATCATGCTTGACATTGTTCTAAAACTGTTTTTGATTAGCTGTAGACTATCTCATAGGAACTGGACAATAGATATATAGGTATGTACTTCTAGATAGAAAATAGGTTTCTATAAATATACCCCGGTATGATCTGCGCCAAGGGTTCCCAGCCTTGTGTTTCTCAGATGTTTGTGGCTTAAATCTTCCAGAAACCTTCACCATAAGCTGTGCTGGCCATGTGGACCCAAGGTTAGAAAGCACTAATCTATAATGTATCCTCACATTTTCCTTCATAGAACTGAGGACTTCTCATTGTTCAGAGTTGTGCCCCTCTGGACCGGGCATCCCAATAAAGTATATCCCTTTCCCTGTGTGGGAATCTTGTTTAACAGAGCTCTGTAGTTCTCTTCGGTATTATATATATCATGATAAATTTCAGGACATGTCATGTTAACACTGCCCTTCCATTTTTGCTTTCATTTTCATTATATATATGTAGGGTGATGAGTTTGAAGAGGGAGAGTTTTGTTGTCCATGGAAGCAAGCAAGACCTGTGGTTTTCCTGGATCCTAAGAGGGAGATCCTGCTTAAATAACACACTTCTTTCTCTTCAGACTTTTGACTTCAATCTATAATAAGGAAACAGAAACTACAATGCAGGGGATACAGGTAGACCTTTGTCCTCTACTCATAGTGAGTGTGCTATAATATATAATGCCTGAAGTGCAGATGGTATTATCCTACATAATCCATTCAAGAAAGCAGTAAATGAGAGAAAAAGGAAGAAAAGATGGGTGGATGTAGTTTATTTTGCACCAGATTATATATAGTGAGATTTTGCTTTTGGATTGGTTTTTTTTTTTTTTACCTCAGATTAGTGAGATTGGTTACAAATTTAAAAGAAAGATAGTCCAGTTTTATTCTGGCTGAGTAGCTGTTGCAGATTCTTTTTTTTTTTTTTTTAAACCCACAAATCCTCACCTTCTTCTGTGAGTAGAACCAGCCTATGTGACTTTGGGAAAACTGCACAGTCCCAGGATGCTTCCAGAAGAAGGGAATGGTAAACTACCTCTGAGTATGCTCTACCTAGAAAATCATAAGAACATAAGAACATAAGAAGAGCCATGCTGGATCAGGTCAAAGGCCCATCTAGTCCAGCTTCCTGTATCTCACAGTGACCCCGCCAAATGCCTCTGGGAGCACACGAGACTAGATATCTGTCTCCTGATACTACTCCCCTGCACCTGGTCCTTGAAGTACCCTGGTTTTAAGACTGGAGATTACACATCTCCCTCATGGTTTGTAATCTGTGACAGACTTTTCCTCCAGGAATCTGTCCAATCCCCTTTTGAAGGCATGTGACAGCACATAGTTGTTGTTGTTGTTGTTGTTGTTGTTGTTATAGGTGTGTTGGGGGATGAATTGAATTAAGCATCTCTTTTTCACCTAAGATACATTGGCACATTTGGAATTTAGCAACTTTACAGTAATATGCAGTTTTCTGAGTGCTACTTATTAGGAAAAAAATTAAAATCTACATTTGGTATTTGTTCAGCTTGTCTGCTTTTTTGGCATTGAACATTCTGTTCGGCCTCCAGATTACAAAACAAAAGCAGATTTTCTAACAAAAGGAAAGTTATAAATTCTGCCTACCATGTTAAATAGTGTCAAGAATTTATATTGTGATGAATGATATTTCAGGGGGTTTCACTGTACAATTTTGCTATTACAAAAACATGAACTTGTTTACAGTGCTACTTAAATGATCCATGATCATGACTTGCAAATGCAATTAACATGATCAATGAATGGAATATTTAATAACTTCTCTCTTTCGTGTGCATACTTTAATTGACAAAAGAGCTAAACATGTACGTGAATGAATGGAAATGCATATGCTTCTATTGAAACCAACTTGGTTAAATGGTCAAAGGAAGGGAATCTCAGTGGCCAATGAAATATCCATTGTCAATAAAATAAACAAATTAGTTGATGATCTAATAGCTAATATTTAAGAAAGCCACTATATATAAAGGTTTGTGTTTAAAATAGACAAGGAAAAGTGGAAACATTTCAGATAGAAAAGTAATACAAATTAGATGACAAAGGCCTAAATCTGGCTGGTAACTTCATAAATCAACATGTATGACACAAAGCTGGCTTTAACAAGGGGATTTGGCCAAGGATTCTGGGAAAATATCCATATTTACTCAGAAGTAAGCTCCATTAAATTAAGCATTATATGCCCTTAATATAGCATACATAGCAAGAGTTTATAATATAGTGTGTCCTAGGTGTTTGGGATCACATCACTTGTGAATTCCTGGAATTCTTGTCTAAAATCTTCAAGGGGCAGTAGTTTAACCTAGATTTTGATAAGATGGCAACCTGAACCATGCCTAGAACATTTCAGAGAAACAAAATGAATTGGTTCCATCAATTTTCACTGCAGAAGGAGTTTGAGTGATGTCTGTGAATCATAAATGTCTGGTTTACATCTCATAAATTATTATGTCAAGCACTGTTGACAAAAGTCCAATGATAATGATTTAGAAATAACTGACTACTGAATAAAGAGGAATGCATAAGGTCAAATGACAAACAAATTCAAATGTGATATTTCTCAGCTATTGACTACACAGCTAAAAATCATCTGCTGTATCACAGAACTAAAAAGCATACCAGAAGGACTGGAACAACCCTGTTCAAGAATTATGTAGTGTAATCGGAGTAAGGGGTGTATGGTTTAGGTCGGTCTAACAGAAAGTGAAATTTAGAACATGGTTGTGTGTGTGTGTTATGTTGTTACAGTCATGACTGACTCTTCATGACTCCATGTCCATGGAGTTTTCTTGGCAGGAATACTAGAGTGGTTTGCCAGTTCCTACTCCAGGAACCTACAGCACCTGGTATTTCCTGGTGGTCTCCCATCCAAGTACTAACCAAGGCCGACCCGGCTTAGCTTCCGAAATCAAGCAAGATTGGATGTGCTTTAGGGTATTTAGGTAGCTCAGAACATGGCTACCTAGTAACTAATACAAGGCACTATACCCACCAAAGAGTAATTAAAGTGCTCTGCTTCTGAACTTGTGAAGTTGTCAATAGTCCTATCCCAACAGCGTTCTTAATGCCCGATAAAATGGGACAGAGTAGGACTTGCCACAGAAAGACCTTGATTTGTCCCCTGGTCGCAGCAGTGGAAGTGCTATTGCATGGGGACTTTAAAAAACTTGCCCTTAAGGCACCTAGGACTAGAGATGGGCACGACTCAAAAAAATTGTTTTTCATTTTTCGTTTGGTCGTTTAGGGGTCCGTTTCAGTTCGTTTTCGTTTTCATTGGGTTTTTCCCTCAAATTTTTCATTTTCGTTTCGTTACCTAACAAAAACGAAAAACGAAAATGAAAATGAAAAATTTCTGTTTCATTAGCATTCTTTTCAGTTCAATGTGTTTGCCGCAACGAAAATGAAAAACACGGCAAAATTTTTCATTTCGTTTCCGTTTCCGTTTTGTTTTTGAAAAATTTTCGTTTTCGTTTTGTTACCTAAGGAATACGAAAAAACGAAAACGGAAACGGAAATTTCGCTGAGTCGTGCCCATCTCTACCTAGGACCAGCCTTACCACTAAACAGAGTGAGACAGCTGCCTCAGACTGGAGGTGCTCACAAAACGCATGCAAGTGCTGAGATGTTCGATATATGGCACAACACAGCTTGCCTACTGCCCGCTATAGAAGCCTTCTGTCCTTGGCATTGTGCTTTGCTGGCGTCAGTGTCCAAACAAGATCCAGCAGAGAGTTTGGTGAGCATCTGCATACCGAAAGGCAAGTGCCACCTTGATACTTTCAGTACAATGTCCTGAGCCAATCTTGTACTGCCTTATGCACTCCCTGCCTCTCTGTATGCAGAACCGATGGAGCATCTAAAGGCAGAGGGGAAGGCACCACATGAAGCAGAAGGATATATTTAATTTCCATCCCATTAATTTTACAGATGAATTCTGAACGAACAAAAAGGCATTTCAATAAGTAAACTGGAAGATTATCCGTTCCTGTTAATTACAAGAAACTTTCATGGTGCTTGATTACAATAGTTCAGCAATAATACAGAAGGGACAGAAGGCTGGTTTTATATTTTCTTTTAATATTTTCTCTTTTAAGATGTGGGAACCTCAGCTTTAAAATTAATTAAATAATTAAAGTTAGGCAATAAAGGTTTAAAAATTAACTTTGTATTAACATAAGAATTGAAAATGTTTAACTAGTTGAATTGGCATTATTACTGCATTATTTTTATTTATGGAGTATATGTAGAGAGTATGTCTTTCACATTCTTCCACTCAAAGGAGAACCTGGTTGTATTAACAATGCTTAAACCTTGGAAGTAGAAAAAGAACTAATGAATACTCAACATTATTTGCCTGTACTTCTGGCATTTATTGGCTAAGACCATCAGGAGCCCCATGGCAGGGGACCATTGCTTTTATATTACTTATCTACTTTCAGTACACCTCTTAACCCTAATATTCTAGGAAAGTTTGTCTGAGAGCAAACCTCACTAAAAAGGAGTGTCAGAGATTAACAGCCTATCTGATCCTAGGCAACTATGGTTGTCGTGGTGACCCCATTCTTCCGCAAAGTGTGGGAGGACAAACTGGCTTCTCTCCCATATTATTGGAACAAATCCCAATCAAGCAGCCTCTCTACATGATGAATCTGGGATAACTTGTAAAGCCCCTCCTGTAAAAGTCTCTGTACATGGATAGGCCTATGTTACTGCTGACATTCTAGTTGAACTACACCTCTTAAACTATTTGAAAATTTGCCTGTTTGAAGGAAATACAAAACAAAATGATTAAATGATGAATATGAAAAAGAAAAATAGCAAAACTTATGTCTGTGCAAAGAAAGGATTTATTTTATTTTATTTTATTTTATATTTGTTGCTGAGGCTATACTGGCAAACTGAAAAACACAGACAGCTTAGCTGCAATATTCTGAATCCATTTCTCTCTGGTCATCCCACATTTGGCTGCAAATGACTGCATAGTATGGGGCTAATTTCTATATCAGATGTATTCCACAAAGTAACATCTCCAGACTGTGGACTATGTTAACCAAGTTAACATTAATTGTGAAATGACATGATAAGTTTAATACAATTGTGGTGAAACTGCAAAACCTAATGAAAAATAGCAGCTGAATTGATCACAACTAGAGATATCATATGAAAGTTATCTTTTGGCCGTGTTTTAATGTGTGTTCCACGTCATCAGCATATGATATATCCTTCCTACTTTGCATGAACCATGCATAACAACAAGGAGGCCCATAGGGACTCAAGTGGCAGCAGCAGGTGTGGTGTCTCATTGAGTGTGCTCGTTGCTACATGCACAGTCCGAGTCCTTAGGTCAGAGCCCTGCCTCCCAAGCCTTGTAGGGTGGGGCAAATGACTCAACTCTTGGACTCAAGACTTGGGACTTGGGCCTGAAGACTCATACTTGAGACTTGGATCCCAAGATTTGCCAGCATCCCTGGAAGATTCACTCCTGCTTTGCAACTGTGAATGCTGCTATGTAAATTGGCAGTACAGATACAGTGACCGTACCAGCACTAGACCTTGCACTGGCATGTGAAGCTGCCTCAGGCTTTCCAAATCATTTAGCCCTAGAAATATCACACCATCCTCATCCCAATACTGTTTACTGCTATCACACGGAGGTCACTGTGGGCGCTTTTACATGACCCCTAAAATCCAAGGCATAGGGCCCCCACATGCAGAGCTTAAAATTGTTTTCCCACCAGCTGCACACTTTAAAAAAAAATTAAGTATGACCACGCCCACCTAAGCGCACCCCAGCGCATTTTAAAAGTACTTGGTCTCCGGAGGTAAAAAAAATTCTGATGCGGATCGTAAAGCAGTGAGTGCCGGGCTGTCCTCGCCGTCCTTTTGTTTTTTTTGCCCCCCTGCCCCTTTAAGAGACTGGAATGCTTCCGGGCTGCGCCCAACGGCAGAGGGGAGGGGAGCCTGCATTCTTTTCTCCCTTTTTTTCTCCCTCCCCTCACGCAGATGGGAGCAATGGCATGCGGAGGGGTAGGAACACAGCAAGAGGAGCAAACCCCCGAGATCTCTGGTCCGAATTTAAGTTGCCAACGGATCTTAGGGGTCATGTAAAAGTGCCCTGTATTGCCCACCCCACGGTGATTTATGACATGATGTAGTATGACGGTCTAAGGAGTTTGTATGTAACTTTATTTTTTATAAATTCATCAGCACCAGCTTTCTACATCTCAATAAAACTATGTTTAAAAATACATCTAATTGAGGATTAGCACATATAAAGGATTGTGGCAAAAACTCTTGAAACCAAGATTTCCTAAATTGGTATCACAATTTAGGGTGGGGTGGGATGGGAGAAGAGGAGACATACCTGAGGGTTGTTTGTCAGCCCTTTGTTTGGAGGATGGAGTGGAAAATTCCACAACATTCCTACTGGGGCCAACCTTGAAACCAAACACCCCAAAGGCCATTGGCAGCCAGCATTTGAATTCACCTCTAAGAAACAGACTTGGCCCAGACACCTCCCATGGATTTTTGTGACTTCCATTTATATATTTTTCTGAAATATTTGGATATGGTCTGATGCAGAGGACTCAATCCACAAAAGCTTGCTGTTTGTTCAGTTTTTTTTTAGTGTTCTAATAAAAGTATCCCCTATTCTTGTGTACTAGGTTACTATATGTACTATATAATGGGAACTATATTAAATAACCCTGATATATTATTCTAATTGATTTTTGAAAAAGTGAATGAAACCATGTATTTTAACAAAGTGTCTAATCATGCTTAAATAACTAAATAATGGATTATCCAATTCAAATTGTTCCCTGGTACACAATGTGAATAGTTAATTACAGCCACCATTAAAGATTTGTGTTTTATATCTAATTCAAAAGTACACTAGATTTAATTTCCCACTATTGATTCAACTGGTGTTTGCTCTGATGCATTACAGAACTCTTTTAAAGCTGGATTCTCAAGAAAGGTGCATAATTGGTTCTCTATTTTTAATATAAAATGGAAATTGTGTGTGTGTGTTGTGTCGTTACAGTCGTGACTGACTCTTCGTGACTCCATGTCCATGGAGTTTTTTTGGCAGGAGTACTGGAGTGGCTTGCCAGTTCCTACTCCAGAAAATGGAAATTACATTGTTTTAAACATACAGATAGTAGAAGATGCACGCCGCCAAATTGATTCTGACTTTTGGCTACCCTTTCTATGGCTTTCTAGAAAGCCCTAGAAAGGGTAGCCTTTCATGTGACTTACCATTGTTTTCTTCTGGTGCCACTTTGGACTGTGCAGCTTGCCCATGGCCACATAGGCTGGTTCTATGCATTAAGAAGCACAGAGGGGGAATCAAACTCCCAACCTCTGTCTTTGCAGTCAGATACCTAAACCACTGAGCTGTCCATCTGGCTCCACGCAGACAAATGTGTTCTGTGCTGTCAAGTCAGAACTGAGTTATAGCAGCTCTAATCAAGTTTTCAAGCTAAGTGATGTATTTAAAAAGTGGTTTTCCCAGCTCCACTTCCCCAGTGAGTTTTTATGGCCAAGCGGGGATTCAAACTCTGTTCTCCAGAATCCTAGGCCACAGTCTCACCACAGTTTTCTGCACATTTTTGCTGCGGAGAACTGTGCAGTAAAAGATTGCATCCTAACCGCGAAGGGAAGTAATTTGGTGCCCTGACCGACCACGCCGCCCCCACCCACCCTGGAAGCACATTTTCACCGAAGTATATTAAACCACCACTAGGGGTTGGTTTAAAAAACTTCCCTAATGATGCACAGTTCTTTGCTACTCTAACCAGGTGCAACCCCAGAAAATATGCAGTAAGTAACTTCGTACCCCATTTCCTGCCACTACCTGTGGGTCCGGGTTGTTATATGCAATGGAGACTTGGAAAATCAACCCGGGAAAAAGGGAAAAGATGTGCAGTAAGCAAGTAAAGATGGGCATAGAGCAGTAAAATACTACTCTGTCGACAGGACACTAGCTGTGCATCAAACACCACGTGACCGCCCAAAGAAAAACTACGCATCAAATGAAGATGAGCAGAAAACTTTAGTGAGACCGTGGCCCTAGTCTGTCAATCTATCCATTACACCACTCTAGGGGCTTGAGAACATGTAGGTTGAGATGTATAGTCTTTCTTCACTCACCATAGTGAGTGTTCCATCCCCTTTTGATAAGAGTGATAAGTGAAGAGTCCCAGCTCTCCCCCCACCCCAAGTTTTGGGGTGCAGATCTTTCAAATATTTCTGCTCTGTTTTGATGTAAATCGGTGCCAGAGTTTATAAACAATCCTTTTTAAAAGACTACATCTCTCTCTACTAGGGAAAAAAAAAAGATATTTCCAGGCTCTTTTTGAACATAGCTGAAGCATAGTGCATCTCAAGAGATGTTCCCAGAGAAGATAATCTGGCCTCCCTGCACTTTGGTTCCCCCATATCAAAACAAAACATAGACCTCGTTTGCAGCTCCAGGCAACTAAGCCCAAGTCAAAGTGCTAATTTTCACTTTTTACAGAAACCCTTCATGGCTTCAGACTCAAGAGTCTTTGAAAAACTGCCTGGTCCCATGTGAACTTATCTATATTTTTATGATCACCAAGGGTGGGGAGGCTCCTATGGGTTCTCTCAGTACCTGAGATGAGGTAAAGTTCTCTTGCCGAATAAAGAATAAATTTCTCAGATTATCCCAGTCTTCTATCTTCATATCAGGCTTGGGATCAAAAAGCAAGCTATAGGAATGATCCCCACCTACACAGCCTTGAAGATAAGCAGGGGGGCAGCCAATTGTTTCTGTGTGTGGATAGAAACAAAACAATACTTGAGGGTCATTGTGCAGAGGAATGGCAAAAAAAAAAAGATTTTTCTTTTCCTGTCCAATCGTGTATCAAAGTAGTGGTATTATGACTTTCACATGGCATTCAGGAAGCTTTCCTCTGAAATGTATGCTTGTATGGAACCAGGCTGTGACATGAACAAAGGAATCTGTTTCTATCAAAGCATATGGACTATTAGATTCAAATATGGGAATGAGTTTATCATTATGGTACATCATGTGTCTTTTTTTTGTTCTCATGCTGTTTTATAGAGAGGTTAGAAAAGACTGGTAGCTAACATAGCAAGTCTTGGAGAATAAAAATACAGAATAACAGGTAGAAAGCTGGCATTTGATTGCCTTTCAGCCTTACTATTTCTAATTTAAATATAAGGTTATTATTACTATAAATATGGGCTAGGAGCTGATGGGGTTGTTCTTTTGGTGGAACTGGTCTGTTGCCTCTCGCTTTTACAAGACACCATGCACTGGAAACCTACTGTAGAGGGCTGGATGGTCACTTGATTTGGGCCATTGCTATATTATAAAAACACAATCGCTGTACTGCTCTTGGCAACAATTAATGCCACATTTCTGCAGCTATACAGTGGAGATTGCAAAAATAATTTATGTTGCTTCTGTGTTTGTACCTCCCTGTAAGGCTCACCTCCACCCCCACTTGCCTCCTTAGCTGAGCCCATTGAAAGAATGGGAGATATAGTCATCTTTTTATGAAATAAACTTTTATTGAACAAGTTCAAAGATCCGGGGTCTTCATTGGCATTCACCTTTCCTTCTCCCCGCAAGGGTTCTGCTTCAGACCACCATTCCACCACCTGTCCGGTTCAAACGGTGGTTGCACTGTCCACCTCTGAATGGGAAAAACCTCCTCAAACATTTTGCCCGTTTCTAAGGTAAGTCTGCTAAAATGCTCCACAGTAGGGTTCGTCTCACCCAGTCCATCTCCACCAATGTCCTCATGAACTTCCAGTAGCCCGGCACCACTCACTCCTTCTTCGGAGCCTTTCTGCGGGTACCGTAGCATTTTGCCCAAAGGGCCTTCAGCTCCTGTTGGGTCTCTCGCCTCCTCGCCTCTCTTTCAAAAAACTCTCTGGCTCTTCTCCATTCCTCTCCCCGTGTGGTCTGCCCCCCAAAAGGTGCCTTCACCACCTTTTCCTCCATCCCCTCCCACTCTGCCACTTCTCATGGGAGTTGGAAAGCCACCCATTCCCCTGTCCAGGGGTCCTCCTTTACCACCTCAACCAAATCTTGTTCACTCCTATCTTCCCTTGGACAAATCCAGCCCCCTAATGCTGTCTCCCTCCTTTCCTCTGTTTCCCTTTCCATACTTTCCTTTCCCTTTCTCTCTGTGATGGTTTTCTTCTCCTTTTCTCCTTCCTTTGTTCCACCCCCCCCCCGCCAAAGTGAGTGTGGGCTTGTGTTGCATGGAAGGTCTTGTGAAGAGGAGGGTACACTTCCCTCCTTACACTCTCAAATTGCAAATATGGGCATCTTGGATGAAAAATGACCTGCCTTCAACATTCAGGATGTCAAATAGCAATTCTCAATTGTCAGTGCTGGGGAAGTTTAGAACTTTAATGCCAGAATCCCTTCCAACAGGATGGAGTATGGAAGTTATTGCCAAAACATATTCTACCTCCCCAAGTTATCGACTAGAGATGGGGACAAATAAAAAAATGATGATTTGTTGTGATTTGTGATTTGTTAGGATGGATGAATCAACAAATTGATGAATGGATGAATTTCTAGTGATGAATTGTTGAAACAAAAAACTGATTTGTCTCACCCCACAGCCACCTAGAGATACCAAACATGAAGAGAGGCTTCTCGCAACTCACCACTATTATCCCTCTAAGTTTGCTTAAGGCATCTGATTTGCACACCCCGAAAGTGTCCTCCCAGAAAGTGTTCTTTACAGAGTTAGGGAAACCTAATCTTCACCAAACCTTGAGGGATTGTAAAAAATATTCAGAGGAAGCTTCTTGGAATGTTTGTAGTCTCAAGGTTCTTGGGGAGAACGTTCCCGGGGGGAATTATTTGGAGGTATGTAACTAAGACATAAAAAATGAAGTCTCTGCTACACACTAAAGGAGAGTCAGAGGGTGCTTCTCTCCAATTTCGGTGTCTCTAGGTGCATTGGGGACAGTTTAAAGCCCAGCTTCACAATCAAAAATCACTAAAACTTCAACAATTCCCATTTTTTGATGGAACGCTATGACAAAATAAAAATTATTGAATTTTGACAAATTGGCCAAATTTGTCAGAAAAATGTAATTCATTTTTCAATTCATTCCAATCTCTATTAGGGACTCAATGTTAGGAACCACTGATCTGTAGTTTAGTAAACCACATATTAAATTAGACTCCTGGCTCTCAAACGAATCAAACCATCTGGAGGTTAAGTGATGGCAACTCGACTTCTTTTTCTTGAGAGATTGAAACGTTTCGCTGCTCATCCAGACAGCTTCATCAAAGCTGTTTCGATCCATCAAATCATGGTTTCTGGGACATTTTTCCCAGCCTACTATACTTAAGTAAGCTGCAGTTGGAGAATCAGATGATGCAGAGAAAAGAAGAAACAAAATTCTCTGTTCTTCTACTCCCAAAAATGAAAATAGGGAAAAAGAAATAGTAAATAAGATCATGAAGGTGTAACTTTTCCTACAAAAACAAATTTGCAATCAAACAGCTACATTTATAATAATCACAAAAGACAAAACATTAGAATTCTAATGCTTTCACCAGAAAATTCTTTCAGGGTGAGAACTGTGTGAACAGTCTTGAGTTCCAGACCATACTATACTACTTCTTTCCACAGGGATGATTTTTATATTTAGTGAAATACAGTACAGGTTCCAAATTGTTTTAGTGAAATTTTATACCATTTCGATAAGGGTGAAAACTGATTATGACTGAAGGGGTTTTCCTCTCTTGTTATAATCAGATTTTATTCCATCACAAGTGTGGCTTTTATTATGCTAATGCTCTTAGAATGCGATAATTATTATGTTGTGAAGGAATTATAGATTCTATGAGAGCTGCAGGCACTCAGGATCTTCCAGCATTTGGCCTAACATCCTAGAAGACTGGGCATAATCAAGTGCAAATTAGGAACTTGGTGATAAACAAAAGCAAAACAGGCTCCAGATGCATTTGGAATCTGAAAAGGCAAGCAATCAAATGTCTTATTAATAGCCATTGTCAGATTTGTCAAAAGCAACAAATGAATGCCAACTTGTTTGTTCATTCTGTGTGGCCTGAACTTTATGTGAGTCATGGAAGTGAATATTAATATGAACTGCATGTATGGGAATGTAATTCTTTAATGATTTGTCCCATCCCTAGAGAGAGTTTTTTTTAAAAAAATTGAAGATAGAATATTTTAGCCCACTTCTGTACATGTTTTTGACTCTTAAGTTGCAGTGATCCACAACATTTTATATCAAATAACTGAGATGCATCTATTATGTAGGAATGCAGGAACAGAGAGGGGTGACAGAATATGGGTTCATCCAAGACAACACTGCCAACACAGAACGACGGTAGCTCTCAGGTTTTCAGGCAGGACTCTGTCTCTGCTCTACCTAGAGAGTTTTGGCATTCCCTGCTAGTTTCTGTGATGGAACGTTCACATATTCTACCCAGCAACAACAAGAAGAAAAGAGATTGGCTGGGAGATGCCAGAAAAGGCAGCCATTAAGAGATGCCAGGAGGTGATATCAGAAGGTGAAGTGAAGAGGACAGGGAGGGACTTGATGATTGATGGGAAAGAAGAGGCTAAGCTGTAGCTAAGGACAGAAGTTTGGGGATTTCCAGGGGACTGTATAATATAATTACTTTGTATAAGAGGGAGCTAGTACTGGCATGGGAACATTTATCCTTATAATATCCTCATCCTTATACTACATACAACTTCAAGCTTTAAAATGTGGTTTAAAACTATTGTGCTATTTACTGTAAATAAAGAACTTTTTTATTTTTCATTTTAAAAATCACACTGGGCTCTAATGATTTGGTCTCAAGGCAAGCCCAGGGAAAAGAAAGGGCAGAAGGTGATTAGCCAGGTTGAACTGGTCACAGTCTCCCATCCAGGAGGTTTTGTTCTTACCTCCAGCCTATGGTGACCATCATAACGTTTTCTAAGTATATGAGATTTTTGAGGAATTAATTTACCCTTGCCAGCTCCAAAGGCCATGTGAAGATCTGAACTCATATACCCCCAGATTCTTGACTGTCATTCTATCCATTACATCTCCAAGTGTTAGTCTGACCCAATCTAGTTTAGAGTCTGAAATCTGATAAGACTGGGGTTGGCATTACTAGTGAGCAGATGGTGGAGCTTTCAACTTGAGAGCTGCACTTATTATTTCCAGTTAGCAGCTGAAATCGTGTTGTGCAGTTATGCAAAAGGCGTAACTTTTAGCTACTAATTGCCATAGGTTGCAGACCTTATCTGTTGCATGTTGAGTTGTACAACTCAGTATGCAACAGATAATGTTGGCTTGGCAGACATAACCTAACTTAACCATTTAGATCTAACAGCTGTGCTGCCTGTGTAACTGTACAACAGCTAGAGATTCAATCTCAGCTCATTAATTTCAGCCTCCCTAAATATGAAACCTTTCTTTTCTGACCTCATGATGACATATCGTGCCTAGGCCTTAAAAGCTGTCTTACCTGTCTGCTTTTGTTCTCCAGTGGCCAACCCCTCATGTCCTTGGATGTATCCCTGTAGACTGCACTGAAGTTTGGCTCACCAGACATTTTCTTTGTTCCCTTTTATCATCTCAATGCTTTAATGTTTCCTAAAGCTCCTGCTTGCTACATTTCTACATCTCCCCTATCATGTCCTTAATCTTTCTCCCTGCCCTCTCTGCTTGCCCATCGGTCTCCTTTTCCTAGCAATCACCCACCATCTCCTGCCCACTTTTTGATGATTCTGTCTCCCAGAAAAGCAGAATGTTATCCCCTTTCGTTAGACTTTATTATTATTTTTAATGCCTCCTATTCTTTGCACTTATTTTCTCTCATGCTTGTTTTACATTCCTTCTCATTGCTTGGGCTTTACTCTTCTCTTTGCCATCCTGGGCATCACTTCCTTTTCTTTCTGCCTCCAGTGAGCTCATTTTCAGGTCTCTTGTCCCCCATTTCCCCCTCACTCAACTCCTCCCAACCAGAAGCCACTAAGAGCTGGGCACATGACATAACAGCGGTCATCCAGTCTAGTAGTTCATCATAGCACTGATTGTGTAAACACTTTCAGTTGACCAACTACATCCTCAAAGAGGCCATTTCCAAACCTTCCACCAGTAAGCATGTCTGTGGTTCATTGCACCTATTTTCTTGCCATAAAACTGGCAAAACATTCAGCCAAGATCTGTTGATGGGTCACATGATGAGGGGAGACAGTAGAGACGAAAAGTTGAGGCTAAGTGCAGATCTCTTAGCTACCATTGTAGTGATGTTTCCAAAGAGGCCACATGTCTATTTAATGTAATTATTGGACACAGTTGGCCTTTGTAAGTGTCTCTGTGATCCTCCAATGCTTCTCTCCAGTGCTTGGTACTAAAATTAGCCAACTCGTGCCAGTTGGCATGATTAGTACAGACCATTGAAAAAAAAGAATATTTAGAATAAAAGAAAACATTTCCTCTAAAGCAAAAGGCAACACAGCTCTTTTCATTTAAATAATGCTTATTAGTGAAGCCAACCAGCTGGAAGACATATTTTGCAGTGACCAAAATCTAAATACAAAATGGAAAGTTGGACTTCTAATGCTCACCAATTGCACGAAGGTTTGGTAGTTGAACCAGCCCCAAATGCATATGAAATGCAGGAAATGAGAGAGATTCCTGCGGATATAGCCATATGTTACAACTTAAACCCATTTTATACAGTGAAATATACCATTGTTTTTCTATGGGAAGCCTGAACTCTCCCTAAAATGAGCAAAAATGACAAAACTGAACCTGTCATACTCTGAACACTCCAAGAGAAGTCAAAACCCTTGCTGGAAAGAATAATAAACCTGAGGGAAACCGAAGGCATCAGGAAAAGGGAGAATGACACTGAGATAGATTGAAGCCATAGACTTGAATCTGCAAGACCTGAGCTGGTCCTTTTAAGAACAGGAACATTTGAAGGTTACTAATTTATAAGTTTTCCATGAAGAGTTGTGATGGCACATAACAACAGCCACAACCTTGCCCCCCACCCAGGTCGGAATAATAGGCAAGACAGAGATTTGGGTTGCCAATGCGGGCCACACTTTATTGAAGCTTAACAATATCCATTTGACTCAAGAGGGGGCTGCTGTCGTCCGGGGAACCATTGGTCCTGGGGTCACCAGATGGACCCCCGGGCATTATCAGGTGTGGACGAGCCCCCCAGTCCCTATGGGGTTCCATTCAAGTGTGGCTCCCCCCAGGCCGACCAAGCTAAACCTTTTCCCAACAGGGACAGTGGCACCATCATCTGGCTGGTCCCTGCTCCATTTGGGTTTCAATGCCACTTCAGTCCAGGCTCTGTGATCTCAGGATCTGTAGTGCCTGGGGGTCAGCAGCCTGTTGGCCAGCCTTTGGGGCTCCCCTAATCCCCAATTCCCTGCATGACCCACCAGCGTGGCCGGTGCCGCGCCACCAGAGCTAGTGTGAGATAGGCAAAAAATCCTTGCCCCCCCTTCAGAGCCAATTTGGCGACAAGGTGTGACGATCCCCCTTTCCAGAGGCTGAATTGTGATGGGATTGGTACTGCTGCCACCTTTTATTTCCGTAATAATGCTGCCACCTTTTAAACTTGTCGCCTCATGAATTGGGACTGACTCAGAGATATATAATAAAACAATGATGAAGTTTATTGAGAAGATAATAACTATAACAATATCTGAGGTTGGTATGCGTTGCCTTTAACATATACTGTAACAGATCTAATCAGCTCCACAAGCCTCCCTGCCTTAAATAGCTAGTAAACAGTGTAGCCCTCCCTGCCTGACAGAACTCTCAGAGAGCAGTGCTCTCCCAGCACTCACTCTCAACTTAACTGCACTTCTTACTTAACTGCATAGGCTCCACCCTTTTTATATCCTACCATTCCCCGCCCTCCTGCTGGGATTGGCTGATGATTTGTATATTCATCACTCTTGTCTGCAGGGTTTGTCACAATACCTCCCCCCTTATAAAGAAATTTTAAGGGAGTAAACTTACCTCGGTTTGCTCACTTAAAATTCTCTTCTGGAGCCTATTTAACTAATACATACATTCTTCTGTTTATCATATTCAGCTATACATATCTATAAACTGTTTTATAATATGTTCAACCTTTCTTACTATATAATTCCATTACAGGCAATCATTCTTTCTATATCATTACATTTTAAATAGACTATACCCTTATAACATTAGTTAACATCACAAATTCAAATACCTGTAAATACCTTATCGATCATCCTAGAATCAATCTCTGTTAAGATGCATAAATACATATATTTGTTTTACATATTAAGCTATTTTACTTACCAACATACATACAATTTTTTTAACTTATTTTCTAAATATCACATAAACATTTTGATTTATAGTAAGCTCTAATTATACATTACCTTGCATTTTCATTTTCATTTTCTTTTACAGTTAACTTACATTAAGTTATGGTTTTCACATTTTATGACATTACACTTCCATACTTTTTTTAAAAAAAAACAACACCTTCCTCTTACATCAGTAACAAAATAACAATATTACATTATTATCATTTAACCATGGTCCATGTAATCAGTGTCTTCTGCCTCTTGCTGCAACGGCTGGATAATGCTACGCCACGGGTGATCACTTCCTCTGGCACATAAATCCAAAGTCCAGTTCATAGTAAATTGATGCCATTTTTCCTTGGGTTCTTGGAATGTGGGATTCAACTCTTTGACACCACTCCTGGTACAGTTCATTAGAGTACCCTCAAATGCAGCTTTGTATTCAAGCGACCACTGTATGACATACGGGTGCTTCATTTTTGTCAGTTCAGTCAGTGATATTGCAATGGTGCTCAAATCTGGACCAAGCCTCCTATGATATCCCGCAAGACCCAAAAAAGATCTCACCTTCTCTTTGTTGGCCTGTCTTGGCCACGGGTCCATCGCGTCAATCTTCCTCTGCAGGGGGTCGGTCACGCCTCGTCCCACGTCGTGTCCCAGGTAGTTGATCTTTAGATTTCCTAGTCGCCACTTGGATGCTCCCTTTGTCTTCTCGGCCTCTCGGATCCGCTGAAGCACGACGTTCACAGGCTGCAGTTGTTTTTCCCAGGTGTCTTTTGCAACCACCGAATCAGGTCTGTCATTAGCATTCTTTACTTCCAAGTAGGGTTTCTTCTTTACACGGTTTTCTATTTGCTTTTCAGGTTCCTGCAGCTTTCTAAATTCATTAGCCAGCTTATTCTCTTCTTGTATCATTTGTTCCTTGCCCAGTGCCACTTTGTTCCCATCCAGACAAAGTTGCTCATTATTTAATACTTTTTTCCCAAGCTCTGCTTCCATTGATGTAAGTTGCTGTAAGCAATCTTCTTTACTTTCTGATGCACCAGACAATTGCATTTCCAAATTACATATTTCATTTTCTTTAATGTTTTCCACTGCAGTAATTGTTTCTAGTTCTGCTGATTTCTTCTGGAGTTTGAAAACAATTGTATCAGATTCATTCCTCCTCTCCTCCAGTTTCGTTTCCTTCATCTCTAAAAGTCCTTTCAAAGGTGAAATTTCATTCTGGAGTTCACCAATAACTGATGGCTGCAGAATTTTAGCTTCTTTCAGTGCTTCTGCTATTGCTTTATTTTGTTCCTTTTCCAGCTGTGCTAATTTTTCTTCTTCTTTTTTTAATTTAAAATATTTTTCCAGTCTAGAGTTATCTGACGGTACATGAAGTTCTTCACAAGCTTGTATCATTCTCCCCTCTATTATGAAATTTTCAGAGTGTTCAGGACTTAAAGGTTGTGTATTTGTTTCCATTAAGTCAAAACATCCCTTCATACTGTCGTCTTGCCTTTGTTCTAGGCTAAAGTCTGCTGCTGGCCCTTTTATATTGGCTAAGTTGTCTTTTCCTACCATTTCAGACTGCTGAGATTCCCTCTCAAGTTCTCCTATGGACATTTGCTTTGTAACTGTGTTGTTTTCACCATTTTGTTCAGCTTGTTGTGTCTGAGCTTGTTTTACTACAAAAGCACTCTGCACATGCTCTAAGGCATCTATTCCACTTAAACCTGCTCTTGGGATTTGATCTGAAACTCCTATTCTATGACTGGAGTTCAAGCCATATGAGTTATTGCAGTCACCATTTGTAATGTCTGAAGAGACAACTGTTGTGGAGCAAGGGCTTGCTGTCAATTTTGAGGAGGTAGCTAGACTTATGCTGATTGCACTGCCCAATTTTGTCACAGGAGACTGTCTGGGCCAAGTACCATCTTCATTCTTTACCTCTATTACCACCACCTGTCTCTTGTAGAGCCCTGCATCTTGTATAGTGCTGTCAAGTTTGCTTAACTGCTCATAAATACTGGTATTACTCATATATCTGCGCCACAACCTAATTTCCTTCCCATCAGGGCCGGAGGTTAGGAGATAAGTTTTCCACTGGGTGTCCCAGAAGAAGAGCCATCCTGGGTTGCTTTGGGGCAAGCCATACAACCCCACATCATGTTCAGAAGGATACAATGGTAAACCGTTTGTAACGATACCTTGAAAACTACTAGGGCTAAGGTCACTAGCAGACAGAATCAGATTTATGGGCTATACTGTAATTCCTTGTCCACACTTTGCAAAGGGGCGACTGTGTGGGTAGGTGGAAACTTTTACTTAAAGGGGTATTCTAGGCAAAACACATATTGCAGATGCTAGACTTCTCTGGGCATCATTATAATGAAATGAAACAAAACAGAAAGAAAGAATTATGCCAGTACTTGTGTGCCGAAAAATCTTCTTAATTATACATACAATGTTGCCATTCCATTTAAAGGCATCCAATTAAAAGCTGCCATTTCAGCTCAAAAGAACTGAAATCTCAGAGTGGAACACAGTGTTTGTTCACATTTATTTATGCTATATTTAATATACAGCAGTTACCATATTTTTCACTCTATAAGACACACTCCCCCCCCCACTCAAAAGTAAGGGGAAATGTCTATGGATCTTATGGAGTGAATACAATAGTCCCCACTTTATATCATATTTTCACTACATATTTTCATTTAGAGAGAAGTTACGTACACGGAGCCACTCCCGTCTCCTGCTGCAGCCGGGATTCTGCTGTTCCAATCACCCCATTTCCAAAGAGCCTTCCTCCAGGGAGCCTCTGCCCTCCCCCTTTGAAGCCTGGACTCCCCAGTTCCAATCACCTCATTTGCAAGCCTCCCCCTTTGCAGCTTGGATTCCACAGTCCCAATCATCTTGTTTGCAAGGCTCCCCTTTTGCAGCTTGAATTCCACAGTCACAAATATTTTTTTTTGCAAGCCCTCCCCCTTTGCAGCTTGGATTCCACAGTCCTAATCATCTTGTTTGCAAGCCTCCTTTTTTTGCAGCCTTGATTCCACAGTCCCAATGACCTCGTTTGCAAGCCTCCCATTTTGCAGCTTGGATTCCACAGTTCCAATCACCTTGTTTGCAAGCCTTCCTTTTTGCAGCATGGATTCCTTGGTCAATAATCACTTCATTTTCAAGGAGGTCTCCTCCATGGAGTCTCTGTCCTTCCCTTTTGCAGCATGGATTCTCCCACCATGAAACCTTAGGCTAAACATTCCTCCTCTAAAAAATAGGTGTGTCTTAGGGTCAGGAGATTCTTATAGAGCGAAAAATATGGTAATTCTTATTAAGCACCAATGTGAAGTATTTCTTTTCAAATAGCTTACAAGTCATTAACTCTAAATATCCATTTTTGTTGGTTTGTCTAGCAGGAATCTTTTATAAACTGTTTTTGGGGGAGGTGTAGAAAAGCTTACAGTGAGGAAGGCATTTAATACTTGCATATTTGCCACACACAATGCATTTAGACAACACCCAGTTCTCAACACCTTGCCTTGTAGGGCTTGAATTAATTTATCTGCTCAATGTGGTTAGAAGGCTGACTAGTCTCGGCTATAAGCAATGTTTTGCTTCGCATAGAGGCAAGAACAAGTTAATCATAGGGCATGTGATTGTAAGAGATATTTTGATAAACATTTTTAAGAGCTTTGGGGCAGAAAGAAGATTTTGGGTATTTAGTAACTAGGGAGCCAAAATATGATCAGATTAGATTAATTGAAGGATACAGAACTAGTATACAAGGAGACAGTCAAAGCCCCTCTAAATATGCAAAAGGTAATGAGTTAGTACAGACATGCTGGGATGGCAAGTGAAATTTTGGGATTCGAACACAAACAGTACTTGCCTTGTGGTGCTTCCCTTCCTCCCCTTTTAATTTGTCATGACATAGCTCATACCGTATGGAGAACCAGAAATCTAGTGAAATGGCAAATCATGCAAGCAGCCCCCCCCCCCAAATACTGTAGAGCTAGGTTTCCCCAGCATTCTTCACCATTGGCTCCTCGGCCTAGGGCTGATGGGATATGTAATCCAATAATATCTGGGGGTCACACTTTGCTCATCATGATGTAAACACTTGCTGCACCACATGACCAGAAGATAAAGAAAATCCGATTCTGACTAGGTAATTGATCTTTCTTTCTTTCTTTCTTTCTTTCTTTCTTTCTTTCTTTCTTTCTTTCTTTCTTTCTTTCTTTCTTTCTTTCTTTCTTTCTTCTTGTGGTGGTGGCAGTGGGCTCCTGACAGTTAAAATTATGGAATTGCTTGCTTCCATGTTCCTTTTCCTGTACCACCAAGCTGACTGTACCATGGAAACACCCCAAAGAACAACACTTGCCTTGTACTGGATACTGGCAGCATTTTTCAAAGGAATATTGCTTGGACTCAAAATGGTGAGCAAGTCATACCTTGTGACAGAGTTGTCCTTTGACATTTTGCACTGTCCTTGAGCAAACCAAAGGATGCCATCCCCTGAATTTCTTTCTAAAATACAACATATAGATGGAAATCAGATACAGAAAATTGGATGAGTCTGACCATTGGAATCCTCACTAGTAAGCATTTTGTTCAATTTGATGGCATATACCTCTCCTCTGATCTAAGAAACATCTTGTTTCTCTGGCTCTTTGTACAAAGTTATGTGTCAGTTAGCTGCCTAGATGTCCTAAGCACATCCGATCTCACCTGATTTTGGAAGCTAAGCAGGGTTGGCCCTGGTTAGTACTTGGATGGGCGACCACCAGGGAATACCAGGTGCTGTAGGCGCCTGGAGTAGGAACTGTCAAGCCACTCCAGTATTCCTGCCAAGAAAACTCCATGGACATGGAGTCACGAAGAGTCGGTCATGACTGTAACAACACAACACACACGCATGTGTCAGTTTGGTGCTATCTATACAAAGTAGAAAACCAAATCTAAATACAGGAAAAATGGATAATTTCTTGTTAAACATTCTGTCCCTCCCTACTGAATTAAAATGTACAGGGCCCATTTTTATGCTCTTCTTAAGCAGTACAGGACATAAAGGGGGGGGGGAGGGGAAGGCATCTAAGACATAATGAATAGATTACAGAAGAAATGAACTGGGAGCAGTACAAAACACAGCTGTGCTCTCTGGTCACTCCCACTGAATGCAATTGGGTTGTGTGGATGGTGATCATATTCGGCAGTTTGTATCAGGGTGTAAATTAGAAATAATGAACAAATAAACATGGCATGCAATGTGGAGCAATGCAAATATATAACATTAATAGTTTTAAAAGATAGAACATGCATGTGTGACTTTGATGGTTGCCTAGCTATTGTCTTGAACTCTTCTCTGGAATGTGGAGAAACATCACAGGCATGATGTCATCAGCACATTTAACAATATATTTAGAACAAACTTCCTCAATACCAGCTCTTTTAATTTGTTCACAGCCTATATATTCCCCTTTGGAATTGTGTGAGTCAGTTTCCTCCCAAGAAAGCAATAAATTAGAGAGAAATGTGATATGTAAATAACACTGCAATTTTTGTTATGGTTAGGACTTACTTCATCTACATTGGAAACTGTTCCTGTGCAGATGGCTTAGGCTGTGGATATATCTGAAGCAGATTTGCAGTTTTAGCAGATGCCTGGGCATTCCAGACCACTGAAAGCTTTGTATGAGGGACCAAGCTCTGTTTTAAAATCCTTCCTTGTTACCGTCTGCAGAGGAAATTCTGAAACCACATTTAAAGGATGCTGTATATCAATGAGAACATTGTCCAAATGAAATCATGCTATGTCAGCCAACAGGCGATATTCCTAGAAGATTTTCATCCAAAGACTAAACAATACATAAACCTCTATTCTCCAAGCCTTAAGTAGGAAGAGGCTGACCTAGATACCACAAACTGAAGGATGAGGGATGCAGAACTGCTAGACTCGAAGGGTTAGCCTAGCACTGTTTCGCAGTCAGGGGTATTTTACTGGGGGGTGGGCATTTTACGCCTCTTGCTAATCTCTCTCTTTTATTATTCGCATTGTTTTTCTTCTGGTGTTTTATTGTTCTTTTAATCTATTGTTAACTTCCCAGAGTTCCTTCGGAAGATGGGTAGTATAAAAATATAATAAATAAATTATAATAAATAAATAAATAAATAAATAAATAAATAAATAAATAAATAAATAAAAGTGTTGTACTTAGTGTACTATTCTGTGGGGCCCCTATTGAGAGAGGGCACAGAATCCATGTTTGTTCCTGGTGACACAGTCCCTACTAGTTGTGGGTCTGGTTGCAATGATAGCTTCAGGTTTAGGGGAGCCCTTGGGCAAGGTACATTGAATGGATCTTCACCACTGAAATTATGAGAGTGACTCTTTATTATTCTTGTCTGTTTACTTGCCTTCTCCCTCTGGGGCTTCTTAATTGTGTAGCTGCCCAGAAAAATATCACATGACAAGTGGGGATGCTGCTTTATCTCTTCATCTTTTATCACTGCTGAGGGCAGAAGAAACATCTGAATCAACATTAAGAAGTAGCAGGAAGCTGGAGCCCATGAACGAGTGTGGTTCTTGGCAGATGCCCAGACCAACCTACCCTTGACGGTGTCACTGCAGGCACACAAGAGGTAGCGGTTCTGTGAAATAAATAAACCTTGGAGTCTGGCTAGCAATGTGCCTGGTGCATTTTCTGCATGATTAACCAATATACACTTGATTGGGCAACAGTCTGTCAAATGGTTGACTGTGTATTTCATGTACATGTATAACTGTTTATTCAGCTTTTACCATCCAAAGAAAAACCACAAGGGAACACAAACACAAGTCTGCATAAGCAGTTCATCTACAGGTGTGTAAGTGGGCTTTACTCAAGTGTGAAATTAGATTAACATGGACAGAACAGCCACACGTAATTATCTGTAGGAAGGGCTATAGAGAATGCCAAGTTTTAGTGGGATTGGCTACTGAACATCTCTTGGCTGCCATTTAGTTCTCTTTTCAGAGTGGGGAAACCCCTTAATAAAGAAACATTCTGAGGACTAAAGTAGGCAAGCAGATGTATCCTCTAAAAAGTAAATCAACATCTTGCAGTTTAACTTCCTTTGTTTTGCAGTAGAGTCTTTTTACACGGCCCCTAAGATCCGCTGGTCCCTTAAATTCGGACCAGAGATCTTGGGGGTTCGTTGCTCTTCCTTCCTCCCCATGACTCCGCACTTCGTGGCTTCTGTCTGTGTGAGGGGAGGGAGGGGGAAAAAGCCTTAAAAAGGGAGAAAAGAATGCACTCTTACCTCCGAGTGCCGTGGAAATTGCTCCGACTACCCCCCGTTACTTCCTGGTTCCTCTTAAAGGGGCGGGAGGCAAAAAAACACAAAAAAACAAAAAGAAGCGAGGAGAGCCCGGCACTCTCCGCATCAAAATTTTTCACCATCAAAGAGCAGGTACTTGAAAGGTGTGCTGGGTCGTGCTTAGGTGGGCGGGGTCGCACTTAATTTTCTGTTAGCTCCGGAGCTGGTGGGGAAACATTTTTAAGCTCCGGAGCTTGCAGCCATTTGCTGCGGAGCTTAGGGGTCGTGTAAAAACGCCCTTGGTTACATGACAAGCCGTCTTTTGTATAGCTGGCTTCGTAGGCACTTGCCTTTGAAGGATTTGCAAAACATTATGAAACAAGGAAAATATGCATTTCTGTTCACATAGAATCTGACCCTGAGCAGTCACCTCGAGGAAAGTCACAGTTGCATGCAATCCATCTTGACGGGAAATGAATCTGCATACTTGTGAGAAAGATATAACAACCATGGAAGCAGTCAGCTCTGCTCCCTGTTTAAGAGTTCTGTAATCTTTGATGTACAAAGCTGTTGTATATATGCTTACATTGGGCCTCACGTTTCTAACAAAAGAAATGATAAATCAAGGCCTACACTTTCCCAGAAGTAAACCAACAGAACATTCAAATATTAATACAGTTATTTTTTTTGAGACTACCACTCCCTGAGTCCCTCATCTAATATGGGCAAAATGGGTGTCATAGTACTTCCTTAAACATACATCTCCAGACTCAACACTGATATTTCACAATTTTCCTCTTGGTATTCTGCCTATTCTCAGGAGCGGACCCATACATCAGATGTATGTGATTTGCAGGATTCTAGACCTTGGAGAGCTACGACTACTTTCACAACATCCCCCAAATTATTTACAAAATTGGAGAGCGCTTTCTGAAAAACCTTTGTGTGCTCTTTTTGGGACTCCAGCAGGCAAGATTTGTCCAACAGTTTGATAGTGTTTGGGAGTGACCTTTTCTGTACCCACCTGAAATATTTTTTTCTGAAAATATTGAAATCTGAATAATGCTCCCATTTCTTTTAAACACAATGCAGATAACACCTGCACTCAAAAACATATAAAGTTTGGGCACAGCCATGAGTTAGTGGATTGTCTCATCCCCCTACAAGTCAGGGTATTGACTCAGTTTGAGGCAGTTTGCTGTGTTCCTATCAGAATTGATTTATTTTTATCCAGCAAAGGAATCCATTAAATAGATGAGAACCACTTAGTATATTAAAAGTGTTTGGTGTGGTTTCCTATCATGTATGACATTTTTCTCGAATAACATCTGAACAATCATGGGTGGCAACTAGAGGCCGATATGTCTGCTCTCAAGGCAAGCACCATTCCTCATAGACAGTACCCATTGGCCAAAATCCTGTTGCTTAGTGTAGTAAATAGCAATAGCATAGGCTCATTTAATCTAATGGACCTACTGTAGTGTAATTTACTATGTTAAACAATAGGATTTTGGCCTGTTGGCACTTCTCTGTGGTATTTGCATCACTCTGCCACTTGATAAAGAATAGGATTTTGGCCTGTTGGCACTTCTCTGTGGTATTTGCATCACTCTGCCACCCAGAGACCTCTTGGTAGTGGGATGGTTAATTTTTTTTGTAAATAAATAAATAAGTAAATAAATAAATTGCTGTCCAGGGGAGGTAACTACATTCCCCCCAGGAAATGAGGCTGCGTGGGTTTTAAGAAAAATGTGGAAACAAGCAATAATGTTACTTTAAGAAAATAGTTATCAAAAAGTAGCACTATTTACTTTAATCACTGTTTTGAAGAACATCATGTGGTAGATTGTGTGCAATGTCTGTGTAACATTTTTCTTGGTTTGATTATTTAAGCTTTTGTCTAATACAAGTCCTCATTAATATGAGATGATAGTTTGAGAATGTTAAGAAAAGATACAAAATACATTTCTTTTTACAGTGGGACCTCAGTTTTAGGCATTCTCCGGGACCTTTCGTATTGTGAAAAATTAGTAAACTGAAGCATGTATGGGAGTGACATTACAATCCTCCCAGGTGTAATGCATCCTGGGGAAACTTGCTTCATTATTGTGAAAAAATAAATCGTAAACCAAGGCACTATTTTCCATGGATTTTCATTTGTAACCCGAAAATTACGTTAACCAAAGTGTTCGTAAACTGAGGTACCACTGTACAATCTTTTGTTTTATTTTTATTTTGAATAATTTAACCCGCTTTTAGTAAGCATTTGTATTCTGCTGCCACCGTTATAGATTGTGGTGATGCTTCTGAATGGATACCTTCGAGATCCAGATGGTTTTTGTCTTCACTGAACTATTAAACTCACTGGGTCACCTTGGCCAATCATGGGCAGCTTTCCTCAAGCTATCATTGTCTAGGTGTTAACAAATCACATAATCACCAGTCAGCTTGGTCATTGGCCATATCGATTGGGGATGATGGGACTGATATCCCAAAAAGCTTACCCTCAAAACCTTGTAACCCTACACAGGTCAAGTTCTGAAGAGGACTTATTTAAATATGAAGCAGATAGTCTTGTGTAAATGAGTTCACTCTTGATTCATCAAATTATTCACAAATACAGCAGAAGGTATTTGATGCTTTTCTGAAGTTTTCTTTCTTAACCTATGTATATCAATTAGTTCCATGCAACAGGACACTGTGCTATTGGAGACATTAAAGCATATGTGCACTCACTTTCACTGTGATAAAATTAACTATGATTATACTATGATTTATTGGTATTTAGTAATAATTGGTCAACTTAATGTAGAGTTATAATAGTAGCACCGATGTTTGAAAGTTGAGCTCACTTGTATAAAATCATGAGTTAGTAGCTAAATGAAGTAACATCAATAACATGCCTAGTTATCCTATTAAAATGAATGTAATTCTACAATCTCAGTAAGTAGTTTCTCTGATATCTACTATAAATAAAAAGTGTTGAAGATAGCTGTGATTAAGAACATAAGAACATAAGAAGAGCCATGCTAGATCAGGCCAAAGGCCCATCTAGTCCAGCTTCCTGTATCTCACAGCGGCCCCACCAGGTGCGTTTGGGAGTGCATGAGACTAGATATCTGTCTCCTGATACCACTCCCCTGCATCTGGCCCTTGAAGTAACCCGGTTTAAAGCCTGGAGACTCCACATCTCCATCATGGTTTGTAACCTGTGATGGACTTTTCCTCCAGGAATCTGTCCAATCCCCTTTTGAAGGCATCCAGGCCAGATGCCATCACCACATCCTGTGGCAGGGAGTTCCATAGACTTACAACGCGCTGGGTGAAAAAATATTTTCTTTTGTCAGTTCTTACTCTCCCAGCCCTCAATTTGAGTGTATGTCCCCTAGTTCTGGTATTTTGGGAGAGAGAGAAGAGCTTCCCTCTATCCACTTTACTCATACCCTGCATTATTTTGTACGTCTCAATCATATCCCCCCTCAAGCGCCTTTTTTCCAGACTAAAGAGGCCCAAATGTTTTAGCCTTTCTTCATAAGGGAGGTGCTCCAGCCCGGTAATCATTTTAGTCGCTCTCTTCTGCACCTTTTCCAGTTCCACTATGTCTTTCTTGAGATGCGGTGACCAGAATTGTACACAATACTCCAGGTGGGGCCTTACTATTGTTTTGTATAATGGCATTATAATGTTGGCTGTTTTATTTTCAATCCCCTTTTTGATAATCCCTAGCATGGAATTGGCCTTCTTCACGGCTGCCACACATTGGGGAGACACCTTCATGGAGCTGTCCACCAACACACCAAGATCTCTTTCCTGATCCGTCACGGATAACTCAGAGCCCATGAGTTGATAAACGAAGTTTGGGTTTTTTGCCCCAATATGCATTACTTTACATTTGGTTACATTAAAACACATTTGCCATTTCTCAGCCCACTCCCCAAGTTTGGAGAGATCCTTCTGGAGCTCTTCACAATCTTCTCTGGTATTTACCACACGAAAAAGTTTTGTGTCATCTGCAAACTTGGCCACCTCACTGTTTATCCCTGTCTCCAGGTCATTTATGAACAGATTGAAAAGCACCGGTCCCAGGACCGAGCCCTGGGGCACACCGCTTTTCACTTCTCTCCATTGCGAAAATTTCCCATTGACACCTACTCTTTGTTTCCGGGATCTCAACCAGTTCTCAATCCATAAGAGGACCTGCCCTCTTATCCCCTGACTGTGCAATTTTCTCAGCAGCCTTTGGTGAGGGACTGTGTCAAAAGCTTTTTGAAAATCCAGATAGATTATATCAACCGGTTCACCCAAATCCACGTGCCTGTTGACCTTTTCAAAAAATTCTAAGAGGTTTGTCAGACAAGATTTACCCTTACAGAAGCCATGCTGATTTTCTCTCAGCAAGGTTTGTTCTTTTATGTGTTTTAATATTTTCTCTTGGATGAGGCTTTCCACCATCTTCCCTGGGACAGATGTAAGGCTAATCTCACTATGATTCTTCAAGTGACCTTCCTGCCTCTGAAATTTCCTCCTGTTAGGCTCAGATGGGGAAGATAGTACTGGTGTGAGTCTCTGCCCTGTTTTGCTCCTGACCCATCCTATAGATACATTCATTTTATTCTTCTGTATTGTGTTTTTTAGTCTGTTTGGCAGCTGCTTTTCTCTTTTTTATTGTCACTCTTTATTGCTTTAATGTACCTGTATATGTGACCAATGTGTTTTTATTCTATTTTGAATCTGAATAAATTGCATCACTTTTAATCATTTTTAGCTTTCATTCACTTTGATTTTGTATTTAACAGGCCATTTTTTAGCTTGCTGGTATTTTAAGTCCTCATCTTTGCTATGAGTTAGCTGTGGATATAATGGCTTCCCGTGGAAGGCACGGCCTTTAAAGTTACAGTCAAAGAATATGAAAGACTGAGTGGAAACATGCAAGAAAGAAAATATATAGGAGAGGGAAGGTGCTGTGGGATTCCAGCTTGAGGTCCCACCAGGACAGTAAGGGTGGAGTCTTGTTTACCCAATCCCTTTCTAGACTGTGTGGAGAATGTTCTGCTCTTCCAGATTGTACTAGAATGTACCAGAGTGAAAACAGGGTGGTTTGTCTTCTCCTTCCCAGCTTGCTACCTTTAGTTTCTACAGATCTGTCCATGCTCTTGAGTAGGAAACACAAGGGGAATGACAGCTAGAAAGTAAACAAGGTTGGTTTTAAGCTATCTCCAGTAGCATCTGTGTGGATCACCTGACAGGAGAATGTCTATTTTCATCAACCTTGGTGGTATCTATTATCTTGTAGTCTGAGAACAGTTAACTACGTCCACTTTATTTCAGTTTGAAAAAAAAAAACACCAAAAACCTCTTGATAGACCAGTGGTTCTCAACCTGTGGGTCTCCAGATATTCCTGGATTACAACTCCCAGAAGTCTTCATTACTAGCTGAGCTGGCCAGAATATCTAGGAGTTGTAGTCCAGGAACATCTGGGGACCCACAGGCTGAGAACCACTGTGACAGACATCCCCACAAAATGAAAGCTATTATATATTTACTGTTGTTAGCTTAAATAGTGTATTTTAATTGTTGTGAGCCATTTCTGTCCTTTTAAAGGAAAAGGATAGGTTAAAAATATTTTGAATAAATAAATAACCATGACCAAGAAAAAGAGATGACCATTTCTTTGCTCTGACTTCCCTTTTCTTCCAGCTCTGTTACAATAGATTGTGAATTTCATGCAGCCCTAAACTTGGTCTCTGAATACTGCTATTAATTTAATTACTTAGTAATGAGGAATTCTAAAAAGTAGCCCTTAAAGCATCAAGAACCTACTTGATACAGCTTTGTACATAGCTTTTTCCTAGCCAAGGTCAATGCCATGGTCTCTTTGGGGAGGGGAGGGTTGCTTCAAGGTTTATTTCATGCCCAAGGTTTATTTCATGCCCAAAGGGAAGGGTTGCTTCAAGGTTTATTTCATGCCCAAAGGCTACTGGATCTCTTGGGACTGGAACACACATGGTTTTGTAATTTCTGCTAGTATGGAAGAGGCAGAATATTTCACCACATTTCCTGGCGGATCTGATGCAATCTTCTCAAAGTGTGTCAAAAGTGAATAGTCCTACATTTGTTCATGTTCCTACATTTTTAAATACTGTGATCAGTATCAGGCATGAATGCCGACATTCAGTGGAACGTCCGCTGCTATAATGACTTTGGTATGGAGTCATCCCCCCATGCATTACAGTCAACAGCTCAACAAATTGTTGTGTAATTCTTCCAATGGGACTATATTGCGCCTGACTTTGCTGGGAGTGAGATTGTGTGCCATCTTTCCCTATATTGTTTTATGTATCTCATGCACTCCCAAACGCATCTGGTGGGGCCACTGTGAGATACAGGAAGCTGGACTAGATGGGCCTTTGGCCTGATCCAGCATGGCTCTTCTTATGTTCTTATGTTCTTATGACTCTTGAACCAATTGTTTGTTAGGTTGTAACAGAAACTAGGATTTGGGTTAGGGTTAGGGTTAGGGTTAGGGTTAGGGTTAGGATCAGCACGTTGATTATGTCTTTCAGTGTCCTGTAAAACAAACCACAAAACAGTAGCTAGCTATCAGCCCAGGTGTGGGATTCTGGAACCTGTCATTCAAAAAATAAATGTTGCCACACTGCTGTTAGCCATTCATTGACCAAGGAAAAAAACAACAACTCAGAGATTCTGCTTGGTTGTATATTTGGATTCCACCCAAACATCTTCACAACAGCTTTCAACTCTTTTGTATCAACAGATTAGCACATCTGCTTTTTAAGCAGTCCACTGGTTTGGAAAGCAGCTCTTCCTAAACACTGCTGAGGTCGCCATTAAAGTTTGGCATAGGATAGTGTGTTTAAGTTGGAGTGCATATTGCTTTCCAGATCCTGTTGGAGATGAAAGAAAATGTCATATGGAGTGTTGGCGTGTATTACCCAACAGTGAGCGTTGTAGGCAATATACAGGCAAAAAAAGGAAAGACGGTAACTTTCCTCTCTATTCCATATGTTCTTAGTTTTCATTTCCGTTCATTTTCTAGTTTCTTACATCTCTATGAAATGTTTCCTAGTACATTAAATAAGACAGATTTGTGTTTTTATCAGGGAAGGTGGGCTTTTAAGAAAGAGGACACCTCCTAATACCAGCAGAAGGTATGGAAACAAATTATTCTCACACACTCACAGCTGAGGGAGTGGTTTGTTCTCAGGAGACTGTAGCAGCATTACACTATCTCTTTTGGAAATATTTCATGAAATAATTGAGGTATCTGTTGCGACAAAAAAGAATGTTAATGAAAACCTTCTTAATTAATTAAAGTGCGTAAATAAAAATCTGCATTGATCTTACTTACATGCCCTGAAGTGCTACAATCACCTAATTTTTCTAGTTTGGTAAGTGCAATTATTAATTGTGTCCCCTGTGTCCAGAAGTGGAGTGCTGTGAATCTGTGCACCTATCTTTAAGCTAACTATGACGTTTAATACAAAAATACAGTGTACAACTGAGGATCATTGATCATACCCTGGCAAAGAATTAGGCATGCTGACGTCCACCGTAATGTCAATAGGACTGAGCACATGCAGTTGTAATAGACATCATGTTTACACTGTACACATACTGAAGCTCACATTGGCTTCCTTGACTAGATAGCTGGATCAGCACAAATTGGGAGCTGACCTTTTAAATTTAAAAAATCTCCTTTTCACAATTGTGGGCAAATTGTGGAAAAAAAGAGCTCACCACTTTACTGTTGTGAAGCAAATGCAACATCTTTTCTTCATCTTGAAATGTCTAGGATGGTGATCTTCAAGCTACTTAATCAGGAGTAGTATCGTTTAACATCCATAAAACTATTATCACATAACGGCTTGAAAGACAGTGATCTAAGCACAATCTTTCACAAACAGTTGCAAATAGAAATGAAACCAGATGGAAGCCTTTGTATGTCAGAAGGAGCAATGATCTGGAAGTAGGTGGCTCATATATAATGATATTTCATTAGCTCCCATTGAACTGCAAAGAGCAAAGCCTGGTGCGAGATAGGCCATGTTTATTTCTTTCAACTAAAGCTCACAGGAATAGTACAGCCCATAGCATATTGCTGCAGAAAATTTGTAGAGTTGGATAGGTTGTCTCACAGGAAAGTCTGTTCATGCTCTTTGTACTAAGCAACATGTGGTTAAATTGGAAGCAGCTTACACGTATCCTTTCCTATTTACACTGGCTCTGAATTCATTTTCAACCAATTTAGTTCTGAGCTCAGGCGTGCTGGTTTTGACCTGTAAACTTTATTAATATCTGATGAAAGGCTGCAGATGTGTCTATCCATGCCCCAAGTCAATACTGGAAAATCAGCAGCACTTTGGATATTGGTGAACTTCTGCTGCCATTATTCTTTGTCTTTGGTCAAACTAGGCGAGACTAATAAGATTTGGAGTTCACTATCTCAAGGGTCACCTTGCCCTTAAGTTAGCTGCAACATCTGACCATCACCTAATTCTGAAGCTGAGATGGCAGCTACCAAGGATTGGGCCTCCTCAGTTTTGGCCTAACACTCGCCACTAGGAAATTTGCCTGGTACCAAGAGTCAAACCTGTTATTCTTGTGTACGCTCATTCTCAAACCAGTTAAACATTTGCTGTTTTAAAGAGTACTATGTGGTGATGGCTCACTTTTGTCTTACTTCTTGGTTGGTTTCAGATTAAATTCCACTCCACTCCATTTGATCGGGCTAGCTTTGCACTATAATTTATTTTTATCATAGCAGTTTTGAACTACATCTGCATTTTACCATGATGGGTTTTGCACTGTTGCATTTTTATATCTTTGTTCTATTTTCCATTGTTTTAAAATGATGTCCAAAGATTGCGCTTCAATGAAATAGTATGAACACCATTAAGTAGATTTCCAAGAATTCCAAATTTCTCTGAGCATGGTTGAAAACCATGGCTTTGATCTTTATACTGAAAAAAGCCCTGATAGGGCAAATGAATGTTCTTCTAAAGACTTCATTCAAAATAAGAGAGAAACATTGCCATGTCATTTGAGGAAATAAAGACCTTTTCAGTATCATACATTTACTTCTGAACAGAAAGCCATCTTAATAAACAGCAACCAAAAAGGAATTCAGTTTCCAGCCATATATTCAGAAATTTATTTGTTACAGGAAACCAAGAAGCAATTCTCCCTCATTGTCTAATGAACACTATACTCTGGCAGACAGAAAGAATGCACTCTTCATACTTGAGAGAATGTAAAGATTTTGCTAATGATGGAAAACTAAAATAAATATATAAATTCATGCCTTATGTTAACCTGGGCAAAACATAATTATGAGCAATTTGCAGCTCTGCTGCATTTCCTCGTTTTGCTCATAAAACAGAATTTGCATAGCAGATCAGTATGAAATCCTTGCTTGTTTCATGTTCACAGGCTAGGAACTGCACTCTGGAACTGCAACCCAGAGTGAACATTGCTCAGATGGTGCAGTATAAAAACAGAATGAACATACATACATACATACATACATACATACATACATACATACATACATACATACATACATACATACATACATACATACATACATACATACATACAT
>JAHTLZ010000330.1:37181301-37209303 GCA_023846285.1 Phrynocephalus versicolor
ATCTATCTATCTATCTATCTATCTATCTATCTATCTATCTATCTATCTATCTATCTATCTATCTATCTATCTATCTATCTATCTATTTTGATGGGTATGCAGGGCCACAGACCTCTCTGGTTCTGCAGGACATACACTTTTATCATGATGACTCTTATCCAGTGTTACCATTTCCCACTCTACTTGAGGCTTGGCTAGCAAACACAAGGAAGGACGTGTGATACATAAAACCCTGCTCTACAATATATCTCATAACTGATCCCTCCACCTACTGCCTGAGGTAACTTTGGAACTCTACTCTGCCTAATTATAGTGTCATCCTATGCAAGTGCAATCAGAAGGAAGTTCCTCTGAGCTCAAAAGAACTCATTCCAAGTAAGGTCTATGTGCCAAAGTTCTTGTTACCTGTCACACTTCATTCTTTTGTTGCCTGCTTCATGGTTATTCTTATGAAAAGCAAAGTGATCTGCTTATATACCACCCCATAGCATTTCAAGCAAGCTACACATTGCCCCCCCGAGCAAGCTGGGTACTCATTTTACCGACCTTGGAAGGATGGAAGGCTGAGTCAACCAAGAGCCTGCTACCTGGGACTGAACCCCAGGTCGTGAGCACAGTTTTAGCTGCAGTACAAGCATTTAACACTGTGCCACAAGGAAGTAGAATAACTATAATGGTTCATTGTCAGGATGTTTACTGTTTTGGCTATGAGGGCTTGAGAATTCTGAGAGTTGTAGTCCAAAAAAGTATTTTTTCAATGTTCTATTAATATGACCCTCAAACTTTATAAAGCAGGGCTGGGCAGATTGTTTTCTTCCAACTACTGTTGGGTTGCATCTACCAGCTTTCCCCACCTTTAACTTTTTGGGATAGGGCTGATGGGAACTGTAGATCAATATTTGGAGGGCTGCACTAAAGGAACAGAAATAGTTCGGCGGATACGGTCACTTCAGAAACGATGGTGATGATTCAAAAATAAGGTGGGAATGGAGTCCATTAAGACTGTTGTTGGAAAATATAGCTTTGGAAGATGATCAAGTAATCTCCTTTAGCATTGCTTTTGAATTTCTACATTCAATAGCATGAAAGGAAAGATAGTCAATCATGTCTTACAGACAGAAACCCACATAAAGTTGGCTAATATGAATTCCTTGTTGAAAACAGGACTTCATACATTTCTTGGACATTAATTACGCAACTCAACAAGGTTTTTTGTGTGTGCTTCTCATATGAAGGACACTCTTAGAATTATTCAAGGAAGAGGGAAACACAGAAACCCTTCTCGACAATACCTTCCATTGTTTGCTCAGCTTACCTTTGGGAGATAAGAGTGAGAACATGAGGAACTATGAGACATCATCAATCATGTACCATTTCAAAGACGCCAACTTGCAGCTGGTCATGAGAACTGACATTCTCCCTGGGGTGAAGATATGCAGGTCTTGATATCTTTTGCATCCCCCCCTCTTAAAATCACTCAAAAACCTTTGCAAAACAGGTGAACATCTTGGAGAATTCATGGGCATGTTTTGAAAGAAGAGAAATTGCAAAGGGCAAATGGGACAGTACACAGGCTTTATTGCTTGAGGTTCAACTCCTTGAAAGCTTAGTGAATCTTCAAGGTGCTGCTGAGTGATGTTGCTGCCCTTGTTTTACTTATCAGCTCCTGAGCGACTTTACAGTCATATTTTTTTGAAAAGCAACTAGAATCCAAAAGTGTTGAAGCAGATTAAGAAGCCACAGTTGCGGTCTGCTGGAGAAGAACATATTCTTTTCACTGAATTGCTGTGATCAAAAAAATATAACAGGACAGACCACTGCTTGTACCAGATGCTGTGTAAAAAGACGTATGTGTCTAATAATGCATCGGAGCCAGGCTTTCACTCTGTTCCTATTTTTAGACCCACGTTTGAGACGATGCCTTGAGAATCTGATAAATACATTGATTGTGATCAAGAGATAATCAGATTCTTTAGAGAGGGCACATGAGAATAATCAGTCATCTGGGTGGAAAAGGGGTACAACCCATTGGAGAAAGGCCATAGTCATGTTTATAAGATATAGACCCTAGAGGATGTAAGAACCTAAGCACATCTGCAGTTGATGCTAGTGCCTCCCAAGTAGAAACTGATCATCTGTACAACATCTGTGCATGTGAGCCTCAATAAAAAACATTTGTATCTTGTCAGGGTGGCCACCTCCATTTTGTCTGACATCAAGTCTCTGAGAAAAAGAACTACAGTATAGATACAGTGGAACTCAAACGGCTGTTGGTTATACATATGAAAAAAAAAATCAACTCACACATATACTCTGTTTTGTGAATAGGCAGTCTCTTGAGAATGGTTGCAGAAAGAAGCAGGGAAGGAGACATATCTATAATTCTTAAAAGTGTTACCACAAGGGGAATAAAAGTCACAGAAGAAGCAGGAGGTGTGCACTGAATCCTAGTGCACAGTATGGGCTGCATATCAAAGCTTCAAATGCCTTTGTTTCCTCTCTTTCTAAAGGACTGTGAGCACACCGAAGTTTCCAGTTACAAGGTCAAAGGGGGTGGGAGAATAGAGAAGAATGGGGAGGGGTGTGTGGAATTGCTTTCAACTGCATTTTTTCAGTCTCCTTTTCATAATGTTCCTTTTCTATTTTCACCTAATATCAGAAGAGGAATGTTGGAGGTTGAATGGAATGTGATCCTTAACAAGGGCAATTAGAAAGTACACTGTTAACTTGCAATTATGCAAAGCAACGGATACCTAGGAAACTAAAGGAGGGGTGCACACTGCAAATCATATTTTTTCACATTGACTAGAATAATTAAGTTACAAATAATTGAAACAGTATATTGATTGTAAGCAGAACCCATGATTATAATACAAAACAGTAAATGTAAAGAGACTATCTTACTTCTTTAGCAACTTTCTCACTCTTGATGTGGCTTTCACTACAGAAAAATACTGTGGCTGGCTGAGAATCCATTGTTCCCATTAACATTTTTGCATTGGTCAAACATGGTTTCTGTAGTCTTCGAAGAAAACATGCCAGAAGCTTTGCAAGAGAAGATGTAGCAGTTGTGACATTTTAACAAGGTCAGGTTCATGATGAGCAAATAAGTGTGCTATTAGAGATGAAATAGATCACTATGGCAACTTCTCAAGACATGACATGGTAGAACCCAGAGCTAAGATGGCACATGTAAAAGGGGCTATAGATAAAGTTAGAATTGTGGGACTGTTAGGGGATCAGAAATGTTGTTTGATAAAGCATATTTTCATCTTTCTGGAAGCAAAGGATTCTCTTGTGCTTTCTTATATGAAGAACCCTGCCATATAAAGTGTCTCATAAGTTTAAAATGTCTGTCCTTCTCTTTCTAGTCAGGTAGTATGCAAAACTGCTTAGATAAGATAGTACAGATCTCAATAGGTCAATAAAACTTTCATTCCATTTTGTCATACTTTTTATTTGCAAGTAACTCTTGTTGAATGGAACTGTAAAGTAATGCTATGTTATGGGTTACTCATCTAGTGTTATGTTACCCATCTAGTTTCTGTCTTTACCTCTTTCAAAAGAACAAATCAAAGCAAGCAAACTGGCGGCAGCAGTAGTGTTGAGAAAGAAGCCAAGTTTCCTTCATGGCTTTTTCATATTACCAACGTACTCCTTTCTGAGAGCACAGCTCATTCTTTTAACACTTCACAGGCAAAAGGCTCACTAGGGAAATGTGTAGTGAACATTTGTGTACCCATTTTATTTCTTTGATGGGGTGGCTCTTTCATTTTTCTGTTTTTCGTGCTCTGGTCCTTTTGTTTTACACAGCAGGGAAAGTCTCTTTGTGTATCTCCAAATTCATAATTTCTGGCACTCCAAAATCCCAAAGAACCCTTAAAACAGAAAAGAAAGAAAAAAGAAAAAGTAAGGCAGCAGAGAATCATCATAAGATCTATGCAGGCAATAGTTTATATGGTCACATTTATCATCACCATCATCAGGTATTAATACAAAGTGCAAAGTTTGGAGCAACAGATGACTTCTATTTTAAATTGTTTATTATAAGCCCCTTCAGTCATGCATCAAAAAGCATAGTTTGAGATCAAAAGGAGGGCCAGGTGGACTCCTCTGGGTGTTCTAGGACAGTGGTGGCGATCCTTCAGCACTCCAGATGTTTTAGACCACAACTTCCCAGAATTCGGAGCCTAGATTGCCAATGAGAAAGAACTGTGGGAGTTGTGGTCCAAAACATCTGGCGTGTCAAAGATTCGCCACCAGTGTTCTAGGACTACTGTTCCCATCAAGCATAGGTAGCATAACCAATGGTCAAGATTCAGAAATGTTGCAATCCAGCAATATCTAGCGGCTGCACTTTGCCCCTCCCTCCTTTCAATGTGTGGCACTTTGCTCTAAATCGTATATCTGTCTGTTGGCGTTTAAATTAGCTCTCAAGAAATGTACATATTTTCATGAATTTATGCACTTTTAACTGAGCTATCACATTCTAGTCTTCAAAAATATATATCTTGTCCAACTGGTTTCTGTGACATATGTGAAGATGCAGACAGTCTGTAAAATCTTTTTGATTTTCACTTCTCTTCACCCCACTCCCCAAGAGATTTAGGCTAAAAAGAAAAGCAGGTTTTAGTCCCAATTTTTCCTGTCTTTCTGTCTTCAGGCAGTGGGCTACTGTGAACTGTGATATCTAGCCACTACATTTATTTATTTTTACAATTTATATGCCGCCCACTACCCAAAGGTCTCTGGGCGGCTTACAATAAAAAAAAAATTAAAACAGTTAAAACACAGAATATCAATAAATAATTAAAAACAATAATAAAAACCTTACACTAAAATCATTACACTAAAATTGCCATCAGAGGACCCACATGGACAACATAAAGGGTTAACCTTTTCTGCATGTCTGTAGACATCAATGAGTTTAAATAACACAGGAAGGGGAGAAGGAAGTCAGAAAAGTGTTTAATCTGGTCACGTGAGCTAACCAGAGCATGGAAAAGTTGCTTCACTTTGGCCTACAACTCTCACAATCAGTCAGCCAGTTACCTATCAAGCTGACAAGGGGGACTCTGGAGGTCATAATCCAAAAAAGAGATAAGAACTTCCCCAAGGGGCAGCTGAGGGATGATGACATGTTTCTGGCTAATTAGAACTAAGACTAATTAGTATTACCCATAATTTAACAGTTGTCCCATTGACTGAAAGTTAAAAGTAACATTAACAATTAAGGTATGTGTTAGAGGCAAAGAGATGAGAGGAAAGAGAAAAAGGAAGCCAATCTTGAGAGGAATATGAAGTGATTCAAACTGGAGAACCTTCAGCCTTTCAGTGGCATCTCAGGATCACGGCTTTAGTTGCCACGTGCGTGCTGCTGAAAAAACTTTTCTAGGAGTAAGCAGGGAGCAGGATAGTAAAAGGCAATGCAGTCTATAGGGAGCCACAAGTGTTATGTTTACACATAAGACACTTTCCCTTCAATTAGATGCTTCTTTTTCATCCTTACAACCATCCTGTGAATACAGGTCAAGCCGTGAGAACGTGATGTGCCCAAGGACACCTACCAAGTGGCTCCATGGCAACTAGAACAAGGATTCATCCAATCCCACTCCAACCTGCACTGAACCCCCTCCCCCCAAATTTGTGCATCATGTCTGGTTAGGTAGTGATTTTAATGTTTTAGGAGACTGTGATGTTTAAATTCAGAACAGTTTTTCTGTGTAGTTGAGTGAATCCATCTTAAAATGAAATTTACAAAACTCTGATGCTTATTCAAATTCTGCTGCCTTAAAAAAACATTTTATGTAAGTCACCATCTAAGAAAAATTAAAATTATTCCAAAGAATCTCCACTCTTAGATGCTCTGAGGGTGTCTATCAAATCTTGCAGTATAATCCATGTAACACCAGCTGGCATCATTATCAGCTGCAAGAGGCTTATTAACTAATTTGCATTTTTAACTAAAAGAAGATACTGTACATTTGTATATGCCTTTTGAAAATGTATGAAAATAAAGCCATAAATAAATAATATTTTATATAATTTTTGTAGTCGCCATGTCCAAATTAGCTAATACTGCATTTTTTTTTCATATTCGCCAAGCTGAAGATTCTCAAAACAGTATGCCTTAATCACTCTTTGGATCAGCATGTCATAGATATTGTGGTTGCTTGGGAAAGTTACTTTTTTGGATTACAGTGTTTGGTAACAGTAGTCCAACAAAATAACTTTCCAACTTCTGGCTATTCACTTTAAATGTCATATACCAGTGGTAGTGAACCTTTGGCAGCCCAGATGTTCTGGATCACAACTCCCAGAATTCTGAGCCTAGATTGCCAATGACAAAGGACTGTGGGGGTTGTGGTCCAAAATATCTGGAGTGTCGAAGGTTCGCCGCCACTGTCATATACTGTATATCAGCAGTCAAAGAGACAATAGGCATAACTTTCTTTATTCTAGTAGAACTTGTGCAATCTGAAATCTGGTTCCATTATTCCATTTAATACCCTACATATGGTCATTGGGAATGTCCTCTGATGGACTGAGTGTACAGAGAGAGACGGGCAGTCTGGGTTACGACCCCGCTCCCATGCCTTGCTCTGCTTACATATGGTATGTGACTGCTGCCGCCGCCATCCATCATGTATCTGAAGAGTGGAAATGTGTTCAAGGACAGTCCTGCATGCAGTGCAAACCTAGATAAATTACATTTTTGGACTACTGCAACACCCCAAATCCTCCAGTAGTTTTGCCATGCTGGCTAGGGGATTTTGGTGAGCTTTAGTTGAACACATTAATTGTTCCAATCCATTTGTGTGCCATATGGATAGCTGCCCCCAAGCTATGGAATGCCCTCCCAAGTGAGATCCACCTGGTGCCAACACTGATGACATTTCGGCGCCAGGTAAAAACCTTCCTGTTCCAGAAGTTTTTTAATTGATACAATTTAGATTGTGGGTCTTCTGATGGCAATTTTAGTGTGATGATTTTAGTATAAGGTTTTTATTGTTGTTTTAATTATTTATTGTTGTTTGATGTTTTTAACTGTTTTAATTCCTTGATTGGAAGCCGCCCAGAGACCTTTGGGTAGTGGGCGGCATATAAGTTGTAAAAATAAAAATAAAATAAATAAATAAATAAATATGACCTAGTCTGTATCCCCTCAGCTGCCTGACTCCTCTCAGCTACCGTGGAGCATGCTATCCCATCAATAACCTTGAAGAAAGATAGTGGTCTGGTTATCTCATGAAGAGGAGAACAAATGATATTATCTATCATTTCAGAATCTTTTGATCTAGCCTAGTTTCCACCCAAGGTAATCTTACCCAATAAGCCTGGATAAGGTCTGCTCATGAGAGTCTGCTATTCACATATTTCTGGATTTCTTGGATATACTGTACTTATACATGTCAGAGTCTTCTTCATGGGAATAGGAACTTTGATTGATTAGGATCCTTAGTGTTATGGAAAAAATCCTGCATACACTGAAATGGCTTTCTTTGGAATTACAAAACACAATTGCAAAAATAGGTTACAGGCAATACCTTTATAGGCCACTGATAAAAATAAAAAACAAAGAACATGGCAAGCTTTCAAGTGTAAATCTTCATTTATGCTCGAAAGGCCTCTCCTGATGACCTTAGCACCTGAGCGGGTTGATACTGTGATATTCGATTTTTGAGGTAGCTTGGACCCAGGCCATTTTGTGCTCTGTAGGTCAAGGTCAGCACCTTGAATTGTGTCCGATAGCTGACTGGCAGCCAGTGGAGCTGCTTTAGCAGGGGTGTAATGTAATCTCTGTAACCTGCCGCAGTCAGAAATTCTGGCCCCTTCACTCTGGACCCGTTGAAGTTTCCTGAGACTTTCCATTGGTAGTCCCCTATGGAGCGCATTACTGTAGTTCAGCCCGGAGGTCACTTTTAAAGTCCTTGATTAGACACAATTTTGCAATTGTGTTATTTATTAATTGGCTCACATTCTGTTGCTTACTGTAGTAAGCTACAGCTAGAGTAGGCCCACTGAATGAATTTAACCTACAAAGAAATTGACTCATTAAATCCAAAACAGGTTTAATCAGCTTACTTTAGCTGGTACTTAGTGTGCTAAGCAATGGGATTTAAGCTATTTCTTTGTTACATTTATATTACCCCAGAGGAAAGGAATGGTGAACCACTTCTGAATATTTTCTATCTAGAAAACTCTGGGAAGGGTCATCATTAATCAAAAGTGACTTGAAGGCATGCAATTACTATTACTATAGCCCACCATTCCTCTAGTGGGCTCAAGGCATTGTAGATACATATATTTCCTCCTCAGTTTATCCTCTTTCTCTCCCTCACAAACATACATAGGAAATATTTTGTAAGCCTTAGAAATAATGACTGGTCCAGGATCACGCAACAATGCCCATGGTTAAACCCAAAGTTCTTGGATCCTACTACATTTGTAAACTGTCATGCCACTTTGAGACTAGCTTCATACATTCCTTCTAGCCCCTTCCTATGTACAGTGATATGTGCTTCAATCATGCCACTTGACCATAGCAGCATTTTGGTCTGACCTGTGTTTCTTTTTAAAATTCCTGCTCGGAAACAGCCTCTTTGAACTCTGCTGAGTCTTCGATGGTGTTAAAAATCAAGGCAAATTCCTGGGTTCTTTAAAACTATTAAAACTTACCAAAACTCTGAAGGCAAAGTAAAATATAATGAAGGTTTATTTTTAAACAAACGTACAAAGTAGAATAGATCTAAAAAGATTCAAAAAGATTCAAAATGTAAGCATATTTGCCCTAAAAATAAATAAATGCTACTCTAAGTAATCTTTCCTAACTCTTTACTGGAATCCATGGCTTATCTAAATAATTCTAAACTCTCACTAGGGAAGAATCATGATGAAGCGAAGCAAAAGCTAGGCAGAAGAATGATGATGATTAGAGATGGGCACGACCAGAAAAAATGACGTTTCGGGTTGTCGTTTGTCGGGACAGGTCCGTTTTGGGTCATTGCCGTTTGTCGCGATAATTTTCAAAAATTTGTCATTCCCATTTGTCGTTTGTGGGTTGGGGTTGGGGTTGGGGTTGGGGTAAGTGGGCTCTGAGAGGCACCTCTGTGGGTGCCTCTGACGTCTGTCCCACTAAGTAGGGAAGGGAAGCGTTTTGCAGAGCCACCGCGTACCATACATTATTTATTACATTATGTTAGGGTGGGGGGTAAGTGGCAGAGGCACCTCTCTGGGTGCCTCTGACTCACTAAGAAGGGAAGCATACTAGCATACTGGCGTACAGGTTAGGGAATGGGATAGGGGATAGTGGGCTCTGCGAGGCACCTCTCTGGGTGTCTCACTTTGACTCACTAAGAAGGGAAGTGAACTAGCGTACTGGTGTACAGGTTAGGGAGGGATAGGGGTAGGGGATAGTGGGCTCTGCGAGGCACCTCTCTGGGTGCCTCACCTTGACCCACTAAGAAGGAAAGTGTACTTGCGTACGGATCTGGGTTAGGGTTGGGGTTAGAGTAAGGGCTAGGCTTAGGGTTACGGTTAAGGTTAGGGTGGGTTAGTGGGCTGCACCTCTGGGTGCCTCTGACCCACTAAGAAGGACAGTGTACTGGCGTATGGGTTAGGCTTAGACTTAGGGTTAGGGTTAGAGTTTGTGGGCTTTTAATGCCCTTTCTGGCACACCCAGAAATCTCAGTCAAAACCTGGCCATGCGATTGGTGGAATGGCTCAAAAAATTTGCATGGTCCCATCCCATGGCCAGCCCATCATTGCGCATGCGCAGGTGTAAAAAAATAAATAAAAATAAAAATAAAATAAAATCAATGGAGACGTTTTATTGCAAGAAAAACCCACTGCTGCTACTATAAAAATTCTGGCAGTTAAAATACCTAATTTTCAAATGTTTCTGTGGTGCTTTGGTGGGTTTTTGGACCACGATTTAAAAATAAATATTGTGGTTGCCATTTTGGATCCCCCCCACTGCATGGCAAATGGAGACGACGAGGATGCCCCCCCCAGCCTGATACCAGCAGCCCAGAACAGGAGGGGGGGCGGGACCCCCCCCCCAGAACCACCCCTCTCTGGTAGTTGCCCTCACTGAGGCAGGCTTATTTTCACCTGCTTTTTTGGCTGGGAATCGTTTTTTTTAAATTTTATTTTTAAAACTTTTTTTTCTGTGCTGCTTGGCATCGCGTGATCGCCGCGATGCCATGAACGACAACGACAAACCCGAGCAAATTTTTCTTTTAGCGGGTCGGGTTCGAGCTGGAGCGGAGTAATTCCCGTTACCGTTCTCGTTACGTAACGAGAACGACAGCCGAAAATGGAAATGAGGATTTTGCCGAGTTGTGCCCATGTCTAATGATGATAATAATAATGGTGAACCTTCTTGCTGTTCCACCCACGTGATGCTGAAATATTCGATAAGCATTCAGAGTCCAAGCTTCTAGAAACTTATGTTTTGACTAACTTACGCATTCCTTAGATAACGTCTAATGCAAAGCGAAACTGTGCTGCTAATATGAGACTAGTAAAATGACTCTGTGTCCTACCATCCTTAATTTCCTTGCAATCCCATTAGTTGAAACTGCGTTGTTATTTCTTTTAATAAGAAGTTTTGGTATTGATACCTCTTTCCTCCTTTCTTTGGCTAAGGTCTGCATTGTTGAGTTCTGATTCTGAGTTTAACACATTTTATGTTCATTTGGTTCATCTAGTAGAGTCTGAGCTAATGCTTCAATATCCACTTGTGAAGTTCGGGCATATTTTTCTCCTGCCCTACTATTCTCACATTAGAAAGTTAATGCTTTTCCTTCAGTATAACAAAGAAGCCATGATCACAGCAGTGGAAAGGACTAAATGTCATTTACACCTATTTGTCAAGGTCAGTAAGCATGCACCGGCAAAACACAATGGGCAGTGTAGTCTAGACAGCTGGCATGCAAGAAGTGTTCTATTCTGGTTAGTCTGTGCTAAAGGGAAACTTGCTGAGAATTTACTCCAACGATGCACATACCTGTCATACAACACACCATCATTAGCAGCTATTTCCTATTTTTAACAGTCAGAGAGGAACTATGAGGAAACAAAAATAATCAATGTAAAGAATATATATACCACCCCCCAAAAAAAAATGAATGGATGCAAATAATGCAAGAAGGAAAGATTGAAGGGCAAAATAGAATCTTGGAGGAATGGGAGAAATTCATAGAATGGATAAAAGGGAAGCCTGAGATTGAGAAATGGGCCAGACCAGGGGTGTCCAAACTTTTGGTAAGGAGGGTCAGATTAAGTGAGGTAAAAATGTATGGGGGGCGACCATTCAGCCACATTAGGACATGCAAGGAGGCAGGAGGATGCTGCAGCAATGAAACCGGGAGGTAGGTAGGCTGGGCAGGTGGCTGGGGAAAGGAACGGAGGCAGGGAGGACAGGCAAACCATAAAACTGCAAGCTGACATCTCCATCCAGTAGAGAAGGGCACGAATAAAAAAATGATGTTTTGGGTTTTCATTTTTCGTTGCGGGTCACATTTCGGTTCATTTTCATTTTTTGTGAATTTTTTGAAAAAATTTCATTTCGTTGGTTTGTTTTTTGTTTTTTGTTTTTACCCACTTTTTGCGCGATGTAAAGCATTTCCACGCATGGGTGACCCCCAATGCCCCAGACCAGAGGGAAAACACTTTAAAAAATGATGCTGGCAGAGTCACATTATAGACTAGGTATGCAGGGAGGCTGCAAAGGCAGCGGTGGGCGTTGCCCAGGGCATAAGATAGCCGCAGAGTGACTGCACTGTGGGGCACAGGAGGGTACTCACCAAGAGGTATGCACGTACACAGGGAGGCTGCAAGAGAAATCTCTTCTTTCTCTCCCCTAAGAGCCAGGCTGCAGCCAGCAGGAACACAGAGACACAAACCTGCCTGGCTGGCCTAAAGCAACGAGTTGCAGAGACAGCAATCCCACCCTAACTCCCACTGCAGATTGCAAGGAGGCCGGGGGCTGCCAGAGATTTTTATGCCCTCTGTGGCTGCCACACCTACCCAGTCTGCAACCTGGGCATGCTATTGGTTGAAACTGTCCAAGAATTTACATGATCCCATTATATGGCTTTCATCCATTTTATGGCTTGCATCCATTTTGTGGCATCCTTAAAGGGAAAAGAAAAATACATTGCGATGGGAGAAAGATGAAAACAAATGTTTTAAGGACCCCAACCTCCCGGTAGGTAATAATTTCAAATAATTATTGCTGCATTTGTACGGATGTCCAGGGTGTTTTAATACCCAAGAAATCAATATTAGGCATCTGGGAGCTATTTTGGGTCAATGTCCCCTAACTCCCCTTAAAGGAAAAAAAATACAGTGATCTGAGAAAAGACATGAATGCACGTTTTAAGGACCCCCCCTGGTAGGTATTATCAGGCAGAATAAATAATTATCGTTGGGTTTTTATGGACATTCAGGATGTTTTTTAACATTTAAAACAGCTCATTTCATTGCATGTCACCATTAACGAAAACAAAATGTAACGAACCTAATTTTTGTGGTTCTGTTCGGTTTGTTCCAATTTCATCACCATTTTCGTTATTTGTTTTGTTACATAACGAAATGAATAACAAGTAACGGAATGATTTTTTTTTCATTTCGTGCCCATCTCTACCATCCAGTATGGGGAGGGGCCAGCTGGCAGGGATGTGTGACAGGCTGAGCTGGCAGGGAGAAGAGGCTGTGGTCCACTCAAAATTTGAAAACGGCCCGCCTTTGGACCCTGGGCCTGACTTTGGACATGCCTGGGCTAGACTATTCCACTATGCTTTAATAATGTATAATATGAGAGGGAATTGGAACTGGTTGCTTGCTGGGGTGGTGGTGGTGGGGAGAGAAAATGAGGAAGAGCAAACAAGTTTGTGTGATGTTTATGGGACTAGATGTATGAAATATAAGCATTTGTGCTTGATCCTCAAGGAAAATGAAAAAAAATTTAAAAACCAAACAAAAATAAATAATTTATTCATGATAGGCTAGATATGTTCATCTGCTCCAGAAAAACAAACAGGAAGCCATATGACACCGGAAAGGCTAGCACATTTTATATTGGTGATAGCTTTCATGATTTGCAATCCACTTCTTCAGATCCATAGAGCAGGTAGTTGAGAGTAGACAGATATCCTTTGCCACCTCTGCAGTGAAAGCCATCCAGACACTTGAGCCTTGCCTGGAATTGGTCTGGGAATGGACCAGGGTGAAGAGGCTCAATCTGAACCTGGACAAATCAGAAATTTTGTTCCGTGGGGGCATTACTCATAGACAGGCTGGGGGGCATTACCCATAGACTGGATGGTATCCCTTGTGGTCAGGGATCAAGTTCATAATCTGAGTGTGCTCATGGTTCCAGCTCCATCATGGGATCCCAGGTTGCAGCCATGCCTAGAACTGCCTGGAACTGAGGTACATTGTCCAACTCCGCCCCTTCCTGGACAAGAAATCATTCAGAACTCTGGCACATGTACTGGTCATCTTCTGTACCAACTACATCAATCTTCTTTAACTGGAGTTCCCCTTGGATCTGACCAAGAGACTGTAGCAGATCCAGAATGCAGTGGACAGAAAGGTGGTTTGTGTGAGTTTGACTACAATTACCCAATCATGACTTGCTTACCCTAGTTACCAGTTGCATCCTGGGTCAGATGTAATATTCTGAAGATCATCTGTAAAGCCTTTGGTGCTTTTGGGACTACGCTATCTGTTTGAATGTCTTTTCCCAAGGTCATCAACCTGTTCCACTAGGTGCTGTCTTTGTTGAAAGTTAGTCTTGTGGGGATTTTTTTAGTTTAAGCCCTATTGTTTTATTGATTTACTTTTGTTGTGGATTTGTTGTAAACCAACCAGACTGGCATTGGCTGCCAGATGGGCCATTGTTAATTGAATGAATGTAGAAATTTTTTTCGAGTGGACCTCCTTTTTGGAGGTACAAGGCACAGGTATGCCCTCAAATCTGAATTTGGGCCACAACATGTGTGTGGAATTAAATGTCTGCAAATTAGGGACCCAGTGCAAATCACATCCTCTGTGTTTTCTTTGAGGTAAGAAAAAACCCCACAGCTGTAGAAGCTGGCCTTCATAGACAAGATGAGTGCAATTACTTCAGAACAATTCTATGCATTCCCATTTATTGCCTCATTATCAATAGTCCCAATGCAGCAGGGTTAAGTGGGATCTTGCTTTTAATGGAAATATTTTTGGTGTGAAACAGATCTAGGTGTGGTTAGGTCTTAGTTGTTCCTGGGGCAGGGGGAGAAGGGTAGCAAAAATCTTTTCCCCTCCCCCACTCCTTCTGCTGATATTGCTTTCGAAGTATTGCCGATGTCAATAGAATTCTCTCCTCAGTCCACATTTCTCCTTGCCATCTCTGGAATTCAAACAGCTCTTGAAAATGTTCTCTGAACGTTGCTTGAGGTTCTCAAGCTGTCACCCTTAAGCCACTTGGAGCCCTGAAGTAGTCTTGGTGTCGTCTCATAGACCTCAATTAAACTCCTGTGAGATTACTTTGAGGGTGACGTTTGACGTCATATTATGGGTTTGCACAACAACGAACTCCAAGGTTTATAGTTTCTAAAATGGTTCCAAAACACTCCATGATCTTGCCCAGCTGCACATTTCTGCCTCATGTACATGGGAGGGCGGATTAATGTCATTGTGGTGGATGTACAGTATGTCCTCAAAACAGGCAAATTATATATAAATTAGCACAGGTCAGTTAAAACAATAGCTACTGTTAAAAAAGCAAAGAGATATAGACAACCCATCAATTTCTGACTGTCACGTATACGGTGTCCCAAAGGAATATTTTAAATGCAGTCCTTCAATACACTTAAATTGAGACCAGAAACAATATCAAGCTATTCATCAGACAAGTTACAGAATTAGGTGTGTGTGTTGACAGTAACCAAGAAGATCAATTGTCTAGCTTTTATGTGAAACACAGAACGGACATGGGGTGAGGCAATCATCCTTGTGAGACACAGAGTCCAATGAAACTACCTTATGGTGCATTTGCTCTTGAGACTGGCAGCAAAAAGAAAGTGGGAGTGCCCTGTAATGTGACTGGGCTAGGCTTTTGTGGCATTCGGTCTCCATTTTAAAGTTTCTATGAGCAATTGGTGCAAATGGTCTTTTAAACCCTTCACAGGCAGGTGCTGGCGGCTATATCCTCCACACTTGGAAGTAATGAAACCTACTCAACCTCTGTTCTCCGGTGTTTTTTTTAAATTGGTGACTCAGAGGAAAGGTGAAAAATATATGCGAACCTTGCTTCTCCAACATTACAAGTGCAGGCAAGTGGCTATTGCCATTCTCAGCACCTTTCTGGAAGTAATAAAATATGAACGGAAGCATTTGCACATTGCTATATTCTCTAATACCCCAAAAGAAGGGAGGGAGGGAAGTATCCTCTTCTGAATGTGTTATTGCTTTTTTTATTATTTCATATTTTATATGAGGCTGCAGGGTGTACAAAAAAAAATAAAGGTTGAAAAATGGAAGAGCAAGTTTCAGGTAGAGTGCATCTGAATTAAAAATATGAAAATAACTGTTCTACTATGGAATACACTTAAGAGGGAGATGAAAGCTCAGCTAAGAAACTTTGTAGAGATCCCTGAATGGGCAAGGGCTATGGGAGAAGGTGAAAAACCAAGCCACATGGGAATCAAGAGATAGACAGCAATTAGATAAATAAACACAGAAAGCGAAGTATGTGGATGTGCATGACAAATCTAATGTTAAAGGCTGATTAGCTTCTGCAGATATATGGGGGAAGGACTGTGCTGAGCTTGTTCAGATCCAATGTTTAATTAAATATTGCATTCGGATGGGAATCTAACTGTCCTGAAGCACCAGAGCTCTTGACTGCAATGGGGTGATAGTACTAGACACTCATTAGGGATCCATTGCTTTCATGCCAAACATTGACGCTGTCTCCTGATTTTTCTCCTTTTGTCCTGGATGTGCAGAAATAAATGTTGAAGGACATGCATTCATAATGATAGTCCCCATAGTCAAGCCCTCAGAGGCCAAAATGAAGGAAGCTATGTTGATCCATTATTATTGGAGTGGTGACAAGGATAATTATGGTGATTTCTAGTAGTACTCATCTCTACCAAGAGGAGGCATTTTATAGAGCTATCAGCTCAAAAAGCTCAAAATATTTTATAGGTCAAGAGAAATGGTTCACAACTATTCACCGTTCCTGGGAAAATCCATCTCTGCCTGCCAGCAACTGTTAGAGCTGCAGTCAAGCTCAGAGAGAATAGGGGAATTCTAAGAAAAGCATCAGGTGACATCCTTGTCCCTGGTATCCAAAAGGTCATGGCAGATTGACACTGTGAGTCCTAGCTCCACTATGCTGCTATTAACAGCTGGACTTATCTGACTCTCTCCCTCCACAGCAAAGCTCTGCTCCCTAGAAAATGGATCATACCTTTCTGTCTTTAACTGTTTTTCTTATGTGTCCTCAAAATGGAATTTACCTTAATAGGGTTTTCAAAGTGAGTGAGGTATTTAAAGGGTGGCTTTACCAGCTCCACACACACAATGAGTTTCCATGGTTGGGCAAAGATTTGTACCCTGGCATCCTGAGTTACACTATCTATAAATCATAGTGGGTACCTCTTTATTAATCATGTTGACAAAAATAGGTACAATGATATGTTGATTTTCTCACCGTCTCCCTAGGATCCTCCAGACAACATGCTGTTTCTGTTAAGGCTCCAGAATTTATGAAGAATCACATCCCAACAACTGTCTACTGCTCAAGTCCTTCAGTCCTTCAGTGCTGTACTTGTGGCTTGAAGACACAGGGCCTCATCAGCTTTACAATACAACTGTGCTTGTCAGGGTCTAGCAAACTTCTACTGCTGTTGCCTACAGTTGTTGTGTCCTTCATTAGGTTGGGAAGAGTCATATCACTAAAATTAAACATATACACCCATTTTTGTGCCAAGAAACCTTTTCCAACCTGAGGTCCTGTTATCCATCATTACCTGGCATCCTGGTCACAAGGGAGGGCCTTCTCCATTGCTGCTCTCAGACTTTGGAACTCTCTTGCACAGGAAACCAGGCTGCCGCCATCTTTGTTGTTCTTCAACAAGCAGGCAAAGACTTTTCTCTTGAGGCAAGCCTTCTCTCGGGGACTGGCTGCCTGAGTGGGATTTTTAAATGGACTGTTATGCATTACTGCTTTGAATGTGGTCCTTTGTTCAGTCAGATGCATTTCAGCAAAGGATATGTTATAAATAAACATAACTGTCCTACCCTTTCTTCTCAAAGGTTTAAACCAAGCCTCGCTAGCATATGAAGTAACAGTTCTGTATGGTGACTCGGGGTTCAAGTGTTTATATGCATGGATCCCTGCTAGAGACGGGAGGCATTCAGCTAACATTGCTAGATCTAAGTCATAGAGACTACATTATGGGCTGTTCTTGGTAAAAAAAAAAATTGCCTAGTTGAACAAGAAGTCACCTGTTTTCCCAGTTTACAAACCAATTCTTCCCACTAGATGAAGTACAGTAGATTATAATCCATGAAAGCTAAAATAAATCTGTTAGTCTTAAAGGACCACAAGACACTTCATTTGCTTGCAAAAATGTGTGTAATTGCTAGCTTGCCTTATTCCCTCCTCAGTCAAATATCTCAAATCTGACTTTATGGTTCCCAGTACCACATTTTCTTTTGTGCCTTGATAGATGCATAACTTCAGAAAGTATCACAGCGTTACCTACATAGAAGTATGGCTATTAATTTTGCTAATTAAACCAGTTGCTCATTTATGATGGTAAAGTCAAATTATGGACTGCTTTTTTCCTTAATGCCTAAGGGCTGACTCATTTCTAACTCCTATTCTCTTTAGAAAAGCTTGACTTCAAGTACGAGGTCAATAATACTATCATTTGTCAACTGGTTGTATGTTTTAAAATGGCAAAGATTTTTTTAAGTCCATTTCTTTCTAAAGCTAGGTATGTTCTCAAGTGCAGTCTTTTTATTGCTGTTCCATGGGCATGCAAAGTGGAAGTGAGTAAGTAAGTGTAAATGTCTTTGCTTGATATCCTAAGACTATTTTCTTTCTCTATTTCAACTTGGAAGACTGAGACCGTATGTTTCTTATGATTTGTGTGAAGCTTCTTCTGGTACAAATCTACTATGGTCTCACGATCTCCTAACAATAAGCATTTTTATTAAGGCATTACATCCCTTTGAGGTAAAAGGTACAGAGAGAGAGAGAAAGAGAGAGAGAGAGAGAGAGTTGTGCATTCATATTACATTACGTATAAAGACAGATTGATTCTAGCTGTGAATTATGCCAACTCCATACTCTGCTTTTTGGTAGATGCAGTGGAAGAATACAGCTTTTCAAGATGGAGCTGGAAAACATCGTTTTGGAACTACACTTCATAGAATCTCCTCAGCATGGCCAGTTCTGTTTCCAGTTCATTTCAAAGAGTTCCCCTTGCTATTAGGTTTCAATCCCATTTCTTAAATAATAACCATGTGCCAAGCCAATTCTGAGTTATGGTAAGCTTTTTCAGTGTTTTCTAACTAGAGAATACTCAGAAGTGGTTTCCTATTCCTTTCTTCTGGGGTTCCCTCAGACTGTGCAGTTTACCCACAATCACACAGGCTGGCTATTTTCACAGGATGCAGAGTGAGGATCTGAACTTCCAACCTCTGGCTCTGTCACCAGATATTTAGACCACTGAGATATTCAACCAGTAAAATTCCACTATTAAAAAAACCATGGTGGTACTTTTAGGATTGGTACAATAACAATGGTTATAAGGTGCATATCACACTATTGGATTTTATGTACATTGAATGAATGAATGAAGCAACATATTTCAGAAGTTGATTTGACATGTCACAAGGACAGAAATAGTCAAAGCTAACAAGACTCATACACGGTTGTTTTATTTGCTTCTGTTTTTGTTTTCATTTTATCTAAATAATTTTTAAAAATAAAATAAAAGACTGATATATTGTTTCTTCAGCACATTTAACAGAACTCTGCAAGCAAAAAATACGATCAAAGCTCCAAAGCAAAATCTACCTGACAAGTGTGTCTCAATGTCTCCCGAAATTCAAGGTACAGCAATAACACACTACATAATTCCTCTTTTAGGGAAATACACACAAATAGTAGCTGTTATTTATAAAATGAGATGCCATAGATATAGCATGCCACAAGGATGCAAGCAATTAATTATGACCTTCTATTGTTATCCTTTTGTTCAGAAAAACAATGCTCACAAGGTCCTGGGGAAACCCCCCACCCTCAATCACCACCACGCAAGGTGTCAGGTTTTGATTAAGCACCATTATGTACAGTTCATTAACAAAGTATCTCAAAATGAGTTTTTGATTGAACACTTTTATTGGCCATTTAATATGATTTATGGATTCTGCTATAATTTCACATGCAGCATTTGCCAAGCCAGTTATTGTATTTTTCATTAAACAGTGGCACTTGGAGGTCTTCCCCTCACTCAAATAATTTTTACCTTTACAACACTAGGCTTGCTTCTATAGCAGTGCTTCTAATTAGTGATTTGTACGACTCATTCTCCTGACTTATATAGAGTGAGTCATAGTCAGACCGAAGTGGCCCAAATTCTATTTTACTTAGAGTTCCCTTTATTCTGTGTTTCTTTTTGGCACTTTCACACCACTTATGGGCAAAAGCCCTCTGTAACACATGGGATATCTTAAAAAGAAACAATGGATCAGTGAGAGGGAAAAAAACACCCAGGGTTTCCTAGAGCCAAGATAAAATCAGCAGCAAAAAAGAAAACTAAATTAAACAGTACTCTCCAAAAATTGCAGCACATAGAACCAAATTAATCCAACAGAAAAATGAAAGTGTAGTGGTATACTAAAAAAACGTTCTTAAAATTTCAGGGAGTTTTGTTTTAAAGTGTCTTCAGTCCCCCCCTAAGGTAGAAAGATAAGATGTAAATAAAATGTAAAAATCACATAGAGGCCAGGTGAGCTTCTTGGGTTGGGGCATTCTAGAAGGGAGCCACCACCATCACTAAAAGGACTCCCTTTGCTGTAATCACCACCATATTTGGTGGTTGTAGCTTGGGAGGGAGCCTAGTCGTGACATTGGGTGAACAGGTAGGAGATTTTTTTTCCAAGTAACTTGGTCCCAAAGCAAAATCTTTTGAACTCATTAGCTCTCCTCAGTTGGTCCTCATCCATGAGCGCTAAATGTGTGAAGAGTGAAAGGTAGACCCAGCCCTTCATTGGGAGCAGCCTCCTTCCTGCATGAAATCCTGAAACAACATGCAAATAGCCAGGACCTGACATAAAATTATCTCCCCACGTTTCTCCCTCTCCTTCCTCCTACGTACTTGTAAAATATTTCCCGATGAAGACATAACATTCTTGAATGGCTACATGCCTTCTTTGTCTGAGTATGGGGGGAAATAAGGAGGCAGTTGAGAATTATGGGAAGCTTTGGTACAGTGCTTGGAATTTGTTGTTTCCTATCCCTGTTTTTCTTCAAAAGGAAAAAAAAACTTTTTGTACGAGAGTTAAAAACGAGGTATATCTCTCATTGTCTGCTGGAGGCAAAGAATCTCTTGGGGCTTTATAATTCCTCATCAGATCTTCTCCTCATGTTGAAATGTCCTCAACAGAAAAAAAAATTAGTTTCAGAGAGCATAGCAGTGTTAGTCTTTTCAAGAATTTCAGGCAAAAATCAAAGAAAAGCAAAACAAAACAAAAGACACAAACATGTGGCACCTTAGAGACTTTCATATTTTAATGTGACGTTCCGTGCACATGTGCACTTCTTCAAGACATAGCAGCAGAATGAGGTGTGCGCGATATAATATGAGATGAGATATAAATTTCATACCCAGATATCATTGGCTGCAACATATAGAGTTGGGGGGAGGATTACATTATCAAATGTAATATTACCAAATTGCCACTTTTTCATGGACTCTAAGGTAAAAACTCTACATTATCATTTTTTTAATGGAATCTAACTTAAAAACTCCCATTCTCTCCCCCCCCCCACACACACTGTCTTTTCCACTACCTCTCTGATCTGTTCTGTTCTGGTTTCTGTCATTTGAGGAATTTACTTCCCATACTTTTAAACATAAACAGAGGCTGGTGTGAGCCATAAAACCATAAAACTATACAGCCCAGTCTTCTCACGACTTTATGTTCTCACCATTTCTACTAATTAACTCTCCCTCCTCTTCTCCCCCTCCTCCTCCCTCCCCTTCCCTATCCACCCCCCACTCTATATGTTTCAGCCAATGATATCTGGGTATGAAATTTATATCTCATCTCATATTATATCACACACCTCATTCTGCTGCTATGTCTTGAAGAAGTGCACATGTGCACAAAACGTCACATTAAAATATGAAAGTTGGTGAATCTTGTGAATCTTCTTTCCCTTCCTAATATTTAACAAGTTTAAGAAGCACATTTAAGCATCCCGTATGTTACAAACTTGAAGTCCCACAACTCTGCCAGGATTTTGACAATGGATTCAGATTATGCATTGGTTAACATTTTGCAGTCAGAATAGCATTTCTGAAAATAACTTCTCAATGCAAATGTATTATGTATTTTAGTCTCTCTACCCAAATTTGCAGCATGTATCACTAGAGGACAGTTTCAGGTTGCAGACCGATTTTGCACAGCGTATCACAAAAGTGACATGAGGGAGGCTCCTTAAATAAGAACTATAATTAATGTATACAAACGATGTATGCAGTTGCATACATTAATGCATGCAAAGATTTGTGCAGTTGCAGAGCTTGAAGTGTTGCATTTAAAAATCAGTTCATTAGTGTTGACATTTGAAACTGGAAGATAAATTTATTGCTGCAAATGGTAAAGAAAAAAACCAGAGACATTTTAACTTCGAATTAGTTACACTTCTGAAATGAACAGTAGGTTTTACAATGTTAAGGCTGGCTGAATAGCTCAGTAAGTAAGGTTTCTGGCTGTGAAACTGTTGAGAATTCACTGTGTATCCCAGAAGGACAAGCCTATGTAGCCTTGGGCAAGCCGCACAGTACCAAATGCTTCCAAAATAAGGGAATGGCAAACCACATCTATTTTCTACCTCGAAAACCCTGAAATGGGTAATCATAAGTTAAGAAATCTCCATTCACAATGTTGCGTGGTGAGCTGTGTAATTCAGTATACAACAAAGAACGTCTACGAAGAGGCATTGCCTAACTTAAAGCAATTCACAGCTAAAAGCCAAGCCAATTGCAATGCATAACTGACCAACAAGATTTTAGCTCATGTTTTAAAGTGGAGTAAGGATATGGGGGAATAACAATCCAGCTAAGTTTCTTTAGGGGTGTGGTGACTCAGCGAGCTAATATAATGATTGAGATGTGCATCTAGGTTTGAAATTAGAGTGAATGCTTACAGCCTCCTTTTAACTGGGTTCTCATTAGAGAAACAAAGAATAATTGAGACAATACCATTCAATTAATTTTTCATGTTTTGGGCCTATCAGTGATTTTCTTGTCCTAAATGTTTCCATCTACCTTCTTATATTAGCCATGTTGTCTTTAGATTCACTACAATATCTGTCAAAATTAATAGCATTATGGAAGTACTCTGCTGGCTTTTCTACTAATCGTCTCTGCTGTCCAAACTGCCAATAATTCTCTACCTTTGAGTTATATTTTATATGTATCATATAAAGGCAGAGGAGCACTTTAGGGAAATAAATTGGGATGTGACTGCAAATCCAATGCAAAAGTAACCCTGTTCTTTTTAAAAATGGATCATGTATCACGTACACAATGTCCTTTAAAATTCCTTCCCCTTCAATTCAAGGCCTCCCATAACTCACAGCTGCCGGCTTATCGTTCATCTCATAGCATGTCACCCTTCCCTCTCAGCTGGATTAATACCACCTCTGTCTCCTCTTTACATTGTTGTTGTTTTTAAAAACCATATCCAGCTTTTTTCTCCTCTCATGACTACCCAAAGAATGCTGACTGCTTTTATAGGAGGGAAATTCTCACTCTGTGTTGTGTTATTCAGACCATCATTTACAGAGTAGTTCTCTGTGTGTTTTACTCAGGAGTAAGCCCCACTATTTTCAACAGGTAAGAAAGCTCAGTACTGCAGCATTGAATTCATTTCCTTTAGGAAGAATCAATGAGACATTGATTGCTTTAGAAACAGAAAGCTCTGTTCTTCTTGTTGTCCCATCAAGGTGTGTGCATGCTATGCTGAAAGAGCCTAATTATACTCTTTTACTGTTATAACCAGTCTCCTTCCTCTCCTCCTCTGCTCCCAACTGTAACCTTCACTTGTCACACATGTCTAAATTTAGACTGCTAGCTTTTCAGTGGAGGGAGGCTGCTTTTCTGTTTGAACTCCAAAAGGTCTTGCATGCACACCTTGGAGAGGCTTTAAGGAAATAAAGTACAGAGGTGGCACATTGTTTTAGCATCAGGTAAGGTAAAAGTCAACAAGATTCATGATGGCTAAGGAAGTAAGTTGAATAAAAAGCTCCTAAGAATGGAGAATTTTCTCCATGAAAAATAATGAACTACAAGTCAGTCTGAGGTTGGTAAAATTACAGTAATCCCTGGTTTATCGTGAGGGTCAGGGACCCAACCTGACCCAAGATAAAGGAAAATACGTGATATGTAGATGCTGGGTCAGGTTGGGACTAGGAGGCCTGTCTGGGGCGTTCTTCACTTACCCCAGGCCTGCCCCTGCCCCAAATAGGCCTTCAATGGGCTTCTTGGGCCTGTCGGAGGCCCCAGAAGTGGTTTCAGGAGATCTGGAAGGCACTTCCAGTATTTCTGAAGTCACTTCTGCTTCGCTGGAAACCATTTCTGGGACCTCCAACAGACCCAGGAAGCCTGTTGGGGGCTCCGGAAATGGTTTTGGGAGATCTGGAAGGTACTTCCATTTCACCGGAAACCACTTCTGGGGGGTTGGGAAGCCATTTGGAGGCCTACTTGGGGCAGCGCCAGGCTTTCCATAAGTGCAGGATGCCTCAGCCCTTGCCTTCATATACTGCAGTCCTGCAATATATCAGGACTGCAGTATGTGAAATGGTGGGGGACAACTGTACCCAGCTTGCTGTGGGGGCAGGGGCAGGCAATGTGTAGCGTGCAAAATTACTTGTCAACCACCTGGAGAGTGCTTTAAGCTTTGCTTTGGCTTTACAAGGAGTCCTGGGAGGAGGCTTCAGATCTTCACATTAGGCCCTATTCAGTTTTGTAGTGGTTTGCTCTGCTAGACTAAACACAAATACATCTCTAAACCAATGATTCATCTGCCATTTTTAAACATATAAAATCTACATGTTACTTGGAAGGATCTCTAACCTTAGCAGGGGAGTGGGAACCATACAGGTTCATTGTGGAAAACTAAAGCAGAGAAAAGATACTTTTACAAAACTGTAGAACTTAAAATGCCGGGCTAAGTTAAAAGGAAACCAACGTAAGCCAAATTGGATAATTTTACCTCATAGCTGATCGGGATGAATCTTCAGAGAACAAAGTCCCAGCTTTAGGTGATATAAAAATCCATTTTGTCCATAATAGGATCTTACTGTTGTTGAATGGTTAGCCTTTTTATCAATTTACTTTCATCAGGTCTAAATTCCTTCATGTTACTCCAAGAGGTCCTATCCATTTCCCCCTTTATGTCTTCCCGCCCCTTTTTCTATATTTCTTGATTTCCCTGGAGGCAAAAAGATCAAATCTGACGCATCAACTATTGAAGCTATAGGCAGCTGCTCACCCCTTTCTGTCTCAGTATTTCTTTTATTTCCCTACTAGTGACAAGCTGCCCAAACCTATTTTACTTCCTTGAGGAGAAGGATATTTATGCTATTTTCCACCGTCAAACCTGGAATATTTTCAGGTGCAAATTTTAAGTTCTCATCAACCAACACGGGAAAACAGATTCTTATTCACACACACAATGTGGTGGTAGGCATGTGCAACAATAATGATTGCTTTTGAGAAAGGTTGTTTAGGGCACTTTATTCTTCCTAAGCATAACAAAGAATGTGTGTCTGTGTGTGTGTGTGTGTTGTGTCATTACAGTCGTGACCAACTCTTTGTGACGCCATGTCCATGAAGTTTTCTTGGCAGGAATACTGGAGTGGCTTGCCAGTTCCTACTCCAGGCGCCTACAGCACCTGGTATTCCCTGGTGGTCTCCCATCCAAGTACTAATCAGGGCCGACCCTGCTTAGCTTCCAAAATCAGGCAAGATCGGATGTGCATCTAGGCAGCTATATATTTATCTCTAATAATTGCAAGCTTTCATGTTAATTCTGACTTATGGCAACCCTCTTCAGGGTTTTTCTAAGTTGAGAGTACTCAGAAGTGGCTGACCATTCCTTTCTTCAGAGGCGACCTTGGGACTGTGCAGCTTGTCCAAGGCCACTGAGTCTGCCTCTTCACCCTGGAGGCAAAGTGTGGAACTGAACTCCCAACCTCTGGCTCCATCCAACAGTAAACATTAATAATTTTTCTTAATGATAACTCCAATGACTGAATAATTTACTATATGTCAACAGTACATATACACAAATGCTTTAGAGACCTTCTCAGATAAAGTTAACTGCTTGGTAGTTTGGGTGTGTTTGTGAGGATCTCTAGATAGACACTTTTTAAATGGAATCCTGCAGCTTCACATCTTTTTACTGTACTGTTAGTATCACCTGGAAGTTGTGCTATAATAACCCTGTTTCCCAGTTCATAAATCCATCTGCATCACATTAAATCTAACTTTCAGTACAAACATTTTCCATACAACTTCCATGTTGCATTGCTTTTTGGTGCCACTAACAGGAGCACTGCAGGTTGAATGAAGTCTATGGTGCAATTCAGGATGTATCTTAATACTGTGGGGATTTTTTGCCTGTAGAATGTAAGGAACCTGGAATGCAAGACTCAAAAATAGGACACGGTTACCTTCCTATAACCGATGTAGTAACTTGTTAGGGAAGGATCATCTTGATCTGAGGGTGGCCACGTAGCACTGGCTTCACAGGGGTAAGGTGACACAAAGCACCAATAGGATTAATACAAGTCTTGTAAGTTGATTCTCCTACGGCTCCTTGGAGTTAAACAACAAGTTCTTTACTAACTACATGTCCAACATCATCTGGATTACTATGTCTAGGTCCAGATACCTCCTAAGGACAGGATCAGAGGAGGAATTATAATGGTCAAAGAGGTGGAAAACAATTATTATAAGAAAGGATTAAAGGAACTGGGGTTCTCCAGCTGGGCAAAGTATGATTGATAAAAAATGGGATGGTACTCTTCCTGAAGAGTTATTGCATAGTAGAGAACAAAAATTCTCTCCCCTGCATTGAACAAAGGAAAAGTCTTGAGGTGAAATTACATGAGACATTTAACTCTTCTTTAGAGTCTGTGCTTCCTTCAGCTGTGCAGGACTTCTATTTGTCAAGCATACGATTTTCCCCAACTACATATCTTCTACTTAGTACGATTTGTTTTCTGCATCAGAAGGGAGGGAACACAGGCTTAACTAGTCGGATTCCTTAGGCATGCTTCTGTAAAGAAATCTCATTGGCAGACTTAAAACATCTAATAGCAGGGAAAGTGCTGTCATTTTAATGTTTCATTCAATTTAATGTGCTGGTGTTGTATTATGGTAGTCAAAACATTAGACGGGACTACATAAACCAATTTGACCATTTGAGCCAGTCACCTTTTAGCATGATGGTACTTGCTCTCAATCACCAGAAACTTCAAGAAACCATCTGCGAGGGATAGCATAGCTCTAGAGCACAGGGTGCGACTATATGACCTTGTTCTCTCACCTAGCATCTCATGACTTAAAAATACAGCTGTGTCCATGCACAATCCATTCAGTTTGGAAGCTGGTTCAGAACTTTTGGAAGAATCCTCATTTGAGCAGGATCTGATTCAATTTGTGCTTCTGAAACACAATTTTTAAAAATTCGGTTCAGCAGCCTTCCTAACGAAAAACCAATTTTCATTTGTTTTTCTTTGTATTGATGTGCATGGCGTTTTGTGACAGAAGGGGAGTAAACCTGCCAAACAGCTTACGTTAGCTTGCTGGATTCCAAGTGGTGTGCGGTAGGAAACTTTGCAAACCCTCCTGCTTTGTTTTTTGAAAATAAAAAATAAAAATAAAGTTCTTAAGAATCATATACATTCTGCTTGACTTGAAAAGTAATGACAAAAAAAGAAAATAAATACAAGAAGAAAGCAAGCCAACAAATGGGGCAGAGAGTATGATATACATGCACTAAAGCAGTTGGCAAACACAGGGTTAGAAGCCCACAAGATGAAGCTCTGGAAAAGAGGAGCAACCAATCTACAACTCCTACTATTTCTGTAGTCTGTTACGTACTGCACTCACTCCCAGGTGGAGGAAGAACTGTGTGAGGTTATGGGCTACACTGTTTCCATGACCGTACATGACCTCCTTTGACTGGGGTGTGGTTCTGAAATTATTGTTGTAGGCTGCATGTAAGAGCTACCTATGACCAAAGTCCTTCCTCTCCCAGTAATACCAGCACTGTGGCACACCCTCGGGATTTTTACCACTCATTTTAGATGTCTGAACTGCTAACACTTCTAACATTTGAATCACCTTGGACCACTTTTATTTGCCCCACAAATTTCTCTGCCCGTTCCATGTCAATCTGGAGTGACAGTCATGGTGTGTTTTCATAGTCACCTCTGCGGCCACTGACAGCCTACGTTGCTGCAATCTGAGCAGCAATGCTGTATATTCCCGGTTCACAGCTATCTTTCTGTGCCTAAAAAGAAAGGTGCTGGTGTTGGGATTCCCCTGCCCTCTTACTTTAGCAATATAGGGACCTGGGAATATGTTCCTTCAGCTGCAGAGGATATTTTCACTCATCACTTCCAGGGCTGGGAGGTCTTATTTATTTATTTATTTATTTATTTATTTATTTATTTATTTATTTATT
>JAHTLZ010000330.1:37209313-37241527 GCA_023846285.1 Phrynocephalus versicolor
ATTTATTTATTTATTTATTTATTTATTTATTTATTTATTTATTTATTATTGAATTTATACCCCACCCATCTTCCCAAGGGAACTTTGGGCGGCTTACAGGAGGCTGATCAAATCAGCGACATCTCAACAACAATACAACAAAAAACAAATGAAACAATATTACGATAAAAACATTAGCACCCTTATCAAAAAACATATGTGGCTCAAGTAAGAGCATCACATTAATACAACTAACTAGCAGCAGCAGATGGCGGGGAAAAAAAATTAAACCTGGTCACCGAAGGTCTCGCAGAACAAGATGGTTTTCAGGGCTCTGCGAAAGGCCAGCAGGGACTCTGCAGAGTGCACTTCGCTGGGGAGGCTGTTCCACAATGAAGGGGCAGCCACCGAGAAGGCCCTATTGCGGGTAGAAGTTCTTCGGGCCTCTCGGGGAGTGACAACCCGGAGCGAGTGCGCTCGCGACTACCGAACTGGTTGGGCCGAGGTTGATCGCTGGGTGATCCGCTCTGCCAGGTAGTCCGGGCCCAAGCCATGGAGGGTTTTATAAACTTGGTCAAGGTACAGGGAATCTGTATGTCTCCCACACTGTGACACACTTCTTTCAACATTGCACCACAAAAAAGGATGGGAGCTGGAGAGCTAATCTGCCTTTGGCCAGTTTCACTCCCATAATTTTGGTTGGGGGGGGGGGTCCTCACCACTTTATCCCCAGAATTCGGTCCTCCACTTTTAACCTCCTGTTGAATGTTATTAGTTTTGAATGTCTTAGTATGTTAACATTTTATCATCTGTTCTCTAAATGTCCAGTGGGGAGGCTTAAAGGCCATTTACCATCATTCTTTAAATCAACTACATAAGAGAACACATATCACAATTTTTGAAGTCTTAAGATCTTAAAATTACTAATTAAGTAAATGTGTTTATTAATTACTAAATTGCTCTTGTTTGCTCAATGCATAAAAATAACATGAAGACATGCATTGTGTGCATTTAATTTTAATCTTTTTATTTCATCACATACTGCTGGTTCTCACCATTCAAGGTAAGGGATTTGGTTGGTGATCATTCAATGACTTTTCTTGAAAATTTAGATCGTGACAGACTGTAGGTTTATTGTATATGGCTTGACACAAGTGGGGAAGCAACAAACACATATAGCAGAAAGTTAGGTGTTTCAACATCATTTTTTTTATTGTCAAGTATCAACATTTAATAATTTAACACCAGAATAACACAAATTATATTTATAATTGTGAGATGGTGGAACAGCTTCCAGAAACCAGTCCAGATTATACGAAAAAGATGCAGATCCGAGTGCCTTTTCTATATTGGGGGACATTTCTTTAATAAGTTGAACAAAGTATGAACATGTGAAAAGCTTGATGTGTTTTGCTACATGTTGCCCAAGAAAGAGAAATCAAGGGAGTTTCTAAAATGCTTTCCCATTGATAAATCATGACAGGTTTATTTTCAAAGTTTTAACCACCATTTAGTACATCATGAAATTCCATCCCTTCCTCTCCCAGCAACTTTGAGTGATATGTGTGCTTGATAATGTTGTCCATATTATAATGCAATAGAATTTTTATATGTGAGAATTACAACTGCCATTCATATTGAAAAACATGAACATTTAAATGGAACCCCTCAGCAGGATGAAGGTTCGGATGTAAAATATGTTGATTTAGGGAGAATTTGGATGCTTTTGAAACATCAGTCACTATGAGCTATGAACTGCTGAAAGCAATCCCATGCTCCCTCAGTCACCAGGAATTAGTTAAAACAAATAAAACAAATAAATTAGATGTTCTGTCTATCCCTCCATTATACAGGCTGCCTGTGGCTTGCCTCAGTTTTACACTCGATGCAGTGCATGGCAGGAAAGTAGAGAAAACAAACTTTCAGAATTATTTTGTTTCACTTCCTATTCTGTACAGTTTGATCCTCAACAGCCCCAGTATAATTTCTGAAGTATGCAAGGTAGTCAAAGAGTGGTTTTACCATTGCCATGCTCTTATCAATGTCCATGGGCGAGCTGTGATTTGAACTCAGGTCTCCTGACTCCTAGTTCACACTTTAACAGTTCCATCATACTGGCTCTTTTGTCTGTTATTTGTACATATGCTTTAATACATAAATTACTGCTGATTACAGATGGATTTGTTGAAGGCGGCATTTAATCTAACAGTTTAAACATAAAACACTATTAGAAAAACAAGAGTGAATACATAGCAGACTAGAAGATAGGGAAACCAGTTCAATGTCTCCAGTATATTTGGGAGCCCAACGTTTAAGTCTGAGAATGAGCCAACATTTCATTGCATTGAGTTTGTCAAGTTACATGTTCATATCACTGTAGAGTTGGATGGGATCCTCTGGATCGTGGAGTCCATCTCCTGCCAAGGAGGAACAGTGGGAAATCAAACGTCCGACCTCTGGCACCACAGCCAGATACCTAACTCATTGTGCTATCCAACAGTTGTGAGATGAAAATGGTCAAAACCCAAGTTTATAGCTGGAAACAACTGGAACCCTATAGCCCAAGCTATTGTGAGGACCATCAAGATAAAGATCAAAAATACTTTTGTGGATTGAAAGTGATACAGACGTATCGAATGTTCATACATTCTGAGTTATATATGTCATACATTCCATCTGTAGTGTTTGGAAATGTCTGTACAGGGAAAATTCCTTCTACTTGATCCATAGGAAAACATTTTGCAGCCTTTTAGCTATTTCACTGATTGTATAAGCAAGAAGATCCCTGGTTTTTCTCCGGTCCCGATGAAGACAGTGACTGAATTTCTTTCTGCAAATAGTATAACCTGACTAGACATCCCATTTGGCAGACACCAGATGGTTGGTGGGAATGTCTCGTCAAAGTCTGGCAATTGCTGAAGTCTGAAAAGAGAGAGAAAATGACATCCATTATATAATATTCAATATGATTGTGAAACGCTTCTAGGACCTAGGCTGATAGCATATAATAGGAGACACTCTACCTGGTCTCCTGTGACTTCAGGTCATCCTCCTGTTGTGCTAAATGGTAAAGCAGATTCAGAGAGAAATCCAGCACATAAAGGATTAGGAGAGCAAAAAGGTAAATATCAGTGCCCACGGTGGGAAATGAACCCAAGAAAAACAGTATGTAGGTCTCTTTTTACTGCAACTTGTACACAAGCCAAGCCTCATGCTAGGAATGGATTAAACTGGAGCACATCAACTCACACCAAAAAAAGTAGAAGCCTCTGATAGGGGAGCAAAATGGTGCAGGTTGGGGTGCCCTGGATGGAAATTGGTTCACATGTGTGGATGGCAGAAAAAAGAGTGGATATCCCTGGTATACTCCACTGCTCTCTCATGCAAGTACTAACTAGTTTCACACACACCCCCTTCACCTTCTAAAATCAGATCAACTGTGATCAGGGTGCTGAAGAACAGTGAATGGAAGGCTTTGAAAAAATGCCAGTAGAAAAATCCTTCCTTCCTTCCTTCCTTCCTTCCTTCCTTCCTTCCTTCCTTCCTTCCTTCCTTCCATCTCTGTCTTTTGAGGTAATGGGAATGAAGTCTTTCACTAAGGTCTGATGGGATAATAGGCCTCAGGCAAAACTTGTCCTACTTATGTACCAAGCCATAACAGATTCAAGATGTACATGTGGATGCTCAAAACATACAGCAAAATGAAAAATTAGCCACATTGCACCAATTTACATCAAAGCTGTAAACATAATCTGTTGGTCTACTCCCTCAAGTCCCCTATGGAGATGTTGTCGTGTATCCAAACCCTTTTTTTCAGATGTCCCCCATTATATTAGAGCCCTACCACATTTATGGGGAGCTACAGAGCAACTGGCCTTAAACCTCTCTCTATTTATATCATATGGCATTGTGCTACAGATGAAAAAAAATAGCTGAGAAGCACTGTAGTCACAATATGTTAGGTAATCATCATTCGGTCTTTTATTGTGGCCTTGTAAACTCTGTGAACTAGTTCCTGAAATTTTCATTCTTGTGAAAGCTTTATTTCTCCGTTCTCGTCCTGTGTGAGGTAAATTTACTGTCACCTCAAAAAGATTTAAGCTTTAATGGGAGTAGATGTTTCATGATTTGGCTATATTCCTTCAGCAAATTAAAGTAGTGACTCATTTCCTTAATCATTTTTATCTGGAGGAATAAGATTGCCTATGACTGTAAGATACAAGCTTTTTCCCCAAGGTGGGGGCAGGAGTCTGGAAAACAAGGTCAGAGAAATCACAAGACTAGCAATATCTCACCAGCAAGTGAAAGCCAAACACTGGTATTCCAGGGCAAGCTGGACTTGGGAAATTCAATAACACTGCACTGCCTCCATTTCTAACAGAGATGATCAAATATACTCACAGGAAGATAGATTCAGCCTGCGTTTTTCAGGTTCAAACGTGAACAGGTAAGACAGGTTGGAAATAAGGAGATATTTCTAAAAGGAGATGATAATGTGGAATCGACATGGGTCAGAATTTATTTGCCTTTTCTCTCCATGCTCATCATGCAGGTGCACACATGTCCATGCATGTTTCTGCTTCTGCTGCAAGTTTCTATCGAGAAGATTGGAACAGACTGCTGACATCACGGAAGCTAAGAGTGGCTTTGTAGCACTTAATCATGTTGTTCTTTTTCAAGGGCAAAGAAAGAGAGACCACAGTGGCTCCTGCATAGTTCTAGTAATGGTGACAGCAAAAACTGAACATTGAAAGCTATTAAAATAAGTAGGTCTAGAGTTTACATACTTCTTCAACAACAACACAACCAAAGCCTCACTGCCTCAAACCACAGCCAAGAATTGCTTCAGAAGTATTCCTTCATAAATCTGCATAGTAATCTCTCAGAGGGCTTCAATGAAATTACATTTACTAAATTGGGTTCAGCGTCCATATCACACATGACTCATTAATATTCAGTACTTTAAAACTGTGGTGAAGTTAATATGGTGATGTCAAGCATTTCATACTGAGGGGTGGTAACAGGATCGAGGGAGAAGAACTGTAGTGGACTACAGCCAACAACCAGTTCATATTGATAAGTGCCAGTTGAAGGAAGGAGACCTCTGTACAGGCCATTCAGAGCCCAATGATAAGCTATGTTAATGCAATGGCTTGCAACTGTGCATGCAGAGTTCCAGATGGGAGAAAACATGAGTTCAATGGCATGTGCACAGTTTAGAGGGAATGTTGCTTGCCACAATAATCCAACCTTGTCCCCCTCCCTGTACATGTGTGGAAAGAAAGAAAAGGTGTTCCCTTGCCAAAATTTGGAGGTTTTATTTTCAAAAAGCCTCATAAAATGTCTCTCTTTGCAAATGTAACTCAGGGCAATGCTCTCCACCAATGGACGTTACAGGCTTTGCAGAGTTTGAAAAACTATTTTTTGAGCTGTAGGTCCCAAAAGCCTCACACCTCTTGCAAGAAAGGTCTGCTATGTCTTCCCTAATTGGAGCCTTCTACCAGAAAATTCTCAAGTATCAAGGACAGATCCTGGGTTTCTATGGCATGAAGCCATAACAATTAAACTGGTCCCTTGTGTTTTAATTGTGCAATGTAAATGTACTGTATCCTTACCTTGCACTTCTGTATTCTCTTGACAAATAGCATAATTTAGTTTTCTTCATGATGGACCTTTGTTGTCATTCTCCATGGCAAATTTTACTGATGATTTTTTTAGCTGTGCAAACATTTGGAACAGTGTCCAAGGTACAACAATTCTTCAACATTCCATTTCATGCAACAGACAGCACTGCAATCTGTAAACAACACCTACCTGGAGAAAAGTTCCATTGATGGCAGTAGGACATTTGAGTTCACATGCATAAAGTTGCACCATCAGGCTACTAAAGCCAACTACTAAGATATTGCCTTAAGAACATTGGCAGTCAACAAAACATAGATAGAGATACAACTGCCTTTCCCTATTGAGATGTATGCTTCATCATTATAGGTTGAATCATTGCACTCTTTGAATAGTGTTATCTATGGATGGGATTTTGGTTTCTTCTTCAAAAAGAAAGCTCCCAGTTAGTACCGGGGCAGGAACAGCAAACTTGAGTGAAGCTTGGCTTAGCTAAACCCCAGAGCTATTTAATTTAGGGATTTCTCACAGGTGCATCGCATTGAGTATTTGTAAGTTGTCTATAAGGCAAATAACATTTGAAAAAAAATGGGAAAATGTGGTGTTTGTAGTCTAGAGAATCTAAGAATCCCACCCTAGCAATGTATTTTCAAGATTTTATGCAGAGAGATCACAAGCTTTTATATGCTTCCCACTAGACATGGGTGTTTCGTTTCGAAAGGGGACTAGTCCCAAAATGAAACACGCCAGCACAGCTGGCACTCGGAACCCAGGCCAGAACAAAATCAACTACTTTCTTAATTCCAACCAGGAAGCAGCCTCCAATGCATCATCTTTCTTTCTCCCTGGCCAATCAGACAGGGAGGTGGGATGGTGCATGTCCTTGCACAACTCCTGATTGGCCAGTGACAGGGAGAGGGTAAGATGATGAATTGGAGGCTGCTTCCTAATTGGAATTAAGAGAGTGGTTGATTTTGTTCCAGAGGGTGGGACTGGGTTCCAAGCACGAGCTGTGTTGACATGTTTCATTTCGGAACCAGTCTCCTTCCAAAACACCTACCTCTAGTTCCCACTTCTACTTTATTAATAAATGATCAGCCGAGCTGAGAAAAAGTTTAATTTTTTGGACTATAACTGCCCAAACCCCCTACTTATGATCCATGCTAGCTGGGAGATGCTGGGAGTCAAAGACATAGAAGTAATTTTTCCACATTCTGAGTATCAGGGATTGATTCTGGGATCCTACAACATAAATCATCTACTGTCCCTCTAAATTATGATTCTTATTCTATGGCATATGCTAAGTTACACACAGGACCAATAAGCCCATCATGTTTGTTGCTCAACATTTCATCTCATGATTTGCTGCTCAGAGCATGAATGGCCTCAATTTCAGAATGTCTGGCCTCTGTGTCAAGCGCAAATAAATTTTCATTCAGAACAAAGCCACACAATAAATCGCTATTTTCTGCAAAGTTTCTAGTCCTAACAATACTGCTTTAAATGATGCGATCTAGAATTTAAAAATAGACTTTTTTTTTTTAAAAAAAAGTAAATATCAGTAACAGTTGTGTTGAGTTATTGATTGAATGGGGAAGGGGTGGCTTGAACTTTGGGCTTTCCAGATTAGGTATCCAACACTGTACTTAATTACCGTGTTTCCTCTTCCAGATCTGTCTGCTTTGTAGATAAACAGCTTTGATTTTTTTTATTTATTTGGCAGCTGTCAAGGCTTCTAACTTGGCAGCTCCCTCTCTAGTAATAAACTTACTCTTAAAACACTCCCACAGGATAAATGTAACACTTTATTATTAGATCTAGCTTTGGCACACAAAGGTGGTGTTCTTTGTTGTTTTTTTGCTTGTTTTTTTTTTTTTGCCTTTAGCAGTGTTGCATGTCAGGTGAAAGGAGGTGAAGTTGCTACAGCAAAGACATAGCCTGCTGTGAAATGTTGTCCTTTAAAAGAACAACACCAAATGCCATGTAGTTTAAGTGCAAACCGCCACAAAGATGGTGGTGGTGGAAACCTTATCTTCATCCTAGAGACAATCTATAAAATGAAAACAAGAATGAAATGTGGCTTTATTGTAACAGTATTGCTTCAAAGTACTTGTGGTGGGGCTGCCTGCCTGAATATCATTGATACAAACCAATGCCAGTAGAAAGCTGATGCAGCAGGTAAAGAGAAGCTTCATGCTGGCTGTATTTATATGTGCCAGTGTTTTTACATGGAGGTAGACACCCACCACCCAATCTCTAGTCTGAATAAATCTGCATCTCCTCTTTATCACCAACATGCAGAAAGCATCTCAGCCTTTATACGGAAAGGATTCCAAGAAAGTCATTGGCTTTGATTCTGGATTTTTTTTTAAAAAAAAAAAAAAAGTCTCGTAGCAGTATGTGATGAAAAGTAAAAAGTTTTATGGAACAAGAAAAGCACTTTCCTTTTCAGCATGATGGCGAAGACAAGGAAAAGCCCATCTGTTTTAGATTCTATTTCATTTGAATTTTTCAGCCCCAAAAATATGGTTTGCAAGTTTGGTAAATACTTAAAAAACAACCTTTTAATTCTTAAGCACCAAAGTTATCAGACTTGATGGACAAGTCTGCCAGTCTAGTCCCCCCCCCCATTTAGTTGCTTTAAATAATAGTTTTCTACAGTGGTTTGTATCTTGAATTTGAAGAAATGTATGTGTTTTGGTAGATTTTTATTAAAGAACAAAATGCTCATCCATTCGTAATAATAATAAAGTTTAGTTGTGATCTGCAGTTGACAGGCTATGTTCACACATTCCAAATGTCTCTCCACTTTCTTGCATTTTCCGTTTTACAGAAGGTCCTGTTAATTGTCTCATGTTCTTGATATCACATGGCAAGAGTTCAGACCTCTATCTGCAATCTCACATTGAATGAATGAATGCGGTCAAAGACCAAAAACATCAAACAATTTGTAATAAATGCAATTTGGCATTGCAGTCTCACATTATTTAACATGAAATGACCCACAACTGTTCGTCCACATGGCTACCACATGATATTATAGGCTCACAAATGTCATTTCATGTTACCTCTGTAGAGTCATTAATTTATCAATGAAATGTCAAAAGCTGTCCAAACCCAGATTTTAGGCACTGGTGCCTTCTCTCCTAATATATTCCCACCAATGGCGAGGAGAACGGCTGCCATTACATCATGATGCACAACCTGTGAGGATGAGGGTTTGTGTGCTTCAAGTTTCACCATCTTCTCTTTTCTTCTTTCTTCTCTAAGTAATGTGGAATTTAAAAACTAGTAGGTCCCCCAGCTGGCTGTATTTGCTGTGGATTCAGCATTGATTTTTTTTGGGGGGGGGTGGATTGTGAGGTACCACTGGGGTGTTTTTTTTTAATCGATTCCTGCACCCCCCTTTTAAAGTGATTAGGTTGGATTTGCGGACATACTACACCGCTTTTTTTAGTTTTCCCCTTGTTTCTGCCATTTCCATGTCGTAGAACATGCAAACAAAAGCCTGCCGCAATGTAAACATGTTTGCCAACTTTGCCGATGCTGCACTTTCACATTGTGGCCACTAAAAATTGAAGTATAAAGCGGTTCAGCAAAGTGTGGATGGGAAAGCTGATTGCTAAGCAACCACCAAAGTGCGGACTGCCGAACCGCTGTAGCGACCACATGACCATGGGAGGAGATAAGGCGATGCAAAACAAAAAGCGGCTGCTCAAGGAAGTGCAGTAGCAGCCCATTTCTAGCATTTAGAGATGGGCACGACTCAGAAAAAAAATTCGTTTTCGTTTTCATTTTCGGCTAGGGTCCGTTTCGTTTCGTTTCCGTTTTCGTGAGCTAGTTTTCAAAATTTTTCGTTTTCATTTCGTTACGTAACGAAAACGAAAACCGAAAACGAAAACGAAAAATTTTTCGTTTCTCCCCATTTAGCTCCATTGAGTGCTTTTCCAGTAACGAAAAATGAAAACTGACTCAAAATTAGTCGCTTCGTTTCCGTTTTCGGTCCATTTTTGAACCGCTTTTCGTTTTCATTTCGTTATGTAACGAAAATGAAAAAACAAAAACGAAAATGAAAATTGCGCTAAGTCGTGCCCATCTCTACTAGCATTTGCACTGGAACTGTGATTGCACTATGGGAATATCACATTTTCAAGATATATTTTAAGACTGGAAAAACATTGCATGTGTGGTTTCTTCACTGGCTTTATGAACTCAGTGTTCTCCTAGATATGAAAACACAGGTCATTTTGTGAATATTTTCTTATTTACTATTGTGCCAGTAATGATCTTCTGTGAAACATTTTAAGGGTACTTGTAGTGTAAATTCAAAAGGATTGTGGCTTTTGGGGTCTACTTCTGTTAATGAATATATAATACTGGGCTACACTGGACTGCCCTAAAAGGCTAAATGGCATAAATAAGAAAGGAGAAAAAGCAAACACAATTATTTCCTACAACTACATTACTGCTACATCTCACTTTCTGCTCACCTTCATATCCCATTTAATTTTATTACTTTAAAAATTAGGAGGCAGAAAAACAAAATGTTCCTAGGTCAAACTACAGCATGTTATTGGAAGCTAAATACCTATATGCCAGAAATGTGATGACAGCAGATTTTCATGTTGTAGTAATCATATTTACAAACAAAGCTATTGCTTGTCTCCTGAAAACTAGTAAAAAACAATTATTTGCCAACTACAGAGGATATAAACAGCTTGCTCTGTGTTGTTAGATGTCTCTCAGTTCTAAAGGAGTTCTTCCTTCTAATGATATGTTACCTGCAAATTAATATTTAGTTTGACCCTTAATCAAAGGCAGAAGGAAGCAGAGGCTTGTGGATCAACTACAGGAAATGCTTCGAAACAAATTATTATTGAAAATTAGTGAGCCAGGAGTCAACTCATGTTGAGTCCACACTTGTCCTTAATCACTCTCTCCATGTAATACCGCTTTGTCTACAGTAGAATAAAATACTTGATGTTTCAGTCCATGACATTTTGTTCAAATATGCAACAATCCAATACTTACCAGGCTGTAAGTCCTGCTGAACTCAGTAATACTTCTAAGTAGGTCTCAGCAAATTTGTGGTGTTAGTTATGTTGTGAAAAGGCAACAGCGTCTCTCCCCCCCCACACACACACCTTTCATTTGTGCATTCTGCATCCCAAAGAGGCCGGTTTTCTCTGTGGATATGCTTGTCAGATCAGTGAACTGTAAACCTTGAACTTTAACAGAGCAAAACTGAAAAGGTGGCTTTGGAAAGGTAGAGCTGTGCAAAAATTTCATGCGAAACAGGCACCTTGGAGGAATTTTTAAAAAGTGAGGTTATGTAAGCTACATGGGAAAAGGGTTATTTTAGGTGGGTGAAAAATTAAATGCATTTTAGGGAATAGTCATATGGCCATCTCCTCTCACTCTCTCACTCTCACTCTGTCCCCCCCCCTCTCTCTCTGTGTGTGTGTGTGTGTGTGTGTGTGTGTGTGTACAAGTGGTACTGATTCCCATTCACTCTGCCAAACATATGGGTACAATCTACCCCACCCTGAGAAAGGTGGAGAATCTGGCCTTTCCCCTAGAAGAGTTATGGTGAACCTTTTAGAGTGCCCGAACTGTGATTCAAAACCACTTGTTTTTCTCAAAGTGCCAATATGGCAATTTAACCTGAATACAGTGGTAGCCCGAGTTACAAACACTTCAGGTGCTACCCTTCGGGAAAGCAAGGATTGAAAAGCAAGCTTTTGAATTTCCAGCAGCCACAACACCCTTGCACCTTTTGGGCTGCCCAGAGTGGCATGACTGGGGCTACGAAGGAGCCCGCAACCCCCTGACTCCCTTTCATACGTCTCTTTGCACGGACCACAGTGGCATTCTCCAAGTGGAAGGGGAAGTGCTGTGGCTTTGAGGGGGCAATGTCGCATGCCCACAAAAAGGGCTCTGCATGCCACCTTTGGCCAGAGGCAAAGCCAGGATTTGGAGCGCCTGGGGACAAAGTTTGTTTTTGCACCTTTCCTGCTGCCCCCCCCTACATCGCACCCACCCAGCAACATGGGGTGAACCCTGCGGGCATGGGACAGACGGAGGGCAGATGAGTGTGTGTGTGTGTGTGTGTCTGCACGTCCGTGTGTGCGTGTGCTTTACACCTCTCCCACCAAGGTGAGCAAGAGGAGGAGGAGGGTGCCGCAGCCACCCACGCTCCTGCCTGCCTGCCTGCTTAGCCCTCACTTGGTGATTGGCAGTGGAGGTGACAGAGGGGGTGCCGCCAAGCCTTAGGGAAAAGGAGGACCGCTGGGTGGTAGGAGGGTGCACGGCTTCCTCCTCCTGCTCCCCCTCCAGGTGCCCCCAGATTGCTGCCTTTGGCACCCGTAAAAAAAGGGAGTGTTGCTGTTTATTTCTATAACACACAACCAGTAGATTTATTTATTTATTTATTTAAAAAAAACTATCAAAAGAAGTGGGTCATGCCATGTTTAAACTTTATAGACCAGGACAATTTATTTTAGTTGGTCACAATCATGTTTTGTTACAGATTCAGCCTTCCATCCTTCCTAGATCAGTAAAATGAATACCCAGCTTGCTTGGGGAGGGAGCAATGTGTAGCTTGCATACTGTAATTAAACTGTAAACCGCCCAGAGACTACTTGAAGTGGTATGGGGCTGTACATAAGCAGAACACTTTGCTATTCCACACAAAACCTTTTTTAAAAAAGTTAAAACTCCTTGCTCCATAAAGATTAATTGCATGCCTATGATTTCAAGTTGGACCTAAGTTTTAATGTGGCCGGCCTCCAGGTTTAACTGCAGAACTTACTGACAGTACCTCAATTAATGGAGTACCTTTTCCAGTCATTGAATGCACAGAAATTGCTGCCAGGAAGCTCCTGTGGCTTCATGAACTGGTCAGCACATTTGGAGGGCAGCAACAGGACAGACATTGCATATGCAAAGAATAATTCCGCATTCCTCTCTCTGGAATATAGTGTAGGACTGGAGTGGAGCTGGGTGATTGACAGATCTACTTTCTAAACACATGTTTTGCCATTCTCTTGGAAGCATTATGCTTGGTCATGTAATGCTTTTTTTAGTCTATTCACTGTCCTTTGCCAATTAAGTCTTACCTGTGCAACAACATATAAGGAGTTTGCATTTAAGAAGAGGCCAGTGTGGCCTGTGTAATTACTCCTTCCGATTTCTTTATCATTCCTATCAATCCTAATCTGCCCCCATCTTTTATCTCAAAGCCTTCCTTTTCCTTTCTAAGCTCTTCCCAACCATTTCTTGTAGAAGCCAGGTTTCCTTTATTCTTAAAGTGGTCTGCTTATATACTGCCCCATGACACTCCAAGTAGTCTCTGGGCGGTTTTTACAGTTTTTAACTACAGTATGCAGGCTACACATTTCCCCCCTCCCCCAGCAAGCTGGATACTCATTTTACTGACCTGCTTTTATCTTTGTTGGTCTTATCTAGGATTTCGTTAGTCTTATCTAGTCTTATGTTTGTTAGTCTTATCTAGGATTTAGAAGTAATTCATTATATTTAGTTACCCATCATTTGTCAAATGTTCCGGGTGAAAGTGAAATTAAGTATCTTGTACATTAAATGTCATCGGTGTTAAATGTTTTTAAGTAGCAATTTTTCATGTTATTTTAATTCAGCAGTTTTGGGGCTGGCCATTTTAAACAAATGTGAATTATTTTAAAAATGTAATGTTTAATGGATAAAATAATGTTTTTATTTGTGCACAAAGTAGAGTTCTGATACACACATGAGGTGGAGAAGTTCGGGGCAAACCACGGCCAATTTCCACATCAGCAAATCAGGATCTGCTTTGTAGCAGATGGTTAGTGCACATTATTACCATATATCCATATATTCAAGATCTTCATGGTCAAACAATATGGGATATCTACTTCAAAATTTCACAAACTGAGCTTAATATTTCATTTTGTTATAAATCATAAAACCATTCATCCATTTGATCACAGAAACAAAAATAAATTATTTAATAAGCATAAAATAGACATATGCCAATAAACTGTTATTTAAATATTTTGAATACAAAATACCTGTCTGTCTTACTCTCATAAACTTATAAGAGGATGCCGTAGGTCAAAGAGTTAATTCGAGGCAGAATATTTTTTATTGGTTTTCCCTCAGCATGTTTCCAATTAATAAATGCAAAAAGAGGAGCCATACATTCAGGAAACAGTCTTGTGTTGAAACTTCCCAATGGAGTTTGCTATGATGAGTAAGCCACGCTGTTAATGCAACCTGTAAAACTTTTCAGACCACTGTTCAGTCATGAGACAAGATGGAGTTGTCTTGTGATGCCCTACCACTGCAACCAGCATGATGTTTAAGAAGTCTTCCTGGAGCATTTGTTTTGCTATGAAGCAGAGCTTTCTTCTAAGCCAAAGGATCTTTGTCTGTCCAAACAGATGTATACTGCTCCCCATGCTGAACACTAGCTTCCTTATTTGCTCACTTGTCAGTGCAGTGTATAGTGGGTTTTGTTTTCCTGTTGATTATGGGGACAGGGCAGCTTTGGGAAAACGTATAGCTAGAAGGATAATGGTTTATCACCTCCAGTTGAGAAACTGGCAGCTTGTAGCATTTGGTCTTCAAGGTACACAGAGCATTTATTATTTATTATTTATTATTTATTATTTATTGTAAACCGTCCGGAGTTCCTTTCAGGAAGACGGGCGGTATATAAGCTGTATAAATAAATAAATAAATAATATTCATTGGTACTTCCATTTACTCTGACATTTTATAAACCTCCCAACATGGTGTGTGCACTTATGCTGATCTCTCAACAGGCAGACTGTAGAATAGTACTGTAAAACTATACTGTATCTTTACTGTCTTTCTCATTTTTAAAAAACATACACAGCATAATGACCAGTTCTATAATTACTGCATGATTGCCCTGCTGTTTCACCAGGATGCTGATTATGCTTAGCAAAAGTTTGCAGAACAGCTTTCTTTAGTCTCAAATTCACGACAGTTCCCCCCTTTCTATTTGGCAGTACATTAATGGAAATGGAAAATTGCCTCATTCTAAATGTCAGAATAATAGAGCACCAAAAACAGTTCAGTCATGTCTTTCAAACCACGCACATATGGTTCAGCACCAAATGTCACTATTCTTTCCCACTTCCTTCCCATTTGTCTCTTGTCTCTTATCACTGTCTGAGTCAAAACTTTCTCAAAACCTTGGTTTCCTAACTTGACTTCCCTGACAGGATATTTTGCTGTAGCCAGGAACACATATACAGTATCTGCGTTTGGTAGCCGAAATTATGGATACACCACATGTTTTAGGCGACATTAGGGGTCACACTGTAGCAAATGCCAGTTTTAAAAGTCAATTTCTAACCAATTACAGTTTTCTCTGATCATACAACATTTTGTGTTAGTCAGATCACTGAATTTACTGAGCCAAGAAAAATTGGAGTGGAAGGAAGGAAATTTTGCTCAATGCATCTCCGCTCCCCTTAGAGTGTCCACAATTTTTTCCTAGCAAAACTGGAAGCCAATACGCTGTCTCTTTAAGTCACGACATGGCCAGGTTCAAAAGCTGACTAATCACAGAGGATCCACATGTAATGGGGGAGGTTCCTCCCTTTTCTCTTCCCAACTTTTCACCAGGATTAATGCATCTTGTTCAATTCCAGTTCCTTCATACAGCAAGTATTTATTGGTCTCAAATATTTTGTTACCCTACTTTGCTCCTTGTTGTTATTGTTGTTGTTGTTGTTGTGGTGGTGGTGGTGGTGTCATTACAGTTGGGACCGACTCTTTGTGACCCCATGTCCATGGAGTTTTCTTGGCAGGAATACTGGAGGGCTTGCCACTTCCTACTCCAGGTGCCTGCAGCACCTGGTATTCCCTGGTGGGAGGCATCAAAGTACTAGCCAGCCTCGACCCTGCTTAGCTTCTGAGATCAGGCGAGATCGGATGTGCTCAGGGCATTTAGGCAGCTTACTTTGCTCCTTTAAAAGACCCAAAAAGTAGAGTCAGTACATCTCAGGGGGCAACAAGATGTCAGAAGCCTTGTGGCACAGTGGTTAAACTGCTGTACTGCAGCCAAAACTCTGCTCAGGAACTGGGCTTGAGTCGTCTGTAGCTGACTGGATGTCACTCAGCTTTCTGTCCTTTTGAGGTTGGTAAACTCAGTAAACGGCAGTGGGAGCAATATGCAGCCCACATATTTAAATTATAAACCACCCAGCGAGTGTTTTAAGCACTATGGGTGTATATCAGCATATATACACCTCATATGTCTTCTGTAAGCTGCCCAGAATGGCCTGATGGCCAGATGGGTGGGGCATAAATTTAATAAATAAATAAATAAATAAATAAATAAATAAATAAATAAATAAATAAATAAATAATCAGCACGCTTTTCTTTCTTTCTTTCTTTCTTTCTTTCTTTCTTTCTTTCTTTCTTTCTTTCTTTCTTTCTTTCTTTCTTTCTGACTGACTGACTGACTGACTGACTGACTGAGGTTATAAGGAGCTGCTGTGCTTCCTTGGCTCTCGAGTCGGGAACACAAATTTCAAGGCACACAGCGCTGAATGAGGAGACACTCCATTGCTTTCAAATGTGAGATGGCATTAAATCTTGAGCACCCACTCCACCCATTTCTACCTGGCACCATGGCTCACTAGCTTGGTACAAAGGGTTTTTTTTAAAAAAAATATGTGTTGTGCTTCTGTAATACTGGAACACCAAAAAGCTGGGAGTAAAGGGAGATAACCATTAGGTGTAGACACCTGCGTTTGTCATGCACCTTGAAGCAAGGCAAGAAAAATAGTGCATTGTTCACTGCATGCAAATGTGCCATACATCCAAGAGTCAATGAATATTTGGTATGAAACAGTTCATTCAATATTTCATTCTGTTGCCATATGTCCGAAGAAGTGGATTTGATCCATAAAAGCTTGCATTAAAATGTAATAGTGCCTTTAAGGTGCCATATGTTTTTGTGGTTTGTTTTGTTTTGTTTCTTTGGATTTTGCCATTATGCCTCCTAAATGCTATGCATCTAGAGAATGGTTCGAATTTACAGGTGCTAAAGGAAAACAGATGGGCTGTACTGCCTGCTGTTATGCAAAAGTAGTAAAATAATAACAGGTGAAGAAACAGATTAAGCCCTCCTGGAAAGAATATAAGTACTATACAATACTTACTTTTGCATGTCAATAATTGGAGTAACAGAACACAAAAATTAATATTTCTAAAATAAGATGTGCAATCGGATACTACAGGAATTCTCAGCGGAAAGGAATCTTGACAACAAACAGATTTAAGCATATTTGATATTTGGAAATTCATACATGGCATGAGAGGGGGTTAATTAAATTGAGCTCACTGTATAAAGAAATGCCACTGTAGAAAACTATAGGGTGACAGCATGGCAGAAGGGGCTAATCTGCAAAATCTGCTACATGCTTAATTATCAGCTCTGCCATGCTACTAAAGCAGGCAATTATCTGAGCTCACTTCTTCTTTGAAATGTTTAACATGCCCTCCAATCCCAGCTTCACTGTAGCCCATTAAAATCAGTCCTGGGAATATGTCTTTTGCATTAAGGTGATAAAATGCCTTAGGTGTGACTGCATTGAAAAATAATAGCTGCAATGCTCAGTGATTGGGACAGTTTGACTTGCATTATTTTCTATTGGCTACATGATGTGCAAATCAATGCAAATCAGCCCAGAGCTTTTCTGCCCCTCTATGGGTTTGTTTGTTTGTTTGTTTGTTTTGCCCCTGGGGCTGTTATGCTTTTGGAACATAGCGTGGAGAGGTTTGTAGCCATTGTGTCTCAAGCCATTCCTGCTGGCTTCCCATGGCAGTAAGAGAGAAAGAGTAGTAGTGAAATTGGCTGAAGTTTTAATCCCCCGCCCCAAACCTGGGGTCTGTGTTTACATTTGTCTTCTTTTCCTGTTGTGACTATTTTCTTTTCCTTCTTTTTTCTTTTAAAGGTGTGCAGTTCTAATGCTAGGACAACCAAAGGCGAAAAGAGAGCACACATCAATGAGGGATGGGAGTGGAGAAGAGGAAGTTATGAATCAGCCTCATTTTCAGCTTGTTAGCTCTACTCTGCCTCCTGCAAATCTGGAGAGTCAAAGCAGAGTAGAGCTACCTTAACATGTTACAAACAAGGCCTTTGAGTACCAATTCCCTTCCCCTACTGACTCCTTTATGATTGGCTGAAGGGAATTAACCCAGGAAAACCTGATTTCCCAGTTGTGACTTTATAGTGGGGTAAATCACTTTTCCCCTACTTTGTAGTCATATACTTCGTTATATCGCATCAGTTTAGTGCATGAGATCTCTGCCCATTTATGACGTAACCACTAGATTCCCTCCAGATTCCACTACATCCAATAGTAAAACCTAGTGTTCTAGAGTCAAAAGTGAATTCATCCTTCAATCCTAAATGACATGTGGTTTGGGTTTTCCAAGTGTATTTTCCAGGAAGGCTCCCAAAAGAGGATGTTAATTTTCAAGTGCTTGCAGACACTGATGCTTTTGACCAGGTCATGAGAGCATCTGCTTGAAATTCGTAGTGAGGTACTCCACATATCCCAATCTTCTCCTGCTTGGAGTGCTGTACAGAGAGTAGAACATATGGATTTGACAGGTCTGCCTTAACCATTATCAATCATTGTTGCACCATTTGTTTTCATCTAAGGGCCAATTCTGATATAGTGCCCCATGGAAATACAAAATAACCAAACAAGTCGACAATTATCCCTTGTCACATTGGATTGGCAAAAGAATGATGTAAAACTTGAAAAACTGCTGACAAAATGCAACATCTTTCAAAAAGTAACTTTTCAAAAGTAACTTTTGAAAGCAATAAAAACATATAGGCTGCTGTTATCCAAAGGAGACAGGAGGAGAAAAGAGAGAGATCTAAGCAAAGAGGAAGGGGGGTAAAAACATAAGTTCCATGTGGCAGACTCAAATGATCCCAACAGTCAATCCAGACAGGAGTCTCTCTCTCTCTCTCTCTGTGTGTGTGTGTGTGTGTGTGTGTGTGTTTTGTTGTTACAGTCATGAGTGACTCTTCATGACCCCGTGTCCATGGAGTTTTCTTGGCAGGAATACTGGAGTGGTTTTGCCAGTTCCTACTCCAGGCGCCTACACCACCTGGTATTTCCTAGTGGTCTCCCATCCAAGTACTAAAAAGGCTGTCCCTGCTTAGCTTCTCAAGTCAGGCAAGATCAAATGTGCATAGGACATCTAGGTAGCTCCGAGTCTCAGTAGATCCAGGTATTTTTTTTTCTCATAGACATGCTACATAGCTTGGCAGTAGCATCATAGTAGCATCATTTTTACGAGACAGGAGCTGACTAACATCACTCAAATCCAAGTCAGTAATGACATGCTGGGCCTCTTTTCATGGCAAAAGCAGGATGACCAGACATCAAACAACTTTATTGCCTTGGGTATAATCTCTCGTGTGCATTCCTAATCAGAGGGGTGACCTATTAATATTAGGTGTCCTTTGCAAATGTTGCAGTCCTTGCATATGTGATCATTGTTAATGTTCTTGTGAGGAACAGAAACTCAACCAACAATCTAAATGACAAAGCCTGAGTTTTAGTATAGAATTCTGTCACTAGCCAACGCCTACTGGCCTGTGGGTGTAGAGGTGCCTCTGTTATATGAATAATCTTGCCCACATCCATGCAACTGTTGTGGAGATTTCTATAACATTAAAAGAATAGAAAATAAGAGCCAAACGCCTGCTCTCTGTTGACACAATCATATTTCCCCCAGGAGGAATTAGTGAGATGTGGTTAAACAGAGGTGCCTTGAATGACAATAGCAAATCTAGATTCTGCTTTATGAATTAAACAAGTCAGCTTTTGTAGAATTGCTACATGGATACAGTAGTGGAAAGCCATAATTAAGACCTCTTGCCTGCTGTGGTACACTCTAATAAGTCTCCTAAGAATGGATTTAATGTGCAAATTAGTTTAATCACAAAGGAATTAAGGAGAATACACTAATTCATGTGAAAACTGTGCTCTAAATAGAGAGGCAAGATAGAAAAGGTCTTGGAGTAATTTCTGTATCTGATCAGCTGGCTTGTCTAATCCATTTTACTGTGGATAGTTGGCATGACATGACTTCAGATTAATTTAACAGGGATTAAAATGGCATGGAGTATATAAATTTATGAACTTGCAAGTACAAACATGCTCAGGAATTTCTCTGTTTCAAGGTGGGCTGGGGGGAGAGAGAGAGAGAGAGAGAGAGAGAGAGAGAGAAGGTTCAAAAAGAGTGCACTTAGAAACAGGCATTGCTGATCCTGAAAGTACAAAAATAACAGAACAGAATCAGATCTAGAGTTCAATACATTATCTTCTATGCAAGCAGCCATTGAAGTAAAGGGTTATAGCATTTGACCTTCAAAGCAAAATTGTATTTAAGAAGCAGCCCAGCCCTCCTTAGAACCGACATTCCATTTTTTAGGTAGCTCTCAAGCCTCCCCACCCCATCTCAATTTTTTTTTTGAGCTGGCACAGACTTCACATAATGACTTTGGGACAACTGCTGCCAAGAAGAACAGGTCAAAGACAGCCAAATTATGATATCACACCCATAAAACCCTGTCGGTGTGACATACATAAAACACTCTGCAAATTACTTTTGTTAATTTTAATTTATTAAGAGCTTTTGAACTCTGTTTTATGCTCTGACATGTTTTCATTTACTTCTCATGTCCTTCATTAATTTGTTTCCTTTTAGAAAAAAGAAAGTGGAGGGAGAAAGAATGAAAAAGAAACAGCGAGACAGACAACGTCATTGGCAGTTTGAAGTGCTGAAAATATATTTCACATTTTACATAGAACAGCTTGTCAGAAGGTAAGACTGTCACAGAATCTTTCTGGATGTGAAACAAGCATTGGGTGAAAGTCCCCCCCCCACTCTTACATGTTTACAAAGTTCTAGGATAGTGGTAACCACCTGTTCATCTATTAGCAAATAAATATGGGCTATGCAAGACATTTATTATGAGGAAGTTTTGCCAGGGTTGTCATCCAAAGGAGGGCCTGAAACTGATGATCTAAGAGATAGCAGGCGGGATTCAGCTGTTTTACCACAGACAGCTCTGGCCAGAAGACGGAAACCAGGCAACCACACCAACCAGCAGTTAAAGAAGTGGAGATCCTATTTTCTAACAGTTCTTTAACTGTTAAAAGTAGCTAGGACACTTCCCTCATATCAGTGGGAGTGTCCCAAGGAACCTGCCTCGGCTTTACATAAAGGCGAGCAAAGTATAATAACAATTAGATATGGGCACAAAACGAACAATTTTTCGTTTCCGTTTTTGTTTTTTCATTAGGTAACGAAATGACAAATGAATTTTGTCTCTAAAATGAAACAAAACGAACAGAAACACTGGAAATTTTGTTGTACTTTTGTTTCCGTTACTGCAATATGAGTGAATTGCTTAAAATCCTAAAAAAATCACAAAAAATGAAATAAATGGTAATGAAATGGTAACGAAACGAACAAAAATGTAAATGATTTTTTTGCAAAAATTCATGAAAAACGGAAACGAACCGAAATGGACCCTCCAAACGACAAACGAAATGCCATTTTTTAAATTCGTGCCCATCTCTAATAACGATAGCTGTCTGCCGCCAACAAGTAATGGAATGACTAATGATGACTATGACTAATGCTGGACCTTTTCAGTATTTTCTAGGTAGAGTTCTTCTCAGAAGTGGATAACCATTCCATTCTTCTGGAGGCATCTTGGTCAAGACCACGTAGGCTGACTCTTCTGGAATGCACAGTGGGGAATCCAACTTCCAGCTTCTGACGTGCCAGCCAGGTACCTAAACCATTGAGCTCTCCAGACAGGTTCAAGGTACTGCAACAAAGGCACTTTTAAAAAATATGGAGTGAGAAATGTCTGGTGTCCAAGCTTCTTCCAAGAAGAAACAAAAATAAAATAAAATAAGAGAAGATGACAAAAATGTGGAATCCTAAAGACAAACTGCTATATTTTCATATGAACTTTCTCAAACATAAGCGCCAAGAAGGAAAGGAAAGGCAGTGGAGGTCATATCCAAAATTTCTACTGGTTACTGGATCTCCCTGAAGCATTTCAGAAGCTCACTCTATGCTTTAAAAAATACAACAAAGCCTTTGACTGCGTAGATCAGGACAATCTATGGGTTGTTTTGAAAGATATAGGTGTTCCTCAACACTTGATTGTCTTGATGTGTAACTTGTATGGGGAACTGGGTTTTTTTTTTTTTTGGAAACTTGATATGGTTTAGGTGCCAAACTCTGTGACGAAGTCACTGCCACCAGGATTAAGACCTTCAAGACATGTGCTTCTTTTTTTGTCCATTTTATGAACAAATTAGGAGCAACCTAATTTTTCCTTTGCTAAATAAGCTCCAAGGCCACCCTTCCAGATGATTAGTACAATACTGTCTAATAGACCAGAACTCATATGTCACAGCGCAGGCAGCAAAGTTTTTTTCCAGCTGTTATTCGCAAGAGGGCAGAGATCATTTCAACCACCCATTCCCCTGACACTCCTATTTATTAGTAGTCTTCATTGTTTTCTCTCCCTGCTTTCACTGTACATTTGCATATATGGACCATATGACTACAGTAAACTTAATTTGAATTTGAATTTGAATTTGACACGGATCTCAAGGGACTTGTACAAATGATGTTGCTTGGGTTCATCTTGTACCATGCCCTGAAGACATGCTGGGCCTCTACATTTATTTCTTGCAGTTGGAGAATGCTTTCTGTGAGAAACAGTTCAAATCTTCCTAGCATTATGTTTATCTGCATCCTTCATAGGCAGTAGACATTACAGAATTAGGTCTCTGGATGTGCAGTTTTCACTCTTAGGGTGGCTCAAGAAAGATATGTCCCATATCCTCCCCTGAAGTACATTGTTTTCAGATTCTTGCACTTCCAGACTATAAAACACCTAATACAGAAATAGTTGCACCCATTGCCATTGCCTCTCCCAGTAGGAAGTGACTCATCCCAACAACTCAAACCACTGTCATACAGTTGTAATGTAAGGTCACGTTTCCAGGCTGCACATGCCAGGTTAGCTCAGCTAATACCTGAACCTTTCCATGAATCATACAAAATTTCATGGACCTCCTAGGACAGTGATGTTGGACCTTTTAGAGATCAAGTGCCCATACTGCAGTTCAAAACCCACTAATTTTTTTGCAAAGTGCCAATACAGCAATTTATCTTGAACACAGTTGGCTGTGAAGAGTCACTGTTGCGTGCCCACAGAAAGGGCTCCAGGTGCCAGTTTTGGCACCTGTGCCATAGATTCGCCAACACTCTCCTAAGAGAAATATCAAAAGCTTGTGTTTGTCACAACAGGCATTTATCCCAGTAAAGGAATAATTCCAGAATTAAACCAAACAATCATGGGCAACTGCATGAACATTCATCTGCGTTTCAAAGTATAAATCTTTTCACTTTTGCAGTAATTTTAGGCAAAATTAACTCACCAATTCTACAAACTTTATTTATCTACATTACTTCCATATTCCATGTACACTCAAAAAATGTCAGAGTTTCTGTAACATTGAAACACTTGAAGCTATGAAGACAGCTGTAGGCCAAAATAAATAAGTACAATATATGAAAACTGAACTTAAGTACTAGGCTAATATTTCAGTGATAATTCAATCCAAACTACAGGAGCAAAATTATAAGTGAATATTTAAAGTTATATTGTAAAGATACAAGCGCTTCTACAAAAGCAGTTAATACATCTCTAGAAAACATCAGTGCAGAGTAAAAGCATTGTAACTTTAAATACTTTAAATACTATTTAGAAGTACTGTACTTAAAATCACATTAAAGATATCAAAGACATTAAAAGTAAAATATATTAAAGAAAATAACTTCCTTGGCAGAAAAATTATTAAATAATGTTCCCAGACAAGTCAGTTAAAATCTAATTATGGAGGAAAAATCATGATGATTATTGTTCTTTGATTACCTATACCCAAAGCAGCATGGAGTTCTCATGATATGATGACAGCTTTTTTGATTCTGTGTCTCTGATCTCCACATATTTATAACTCTTCCCAATTATTTTCCTTTTCTTCTAACTGCAAACATTCTTTATATGGTCACACAGGTTTTAGGATTGTGGAAACCTAATAGATGTGCTTCTGTAATATAAAAATCTCATAGACTTTGCTTCTACTCAAATTCCCAGGCTAGAAAAAAATGATTTTGACAGGCATCAGTGTTTTGACTACTCTCACTACCTTTGGAGATTTCTACCTTAATTTTTTTTTGTGAGTTTAACACTAATGTGGGAGTTATAAAGCCTATTTTTCATGGATTTACATTTTTCAAGAGATGGCACTATAAGGTTATAAAATATTCATTTTCATTCATTCACCTGTTGTTTGTGATAATCTCATCTACAAGTTTACAAATCATAACCAAAACATTAATTCAATTACTCAGATTGTTTATAATTAATTGACTGTTCCTGCTGAACTTGGCTAATTGTTTTTCAATGACTTATACAGTGGACCCTCATATAACAAACGGTTTGTATAACATAAAATCTGTACAACATAAAAAATTCCGGAGATAGGGGAAATTTGCTTAACAAAATCTCCTATGGGGTGAATCCATACAACATAAAAATGGTCGTCATTGGGGATTACTCTGTTTTCAATAAAATCCTATGGGAAATTTGTATAAAGGAAAATTTGCTTAACATAATTTCATTTGGAACGAATTAATTCCTTTATACAAGGTACCACTGTATAAGTCTTTTTTTTTTCAAGTCACTAGTTTGAAAAATACTAACCCTTTGGGGAGGCATTTTTTCTGCATTCCCTTTAATTTTTCCTTCTTAAAGAGTTTTATGACATACATGCAGACACTAACTATTGATGGTCAGTTATGAATTTATTCTATAGCTGGCTTTTCTAGGAACTCCTGCGTTCCTGGCTGGAATGCAACTGATCCCATATTTTTTCCTTCATTAATAGGAAACATTTATATCTGTTCATCTAACATCAAAGCACAAAGCTAAAAACAGTTTCACAGCTTAAATGAGAAAGATTCTGAATATTTGTTTTTTACATTTCCTATTGGGAGAAGGGAGAACTTCTCTCATTGGATCCCAATGGTGTTCAGGAAGACATTGACAATGGAGTAAGGAGAGCTGTCTAGATCAATGAAGAGTAAAATTGCCTGCCTCGTAGGTTTATTCTGTGTGACATCTGCCACAAAACATTATTTCTGGGGTACTAGATGAAGAGGGTGAGAAGGATATGTTTAGGGTTGGGAATGTGATTTGTCACCAGCTGCCCCTTGATTATACGTGAAATGCTAGATATCTTTTACTACATTATGTACATTTTATCCCTATTCAGGAATTCTGTACAAGAGAAAACTCACTACAGAAGAGGAACGTACTAGTCCGCACCTTGTCTGTCCTCATTTACTCATATGAAAAGTGATGAGTTTGAAATATGCAATCTGTATGCATGTGGGCCTTCTATCTGAGCCAGGACCTTGGAAAATAGAGTTCAGAACTGTGAAAGAGACTCTCTTCTTCAGACTTGTTGCCTAATCCCACATGAGCAAAGCAAATGCTGGTAAATTCCTAATTCACATGTTTTGTTACTCTTTACAATAGAATGGGGATGTTGATGATTTCTTGTTGGTTTGGGAGACATTTTAACTGGTAGGGAATATGGACTGAATAGAAGGTTTGCTTATCTATTTGAATGAGGAAAATAAGACCAAGGAATAGAGATGGGCACAGCCAGAAAAAATTACTTTTCGAGTTGTCATTTGTTGGGACGGGTCCGTTTCGGGTCATTTCCGTTTGTCGTGATAATTTTCAAAATTTTGTCGTTCCCGTTTGTCGTTTGTCATTTCTCGTTTCCGCCACGATTTAGCGCGATTTGACGTCCCAGGGAGTATGGGGGCGTCCCACAATCAGGGCTGGTGCTAGGTGTTTTTGCGTCCTAGGCGGTGGGTGGGACGGGGTCGGCGGCGGGTGGGGAGGTGCGGGTGGGCAGCGGCGGTGGGGGCCATGGGCAGGCGGCGACAGCGGCAGGGGGGAGGCGCGGGTGGGCGAGTGGGTAGCCGGTGGCCGCAGGCAGGTGAGTGGGTGGGCGGCGGCACGGGCCGCAGGCGGGTGGCAGCGCGGGCAGGCAGGCGACATCCAGATGTGTCAGTCAAAACCTGGCCATGCCATTGGTGGAATGGTTCAAAAAAATTGCATGGTCCCATCCCATGCCCAGCCCACATGGGCAGGTCTAAAAAAATAAAAAATAAAATAAAATAAAATAAAATCAGTGCGACCTTTTACTGCTATAAAAAACCCACTGCTGCTACTATAAAAATTCAGGCATTTAAAATACCTAATTTTCACGTTTCTGTTGTGCTTTGGTGGGTTTTTGGACCACGATTTAAAAATAAATATTGCGGTCGCCATTTTGGATCCCCCCCCACCGCATGGCATGCGAGACAGACGACAAGGATGACCCCCCCAGCCTGGTGCAAGCAGCCCAGGACAGGAGAGGGGGGGAAGGCCGGGGACCCCCCCCCCCGAAACCACCCCTCAGGTAGGTGTCCTCAGGCAGGCATATGTTCGCCTGCTTTTTTGGCTGGGAGTCGGGGTTCTTTTTTTTACTTTTTAAAACTTTATCTGTGCTGCTTGCCAATGGCATTGCGCGATCGCCGTGATGCCATGAACGACAACGAAAAACCTGACCAAATTTTTCTTTTGTCGGTTCGAGTTCGAGTTCTGATGGCTTAATTATCGTTACCGTTCTCGTTACGTAACGGAAATGACAACCGAAAACGGAAACGACAATTTCGCCGAGTCGTGCCCATGTCTACCAAGGAATAATATAGCAAGAAAGTGACAGAAGGAGCAGGAACTGATTTTGATAGTCTTTTCAAAGTCCTTATTCAACATGCATTTTTAAAAGAAAGCTGACTTGCTTACCTCATGGGCCAGGCTTTTACCCACAAGTGATTACCGTACCATCCATTTCAAATGATGAATTTTCTAAAGTAAGATAAGCTGAATAGCTCTTCCAGAGTTTTGTAGAGGTAAATTATTAAAGTTAATAACCCAGAAGTATTTAGTACATTTTCAAGCTTGCCTTTAATTGGCAACAAAATCCATTATACTCCACAAATCCCCCCTAGAATTATTTCTCATTATGTACCCAAAATGCATTGATTCCCCCCCCCACACACACACACACTTCTCTGTTCATTCTTTTGTTCTGGATCTTTGTTAGTAGAACATAATAGTGTTTCTTATGGGACATACAAGACTCTGTGTTATAAATAGCTTAATTAATCATTGGTTGAGAAATGCTGTGAATGTAAAAAGGCTACGGCTTTTTTTCTTTCCTTGGGGTAGTATTATTCAACACCATGCAAATGAAGATGAAGACGGAATATGTATAATCAGTTGGATGGGCCCATTTAGAAAACTGCCCCAAACATTTTTCAAATACGAGTCATATTGGTACTATGTGCAAATTAAAGGAAAGAAAGGTCTTTATTTTACTCCTTTCATTCATTGCTCAATTATAGCTGGGATTACAGCTCCAGGCTTACAGTTTAATCAACATTCTTTAAAGCTTCATCTTGATTTAAGAAATATGCCATTGTTTGAATGAGTTGAATTGGATCTCTTCTGCACATAATAAACAGTGACAGAGTTTTAATGACATATACATTCTTGATGTAATTATGAAATGAAGAAACAGAAATTGCATATATTTAGTTATTCTTGGGGGGAAATTAAGTTTTAGTTTAAAAAAAAAAACAGATGTAGATCCAGCTTTCTGATTTATAACTCCAAACCAAGCTATAAAGTTTCAAAATTAAAATATTGTTCTCATTTTTATAGGCTTATTACTCCACCCAACCTCCTTAATTCAGTAATACGAGTTAACGAATATGGGATATTGTGCCTCTGCATCCATGATTCAAATCCCCAGAAAATGGACAGGTATTGTTGAACAATATCACACCCATATTACCAGCAGGACAAAAAAACCAAATTTTACATAGCTAAGGGCAGCCTAAATGTTGATGACATGTTAGGAGTCAAGATGGTCAGTAAGAGACCCTCTTGTACTCATTACCATTTCTTCTGCATATTTTGATAACTTTGTTGCTAAAAGCAATGGCTACCTTATGTACTTGTTGGAGAACACCCATGACAATTGCTTTGTATTTGAATGACAAGTGTTTACCTGATTTAAAAAAAGGAGTCAGATGCTGGGATTTCCCTATTTGTGAATGGAAGTAACGGATATCACTGAATTAATGAGGTTGGAGGGAGCAATATGTGTGTACTTTGTACATGCAATAAGAATACAAAATTGACTGGTGGAAATGCTAAGGAAATTGATGATGGTGGGCAATAAGAAGAGAGGAAGACCTAACATTAGATGAGATGAATAAAAAAATGGAATCTACAGCTATTAGTTTGCAAGACATGAGCAGAACTTATGGAAAAAAACAATATTGCTGGGGGTATGAGGTAGAAAGAGAGAACAACCTTACATGAGATGCTGTTAATTTGCAAGATTTCAGCAGAGCAAAGAAAAATCCACAATATGCGGACACATTTATCTGCAGGTAGGGCTGGGATCAGGGGGGTCTGTTTGGGACCTTCTGTACTTACACCAGGTCTGGCGTTGCCTGGAATGGGCCTCCAATGGGTTTCCTGGGCCTGTACAGGCCCCAGAAATGGCTTCTGGTGAACCAGAAATAACTTCTGGAAAACCGGAAGGCACTCCCGGGGGACTGGAAGTCACTTCTAGGGCCTGAGCTAGGGCTTTAGAGGCTGCACAGGCCTGGGAAGCCTGCTGGAGGCCTGTTCCAGGCAGTGCCAGGCCTGGGGTAAGTACAGGAGGCCACACACAGGCCCACTGGTCCTGCCCACCCACACCTGTGGTCACAGTAAATCCATGATATACTGGGACAGCAGTATATGAAGCATGATATGGCAGGGGAGTACTGTATTGCTAAATGGGGAAAAAATGAATTTACTTTTTAAAAAAATCCTAACTCAACAACCCATTGGCAAAACTTCCACAAATTTGACAAACAGGAAGAGTCTGCTAAGACTGGGTCAGATTTGGTGCTGGTCTGATATCCAGTTTCAAACTTATAATTTTTTTTTGTTTGGGATGCCTCCATTTTTAGAATTACCTTAGAGAATGTTGATTTGCTCGGCCACTACAAGATCAGAACCAAACCAGAAATCTCTGATACCTCACCTGACAAAGATGCATAAGCTGATATTCCCACTTCCCATGTTGTTCTGCAGTGTTTGGGTTTTAAGCAGTCTTATCTCAGAGGTTTCTTTCAAGAATATTTACTATTTACTGAAAACAGATAATATATTAATTTAGGCCTCTTTATGGATACATATATCAATGCACATATAAGATTTATATAGGAAATTTTATCAAGTAATAAAAGAACAGTAACAGAAAAAAAATAACTCACAGAAAGTGAGAAGGAGCTTATAGTTGTTGCAACATTGACAAAGATAAGTGAAGGAGTGAGGAGGAAGGTCAACAGTAGCAAAGAGAGACAAAACATACATTACTTTAACAATATAATTTTAAAGCCTTTTGACTTATTCAATAAAATAATAAAAATGATGTTGCTGCTGGTTACGTTTTAAAATATATTATCTGAAGAACATATCAAACCATCAGCTGGATGAGCTTCAATGAAGAAGCAGTGGAAAATGGTAGGAAAAGCTTTAAGAATTTTAAGTATGAAGGTGACATATTACTGGCAGAAAACAACATTCATTTCAAATGGCTACCGAGGAAGAAGCAAGATGAAAATGCAAAGGTAGCATCATTAAGAAAGTGAATGAATGACACTGATAATTTGAATCTTGATAAAGAAATCAAAATTAGATCTTCTATACCTTGGTTTAGTCATGAATCCAAGTGGAGATGCAGCCAAGAAATCAGAAGGAGACAGAAATTTTAAAGGGCAGCCATGCAGGAACTACAAAATATCCTTAAATGCAATGATGTGTTACTGGAGACCAAGGCCATGATTATTCATAGTGTGGTATTTTGCTTCCAGTGACTAGATTAGAAAGTCAGAATCTGTTGGTAAGCTGATACAGGAAAATAATGTGAAATGTGCTGCTAGAGGAGAGCTTACAAGATACCACAGACCATGGGGAAAACAAGTTAGTGAGTTCTATATAAAATTAAGTATGAGATATTTCTAGAAGCAAACATGACTAAACTGAAGCTGGTATATTTTGTGCGCATCATAAGAGGACAGTTCTCATTCGAAAATAGAAGAATTCTGGGAAATGTCAAAGGCAACAAAAGCAGAGGAAGACTGAAAATTAGATGGATTGACTGTGTCAGGGATGCCACAGCCTTTAGTTCACAAGACCTAAGCAGGAGACGGTTGTAATACCTTGCAGAGACTACTAAGTAATATGACTGCCATGCCGTACGTTAGTTAGAAGATATTTGGTGGCACATTAAAAGAACATGAGAACAAAAGACACTAGTACTGATTGTCAGCAAACATTAGCAAACTGAGGAAACATACACAGTGCCCTTTTGGGTTGGGGCCTTGTAGTGGATTGTACAATGCCACTGTGCTAAATGAAGGGTGCCAGGACCCTGCCTGTCACAGAACCTGACTCTGAGGGGTTAAATGGTGAAGAGCTGCTGGAGGAGCCTTGCAGCTCAACTCAGCAGGCAGCTGGGGGGTCTGATGAATCAGCTGAAAGCATATCTCCTCCTCCTAGAAGGGCCATGAGCAGGATTCTGCAAAGACGTGCTACCAGGAGAGCTAGGGAAAGGGTCTTTAATGCTAGACGGGGAATCAGGTTGGGAAGCCCTGAGTACTAGCAGAAGTCTTTCCAGAAGAAAGGGTGTGTTCCCTGTTTTGGGATAAAGCTGGCAAGCTTACCTTGAGCTCTCTGTGGGAGCAACACGTCATTTGAACTTGCAACCACGTTCCTGTCTGTGACCTTGGCTCTGTTTCCTGACCTCGGACCGGCTTCCTGGACAACGGCTTGATCTGTTCCCTTGGGTTTAGCATATGGTTTCCGTGAGATATTCTGGTTTTGACTTGGACTGGTAATTGCTGGGAGTTGGATTCTGTTATTTATCTGGCACTTGATTGTTGGCAAAGGACTTGAACTTGCCTGGCTTTCTACTAAAGATCTTGGCAAAGAACTGAACCCTGTTTGTGTGTGTACTCTGTGTGCAGGGCTTGACAAAGGGGGAGACAATTTGATTCCCTAAAACTTCATCTAGTTTGGCATCAAAAACTGGGCTGCAGTGTTCCAGCATCTGTAATAATCAATATTATAATATTATTCTATGTGCATTTGTGACTTAGAATTTTATGGCCACCTGGTTCCATTTACCTGCATAATTTTCTGGGGCTTAACCAGAGATAAACAGCGATTACAAAATACAGTATGGCGTAATATAAATTGCAAGTGTTTCCTGGTACAGGATATTTTATATATTGTAATATTACTCATCATTTACTCATGTATTCTTTTGATTGATCAAAACATCATTGGCACCAAATGTATGATTATTCAATTCATGATCCAAAATCTAAATCTTCTATTGTACTAATTCTGCCAGTTTTTTAAAATAGAGGTCAAATCTAATATGTAAAAACCTTATTTTTATCCAGACATACTCCTTTTGCATAATTTTAACTGCACAATATTGTTGCCATAATCTACTAATCCTTTACAAATCAGAACCAGAGCTATTTTTATCCTTTTCAGTTTGCATCCATCTGCAGTTATCAGCCTAATCAGTTCAAGAGGCCTGCTTTTACTTATCACTGCTGTTGATCCAGTGAGACACTCTAAAGCTGCGTAGCTCTCTGTGAGACTACACAGAGAAATACTTGCTTTGGACAGGGTTTATAGCCTCACCCTTGATTTTCCTGTTCCTTAATCAGCTTGTCTAACTATGAAACTCATCTTTTGTAGTCTACTTGGAACATGGAACAAGTAATATATATCTATTGATCTATCACTCTAATGCCCCATATCCAAGAAGTCTTTTGAAAAATCATAGGTAGGTAGTAAAGCTCTCAAGTTTGCAATTAACATGGAGTCAGAGAGATAAGAAACATGAGCATTCTAGGTTTCTGAATCCTAAGTTTTTAAGTATATAATTTTGTATTACAGTGAATCAAACAATTACAGTTTTTCAGTATTCTCTCTGCTAATGGATAGTGGTCATCCCCAGTTTGAACATGAACAATTCTACCTGGAGATACCCAGGATATTCTACATGTACAGGTAAAAGATACACTTTACTACTGAGCTTAGAGCTCTCTCAAATTTTGTTTTATGTATGTTTTAGAGTTTGTTTGCTTTAAAATGAAAATGATGAGACCAAATCCCATTATCTGAAACAGCAGCCATTTTTGTGAGAAAATGTTAAACTTGGCACTGCTTTGCTTGTATGCAAGCTGTCAAGCGTTAATTCACAGAACTGGCTACATGAAACTATTGATTGGTAGGTAGCAAA
>JAHTLZ010000330.1:37241537-37260353 GCA_023846285.1 Phrynocephalus versicolor
AATAATAATAATAATAATAATAATAATAATAATAATAATAATAATAAACAACTTTATTTTTATACCGCCTTTCTCCCCAGAGTGACCCAAGGCGGCTTACAACAAATTCATAAAAGTACAATAAAAGCAGTACAATTTAAGAACAACACAATACCTATAAAATACTATAAAAATACTATACAGTATAATACAATAAAAACAAGATTAAAAAACAGTAGCTGCAGCAGAATTAAAAGCTCCCCAGCCAAAGAAACTAAAAAAGTAAGATGTTATAAACGTTGGTGAATGCTGGAGGCTCAAAAGGCCTGCCTAAATAAATAAGTCTTAAGGCCTCGCTTGAATATTTCAAGGGAGGAGGCGATTCTCAACTCAAAGGGGAGGGAATTCCATAGTATCGGTGCCACTACGGAGAAGGCCCTATTTCTTGAGCAAATGTTGAAGAGTTGCAGATTTATTGACATAAAGCATGATACAATGTACTTTATGACATTGTACAAATGTACAATCAATAGATCTCAAATGCAAACACCCCTGTTCAGGGGTGAATAGTGTGTTCAATCTTCCTTTCCAGTTTTTTCCTGATAGCAGTAAACCTCATGAATAAATTCCCATTGGTACTCACAGAAAATAGTGCCATGCACAAACAGGACCTTAGAAGCTAGCAATCATGACCCCTGACTAGAGATGTGAAGTTCCGGGAGGAGAAATGAAAAAAAAAATGGGGGGGAACCATGAGTTTTTTTTTCCATTTTTTCCCCTGAAGCCTTTTTGGATTTTTCCCAAAAAATTGGAAAAAAGGAAAAAAGGAAAAGGAAAAATTATTATGGAATGTTTAATTTTAACACGATTAATAAAATATTTTAAGACAGGGCATTCAAATATTTTCCAAATCATTTCTAAAAATATGCATAGTATCAGATTATTCTAATTTCTGTGCACTGAGGACCAGTGAGTCCTAGGCTACAAACTGAACTCTTCAGTGCAAGAACAAGATGCACATGTGGGTGGATATGTTTGGTTCTGTTCTATCCTCTTCACTAGGCCTCAAAGCACTAGAAGAAAATACAAAGCAACAAAAATGATTCTGATTAAACATCATGCCCATTCATTGAAACTTAGTCCCACTCCCTTCTATACATTTCCCCCCTCTTCAATTCTTTTTATGAGAATGAGGTTTTTATTTTATTTTTATTTAATACTGTGGAGAGGAAATATGAATAATTATTAATTCTGCAATTTTAAACATTGTTTGTGAGGTTTTTTTGTTCCACATAAGCTAGTAAACAGTTCAAGATATTGTTATTACAGTTGTTCTTTACAATTACAAATAAATATTATTTTAAAAGCAAATTTTGTTTGGAATAATTATTTGGATACACTATATTTTAATATGCTAGTTGTGATAATTTTATGGCAAGTCAAATTGTCCATAGTCATATTTTATGTTCCTAAAGTAGCAGAACAACTTTCAAACTGTAAAGAAGGGGAGTGCTAATGTAGCGTTGTTTTTCAATTTTTCCGAAAATTTCAATTTTTTTCTGAAAAAAAGAATAACAACCAACCAACCAACCAACCCCCAACAGAGCTTCAAAATTTATGGAAAATTGTATTTCTACCACTGACCAACAGAATGATAATGATAAAGTACAAATAGGACTGCAGTCTCAACCTTGCACAGAGGGGCATCTCTATTGCATAAGGCAGTGGTGAGGATTAGAGATGGGCACGAATTGAAAAAAGGCATTTTGGTTTTTCGTTTTTCATTGAGGGGTCCATTTTGGTTCATTTTCATTTTTTGCGAATTTTTGAAAAAAATTCATTTTTGTTAATTCATTTTTCATTTTTACCTGCTTTTGCGCGATTTTTAAAGCGTTTCTGTACATGGTCATCCCCCAACGCTCCAGGCCAGAGGGAAAACACTTAAAAAAGTGATGCTGGCAGAGACACAGTATAGACTAGGTATGCAGGGAGGCTGCAAAGGCAGTGGCGGGTGTTGCCCAGGGTGCAAGCCAGCCACTGAGTGACTGCACTGCGGGGCAGGGGAAGGTACTCACTGAGAGGTACACACACACGCACACAGGGAGGCTGCAGGACTGAAGCTAGAGAGAAATCTCTTCTTTCTCTCCCCTAAAAGCCAGTCTGCAGCCGGCAGGAACACAGAGACACACACCTGCCTGGCTGGCCTAAGGTGAAAATAATGAGCACAGAGACAGCAATCCCACCCTAACTCCCACCGGAGACTGCAAGGAGGATGGGGGCTGCCAGAGCTTTCTATGCCCTCTGTGGCTGCCAGACCTGCCCAGTCTGCAACCTGGGCACGTATTGGTTGAAATTGTCCAAGAATTTACATGATTCCATCACATGGCTTGCCTCCATTTTGTGGCTGGCGACATCCATTTTGTCATCCTTAATGGGAAAAGAAAAATACATTGAGATGGGAGTAGACAAAAACAAACATTTTAAGGACCCCCCCCCGGGTAGGTATTATCAGACTATATAAATAATTATTGCTGCGTTTTTATAGATGTCCAGGGCGTTTTTTTAACATTTAAAACAGCTCATTTCATTGTGCGTCGCCATTAACGAAATCGAAACGTAACAAACCTAATTTTCGTGGTTCTGGTCAGTTCGTTCCAATTTCATCACAATGTTCATTATTCATTTTGTTACATAACGAATCAAATAATGAATAACGGAAATGAAAAAAGTTCATTTCTTGCCCATCTCTAGTGAGGATGTTCACAACAGGCATAGGAAATTATGACTCCTTTGAATCTATCAAGAAATACATCCAGTGCATATTTGGACCTTAAAGATAAGTCCTATGAAATCTCATCTTATTATTTACTATAAGCCTGCTATCCATTACCACTATCATTTGTATTGACATTATTTGGAGGCACAGCAGCTGGCAAAGTTCATTGGTGGCAAGTTCCATATAAACTTCAGAGAACTTTAGTGATTTCCCAGCATAAGGAAGTTCAGCTTCCAGATTTCTTAAATCTCAAACTTAGGCTCCTTAAATTTGAAAGAAGGAGGATTCAGTTTCTAAACTCTCTAAATTGCAATTTCTGTTATGCCCATACCAAAGTTTTCATCATTGGAATAGGAATACAATCCTGCACTATCTGCTGAGAGGAAGTCATATTGAAAATCAGTCATGATTATACCTTACAGCCAGGCAGCTCAGTCAATATTCAGAAAAATGCCAGCCATAGAGGGTCTAAACTGGAAGAAGCCCTTGTCCTCTATATTCTCCTTTTGGATGATTTTTGTGTTACAGAGCTATAAATATCTGGCAAAACACTCTTTTTGTACACAGTAAAAGTACAGAGATCCACACAAGAGAACAGCAACTAGTTCCCCAGGTGGTCCACCCTCTTTATCATTAACTGGTACTTAAAGTCTCAATAACTCACTCAGACATTTTTAAGAGAAAGAATAAAAATATATTTTTATGTACACTTGCTTAAAATTACAGGTTTGTATATATTGCTTTCTATATTGTATACATATTTAGTACCCAACTGAACAGAAAAACAACAAATAACTTCCACCAGCTGATAAAGGGGAAGGGTAGAACACTCAGCAGAGCAGTGGGACTGTGTTTAAATTTTAAAAGCTAAAAGGAATAATTTGCTACCACTGGACAGATAAGTCTCTACTAGTCACTCAAGCTACATATAGCACACAGGATTGCAAATAGAACTCTAGCAATTTGTTCTTTTTGGCGAATATTGTTGGCTGCCCTAGCCAGACTCACAGCCACTAGAGCAGTACAATAGGACAGAGTCCTGGTGCTCCTAAATAAGATTCAGCAGTATCCTTAGGCAGAGCTGCCTAGATGCCCTAAACGTATCCGATCTCACCTGATTTCGGAAGCTAAGCAGGGTCGGCCCTGGCTAGTACTTGGATGGGCAACCACCAGGGAATACCACGTGCTGTAGGCACCTGGAGTAGGAACTGGCAAACCACTCCAGTATTCCTGCCAAGAAAACTCCATGGACATGGATTCACGAAGAGTCAGTCACGACTGTAATGACACAACACACACACACACACATCCTTAGGCAGGGAGGGGATTACATTCAGCACAACCTTGGTTGGTTGGTTTAGAGTCAGATGAGCTAGCCGTTAGTCCTCTTGGCTGGGTGTGAACAATACTAAAACAAAACAACAAGAACACTTGACCTTGGTGATATTACAAGTCTTGCCATGCTGAGAATTGTTCGCTTCCTCTCAAAATGAAAACCTGGTCCGTGTTCTTCCTTGTTAAGTTAATCTTTCATTTTTCTCTGATGCTTTAGCAAAAGAAACTGTAAAATCCTATGTAAAATCATTGTCCCCTCTGGAGAATCCTATGCAGGGGAGATGCTATTTTCACATAAATTCTGCTCAGATTGGTGTTTTGATTTTCCAATAAAAAGTCAGTAACCAGAAAGATTGCTGTTGTGGGTTTTTCGGGCTGTTTGGTCGTGTTCTGGAAGTTTTTCTTCCTGACGTTTTGCCAGTCTCTGTGGCTGGCATCTTCAGAGGGAAGGTGCTCAGGGAGCTAGGAGTTCTCTCTGTGCTCTGTGGTAAGAGTGTGAGATTGTGGATTTTTTTCTAAATAGTTGTGGGAAAGGGGGAACATGTCCTGGTCAGGAGAATAGGTGTTGATAATTGATTGTGGTTTGGAGGGATTAAGAGTTTTAATGTAGTAAGGGAGGGTTGAACAAACACCAGCACAGCTTCAACAGAAAAGTAGAAATTCTAAAAATCATCAAAGCTTGGCTCCGAGTACTGAAAACTACAACCTGTAAAAGATCAATGATCCCCACCCTTCAACAAGCACCAGTGATCACTTCATACAATACAACAGCTAACAATACCCATCAACCACAGAGACAGATCAACCCTCCCTTATTACAGTGAAACTTTTAATCCCTCCAATCATCAAACCCTATTCTCCTGAATAGGGCAAGTTTTGCCTTTCCCACAACTATTAAAGAAACCCCTACAATCTCACGTACTACCCCAGAACATAGAACTCCTAGCTCCCTGAGCAATTGTCCTATGAAAATGCCAGCCACAGAGACTGGCAAAACATCAGGAAGAAAAACTTCCAGAACATGGCCAAACAGCACCCAAACCCTCAATAGTCATCAGGTCCCAGCCGTGAAAGTGTTGAAGAAAGCACCACAAAGATTGTGAGATTTCTTAAGAGAAGAAGATCTCATGTAATATATTTATACAGTGAGAAACAAAGAGAATTCTCCCCCTTGATTTCTCACCAGAGATGCAAGGCTGAAAGATGTACAGCCCTGCTCTCAGGCACTTACACTGACCTCTCTCTACTTATAGCATAAGTGAGTCTCTGTGTGTATTTTTAAAGCAATTCCTATCAGCAGCATCTTCAGCTTAGATTTCTGGGTCAAGGAAGCTGTATGTCTGCCGCTGAGGAATTTGGCCTTTAGAGTTTGTTGTTATGAAATGCAAAGGGTTGTATCATCTGTGTCAAGATTGGTATTTACACATTTGGCTCAGTGGGAGCCACAATAGATGTTTGTGTAGCTCAGAGGTGCTCTGTAAAATTAGATTCAGGCTTCTGTTCTACATCATCTTACCAATGGAACTATTAAAGAAGGCTTCATACGATAGATAGGAAATGCAGTAGATGGACAACAGCCACAAAGAATCCAAAAGCCACTGGTCATTAGGTGGATGAGAAGTATCCTGGCTTACAAAAAGGCCTGAAACTCCTGTAAAACCTGTTCTGGCAAGGTGACCTGGAACAATACAGTATAACTGATGGTATCATCTGCCATTGAGAAGTCAAAAGGAACCAATATTATTATCCTGTTCCTCCCCTAATTCTTCTCAGTACAATCCAGGGGTGACTCAAGTTTTTTTCCATTCCATAATCAAATCAGGAGCCAAAATGAAACAGATTTAAATAATCAGTGTTATTAAAGACATCTGGAGTTGTCCATGTACCGCTTCCTACACCAATTGTTCCCATCCTCAGGTAGCCCAGATGTCCATGGACTGCAACTCCCAGAAACCCTGAGCCAGCACCGATGGTGATGAAGGCTTCTGCAAACTACAGTCCAAGAATGCCTAGCTTACTCAGGATTGGGGAACACTGCTGTTAAGTTTTAGACAGAAACAAAATGTTAGATGTTAGCTAATAATTATGCATGATCACAGGACCCAGGCTTGATTTTTAAAACAGCAACTAAAAACAAAACCACAAGCTCACAACTACTTTCTTGACACAGCGGGCATTCTCCCTTGTTCTCAAAGAGACATTCAGTATCGCGGTCTGATAAGCCAACTATTAATATCTAAGAAAAACAAGTTCTAAAAGTCAGCTGATTGGGCTCAAACTTGTCTGCATCCTCAAATTTCACTGGCACAAACATATCTAAAACAGCATGGCCAGATGGTATCTTCTAAGTTTGTCAAAATTTTAGTGTCTTCGTCGCTATGAATGTGAAGAAAACACAAACAGGCAGTGTGAACAGTTTTGTTTGGAGTCATCTTAAACGGACGGGCTTGTACCCAGTTTCAGCTCTTTTCTCCAGACAGGCTCAGAGAGCAGGTTCATAAAACAGGCTAGCACGCCAACTTGAATGCCCTCTCATTTCTCAGCACTGTATTGACTAGGCCAGATTGACCTGTGCTTTGAACGTAGTATCCAGTAACCACAGAAGGATTGTCAGCGCTTGCTGCATTTGTTTGGTGTCTTCTCTGAAGTTTTCAGGTTTTTACCACAGAGCTGGCCTGACCAAAAAACAAAACAAAAATTAATAAAAATAAAATAAAACTGTTCCAAATCCCTCTAGATTCCTCTTGGCTCACACCAGCTTCTGATTCCGTCTCTGGGAACATAATCAGACTAGGGAAGGATCATTCATAATTATCTATCCCCCCGTGATTATTAAGAAGACAAATGATTCGACAGCCATCAATATGTAAATGAAAGCAGGATGGGACCAGATCATTAGTTCAAATTCATGCTCCTCTCTTTAACCCTCTTTTGAGAGGGAGGATTGAAACTCACGTGAAGAAAATTGAATAAATATGACTCTGTGTGGGCGTTCTGTGCCATCAAACTGGAGCCAATGTATAGCAACCCTAATAGAACTCTCAAGGTAAATTATAGTTAAGGATTAGTTTTACTAGTTCCATTCACCCAGTGAAATCCCATGGGGAAGTGGGGATTTGAACCCTGTTCTTTAGAGTCCTAGTCAATCACTCTATCAATTACACCACACCGGTGTAAGGCAAGGCCATAACTAGTAATTCTTGAAAAATAAAGTGTACTTTAAGCTAAAACCTCTGTTGTCACTTTCTATATATCAAATATAAGGACTCTGAATTAGTTGAAAATAAGTTGGCATGTTTATGGGGAGACAGCATATGCTGCATAAAGTTTGGGAATGAACCTCAAATAGAAATATAGTACAGTTCAAATTCTCCATTTAAACACATGTGTGTGTGTGACATCATTGCCCTAATTGGTGCAGCTGAAGCACTTACTCCAGACCTTTAGCCATTAAACAATATTTGCTTGTGTTGAGACATATGGAGGTCAAGGGTTATTCTGTCTTGCTTCAAGTGTCTTAACTTGAGTACTATCAAGGTATTAGACACCCTATCAGTTGTGGCAGGGAGCCAATGGAGAAGGCAAGTGGACACGTGGATTTGAGGAAGAAAATTTTGGAATGAAAAAAGGTCAAAGGGTCATCAGCAATTTGATAAAGAGGATTAATACAGTGAAGGCTTCTCAGCTGTCCTTTAAGAATATGGCTCAACACAAGCCAACGGATTAACTGACTTTAAAGTCCTCCCTCAGACTGAGTATTTTGAGTTTTCAGGTTTGGTGGAAACAGTGGGTAGTTCAGAATGTGTCTTTATGTTGTGTCTTTTCTAACTATTTCAGCTTCTGTTAACATATTATACTAGTTATAACACTACATAATTGCCTTGTTTCCCATTTCTCATTTGCTTCTGAAAATGTTCTGCAGAAATGACTTTTTTTAAATAATATATTTTATTAATTAAAAATTTAAACAACACATAAATCCCCCACAACACATTGTGCTTAATTATCCTCCACCCTCAGGATTATATAACAATATGATCTATAAAATTATCACCACAATTACATGTTTTATCTTAAACAACCTGTCTCCTTCCAAAACTGAATTGATTCTTCAGAAGGAAAATAACCCTTATGTTTTAGAAATACATGATACAGAAATTTATACCAAATTTGATTAAAACATTCTCTTTTAACATCCCGTTTATAACTTTCAATACACAGGTCAGTTTATCATTAATGGCTAAACTCCACATTTCATCATTTCATCATACCATTCCTCTAGACTCAAATTCTTATTATCTTTCCAATTTTTTGCCATTATTAATATTGCAGATGTTACCATAATTATAATCAAATCCTTTACCTCTTTTTCTATTTGATAATTTTAACTATGTTTAGCAATGCCATCTCTGGACATCTTTCTACATTAATCCCTATAATTTCATTTATTTTATCAAAAACTATTATCGATTCCTTAGAAATTACACTTTTAAAGAGCGTGTTTCTTAAAGCAGAGAGATATGTAAAAATAAGTTCATTCCAACTATACTAATGTTTGTTATTTTCCCAGCATCTGCTTCCAAAATTGATTCATTGATTGATTTATTAATTGGATTTCTATGCCACTCATCTAATGGACTAAGGCACCAAAATGGTCAGCTGCAAAGTCGGCAGCTTGGCAGTTCGAATCCCAGGTGCCACTCAGCGGAGTGAGCTCCCACTGCTAACCCCAGCACCTGCAAAGTTCGAAAGCATGTAAAATGCAAGTAGATAAATAGGTACCACCATAAAAAGTGGGAAGGTAAATAGTGTTTCCGTGCAGCCATGCTGGCCACGTGGTCATGGACTTGCACAATACTGGCTCTTCGGCTTGAATACGGAGATGAGCACCACCCCCAGAGTCGGACACAACTAGCACACATGTGGAGGGGGAACCTTTACCTTTACCTTTTTACATCTAGCTACTGGGCTACTCTGGAAAGTGCACTCTGATGGCCATTAATGAAGGTCCAGTAGTATTGAAAAGAATGTGAAAAGTGATGGAAGGGAATTGGGGGGAAAGAATCAATGCAATACACTATCGGATGTTGTCATTTAGTTATGCCAAGTGATACAAAGACTGTTAGTTCAGTTGATGTCTTCAGCTGGCCTATACAGTCTAGTTTAAGGATCTGCAGAAACTCTCCCTCTTCATCCTGAATAAAAAGGCCAACCCCATCTACCCTTTAGAAGCCATTACAACCTGCTGTGCCATGGATCCATGACACAATTTTTAAATGTATGGTTGTTATAAACTAGATCAGGCATGTTTTCCATCCTGAACAAGGCCAAGAAAATTGTCCTCACTCTGAATGGGTTTCTGCTGGATGTCCAGAAAACCAGAGTGGGTCAAGTCTAGATGGGCTGTATATAAACTGAACAAACAAACGAACAAACAATAAATAAAGAAAATATTATAGTAGAACCCCTTATATTCATGGGGGATTAGTTCCATGACCTACCATGGATGCCTGAATACAAGGGAATCCTACATATGATATACAAGGGGGTCCGCTTTATGTTGTATATAGGACTGCAGCAAACTGCAAATAAGTGAAACGGTGAATACAGTCCTATTGTACTTGGGCAGATCTGATTGGTTATATATTATCTTTACACGGATGTCTTGTTAAACATCTCCTCCCAGACTATGGTAGACTGTGTTGCTGGGACAATTTAAAGCATCAAAGACTGCTCATTGTTGTCACAATTGTTCAAATTGATCAAAGAGGTTGAAAAAGCAATAAAGCAGGCACACAAAAGAATTTCAGGTGCTACTGCAGCTCCCCAAGTTACTACCTTTCACGAAAACATTTGCTATATGAACATTCAGTGGAAAACTACCCGATTGGATAAATCCAGTTCTTAGTGTGCATTACAATTATATCTCACTTTCATGCACCAGTCTAGCCCCAGTAACTAATAGAAATATACACCAGTTTAATTTCCAATTAGTGATTAAAACTACACTAATGGGTAGCTAAGGAATTGACCCTTGAATTGAAAGTGCACAATGAATTCAAATTTTAAACATGCACACTTCACTTATTATTCCAGCCACGTTACTCACCCGGCATCATTTGTATAAAGAGAAAGCAAAGGTTTATAAGCATTCTCTGGTGGGGTTTTGTTTAAAATATGAATACATGCAGACAAATGTTGCAATACCTTGTCAGCTTCACTAACATATCCTTTTGAGTAAATGCATGCAGCAGCACAAGGTGCCTTCTTCCAGGTAAATTACTCTCTGATGCTTTGTCAACAAATTGGCACCCCTGAGCCAACTCCTACCTGTCCTTGGAAAAGTTGTAAGACTGGCTCTACAGCATAAATTTAGTTGGTGGAGAGTGTGACAGTCTGAATGCTTCTCATTCCCATTCTAATCTCTACTAGAAATGTCAGCCAATGACCTCTGAAACTGGCATACCACAACCTCTGAAGAATTGATATATAGCAAGTATATCTCTGGTGACATAAATGAAGCAAAAAGAAATACATCTGCAGCTTGCTAATTGGTTTTGAGATGGTTGGGTGCCCTGTCATAAGCAATGCTCCTTATTGGCTTCAGTAGCTGAATACATTTGTGGTAACAATTCTAATACCTAAGTTGTATTCTATAGTGTCAGAAATTAGATATCCCATTCAGTCTATGGCAGCTTCTCCGCTCTGGTTCCTTCCAGCTACGTTGGACTACATCTAAAATCTTTAGCCAGCTTGTCTGTCAAAGATTTACTTTTTTGCTCAGGGAGGATACAAGAAATTACTACCACTAGAGCCAGGGTGGTGAATTCATCTTTTGCACTCACATTTTGGAAGACTCAGCACTCCTACATTATACCAAGAATTCTTGAAAAAACTACACACATGTGTTAATGTCTGATAAGTCTGTTGTAGCACGTCTACAGAACTCACCTCAAGAATTGTTCAAATATGGTGGAAATTTCCAGTTCAGCAACGCAGGACTCAGAAATATGCCGAGCTGGACTGGTGTGGTGATTTTCCATGTAACAGCACCAATTAGGAGGGTAGAGTTCTTTTATATAATATGGCAACCATGATTTTGACAAAAACAAATGCATTTTTAAAGGGGGACTTTTACATTAGGATGTGGCTTGGTTGATGCAAATGAATATATATTAGCTTTGAATACTCCACTTTGCTGCCTATCTTGATTCACACACCGCAACACACTCAAATTGAGATGTTTTGTGGGTTTCCTTTTGGGGGGGGGGGCACCTGCCCAGAATGAGAAGAAACACCAAATCAGTGTTGGTGATTCATACCCTCGCTTTTGGACATTCCATCCCTGGCCAGAGAGCCTGGCACCACTAAATCAATTTGCTAGGGAATGTTGGGGTGGACCTAGCGAGAGTTCTGTGTGTGATTGATTGACAAGTCAGGAAGCCACCCATGGAGTTCCAAGTCTGTTCTTTGTGAATAGCTAGTTATAGGACTTATCTCCTGGGCAGCTCAGCTGGTGATTTCACTTTTGCAGCAGCTGGCATGGGAAGAAGATACAGTGGTACCTCGACTTACGATTGCTTTGACAACTGAATTCTTCAACTTCCATATGGAAAACTGTTGGTATATAGAAAATTTGACTTGTATAAAAAGGTCCATTTTGCTCGACTTAAGAAATTTTAAAATATTGTTTTCAAAAAATGCTTCTTGCAGGGCGCAGTGCATCTGGGAGGTTTTAAAACAGCTGTGCCATGCTTTCAGACCTCTGTCAGTTGCACGAGACATGGAGTGAGGAGGTGTGGAGCAGTGTTTGAGAGTGTTGGAGAGATTTGGAGTTGCTTTTTAGAGCGTTTTTCTGCGATTCTCTATTGCTGGAAAGGTAGGTTGATTACCGTAGTGTACTGTATTTTTCTTCTCTTGTTTTTGCATGTGTGTGTGTGGGGGGGAGGTGTTCTTTCCATGCCGTGTTTAAGATTTCTTTTTAATTTTTGGTCTTTGGAATTTTTGCAGTTTAGATGCCTCTTTACATTGCATGCAGTTTGGAATTCAGGTTGCATGCATGTTTAATTATTGTTTTTTAATTTGTGGTCTTTGGTTTTCAGGGTGGGCATGTGGTTTTAGATTTTGGTGGTGCAGGCTTGTTTTAATTTCTTTGGTTACTTTGTGCTTTTTGGTTTTCAGGAACCTCGTGTTGTTGTTGTTTTCTTCCTAGTGATTGTGGTGTCATGGCACCAAAGAAGGCAGCAGAGGCTGGGAAGCGGAAGAGGGAGCGGATCCTCTTGGGGTCAAGAAGGAAATCATTCACAAGCACGAAGAAGGCATGTGAGTGATAGACCTTGCAAGAGAGTATGGGAGGAATTTGTCCACTATTGAAACCACCCTTAAATACAAGGAGAAGATTATAGGTCATGAGACAGCCAAGGGTATCTTGATCATTACCAAGAACCAGCCTGCTATCATGGATGACGTCAAGAAGTTGCTGCTGCTGTGGATCTGTGAGAAGGAGCATGCAGGGGACACTGTGGCTGAGGCAGTCATCTGGGCCAAGGCCAAGGCCTTTCATGTTGTTTACAGTTTACAGTATGGTAAAGTTTCTCCTGTTCAAAACTGTGATGGGTGATGCTTTAAAATACTGCCTCAGGTGGAGGAATGTTCCTTTACAGAGTGCCTGCCTTTTAAACTGCACTAAAGTGTCTTTATCACGTTCAAAACTGTAATGTGTGATGCTTTAAAATGCTGCCTAAGGTTGAGTCATGTTCCTTTACAGAGTGCCTGTCTTTAAAGTGCACTGAAGTGATCTGCATCAGGTCCAAAAACTGTGATGTGTGAGGTTTGAAAATGTTGGCTGAGGGTGAGGCATGTTCCGTGTACCTGCCTGCCTTTAAAGTGCACTGAATTGTTCTTTATTGTGTTAAAAATGATATGTGCTATTGGAAATGTTTATTCTGGGTAAGTAAAATTGCTGTGCAGTATGCATGTCTTTAAACTGCAATTTATAAAGAGTTTTGCACCAAAAGACCCTGGTCTCTGTGTCTTGTTTCCTAGTCTCTGGAACCAATTAATCTGTTTCCAATGCATTCCTTTTGGAAACAGCTGTTTGACTTCCGAAGATGCGTTTGGAACGGATTAATGCTGTACGTCGAGGTACCACTGTACTTAACTAGCTTGTCTATTTGTCACTTCTGCCCTTTCCCCACATCTGCCTCCCCCCCCCCCCAAAAAAAGGGTGATGAGGTTGCTTCGGGGAACATCTGCCTCCTTTAGATCCACTCCATGGGGGTTGCAGAACCTCATGTCCAGCCATTTCTTGTTCTCCTTAATAAAAATAATTATGTTTAATATGTTTCATTTCCCCCTTCCCCTTTTATTTCTTTAGTATGCAATCTTTTACTGCTGAAAATGTTTGCAACTTGCAGCTATGCTTATGGACAGAAACAGTGAGTGCCCATCACAAAAATCTTTCTGGGTTAGCTAGGATGTTTTAATCTCCTATAATGGATACTTTCTGGTGGGAATTTACTAGATCTAAAATGCCCTTGCTCTTTAAAAAAAAACACCTGGAATTGGGCAACGCCTGCATAATCCTAGGGGTGGCACAGGCTTCTTGAAGGGATTTCAGATCCCTTTCGAGGCATGTTTTGATAAATAAATAAATCCCTCCATTGTTCCACACTGGTCAGCACACACCAGTAGAGCTTGGAAAGTGGTGGATTGTAGGGATGGGTTTTTGGATTTCTTGAACAACAAATCCCATAATTTTCCATTCAGGCTGATATACCTGGGAGACCTCCACTGGAAGGCACTGAAGTGTAGATAGGATTTGCTATGTCTAGTTTCCTGTTCAGAAAGAAAGCTCCTAGATTGTACTAGGGCAGAAACAGGAAGCCTTCCTGTTGAAGACCTTCTCCCTGGTGACCCACATTTAGCCCTGTGTGCAAGGTGTCAATCAGGTAGAGTTCCTTAAGAAGAATTACAGGATCTGTAGTTTTATCCCTTGTGGATGGTCTTCTTTTTTTCATCCCCATTATAATTGTTCTGCCCTTATACATCTGTACTGCCATCAGCTACGTTGATGTAAAAGGAAGAAAATGTAACTTTGCTGAGGAACTGAAGAATACTGTTGACAACATGACAGTGCACAACTCAGTGCCAGGTCATACTTTAACCTGAAGTGTGGTAGAGGAATGTTTTAAAAAAGTTTTACAGGCAATTTTTACAGGCTGCTTTGAAATAAATGTATGTAAACATATATTTAGATACTTATATAAGTAAATATAACCTCATCCCAAAATCCTTCCCATCCTTCTTTATACGTTAACAGGGCAGGTATTTATATAATAATAGTTTCCTCTAGGCAATACTTCATATTTCTTCAGTCAGCAGAATCATGCTTAACTGTTATTCCCCTATAGTCAGATGGGTTCTTTCCAAAGAATGTAAGGTAGTTCCACCAGTCTGGCTGAACATACCTTCAGGGATGATTAACATGACTATCTTCATTCATTGCAAGGTGACTTAAGAATTCACAGTGTGTCCCAAATCATGCAACTGAAGGAGGTAACAGTAGGAAAATACTTAGAGGAATTAAACCAAAGAGAGTGCATTATTTCCTGTAACCTACTACAATGCCAAGGGGAAAACTGGAAAGACCTTCACTATACCATCCATGTATTAACATTGTTTAAATTGCAAGGTCATGTACAACTATTTTCTTGATAACTATTCCAAATTACAATATTCTAGTGATAGAGGTCTATGGTTTGAATGCCAAAAAGACACCGTTGCATAATTTTCTTTTTTTCAGATTGAACTTGAAAACAGTAGAGGACAAAGAAGAATGTACCAGCATAGTCAAGCCATCAGAAATGTCACATTGCAAAGAAACAAATTACAATCAGGTTTTTATGCATTAAACATTTGTCCATAGACCCCATTCCAAATGCCTTGTAAGTAAACATTTCCGTTAATTTCTTCCAGGTTATGTGTACCAGATCATAACATAAACATTATACACATTGGGATGCAGGGGCATATCTGGGGGTGGGGAGGGTGCATTTGCCCCAGGTGCATAGCAATCTGGGGGGCTCCTGGAGAGGAGAGGGAGGAAGCTGTGTGCCCTCCCACCAGCAGTCTTCCTTTCCCCCCAGCTCTGGCATAACTAAGGAGGGGTGAGAGAGTGCATTTGTCCCAGAGCACACAGCAATCTGGGGGCACCTGGAGGAGGAAGCCATGCACTCTCCTGCCAGCAGTCTTCCTAAACCCGGAGAGACCTTGTGCATGAGCTGCTGTGATGGGTGCACGCCCATATCCCCAGTCGCTCCCAACGAAAGGTGCAGGATTTTCCCTTCTGACACTGTGCTGGGAGAAAACCCCCAGCAGTGTCACTCCTCACCGTGGCCACAAGAGAGAGCAAGCAAGAAAGAGAGAGCGAGGAAGTGAGTGAAGCACACACTGGAGCATGCCCACCATGCCAGCTTTCCATGGGCAGTGCAGTGTGTCTGGTAAAGTGTGGGTCTCTCTCTTTCAACTGCTGTGGTGTTGGGCTGGAGCGCCGCATCTCCTCCCCTTGGTGGGGCTCTCACTCGATCAGATCCTCGAATGTGTCCAGTTAAACTGAAAAGCACTTTGCGGGGGAGTCAGTGGGGGTGGGCAGAAAAAAGAATGAAAGAGAGAGAGAGAAGGAGAAGGAGAGAGAATGTGTTTTGGGTGTGTGTGTGCTATTAAACCTCTCCCCATCAGAGAGGCAGAGAAGTAAAGCTGAAAAAAGACCCTGGGTGGCCAAAGAAGAATCCAATTGCCCTTGCTCTCCCTCTTTTTCCGAATAAAGGATCACGTGCCCCCCAGTTAACACCCCCACCCTTCTCTCCTGGGGCTGCCATGTCACTTCTGCTTCCAGCGTACCAAGGAGGTTCAGCTTAGGGGGGGGGGGGGGAAATCACCTGCTTAGTGCTACCTGCATGCTGTGCGGTTTGCACAGGAGAGCTTGTCTGGAAGGGAGATTCCCAAAGAGGGCATGAGAAGGAGACACCCTTCTCCCCCTCTCCCACTGTTCCCCCAGGATCTGGTCCCCCTTGTTGGGTGGGTGAGACACAGTGGGGGGTAGGGTTCAAAAACCGACGTTGTCCCCGGGCAAGCCAAACTCTAGCTACGGCTCTGTATGGGATGGTGACATTCTGCTTTCCATTGTTGTGGTGTACGAAAATACGAAATAGCTCCTCTGCAGCGGTTATTTGAGTGTGTTCTTTTAACCTACAGTAAAATAATTACTGCTTATGTTATCAGTTAGAAGAATGTTTGGCTTTTTTCAAAGATCAGCACTGTGTGTGTCCTTTTACTACTTGAGCTATCTGTAGGCAGTGCCCGTTTATTTTTAGCACCCTTGATGTTGTTCTTACTTACTGTCTAACGGCCCTGCCTTTTCTATAAGGTGAATGACTCACAATCATTAAAATGAATCTTGATACATTTGGCTACTCACATAAAACAGAGGTGCATAATGAGGGGGAATTAGAGGACAGAGAATTCATTAATACATTAGAGGAATGGGATACTGCTTAGAGATGAGCATATATTTCCTCACAGGTGCTTGGCACCACAGCAGTTCTTAAAAGACTTTAGAAATTATGGTTTACTGACACAGGATTGTTTCATGACTGATGGATATAAAAACTGTGAATGTAAACAGGCAAATAAATCTATGAAGGGGAAAAAACCTCATATTCATTCGACTTCTGTTCATATTCATGTTGATTCAGCCATTTTGTCATTCAGATAAACGTCATCAGGATTTTCATCGGTAAAAGGAATATTGTATGTGCAAGAATTCAACATAGTGTTAGCAATAACCAAAGAGGTCTCCCATTTTCTAATACTAGGACCTCACATTCTTTTTTAGGGGTTTGAATCACAAAGTTGCAGATTTAGAGGGGACCCCACTAACCATCTAGTTGAGCACTCAGCTGGGGCAATAAACCCACAGCTAAAGCATCCCTAGCCGTTGGCCATTAGACCTCTGTTTGAAGAGCTTCAGTGATGGAAAAGTCATCACCAGCTGGTTCCTTGTCATTAGTTTCAAGCAATTTATTAAGGTTTTCCTGATTGATCAGATCACTGGGTAAAGGCCGATCTGTATGTGGCTGCCACTTGCTGTGGTAACCTTTGTTCCCACTTTAGCTCATACAGCATGCCACTTGGTCTTAGCAACATCATAGAAAAGTGATGGCAAACCTATGGCACAGGTGCCAAAGGTGGCACTCGGAGCCCTTTCTTTGGGCACCCGCTATCGTCCCTTCATAGCCACCTGTATACAGGTTAAATTACTGTATTGGCACTTTGCAAAAAAAAAAAAAATAGTGGGGTTTGAATTGCAGTTTGGGCACTCGGTCACTAAAAGGTTCACCATTGCTGTCATAGAAGATGTGAGGGGAGTTTTCCCTAGACTCTTTGTTGTTGCTGCTAGAACTTGTGGAAGGCTTTCTGTTAGCCCATATTTCCACCATTTTGTGCAACAAGGAGGCTCACACACTGAGATCATCTATCAATAATTTTTAAAACATTGGTTGTAAATCAATATTTATTATTTCCAAGGTATGAAATAGTGATGCTTTTCATCAATGAAGGAACTCCCTGCACTTTAAAAATCATGGATCATTAAAGTTGATCTCTGTTTCTATACATATTCCAGTTGAGGTGTATTTTCTTACCACCAAGTTTTTCCTTCCATGTTCAGATATAGCAGAACAGAACTATTTTCTTCTTATTACTTGGCTATAAAAACTGTATCATATTGAATACCATAATTAAAACATTCCATGTAGAACACACATTTTTTTCCAAGCTGAGATGTTGATATTTTACATGCTATGTGTAGTTGTTAGATTTGTTACATTCTCCAGCAGTTCTAACAATATCCTTGGTTTATTTCTAGTGTGAAGATAACTAATAATTTGCATATTAATAGAACTTTTTTAGGCACTGCTTTCAAGAAGGCATGCTAGAAATATTAATTAAGATGCTTAGCCCAGTCTAGGAAATAATGGACATTATACTAGGTCACCAAAGAACTCTTGCTGTCAAGATTTTTATCACCTTCCTTTCTAAATTTGTACGGTGTTATACAAAGTGACAGAAAAGTGTTTTACCAAGTGTTACACAAATTGGAGCTGGGATAACAGAAGTCACTGGGAGAGTTGATGTAAGTGATGGTGGTGGTGGTGGGGAGACTTGAAAGTCTTGAAATTAAAACACATTCATTGAGAGAACATTCTGATACTTCCATGCAGGACTTTGAAAACCTGCTGTATGAAATCCTGGAAAAAATATGTTGGTTTCTCCATTCTGAAGGGGAAATTCAAAGTTACTTTAGAAATTTTCCATTGGAAATAAAGAAAATGGAAAAACAATATGGTCTACTTGAATTCATTTATTTCCCAGCCTATTTTATCATATTCTTTTAGGTATACAGTTTTCACATATTCAAAACATATCAAAGTCAATATCCATGAGTGAGTCATTGTGCAGTCAAAATCACACCATCTATATTGAAGAGAGTGGTATCTGTTGGCTTGAGTGTGTTTTGTAGAAAGAAGGAGAACATAATTTTGATTTTTTAGAAAAACCCAATTGGTACTCTGGGAGCTGCTGGAAATTTACTGGATGCTTTTGAAACACTGATTGACTATAATAATAATAATAATAATAATAATAATAATAATAATAATAATAAT
>JAHTLZ010000330.1:37260363-37289470 GCA_023846285.1 Phrynocephalus versicolor
TAATAATAATAATAATAATAATAATAATAATAATAATAATAATAATATAGCTGAGCTATACCATCTGCCCTCCCTGTGGCAGGAGCACCATTGCTTGGCTGGTCCCAACCCTGGTTGGGTTTCTCATGCCTCCTTGTTCAGGTTCTGTAATCTCAGGATCCACAGAGCCCTGGGATCAGAGGGGCATAGCTGTCAATCATTTCAGGACTCACCTAAATGCATCCATTATCCACACTACCTGCCAGCGGGGCCAAAGCCGCACCACTTGTGCCAGTGTGAGATAGGCGAAAAATCCCTACCCACCCTCGGCCAATGTGGGGGCCAGGCATAAATTCCTATCCAGCCCCCGAAGGTGACCACGTTATGCCACACTAGCATTCAAAAGGTGGGGGCGAGTGGGTACACTGCTACTAGGAAAAGAGGATGCAGCGGTGGGTGAGGCCCCACTAAATAGTGGGCTTGCCCCACCCCCACACAAGCCTCACGAGAATCCAGCACATGTCATGCTATTTTGCCCAGGGGGCCAATGTCACCCCAGTGCTGGACCAGCCAGCGGTGGAACTACACCATCCTTCCTCCTTTCCTTCCATGTTAGAATAATTTCTTTTCACCTGGATACTGTTGGGTGGTGGTGGTTGTTCTGTTCTGCTTTTGTCATTTTGGTTTTGTTTTTCGCCTCTCCCCACCCCAGATTCTTTAAGTTGTGTTTTCCATGTCTGTCCTTTTGTCTCAAGTGTGGGTCCTGTCGAGAATGGTACAATTGGGTCCTCTTATTAGAAGAAAGGTGGCCTATGAAACAAATAAAAATAAATGCATTAGAACTCCACCTCACATCAACTGTCATGTCAGTTATGTGAGTGGTCTCAGCATGAAGCTATGTTTTTCCTGGCTACCTCTCTGAAATGGGATAGGGTGGAGTTATCCCGAGGACATCTGCCTCTTCCTGTTTTGGGTTACCACTGGTTACCCCACTTTGTGGCCTGACTATCCTTCACTGTGGTCCATTTCTTTTCTTCCACCTGGTGATGGGCAGAGGGTTTCAGATTGGTGGGTCTTCCCATCCTCTGCTGAGGGATTTTCTGGGTTGTTGTAGAGGGGAAATGGCACCTATTGAACTCCAACAACCCTAAGTCTGTCATGTGAACAGCATCTTATTCCCTGAGATTGTAGGGCCAAAATTTTCAATGAAGCAGTAGGTCCTCAGGATGTCATCAATATGACATAGATGGCATCCTAAAGGGAGTACTTCTGGGACAACAGATTGTGGGAAAAGGTACAAGGCCCCCCAAAATTCTGCTAACTACAAAATATAGCAACCCACAACTGGTTAGAAAATATATGGGCAGGAACACAGATAGAAAAAACGAAGCCAGCAATGGGAGCAGCTATGGCTCTTCTCACTAGTGCTTACCTCTGGCACTGACAGCACATATGAATATTCAGATAGTTGCTCCCAGACCTCTGCTACTGATGAAGCTTGTAGAAGTTTTCATCACCAGCTCAATAGAACTTTAAATTTCTAGGCTTTGCACTGCTGCTGTCAGGTCTTGTGGAACAAGAAGGTTCATATGTTGCAATGCTAAACTCTAGCTTAGCTTTTATCTAAATGATACTGTTGACCCACTGTTGTCTCTCTTCCCAGTCTCTAGTCACTTGCTTCTGGCTTTTTGAAGCACCAACACCATGTTGTTGTTCAGTCATTCAGTCATGTCCGACTCTTCATGACCCCATGGACTAGAGCTCGCCAGGCCTTCCTATCCTCCACTGCCTCCCAGAGTTTTGTCAAATTCATTTTAGTTGCATCAATGACACAGTCCAACCATCTTATTCTCTGTCGTCCTCTTTTCCTTTTGCCTTCGATTTTTCCCAGCATCAGGGACTTTTCCAAGGAGTCCTCTCTTCTCATGAGGTGGCCAAAGTACTAGAGCCTCAGCTTCAAAATCTGTCCTTCCAGTGAACATTCGGGGTTGATTCCTTTCAGAATGGATAGGTTTGATCTCTTTGCAGTCCAGGGGACTCTCAGGACTCTCTTCCAGCACCACAGCTCAAAAGCATCAATTCTGCGGCGATCAGCCTTCTTTATAGTCCAGCTCTCACTTCCATACATCACTACTGGAAAAACCATAGCTTTGACTATCCTGACCTTAGTTGGCAAAGTGATGTCTCTGCTCTTTAGGATGCTATCTAGGTTTGCCATTGCTTTCCTCCCAAGAAGCAGGTGTCTTCTTATTTCGTCGCCATCTGCAGCGATCAAGGAGCCCAAGAAAATAAACTCTGTCATTGCCTCCATTTCTTCCCCTTCTATTTGCCAGGAGTTGATGGGACCGGTGGCCATGATCTTAGTTTTTTTGATGTTGAGCTTTAGCCCATTTTTTTCACTCTCCTCTTTCACCCTCATTAAGAGGTTCTTTAATTCCTCCTCACTTTCTGCTATCAGAGTAGTATCATCTGCGTATCTGGGGTTGTTGATATTTCTTCTGGCAATCTTAATTCCGGCTTGTGATTCATCCAGACCTGCCTTTCTCATGATGTACTCTGCATATAAGTTAAATAGGCAAGGTGACAGTATACAGCCTTGTCGTACTCCTTTCCCAATTCTAAACCAGTCAGTTGTTCCATATCCAGTTCACCAAGACCATACAAGCCCAATATACATACAAAATACTTTGTGAAAGGCTGAATCCTGGCAAGAATGGGTTGAGGTGAGTCCTAGGGCTTTATAGTCACCTCAAACCAATGGAAAACTAAATGTTTTTCTCCACAAATGTTTCCCAAAATAGGTCTCCTGGTCTGGAGACCCAAAGAACCATAGCAAGCGCCTGAGACTGCAGCCAGCAACCTCTGATAGAAAAACTTGAAGCAGTGCTCTCCCAGTGTTCACCCAGAAAGCTCTGCAAGTTTTAAAAGGACTTACTACATGATCTGGCCACATTCCAACTCCTCACAGAAAACCTGTTAATAATTGTGGCTCTTGGATATCAGTTAGTCTGAGGAGAGGACAACTTCTCCATAACTCCTGTGATCACTGGTGGTTCTTGATAACTTCTCTGAGCTTTGGCCTTGGCCTTGAACAAAGTTCTTTGGTCTATAAAAGCAAGCCATTGTGACAGAAGAAGGATCATTATCATAACACCTACTCACCAAGGGATACAGTTCTAGTGGATAAATATAACCTTTCAAAAGACCTAGATCTTGAACCTTTGGCTTCCTTCATGCCTGCTACAAAAAACAGCCAAATCAGACCAGAATTAATTAAGGGACCCATCTCATCAATTTTATCTTATTGAAAACCTGACACTTCTTCTTGCTAGCCATTTCCTTGCAATGTATACGTGAGCATAGAGAGTGGAGCCTGGTCATGCCTTAGGGAAAAAAAGATAAACAACTGAAGCCATGAGCAAAGTAACTGCAAGATATGTTGCATCATCCATAAACTGTGGAATTTATTTTTCAGGTTTGCCCTTTCAGTGTGGGTGTCTATAGTGAGCATTAGAAAGAATGATAGTCTTCTTTCAGAGGAAGGTAAAGAGGAAACACCTCAAGGACCAAAAATACTTTTATTCTGAGATATGAAGAAAAACAGGAAGGCTTTTGTTTTCCTGTACCAACTGTTACAATATAGTCTCCCTGCCAATTTTCTACATTTCCTAGATGTATGCAATGTAAACATGACACTGAGAAATAGTGTATCAATTGAAAACAATTAGAGCAAGGCTATACTAGCTGGAGGATTCTGGGAATTTTAGCCCCCCAAAAGTAACCTTTCTAAGCCTTGGAGAAAAAGCCTTGCAATGAAACAATTGCCAGTGTGCAATAATGGGAAAAAGAGTTATGCTTGAATTTTGGAGTTGCTTGTGGCAGCATCTTGAGTCCTTGACTTCAGCACAAAATGAACAGCGAGAGAAATATTCAAAACCAATATTAGTCCATTGTATTTCCTTTCTGGCTGGATCCCAGATACAAGATCATCTCCTAATTAATATAATTGCCAACAGCCTCTTACAGTTGTGCATAAATCATAAAAGAGCAGACACCATAGGTAGGGACTTTGACTGCATTTCACCTTATGCCCCAATGTTATTTTCCATGTCAGTTCATAGGTTCAGTGACAGCCTTTTAAAAGTAATTCATTGCTAATCCTCATTTAGATGTTTGAATGGTAACCCATTGTTATGGTTAAAAAAGTAAGTCATGTTATTTGATGTGCTGCTAGTAACCTTTATTTTTCAGTAGTCAAAAGTAAAATGAAAAATGGACAATGAAGCATGAAACTTCACTAATTTTCATCAAAACATTTCTAATCATCATGTAAAATGCCCATAAAATAACTTCTTTAAGTAACTTGTCAGATTAACAAAGCCGCTTGGATGAGTAGCTAAACGTTACAATCTCACAAGAAAAGAAATCCAGTTGTCATGACTCAAATTCCAAATAACTTCACCTGGATGACCGAGAATTTTCACAGATATTACTGGATATAATGAAATAACTTTGTTGCTGGTTATTACAATATTTTGGAAATGCAGTTTCATTGTGTCCTTGCTGCTTACAATTACTATTTACAGGTAATTGTCAGTTCTCCCAGAAAGCATATTTACACTCCCTTCTTCTGCCCATCACCTTAGTTTCACTTTGTTCTGGAAAGCTGTGGAATTCTTCTGGATTCCTAAAATTATGATTTGCTAATGCCTACTAGAATTCGTGTCCATAAACTCAATTTCCCTCAAAAGTAGATTTATAGAAACAAGCTAAAACAGAAACACAAGTTTCATCATTATGAACCAGCAAAGGTGGTGCAGATTTTAGGGTGGGTGGTGTGTAGTGTGAGATTAAAAAAAAGCAGCTTGCACCATTTGGGGGGAAAAACATATCAAGGAAACGTACTACTGATTTCTCCCTTTTGGTGCCTCCTTTTTGCCTCTTTTTGGGGGCTACACAGTATGCAAGAGGCTGTTTGCCTGGCGTTGAGTCCTTAAATGGCCTCAACCCCAGTTCAAACCCCATGACCCACTATCCCAGGGTGGCCTTAGTCCATTCTGGACCATGTGACCACTGGTCAAAAATTTCTTCCCTGGTCAGGTGGACAAAGTAGCCCCTCCCAGCACAGGGCTGGATCAAAGCATCCCTTGCGGCAAACTCCACCCACAATACAAATCAGAACAAAACAAGCCAAGAGGTTTGGGAGGTACCACACAGTGTGATAGATACGGGGGAACAATGGAACATTGTGAGAAAAGAGGAATGTTATCAGGGGATGTGGGGATTTTCATTAAGATTCATGTTTAATGGGAAATACATATAGAGGAAAGTGTTCCATTTGACAGTACCCCTTATAGCTTGTTAGTTTTCAGTACTGCCTTCCACCAAGAACTAATCAGGAGCTACAGAATAATCAAGGTATGTACATACATGTGTGAGAGAGATACAATTTGGAATGACCTGTATAATAATGGCCTCAATGCTGATCTGTCATTATGAAACTATGACACTGATAGTTGTCTATCATAGTTCAAGTGAGTTTAATGTTTATTCTGTTCATTCGCCCAGATGCAAAGTGCATCTTTAGATATGAAACTGAGGTTAAAAAACTCAGACCCATGCTGTGTGAAACAAAAGCTTCGAGATGTGTTCACACTTATGAAAGAGTGCCTTTGTGGTTGCATAATAATGTTGTGTGGCTCTTGGAATATATGAAGCTTTTTAAATTAACTAAATCTAGTTGACACTTTTAAAGTTAGGAGAAGGCTAGCAGCAAATCTGACAACAGTGTTATTTCCCACCTGTCACTTCTTTCTTTTTTCCATTTAAAATGTAACAACGCGCAAAAGAAATGCAAAACTAAAACTGAATACAAATATGTTCAATATCTGGGGAGGATGCTATAAATGTGGCACCATATTGATAACATTTGTATTGGAACAGTGAAAGTGGACCTGGCTATGAGAACACACAGGCTAGTTGGATTTCCAGTTGGATGACTACAGTGTGTTCAGCTTTTGGAAAACTTGCAGAAAATCCAATGAACAGCAGGAAAGATGTGGATGGGCCCTCGTCCACCCGCTTCGTAATACAATTACTCTTCAGCAATTGCACACCATGTAACTTTGTTTCTGGATTCAGTGCAAGCTGTTGGTGGTTGTGAATGTATCTTGGGACCAGGTTATCTCAGGGAGCATGTGCTACCCCCAGGATGCTCTCTACTCTTCTTGGAAAGGCAATTTCCAATGTTCTGTTCTGTCCATGGCTGAGACAGGATTAGTTGGAGCAATAGAGAGAGATGTTCTTCTTGGAAGTTAAACTGCACATTGTACTTTTATTAGAGGACTGGAATAACTTCAGAATTCAATGATGTGGTTTCAGCACGCCTTTACGTCTGAGCAATGATAACTGAAAGCAAAGCTCACTTTACCTCATGAAGACCGATCATAAAGTCAAGTAAGCTCATTAGCAAGTCATGGGGGACATAAAAATCTCCCCCTGTAGCTATCAACACTTAGGGAATTCAGTGTGAGATTTGTTTCACCTGTCAGAAATCTGTTCTCAGGGATGTTTTGAGATTGCTCAAGAACCAGGAACAGGGTAAAAAGGCGGCGGCAGGGGGGGGGGAGTAGCATGTCAGAACTCATGCCACCAAAATACGGAGTCATCTCAAGCCAAATCTATCAAGGTTGGATGCTTATAGTCTCTAACAGGAATATATGAAAGAAACTGCCTTGTGCCATGATCTAAGGGCTGCAGCAGGCATTTTAAAGAGATAGCATCCAACCACAAATGTGGTTTTTGCTTTAATTAAATGCAAACAGAGAATATAATGATTCATATCAGAAATGCTACATCCAGGAAGAGGAAGCTTATTCTTTGCTTTCCTGTGCAACTACAGTCTCTTGTCTGATTCCAGTAAGAAGCTCCATCGCTACTACATTCCAGCCATGAACAAGGGGAAGTTGAGATACCAACCACATCTGGAAAACAAAGACATATAAACCTATTTTCCATGGATGTTATGTCTTCTATAAGGGTTGCATTCCCCCCTCCAACTGTGTTTGTAATTAAGTAAAGCAAAATTGAATACATAGAGCTGCTTTCTTTGCACCTAGTTTAGCTTTGCCATCTCAGATTTAGGATGCAGCAGAATGGCTGAAGAGCAGTCCCATGACTATGCTGAGGCCCTCGGACAAGATGACTGAATTCTGTTAGGGAGATCTCCAATGATCAAGAAGACCAAATTACCATACCTGTCATGGAGCATTGGTCAAAACTTAGCAAGTGTCAAAAACTGGAGTGAAAGAAGCTAAGAATACCACATTATCCACTTAAAACCAGTAGGATGACTTTGTACTCCACCACATGTGATGGAGTACTAGGACTACAGTAACTAATGTTTGGGAAAAGAATCTTCCAAAGAGTGGTGGGTGCACTGTATATGTTTGCATTTGTAAATTTTGTAAAAAATTTGTGTGTCATTTATATTTCAGAAAAAGAAAAAAAATATGAAATTGAAAAGAAACCTTAATAAGACATGCATTTTAATTTTTTAAAAAGAGTCTTCCAAGCCAAAGAGACCTGACATGTTTTTTTTAAAAAACTATGTAGGGTTGGGGTGAGGACTTCACATGTTTCTTTTTTTCTCATCTCTTTGTTCAACAAGATACTACATAGAATGTGGCATTAGAAACAGGCATTCCATAAGTAATGAAGGGTATTTGCCAGCATACATATTTTCCCTGCTGTTTGTAGCTTGCAACTTAACTTGCAGTGGGAAAATGTTGGACTAAATCGTAACAAAAAGTGGTTTAGCAAAGTGCAGACGGGGCAACCAGTTCTTGAAAAAATGTCCAAGTGCAGAATGCTGAATCGCTTCAGCGACCACGTGACCAGGGGAGGGCAAAAGGCAATTCAAAACAAAAAGAGGTTGCTCTTTGAAGTGCGGTAGCGGCCAAAGTGTCTTTTAGAGTTCTGCAAACAACATTCAGAGTAATTTCAAAACAATGTTTTCATTTATAGCAGGAAATACTGATCAAGATTCTTAAAACATCTCATTTTGTGAGAGAAGGAAATATGGTGTAATGTACCTTCATGTTTTAGTGCTCCTGTGGAGACAATTCATTAATCATGTCACTCCTTCATTTTTCTCAGGAATATACTTGTAGTCAGCACTGTCAAAGTCACATTGCCTGAACGAAAGGTACTGAACAAGATCTCTAGAATAGTCTGGAAGTTGAGTCATGGCAACTGGACTTCTTTTCTTGAAAGATTGCTATGTTTCACTGATGAAGCTGCTTGGATGGGCAGCAAAGCATTTTGTTCAGTGATTTCCCATTGAATATTCTTAAAAATATTATTTTTAAAAATGGAAAATTACTGATCTCAGGCATGTGAATGGCAGGTTTCTCTTTCCCAAGCCATTTTAGTGGATCTCTTGAAATTTGGAAAAGTTAGGGTTTCTGGGGGCAGAGATATTAAGCTCCAAATGAGGTAGGGATGCTTAATGGAAGGAGCCAGTGTCTTTGACATGCTCTACTATTATAGGGTTAACTGACAGCTTCCCCTCAGTGTGCTGATCCATGCTCCTTCAATTAAGTTTCCCATACATCCCCTTTGGAGCTCAATAACTCTTTTCCCTGTATCCCCAAACTCTCCAAATTGGGGAAACTTCAATGGGAGAGCCTGAGGAAGCTCCACTGTAATTTCCACACTGCTAGCTGCCTGGGATCTCTGTTTTCAAGCACATAATCTGTGGGGCATTCCCTTTGAAGTTGAATAACTCAGCTCCCTGAAAAAAGAGGATAGTCCAAGGAGGCTTAAAGAGGATAGTCCAAGGAAGGTACCCACCAAATTTGGTGCCTCTAGGGCCCAGGGGACCCGTTTTATAGAATAACAAATTGGTTCATTACTGGTTTATTTTGTACGATTTTTTTTTAAAAAAAGTCATTTCTAACAAAACGAAATGAATCACAGGGGAACAAAACAAAATGAAGCGAATTTCAATTTTTGCATTTTGTGCCCATCCCTAGCTTCATGCAAAGCTGTACGAAGCAAGAAGCACCCATCTCTACTGCTTATTTCTCAGATGAAACACTGATATTTGAGTCTTAGCAGAGTTGGGTTTCAGTTGGTTTCCATCACAATCTTCAGTTTGATAAATAAAATTTATATTCATGTTAACTTTGTTTTCTCTTTTTGTGTCCCTTCCAATTTAAAATTTATTTAAATCCAGCTTTTATTTATGCAGTAAAAAAGATGTTCTGAAGCTTTCACTAGTATACTACTTAGATCCATATAAGCTTCTTTGGGTGGGGGTATGGAAAATAGGAAACATCAAAGAAAAATATTTTCCCTTGTATTGGAATTAACTATAGCTATATTAGTGAAGCAGTTCAAAAATGACTCCGTGTTATTCTATAAAGCTCCAAAAATCACAGCAGGTCACTGAATACAGTATGAATTAATTATTAATCAGTGAGAATAATACCTCCCACTGCCAAGGAAAAGTTAGTTTAGATACAGCCTTTATAAAGGAGCCAGAAGAACAATACATTTTGAAAATTACCCTGAAAATACATGTATGGGTTGTCTTTTTGTTTTTTGTTTTTTAGAAGTCTTTTGCTGAAATAGTTGTGACTATATTTATGTAACAAAAACATAATAAAATAACTTAACATTATGTCCTTAACATATGTTCTTAACATATATATATATGAAAGAATGTAAAATATTTCAAATTTCAATAAAACAATTAAAAGTTCATAGTAATACTGTATGTACATGCATACAAATAATGGCTCTAGTTGTTGGCTCTTTTTTGGCATCCGTTTCAGTATAAGTATTGGGATTTTAAAAAGAGCATTTATGCACACACATTTACCCTCTTCCAAGGCACTTACTGTAGACATTATCCAAAGAAAAAAACATATTTAGTACAGTTGTGAGCTTAGGTTGAATCAGGGAGTCAGGTGTGCTTTATTTTTCTTTTTTGTACATGTATTTTTATTTATTTTATACACTAAATTAGAACAAATATATTGCTTGTGTCCTGTCGTGTTACTGATTGAATCACAGTTTCCCCCAACATTTGAGCCCAGTATAATTTATATCTCCTTTCCCAGCTTAAATAAGTATACTTTCATACTTAGTTTCCTTACTACCTCATCCCTATATTTTTAATACAAAGCATATAGCCTATCTAATCTCAACAATCTATTCAATCTCGCTGTTTAGCTCTTCGATACTAAGCAATTAAGGATAGATTGGGCTAACTATATATATTCTATGTACCATCCACAGTATGTTTACCCATTCTTCCAAAAAGTGCCTAATTTCAGCAATAATCTCTAATTAAGTTAATACTTTATGGGCTATTAATAAGAGAGCTACCTCCTCATTTCACTTTAGCATAGAAATTCTTGGCTATACCTAACTCCCTCTATTCTTTTAAAAATCTAACAGATTAACATTTATTTATATATCAGGTTCATCTTCCCATTTCCCTTTTCCTTTTCCCATATCATACCAATTAAACCAGTAGCCTTAGAGAAAGCATTTTTGTGTAATAAATTCACTAAGCCAGAAGTTCTTTTTCTCAGTTTTCTCGTTTCCTGCCAAACCCCCATCCTTACAAATTGCTTCCCACTTGCAAAATCCATCATCCTCAGAGGGTGTTGATAGTAATCTTGATGGCCATTCTGCCAACGAAAAAGTCCCAAAATTTTCTATTTTTGGCACTCACATCAAGTAAGACAGATGCACCCATCATATTCCGTGGACCTGGCACATCTAAGGGCCCAGCCAAGGAGTCAAGTGTACCTTAAAAGACTTGCATTTTTAGAAACGTTATATTCCGGTCCTAGCAGTTTTCAAAAAAATTGCCTTGTTAGTCTGTTTTAGCATATATAACAAGAACAAAAACAAAGTAAACATGAAACCCTTGTGGCACGTGGAAGACCAACAGGTCTACTTCAGTGTAAGCTTTGATAGTTTATAATCAACTTACTGAAACACATGTAGCATAGTATCTCTGCAATTGTTTTGTACATGCAGACCACAAGGTAGTAAGGCAAGTGGCAAGTGAAATGGGGAAAAGGGAGTGGCCATTGCTTTAGTAATGATCTTTCATAATGACAATGTTGTTACTAATTTTAGTAATGAACATTTGTAGACATTCTGTTTATATATACCCATTCTGTTTACACACACACACACACACACACACACACACACACACACACACACACACTACTATATATCAGGAGTCCTGTATCCACTGATTCATTAACCACTGATTCAGTTATCCAGGAAGCTGGGCTGAGGTCTATGAAAAGCCAGAACAACACCAAATGATTTACAGTGTGTGTATATATACACATACACAGTAGGAGTCCTGTATCCACTGATTCCTTAACCACTGATTCAGTTATGCACTGTTGCAAACAGCAGCCATAAAGCAACACAGTGTCACAAAAGAGCAGTTGGGGGCGGGTTGGTGTTCTCTCTTATCCATGGTTTTCATTATACATGGGAAGGCCTGGAACCGATCCCCAGTGGATACTAGGGTCTTACTGTAGTGTGGTTAAAGTTGCTTTTATTTATTTAACTGCCTAGAGCATGCATTTCCAAACTTTGGCCCTCCTGATGTTTTGGACCACAACTCCCAGAATTCTAAGCTTAGAATGGCAATGTCAAAGGACTGTGGGAGTCGCGGTCCAAAACATCTGGAGGCCAGAGTTTCGACATATCTGGCCTAGAGGCACACATGAGTTTTTGAATGCAGCCATCTCTCTCTCACTCTTTGGAATTCCTTTTCCCACAGTAGCTACTCAAAGAACTAATAGAGTGTCTGGGGAAGATGAAGCACACTGAAAATGGCTTTTGTGTGTTGCCCTGAGAATCCATTCACTCTCTTAAATAGAGATTGTCCCATTCCCCCCCTTCATCCCCCAAAAGGTAGTTAGACCTGGGATGAAGTCTGCCAGCTGGGCTGTTTGTCCAGATGGACAAAATCCAGACGTCTGAAGGGTCTGGGTCCCTCAGATGTCACAAAATCCAAAATGACAAGCATAGAAAGATATTCCACAACATGATCTTGTTAGCTACTGTCTCTCAGGCAGCCTATATTATCTTTGCCTTGTTGATCTTCATATTTGTCATATTGAAAGTCAAGAAGAGGACCCAAGACTGGGCCTTCACTAACAGATTTAAGAGGTGTCACAATCCTTTTTTCTACTGTAATCCGAAATCAACTCAGAAGCTAATACTGGGGCAGGTGAGAAACAGAAGGGTACAGATCAGTTATAGAAAATTCCAAAAGTTTTAAATTTATGAATTTAGCTGAAAGAATCAAGTTTCTATACATCCAGAAGATCAAGGATTGCTACAAAGGAGATGCAGGATATTTAATTATTGGAAACTTGACTTTAATTATTAGGATTCTAATAGAATCCATGATATAAATGCTTTTCAAAATACAATGTTTTGTTTTAATTTTAGCTCTAATGCTGCTCCTCATTTCTGTTTTTGTTTACTCCAGTTCCTACAAAATCTTAATAAAGACTTGATATTAAGATAAAATAGCAAGGTATGCCCTTCTGAGCTTCTTAGCTGCAGTGTGGAACCGAATCAATAAGAAACAATGACAATTTTCTGGAAGCAACTTGCTAGATGCAAAGTATGTACTACATCAAGCTGACCTGTGCTCCTTGTTACTGTATTATTTGCATTTTTAGTATTATTAAACCACAACTTTTGAATGAATATAATCTTTCTGCTATGCAAATATTAAAACTCCCACTGTCCCTAGTGAGTCTGAATTTGCCATATAACAAATAAGCTATAACTCATTCAGTTAAATTGTGCCATTCAAAATGGCACCATAAAACTATTCAACCTTTTAAATGTATATAGTTACAATATTTAATTTCCTGACCTGAAGCAGCAATAAATTCCTCAGGCAAATTGGAGAAGTAACCATATTCTGCTTGGCTTCTTCCTAATTTGACTTCATGTGTCAGGTTCTCATATATATGGCACAATATTCAACTCTACAAAAGTGTTATTAAAATCCTCAGATAAGATACTGCACTGTGGCGGAGAAACTGTCTTTGTATTGGACGTCTCATATGTGGGATGAAGTGATTGCGCTGCATGGATCTTTTGCTCATCTATTCTATGGTTAGATCAGGGTTTGAACTTTCTACTGTTCAGATTAAAAAACAACACCTACCCCATTTTGATGCAAGAAAACCTTAATGCTCCAACTGGAAATGAATGAGAGTTTTATATAATTTGATAAAAACATTTGCAAGCAAAACATAACTTCAGCTGATATCCTGTAAATCAGTGACCGCAGTGGTACACTGAGCGAGACTATGTAGGTATACCATGTAAGCTACAGCTGCAGTCTCACTAGCCATTTTCACATCTTACATAGCGAAGTTTAAAAAATTGGAAAAAAGAAAAGGGGTGGGAAAAGGAAAGGAAATGAACATCAAAGGTCATTACTATTTGTGAAATGATGCACCAATGTGCAACTATTAAATAATCAATGTATCTTTATCTTGGAGCCATGTATAACTGTTTTGCCACATAGTCTCACTCTTACCTTTGAGAAAGTGGACTTGTTCCCCAAAAGCTCACATGAAAATATAGCCACTAGTCTTGAAGGTGCCTCAACCTTCTGGCTTTCTTCTCTTTAATTTTTTTGCTTCCTCTTTATTTAGAAGAGATTATCAATTACAGTCTTGGCTCTGTCATTAGATAGAGTGAAACAGCCTTCATAGGCAGCCAATTGCAGCTGTTACTTTTGAGTTTAATTTTTGAATCCAGCTCAGGAGCACCTTTTAAAGTGAAAGAGGCAATAAACCGATTGATCTGTCTCTTTTCTCTCTCTTTTGTTTATTCCAGAAGTCATTTGGGCAGCAACACAAAGACAAGATAGGCAAGACAAGGGATGCATCCTCTATAGAAGGGGGGGGAGAGGGAGCCAGTTACATTAGACCCCTCCTTTTTATAGGTTATAAATACACAAATCCTTTGGTGAAGAACCCTTCTGACTCTTCACTAATGCACACTTCTGTCTCTTCTTGGGATGAGTATTAAACATCCCTTTCACTCTCTAATCTAGTAAACAAACATTTGGGGGCTAATATATTTTCTTCCTTAATTTAGTTGGTAAGCACCTGAGTAAACCTCCTGGTATTTCTTCCGAGTAAACCTCCTGGTATTTCTTCCATGTTACATGGTGTAACATGTGCCTCACATCAGACAGATGTCCATCTCTGTGATAAGACAGAAGATTGTTAGTTGGTTGGCCAAGGAGAGGGAGAGGCACCTGTGCAGTTTTATGTCATATGTTTTAATAATTTTATCTGCTTTAGGTATTCATGGTTTGGGAAGTTTGGGGTTGACATTTCTTGATCTGCCTTATGCAACCACCCATTTCAGGGCTGAGAGTAGTTCTGACTGCATTTGGCATAGCAACTGCACTGCAATATGGAACAGAAATGAGAGCAAACACCAAAAATCCCCACCACAGTTTCTTCCTAGCGCTTTCTTGCAGGTGAGGGGTCTGCTGTTCAGATGCCGGAGTGCCACTTTGCCTGATTGGCTGTGTCTTCAGGGCTCAAGGTGACAATATGCATGTCCTTAAATGACAGTGTCCTGTCATCTCTGTTCTGGTTGTCCATGTGGCCACCAGCAGTGACGCAATGGAAGGGCGCTTTTACACGACCCCTAAGATCCACTGGTCCCTTAAATTCAGACCAGAGATCTTAGGGGCTTGTCGCTCTTCCTGTGTTTCCACCCCCTCCGCACTTCCTGGCTGCTGGCTGCATGAGGGGAGGGAGAAAAAAAGGAAGAAAGGCCGTGGCTCACCTCTGTTCTGCCTCGTTCTGCCTCTTGCTCTTGCCTGCTCTTGCTGGGGCAACATTCCAGTAGCTCTTAAGTAGCTCTTAAAGGGGCAGGAGCCAAAAAACAGCAAACAGAAGCGAGGAGAGCCACGCACTCACTATCGTTGCACCGCATCAAAGAATTTTCACCTCCAGAGAGAAGGTACTTGAAAGGTGCGCTGGGACACGCTAAAGTGGGCGTGGTCGCACTTAATTGCCTGTAAACTCCGGAGCTGGTGGGGAAACATTTTTAAGCTCCGGAGCTTGCAGCCATTTGCTGCGGAGTTTAGGGGTCGTGTATAAACGCCCGAAGTCACACAATGCATTGGTCTTCAAGAGGGGACACTACCATATGTCTTTCCTTTCATTCCCCCGATGCATTTCTTTAACATTGTTGCTATGTGACATTAAGCCAAAACTGACTTATACCAACCCAAATAGAGTTCTCCAGGTAAGTGAGATATTCAAGGTTTTTTCCACTCCAACTTTCCCAACCCTAGTGAGCTTCCATGGGTGAGTAAACCCAGGCTTCCTGAGTCTCCATCCATCACTCCAACACACATTAGTCATGTATTTTTCAATGCAGTCATTTATCTTTATTTATCTATTAAATTATCATGGATAAACATAATATTTGTATATCATACAGATTTCCAGCAGCAGAGCTGAGAGAGAACAGTGAATGAAATGTTTGTCCTGCATTTTAATTTTTCACACCTCCTCCACACCCCACCTCCGTTCCTAGCAAATACAAATGTGTTTCCTATCTGCATGCATATGAAGCAAAAAAGCAATTTATTAGCAAGCTCAATTTAACTATCACACTTCTTCAATCAAATCTTCATCTCTTTTGGGTACTTACACAATGTGTGGAGTTTAACCTCTTCCTTCACTCAAAGGAAAAGCCATCAATGTGAGGCATGGGAAGTGAAGCACAGAGCACGAGCTATTAAATAGTTGTGATCACTCTTGTTTCCTTTTCACTAGTCTCTGGGGAACTGCTGAAAGTTGCAGAAAGCTTCTCCCCCTCTGGATGGTGGCTGCAGCAACAATCACACAGTTTGTTGGCATGATTTGCTGTCTTTGTGGATGACTTGTCATTTTGGACCCATTTCACTGCCCTCAGGGGATGGGTCATGTATAGCTATTTCTAAGGTGGAACTTTCACCATGGGAGTATGATAAATTCTAGGTAAAGCAACTCTGGGGTTGGTGAAGTTTGTTTTTTTCAGATTACTGTACATCTCTCAGAATACCCCAGCTACAAATTCACCCAGCCAGGAAATATCACATTCCCAGGATGACAGCATGTTTATGAGTTGCCAGATTAAAATTCCCAAAATGAGAGACAGGAAAAGCATTAAGTGAAGACCATCTCACAACCTTGTTCCATGCTGGCAGATACTGGATGCAACTCAGCTTATATTCACAAAGATATAGTAACCCTCTGTTTATTGTGGGATCTAGGGACACAATGAAGGGAAATCCACATTATGTGGATGCTGGGTTGGATCGTGACTGGGGGGGGTTGCTGTCTGGGGCCTCCTGCACTTTCCCCAGGTCTGGCACTGCCCTGAGCGGCCTCCAACAGGCTTGCCAAAAACCACTTCTGGGGCTTCCAACAGGCCCAGGAAGCCCATTGGAGGCCCACTTGGGGGAGCGTCAGGTCTGGGGTAAGTGCAGGAGGCCCCAAACAGGCCCACACAGCTTGCCCCAGGAGCCTTTGCCTTCATATACTGCAGTCCCGCAATAGACCAGGACAACAGTACAGGTATATGAACTGCAATATAGCAGGAGACAACTGTACATGTCTCTGCATAGGAAAGAGTAGAGAACTTGACTAGACTGTACTTTACCTGCTGATCACTGTTCTCAAGGTTGCTGATATCAGTCCCTTGCTTCTCGCACCTTTCTCTTGTCCCTCCAAGAAGGACACAAATGGTCTTTCTTCTATCCATGGTTCCTAATGTCTTCAACTCAAGTTCTTTGCTAGACCTAGGACCCCACCCCCTTATCTATCCCAAGTATATTTCTCTAATCAACACAAGCTTACTTAGAAAGATGCCTGGATACCATACCTTTATGAAATGAGAAATATGCCATGCCATATCTTTCCTGCCATTTATTACTGTGCACTATTTGTATCTTTTCTTACAATGCCCACTCCAGGAGGAAAAATGAGAGAGAAGTGAGTGAACAAATTCACTCATGAAACAAGTCCTCTATTTACTCTGATCAGGTCTTCTCGACCCAGAGGGCAGGGAGGGAATAGAGTGGCCACTCAAACATGGCCAAAAAATTATGACAGCTCTTCAAACCCAAGACTGTCCAATCTAAAAGGACAACATTTGGCCACCCTAGCTAAGGGACAGAGCACTGTATTCTGGAAAAAGCTTTCCCACGTGCCCTGGGGTGCCCTGAAGCCTGATCTATTTTAATTTATGCCACAATCTAGACTTGTGATAAAATATATCCCACACAAAGATCCCTTGAAATTATACTCACATTGACAATCAGCATTTATAGGCAAACCTGCTGGTCGTTTGCTAACTAATTTCTGTAGCAGCTGTGAATAAGGTCTAATATAGATGTGGCAGGTGAATTGCTTCAACCTTGGCAGAGTTGGTGTCACCTAGGATTATAGTTTGTGGAGAAATAATATGATGCAGCAAGAGTTGCTGTGCATGTTACATAAGCCTGGTTTACTGCTTGTGATGTCTTTCAGCAGGTTTGTGAGCTTGCTTGCTTTTTCTTTTGCTAACCAGAAATTCTAAATCAGCTAAATATGGAAGAGGTATTGCAGTGAAGGAGACTTCAGAATGTTGACAACATATAATTGCTAGAGTTCATGTTGTTACAATTCCTCTGCAATTGTGCTCTCAGAAGTAGTTCTGATGCTGCACCTTTAAAAATAAATCTATCTAAATTGACAGATTTACCATCTTAAACCTTTCTTTTTAAAAAGGTACATGACTAAATCCAATGGTTAATCCCAAGTGGGTAGGATAGAATTTTTAATTTATAGATTTTTTGTGAATAAATGAGAATTGTTAAGTGCCGTTGATCCTCTGGGTTTACTCAAGTGACAATAAAAACTGGATTTAGACATTAGGATTTATTCAGTTTAGCATGAACCCAGAGAAGGTGGGGGAGTGGTAATCCTGTGAGGTATTAGTAGATAGTGTCTCTTTCTCTTTTTTTAAATCTCAAATCAAGCATTGCAATTGGGTTATTATATTTCTTACTCACCCCATCATGACAGTTCATATGCTTCCTTTATATCCTCGAAAGCACTTGGTTTTTGTTAGAAAGAAGACAAGTAATCTGTCAGGGTTATGCCCCACCTAAGTCCCATTAAGGGTAAGCCATGCAACTGCTATGAAGGAATTAATTTTTTAGCCCAATGCAGCAGCCTCCCTGATAGAAACCAAGTTTACTTTTCAGTATACATGGATAGTGTTGTGTTTCCATTTGTCTTCCATTCAAACCCTTCCTAATAATATAGCACTTGGGTTAATGAGTTAATTTTACAACTTTGGTAGGATTCCCCAATACAATAATCATATTTGAAGATGCCTCTGGCAGTTGGCTTAAATTCTAGGGGGCTGTGTTTTCACTCACCAAAGTGTCTTTTTTTTAAAATCAGTTCTCAGGAGATTTCCCCTCTCCCCCCCCCCCTCAAAAATTATTCTTCTGTGTAGCTCCTGGTTTTCTTGGCAGGCACTGCATATTCTGAAGCTAATTACTGTTCCCCTTATAGCCTGTGTGTTGCATCATCTATGTCCACAGCATGGTTTTACATGATCTGAAGGAGCAGCAAAAGATTTTGAGTAATTCTTTGGAGACATGCCATAGCAAAGTCTACACCCAAGATAGTATAATTCTTTGCACCTTATTAATCATTCAGACAGAGCTGCGAAAACCTATTTTTCTGGAGGACAGCTCTGGTTGAATCTTCAAGCTATATTTCTGCCACTACAGTGGGGAAAGTGGAGGAGCATGCACACATAATGCAAGAGCATCACAGCTTGGGCTGCACTGAGGGTGAGAGGGTAAAGTCTTTAAATACTAGCTGAGATGCAACACTCTTTCTTCATACCCTGAATTGTGCCATGGAGATGGCATACAAATGTCTGATGTTGGGGCAGACATTTTTCTAAAGGACCCAAGAAAGGGGCATTTTGGATATATTTGACAGCATGGAGGAAATAAAGAACTGAGCACAAACTAGCCCCTCCTCATATAGGCATAGAGGGGCTTCACCAATAAGCCCCATAGAGTGCTTTTGGACCATTGGATCCTTTGTTTAAGTATGGTGAATTGTGAGATTCAGGTACACTGACAGAGATGGTTCTGTGAGGCAGCCTCAGACTATATCAAGCTTTATTTTATTTATTTATTTATTTATTTTTACATTTATATACCACACCAATTTCCCAAGGGAACTCTGGGTGGTTTACACAAAAAGCACAAGAGATGCATAAAATAGTAAAAAGATTAAAAACGTAACAACAATTGGGAAATGTAAAAAGGTAATTGGCAAGAGGCATAAGACAAATAATAAAACAAATTAGAAGGAAAGAAAAAAAAATTAAACTGTGATACAAACCCTAGCGATTGCCAAAGGCATCCCTAAACAGACAGGTTTTAACGGCTTTTTAAAGGATGCCAACAAAGGAGCCTGGTGTATCTTGCTTGGTAATTTGTTCCAAAGTGCCAGGCCGGCCACCGAGAAGGCCCGTTTACGAGTTGCTAACCTACAGGCCTCCCTGGGGGTGGCCACCCGGAGCGAGAGATTGTAAATTGTAGGACTTGGGCTGGAAACAGACTCAAGGTTATATCCCCAAAAGAGTTGGCCAGACAACGGTGGCAATATACAGTGGGGTCCTGAATCCGGGACTCACCCAGTCTGGATAAGAGGGCATGGATGGTCCATCTCCTCCTGGTTCCAGGTTTATGCACTACCTTAGGTGCCACCACAGGTTAATGGGGTTGTTCTTCTTCCTAGCATTTTCCCATAGGTGTTGGGACAGCTGCTCTTTGGGGTCTGAAAATCACTTCGCCCAATTGACCACATCTACAGGGTGATTTGCACGTACTTATTGACAGTGTCCTGCCATTTTTGTTTTGTCACCCATGTGGCTGCCATCCACTGATTTTCAGGTGTCTCACCTCTCTGTTTACTGGTTGGCAGCCAATGGCTTATGATCGCCATTTTCACGATTTTCACAAGTGGTTTACCATCTCCTTCTTCTGGAGGCATCCTTGGACTGTGCAGCTTGCCAAAGGCCAGAGAGGCCTCCTCTACTTCCAGGAGGCACAGCAGGGAATCAACCTCCCCATAGCCAGATTCCTAAACTAGCCAGGTAACTCAGTTATAGAAACCTCTTAAATTATGTCTGTGAAGATTCTCAGTCATCCAAGTGAGTTTATCTGGAAGCTGAGTCATGGCAACTGGACTTCTTTTTCTTGAGTGCTCTCTCAAGAAAAAGAAGTCCAGCTGCCATGACTCAACTCTTAAATTATGATACACCTTTGCCATTTCACATAGTCCTCAGAAGTTTAGTAGAAAGCAAACATTTAGCTGTGCTTATTTCTGTAATGTCTAACCATTTGAAATAGATGTAACTTAGATTTCAAATATCATAATGTAGGTCCATCTAACTCAGTATTAGAGATGGGCACGACCAGGAATTTTTTTTTTCGAGTTGTCGTTTGTCGGGACGGGTCCGTTTCGGGTCGTTTCCGTTTGTCACGAAATTTTTTAAAAATCTGTTGTTTTGTCATGTTGTTTGTCATTACCACCGCAATTTCGCACGATTTGACGTCCCATTGGCGTCCCGCAATCAGGGCTGGCGCTAGGTGTTTTTGCACCCTAGGCGGCAGGCGGGCGGCGGGGGCGGGGAGGTGCGGGCGGGCAGCGGTGGCAGTGGGGCATGGGCGGGCGGCAACAGCGGCAGGGGGGAGGGGCGGGCGCGCAGGCGGGTGCGCAGGCGGAAGCTGCGGGTCCCGCAATGACCTGGCCATGTGATTGGTGGAATGGGTCCAAAAATTTGCATGGTCCCATCCCATGGCCAGCACATCATTGCGCCAGCGCAGGTATAATAAAATAAAATAAAATAAAATAAAATAAAATCAATTGAGACATTTTGTTGCAAGAAAAACCCACTGCTGCTACTATAAAAAAATCAGGCATTTAAAATACCTAATTTTCACATGTTTCTGTGGTGCTTTGGTGGGTTTTTGGGCCACGATTTTTAAAAAAATATTGTGGTCGCCATTTTGGATCCCCCCCCACTGCATGGCAAATGGAGACGACAAGGATGACGCCCCCCCAGCCTGGTACCAGCAGCCCAGGACAGGAGGGGGGGAAAGCCGGGACCCCCCCCAGAAACCACCCCTCGGTAGGTGCCCCCAGGCAGGCATATTTTCGCCTGCTTTTATGGCCGGGAATCGGGTTTTTTTTAAATTTTAAAACTTTTTTTCTGTGCTGCACTGCTTGGCATCGCGCGATCGCCAGCGCCGCGATGGCATGAACGACAACGACAAATCAGACCCAATTTATCGTTTATCGGTTCAAGTTCAAGTTCTGATGGCTTAATTGTCGTTACCGTTCTCGTTATGTAACGGAAACGACAACCGAAAACGGAAACGACAATTTCGCCGAGTCGTGCCCATCTCTACTCAGTATTCTCAGCATTGAAGGGCAGTAATTCTCTTTTCCTCTTTCATCTGGAATTTCTGGAAAATGAAATTCTGAGAGATCATACCTTGGAGGGAGAAGAGGGATCACTGACTTAGCAGAGATTTCATCTCCCACCCTCCAAATTAATAGGACAGAAGGGCAGCAATTTAGCATTTTCATTTTAACCTCAACTAGATTTGTTTCGTCAAACACCATGAATTAGCGTTAAGTCTTCTACCCTAAAGGCAGGTAGATGCCTTCTCTCCTTCATTGTCAAGTGTTTATTTGATACACTCATTTTTCTGGTTTCGCATGGAAAGAGTAGGGACTGGCTTATTCCAACCCAAGACTGAATGAAAAGCATTCAGCAATTGGGACTGAAAAAGATTGTGATGGAGAAACCTTGGGAGTAAGGAATAAATCTTACTCTGTTCTGAGGTAAATCGTATCATGATCTATCAAATGAAATTTTGGTTGCATGCCATTTATTTGAGATGTTCTTCATGTGATAGACACTGAATATCTTGTTCTTTGTCTTGCATCTCACCGGGACTCTGCTGGGAACTCTCATTGGTTCAATGCAGTTTCCTGTGCTGGTACTACCCCCGCCTCATATCTGCCACCATCTTTTTTGTTTGCTTTTTGCCCATTGTTCTGCATGGGAAACAACCAACTTCTGTGGCCATCAAGGTCGGCTCTGGTGAATCCTGCACAGGAAGGTGTCATTCTGTGTAAAAATGGCAATAAAACTCCACAGCTTAGCACTTTTTCTTGAGAAAAGAAAGCAACTGCAGAACCCTCAGAACTGCTGTGAGATTTCTCACAAAATTTCCTGAATGGAAAAAAATGTTTGCACAGAGAAATTTCACTGCAAGAAGAAACAATGGATCTCCCCCACCATCTCACAATTTCTGTCTGAGAGAAATTGGCTGTTATATCCACAATTCAGCTGCTAGCACATGTTTCTTTATGGATTCATTACCACTACTAGAAATAGCTGCTGCTTACTTCTTGAAGACTCTCAATATACTATTTTATTAATGCTAAATGTTGAAGGCATTAAATGCTTTCCATCTACTCATGGTAAAATGAAATGTTGTTCCTTAATTATTTTAAATACAGTGTCTGTAGAGTGATTTTGCATGAAAAGGATGGAAGATGTACCTGGCCTTTGCCTATTGCTTTTTAAAAAATAGCTTCTATGGCACTGCAATACAGTAATATATATGTATCGTCAGAAATAAGTCCCACTGAGTTCCATGGGGCTTAAAGTGAGACTATATGGTTGAATATAGGACCTCAAAGTAATTTTCATTTTACTTACTACGTGATGCAAAGGCTGATTAGAATTGGTCCACATTGTCTACTTTTTCAAGACAAAATGATTCAAACAGGATTTTCTACATATGTTTAGTAGAGATGGCACAAACCAAAAAATGGCAATTTGTTTTGTTTCGTATTGTTTAAGGCTTCAGTTTGTTTTGTTTTACATTTAACAGTTTTTTTTAAAAAATCATTTTGTTGGTTCCTTAATTTGTTATTCATTTTTACCCACTTTGCCCGATTTAATGCATTTGACCATGCGCGGGTGTCCCAACGCCCCAGACCAGACAGATTTTTTTTAATTAATTTTTTTAAATTAAAAAAAGTGATCAGAAAAAACACATAAATTGATGTTTTAAGCACTCCTCACCCCCCTGCTAGGTATTATCAGACATAAAAAAAATAATTTCCACTGGGTTTTTAAGTATATTCAGGATGTTTTAATACCTTAAAAATGCCATTCTGTACAGATTCGCTGTCATTAACAAAAGTATGTGGCAGCATTTTGTCCCCTTTAAAAAAAGCAATCTCTTTAAAAGTACATTTTTAGATGTTTTAAATCACTGGCATCTACCTAATAGCTATAATTAGGCATTAAAAATTACGATATTTTTGAAGTATTTCTCATCCATTTAAAGCATTTAAAAACAGTTCATTTCTTTGCGCACCGCCATTAACGAAATGAAACGTAACGAACCATTTTTTCCCAGTTCGTTTCATTTCATTTAGATTTTACTCCTAGGTTCGTTATTTGTTCCATTACGTAATGAAATGAATAACGAATAACAAAATGAATAAAAATTTGTTTCATTCCCATCTATAATGTTTAGTTGTAACAAATTCTTTTAAAGATTTTTTTTTTGGGGGGGGAGACATGTCTGTAAGTGGTGTTTTGATGACGTAAGGAGTTGGGGTGTGATGTGTAAAACCATTGAGAAGCAAAAGGCCTTTGCTGGTTGGTATAAGGACAAAGAAGAGTGATGCTGCTTGCCAGTAAAGTGTTAACAGAACAGGTTTTAAATGAAGATCTCTTGCTTTAGACGTAAAGATGGGCACAAATAGATTTGGCCTGCTTTGATGAAATTTGTCAGGGTGCTGTGCATCCCATCCCTGTGACTGGGTGCCCCACTCACAATTTGGCGTGTGATACCCGGATCTTCTTTGTCTGACAATTCTCCACTCTGGGAGCAGCTCGGACTATCCTTCACCCTCCTCCACCAACCACTCAGATGAGGAGGCGGTGCAGGGATTCTCCCTGAGGCGGGCTGAAACTAATTCATGCCCATCTCTATTTAGGATATACACTCTTTCCTAACCTGACAGTTTCCAGACATGTTGCCACTTTCCATACTCAGTCAACACTTTCTTTATGGAATTTTAAGTGTATCTGGGCAAAGCATACCCGATTGTGGAAGGCAATTTAAAAATGATCAGAAGAGCACTTGTGAAGGCGCCAATATAAATTTGCCATTGGCGGTCAGAGGTGACAACCCCTGTGCCCTTCTCAGTAAATCTCCATTTCAGAACTAATGATCTCATGGATAATTAATGAATGCCAGGCTCATGAACTGAACAAATTTCAACTCCAATTATAACAACAATGAATTATTTCCCTGTGTCTATTTTTAACTTTAATAAATTAATTTTCCAAACCTAACCATTGAAAGCTGGCTGGATAGTTCGCCGAATTAGGTATCTGGAGTTCAGTTCCACACTGTGTCTCCATGGAGAAAAGGCAGATGGTGATGCCTTCAGCAAGCTTCAAGGTTCCAAGGTGCCCCCAGAGGATAGAGAATGGTAAACCTCTTCTCAAGACTCTCTATAAACCAAAGCATGCTGCTTATATACCACCCCATAGCACTTAAAGCACTCTTTGGTGGTTTACAAGTAATTATGCAGCCTACACATTGCCCCCGCCCCTTGAGCCTGCTACCTAGAATTGAACCCCATATCATGAGCACAGTTATAGCTGCTGTACAGGAGTTTAACCATTGTACCATGAGGCTGTCTAGTTGGAAAATCCTGGAAAGGGTCACCATAAGTCAGAATTGACTACTCAGCATACAGTTATTAGTATTATTATTAATGTTCCAGTTTATAAGATGGGCCATTTGTATGCAAAGCATGTGTTCTGCCCCTGAGCTATAGTTCTTCTCCTCTGTTCCAAAAATATAAAACCTGCAAGCTTAGCAAATAAATGTACAAAGGTATGCCAAGCACTGCCTTCCTTCATCGCCTAATCATTGCACAATTTGTGAATTCCCAGTAGGTGCACGTCTAAAGTTCTTGTTGACATATAGCACCAGCAGCAATAAAAAGATGGGTGGGTTTCCATGAGACTGCTTTGCATTGTTCAAGATCAGGTGTGTTCTTTTCTCACATCGGTGAACTAGCAGATCACAGTGAATGAGGATAATTTCAAAATCTATCCAGGGTGGTTCATTATAAATCAAAACAAAAAGAAACAGAAACAACTGGAGGCTCCATATCAAACATATTAAATTAAATTAAACAAAGCTTACTTTCTTAGATTTATGGTGTCATTACTCACTCACAGCATCCTTTGTGCTCTTTTTGATTTAATATGTCAATCTCACTGGTACCTTCATTTCATTTGGTTGCTACCTATAAAGTAGGTATTTCCAGTGTAAAGTTTGTTCTAAATTCCAGCATTGGGTTGTGAGCCTTTCACATCCCACATGGGAAAACAAAATTTGTTTATACCTCCATATGCATTTTTCACACTGAACAAATGTTGGCAATTTTCTTTCATTGATTAAAATGTCTGGCTATTTTTCTAATGTACATTTGCCCCTGTAGAGCTATATGAGGAATATTTTTACTACTATTTCTTCTAATTGCTGATGGAATCACTCTGGTCTACAGCAGATATTGGATACCTGTGTTTGTTTTTAATTGACTGCTAGATTCTTTTAGCCATCTGATGTTATGATTATGATTAAAAGCTTTTCAATACAGTAACTTTTTCTAACCACCAAACTGCAGTGATGGTTGACTACCAGCTGGTTGTAAAAATATATATCATTGGATGGCAAAGTGTTGATCTTGACAGCCACTAGTGATTTTAGGATCACCAGGCCAAGATGGCCTGAATCAGTTAATTTAATCTGCTTGACCCCTATTATTGGTGGCGCGAGCTGTACACGCTCTTTTAGTTAACTACAAGGACTCCCTTGGGAGCTTAATAACTTAGCCCCCTGAACCCCAAACCTCTCCAAATTTGGGGGGCTTATAGAAAAGAGCTTGAGGAAGCTCCCCTGCCATTTCCTCTATGATGAATTGTTTCATTCCTAGAGAAAATGGCATTTCATTTTGTTTTGTGATGAAACACGTCCTACCATTTTGTTACATAATGAAGTAATTCATTATGTAACGAAATGACAAAACAGTATTTCATTTTTCATTTTGTGCCCATCTCTCGTAAGCTCTTATGCCATGCAAACTGGAGGGTAGAAGAGGCCCCAAGATGCATGGATTGAGCATTGTGAGGGGTCAACCTCTAAGTGATGTTGGTGAACTTGAGTCAATGTCATTACTCATCTGGGCATTGTGGATGAATTTTGAATATTGTTTAAAATTTTATAGAAAAATGGAGTATACCTACCTACCTGCATAGAGACCTCAAAACCATAATGCACAGTTTGGTGGGGAGCAAAGGAGCTTACCAATGAACAGCCCCATTGCCTTGGGAAGTGGTGCCAAAATTGAAGATAATGGTGGTGAGCACCAGTCAGCACTTTAGGGTTCTACTCCATTCCCTCCTGTGTATCTTGGATCCTGAGTTACAGGGTGTGTGATACAGAATACACTGGGTGGGCCAGACTCACTACTAATCCTGCCAAAGTTTAAGAGAAAACCTTGGGAAGTCCTTTCAGCAGTTGTCTGACTGGAGTCAGGCCGTCTAAAAACAGTAGTGGTCTGGGGATAGGGACTCATTCTTTGGGTTCAGGAGAGGGGATTCGTTTGGGCAGCTGGCTCCTGACTGAGGTCTTTTGCACTACATTAGACACACACACACACATAACATACACACACACACACACACACAGAGAGAGAGAGAGAGAGAGAGAGAGAGAGAGAGAGAGAGTTAATGTTGTTCATTTAACAAGGTTGTGACCATAGTCAAAACCCATCACTCATGTCTCCCCTCTTTATTTCACGATTAGGTGGACAAAATCATTTTTCTAACAACCAAGCTAGAGTGAGAATTGAATATCAGCTGCCTGCATGTTAGGATCAAAGTAGAGAGAATACAACTGTACTGCCACAGTTTTGCTCACCTCCCTTACCTGGCAAATTATCTTCTCTGTGATTTATAATAAGAAAGCAAATGTGGTGTTTTGTTTGTTTTTTCATTTGTTTTTGCAAGACCAGTTTCCCAGGCTTGAAGCCCTGTGGAATCCAATCGGTGAAGGAATAGTGTGCTATCAGCTTCCAAGCACTAAGCTGTTGTCTCATCTACTTCACTCTTCAACTTGAAATAGGGTCAGCTAACATGAGGTGCTTTTCCCCAAAAGGGAGAGAAACTACATCTCTTGTCATTCTCCTATATTTCTAGTGACATCTCTGAGAGGATGAAAAATCCCGATCCCCTCTCTGGAATTTGGTCAACTTTCACCCAGGCATACACAAATCACTTGAGACCTCCTCCACTGTTCTCTTTCGAGACCTCTCATCAACCCACTCTGTGTGCCTTTTAGGAAGAGAAGTAGTGGCTATAGTGTTTGGGGATTGTGTAACTGGGGCAGCCATTTCAAGAATGAGGCCCTAATTTTGTGGTGTTTTAGCTCACAACGAAGCTGAGCTCACAGTTTTCAGACTTTAGCTATTAATTTTCAGACTGTAAACAGTACTGCATGAAGTTCACATTTCTTTCCTATCAAACAAGAACACTTCGAAATGAATACATATTAGTAAAGCTTCATGTTATTCAACAATCAAAGAAGCATGCTTCGGAAGACAAAGTGGAGCACATTCTGTTCACAACCCTATGAAGAACACGCAGGTGTAAAATATTTTATGCATTTGAAAATGGATTCTTTCCACTTAGTCTCTTAGGAAGGACATGTATTTTCACTTTTGCCACAATTTAGTTTATAAGAGAATGCCCATATTCTCTTTTATTGATTGGACTATTTTCTTTTCTTATCCATTTTATATTACATATAAACATGCTGTTTCTCTTTACAATCATTTTAAATCATCATACCATTTTATTCAAGCTCAGCCATAGTGAATTAGTCTCTTAGTCACATCACATCAAATTCAGGCTGAGAAGCCAGGCATTTTTGCTTCCAAACATATTTGTGCTCACATTTCCAGGCCTGGCTGTTTATACTTCTTTCATTATCTCCACATTTGAAGTAGAAATTCAATAGATTCCAGGGAATGCATATTGTAGAATTATCTTAGGCAAATCAAGTTTCTTAAATTCGGCCAAGGAAAGAGTAGAGAACAAATTATTTACCATATGTTAACTATAAATGCCAATAAACAGAGCAGCCTTCTTATTCTATAGTGGAATATTCATACATACAGTTATTTCCCCATTTATCGCTGGGGTTAGGGACCTGATCTGACCCGCAATAACGGAAAATCCATGATATGTGAATGCTGGGTCAGGTCATGACTGGGGGTCCTGTCTGGGGCCTCCTGCACTTACCTCAGGTCTGGTGCTGCTGCAAGCAGTCCTCCAATGGGCTTCCCAGGCCTGTCAGAAGTGGTTTCAGGTGATCCTGAAGGCACTTGCAGTTTTTCAGAAATCACTTCTGGTTCGCTGGAAACCATTTTTGGGGCCTCCAGGAGGCCCAGGAAGCCTGTTGGAGGTTCCAGAAGTGGTTTTGGGTGATCCAGAAGGCACATCCGGTTTTTCAGAAGTCACTTCCGGTTTGCAGGAAACTACTTCTGGGGCCTCCGACAGGCCCCAGAAGCCTGTCGGAGGCCTATTCAGGGCAGCGCCAGGCCTTGGATGAGTGCAGGAGGCCTCAACCAGGTCCACACAGCTTGTTCCAGGGGCCCTTGTCTTCATATACTGTGGTCCTGTGATATACCGGGACCACAGTATATGAACCGCAAAATGGCAGGGGACAACTGTACATACATACATACATACATACATACATACATACATACATACATACATACATACATACATACATACATACATACATACATACATACATACATACATACATACATAC
>JAHTLZ010000330.1:37289480-37348022 GCA_023846285.1 Phrynocephalus versicolor
TACATACATACATACATACATACATACATACATACATACATACATACTGCCTACTCAGTACCTATTCACAACCATCTCAAACCATACACATATTTATAGCCTGCTTTATATAACAGGATCTCAGGTCAGGTTATAAAACTGTATAAAACAATTTAGTAACATAAGATATTTAAAACAATTTAAAAATAAAAAAATGCAAAATTTCACAAGTTGTGAAATTCTAGATAGCTCAGTGGTTTAGGTCTCTGATTGTAAAGCCAGAGTTTGGGGGTTCAGTTCCCCATTGTGCCTTCTTAACACGGGCTGGACTTGATGGTCTATAGCAGTGATGGTGAACCTTTTAGAGGCCGAGTGCCCAAACTGCTATTCAAAACCCACTAATTTTTCACAAAGTGCCCATACAGCAATTTAACCTGAATACAGGTGGCTGTGAAGGGGTGATGTAAGGTGCCCACAGAAAGGGCTCCAAGTGTCACCTTTGGCACCTGTGACATAGGTTCACGAACACTGGTCTATAAAGTGCTTTCTAGTTCTACATCGCTGGTGCTCTCGCTCTGGGTTGCCACCCCCTGGGAAGCCCGTAAGGGATCTACTCCTAATCAGGCCTTCTCAGTGGCTGGACTGGTGTTATGGAATAAACTGCCATGTGAGATTCAACAAGCCGAGTTCCTAACTACATTCAAAAAAGCTTTTGAAAACCTGGCTTTTTAAGGAGGCATACAGTGATCTGTGATTGTTTGCTGTTTTCCCTTTCTGTGTTCTGTATTCCCCTGCCATTATTTAGTTTTGCCTCTTGTCAGGTTTTTGTGTGTTTGTGGGTTGATTTTGGTTTTGTCTTATCTGATTGTTTTGGGTCTGGTGTTTTTAAAAGGTAAAGATTCCTCCCCTGCACATGCAGGCTAGTCATGTCCAACTCCAGGGGCGGTGCTCATCTTTGTATTCAACCGAAGAGCCATTGTTGTGCAAGTCCGTGGCCATGTGGCCGGCATGGCTGCACGGAAACACTGTTTTACCTTCCTGCTTTTTATGGCGGTACCTATTTAACTTGCATCATTACATGCTTTTGAACTGCTAGGTTGGCAGGAGCTGAGGTTAACAGTGGGAGCTCACTCTGCTGCATGGCACCGGGGATTCGAACCGCTGAGCTGCCAACTTTGCAGCTGACTGTTTTGGCACCTTAGCCCACTGAGACACCAGGCCCTTGCTTTAATCCTGATTATTTTATTTGGCTTTTGTTGTGAGCTGTCCAGAGTCCCTTTGGGGAAATCGGAGTGGCCTAGAAATGTAAAAACAAACAAACAAAAGCTTATTGTAAAAGGTAAAGGTTTCCCCTCACACATGCATGCTAGTCATGTCCAACTCTAGAGGTGGTGCTCATCTCCGTATTCAAGCAGAACACTCAAAATTAAAAACAGCACTAACAGCTGCCTGGGCCATGATCCTCAAAGGCTCTATTAAAGAAGCACATTTTAACTGGGTATCAATAACTGGTGGAATAAAAATGAATAAAAAGGGTTTATGTTGTTCTTATTCAAGCATTCATTTGTGTTTTTCAGTCCTGAAGAGGAGAACATGTCCATTTAACCAGCCCCTGTAAAGAGCAGTCCAAAGGGAGGGGAGAGCCCACTTTATCTATATGAGTTTTCTATGTGGTGAATTTTGAGGATCATCCACGGAAACAGTGCTCCCCACCTTCACTCACTTTTGCAGGTTGAAAATGCTGATAGAAGGGGCAGATTGAGCACATTTCCCCCTCTCTGGATGTGAAGAATGTACATTTTGACATCTCCTGAGCAGGACTACTGAGATCGCTCTTTGAAGAAGGAAATGCACAAATTTCAAATACTTCAAAATGTGAATCTTCCAGTGAAGCTGCTCTCCATTGTTGCAGATCAGTTACAAATATTCCTCGCTTGACAAGGTGAACTGAAAGATTATTATAAGCAAATGTTCCCAATCTATTTCATCTAGAACAGAGCTTCGCAACACGGAGCTGGCAGGCTACATGCGGATGTTGCTTTTCAAATCTTTGTGTGTTTTAAGAAACTCTAGCTTTTCAGGAAAATCACTATTCTAAGAGGCATTAATGGGTGGATTCCACATATTCCGGTTACAACATTTTAGGAGTTGGTTAGGAGGACTTTATAGGGAGGACATGTGACAGGATGAAGTTAAAGTGGGACCATAGGAAAAAGCTAGGAAGTAGAATATGAGAAGACAGAAGGGCTGAAATACAGCACTGGGGTACACAAACTGCATTTATGTACACGAGGAGGGAGTTTTCTAGAGCACAGGTAAGGTTTTCAGATCTGCTATAAATATGACTAGAACAGAAGATAATTCTCTCATTTGTTCTTTGAGCTAACTTGTTGCCATTATAGATGCCTTAGATGTATATTGGTGCATATCATATGTTGTTATGTGCCACTGGGCTGCATCAGAATTATTATGGTGACCCTATGAATTAGTGACTCTCAAAAGGTCCTATCATTAACATCTCTTAAACGCTACAGATGCAAGGCCATGGCTTACTCTTCTTAATCAATTATCTTATATTCATTCCTTCTCCATTTTGTTGCATTCAACATTTCCCCAGCATTATTATCTTTTTTTTCAAGATAATTATTAGACAAGTCTTCTTGTCTCCTAATAATGTAACCAAAGTCAGACAGACTCTTGCTTCCAATGCGAGTCCAGTCTTGGTTTGGAATACAATAGCCCCTTTTCTGTCTTTTGGGTGGTTTGTGGTATCTATAAAACTTGTCTTCAATATTCTAGTTCACTTTTGAGTAGAGATGGGCACGAAACGAGCGATTTTTCATTTTTGTTTTCATTTTTGTTTCGTTATGTAATGAAATGAAAATGAATTTTGACTCCAAAATGAAATGAAACGACCCAAAACACGAAAAATTTTGTCAACCGCTTCGTTTTCGTTACAGCAAAAACATTGAATTGTGCTAAATGGTAACGAAACAGCAATTTTTCATTTTCATTTTTGTTTTTTTTGTTTCGTTACGTAACGAAATGAAAACAAATTTTTTTGCAAAAAAACCTCACTAAAATGGAAACGAACCGAAACGGCCCCCTAAACGACCAAATGACAAATGATTTGAGTCGTGCCCATCTCTACTTGTGAGCATTCTTCACTGGACAAATTTCTTGGTCTTCTTCTTCTCTTCCTCCTCCTTCTCTCCCCCTCCTCTGTTTGTCCCACTTGGTGGTGGGATACGTTATTCTGGTTTTTGTCCTCCACTAGGCACTGTCAAGGGCTAGGTCCAGGTAAACTAGGACAACTCCATGTTGTTGCCAAGGGTGATCAGATTCCACGGTCAGATGCAGTAACTGAGAATATCATAGTATGAATTCTGTAGGCCTTACTTAGCCTTCAGTCACATGTTCTTACACTTGGCAAAATGTATTTATTATCTCTCACTTTTCTTGTAGTGAAGACAAGAGGCTAAAGGCTGTGTACAACAGCTAAACATATCAGTTTAAAAATACACTAAATATTAAAACCTGGACAATTTGAAAAAAAAACATGATTAGTGTAAACAAATTTAAACAAATTTAATCAAATTTGTTTGATTCCCTACTGAAAACTCCAGTCCTACCTGGGCACAGATCCAAAAGCCAGTTTAAAGGGGGAGGTTTTCAAAAGGGACTGTAAGGACAGAGCCAACATAACATTGTGTGGGATGGAATCCCATAGATTGGGGGTCTCCTGCACCTTTGTTTCAGTCCTTCCCAAGCATGCCAAGAAAAGGCAGGACCAAGAAAAGTCTCCCTTCTGAATATCTCCGAGAGAGATGGGAATATATGGTCCTTCAAATGTTCTGGATCGAAATCTTATAGATATCTTCATCTTGTCTTAAAGTGCAGTCTAGGTGTTTTTGTTCCTCTTTCACTTTCATCAGGAGTCATTCCAAGGTATGGTTATTTTCTGTTTAAAATATTTATGTTTGTTCCACAAATTTTTACTCTATATGAACTTAATCTCATCTTTCCATATATGTAGGTTAAATATATAAATAAAGACCTGCCCTTTTGTCAATCAGAAAGTACTATTTCTCTATATTCTACCCTAACATCAGCTTCTTGCCCAGAATATAGTTTGCACAGCAAGACAATAAAATGTGATGGCATATCCATTAATTCCTTGATCATATGTAGCTTTTCATGATCCACACAAATGTTTTGCTACAGTCCATAAAATTAAGGTTAATATTCTTCTGTAATTCTTTATTACACTTCACTCAATGTACATTTGCAATATGGCCTTGACATCTTTTTCTGAATTCTGCTTTAACATTCTCATCCCAGGTATAAGTCTTTTATAATATAGAAGTCTGATTGTAATATAACTTAGTATCTTATAACTTATAAATTCAGAACATGGTTCCTGTATAAAATAACCTACCTGATATATTTTCTTTAACTCCCACCACCCTCAAGCACCACCATCAAAGGTGATGATGTTTGTAGCCCAGCAGTATTTGCAGATCTCAGGTTGAAAATCAGACATCTCCTATACAGCATCTGAAGAAGCAGGCTCCCTAAAGCATATGCCAAAAACAAAAATAATAATGGTAAAGAATCTATTGTTATAAAGTACCACAGGACTGCTTGTCATACCCTCTTAAATACATCAATGGGTTCTATAGACTCCTTTTGATAATTTGGAGTGCATTTCTGGTATATATCTGCATGTTTTTTTAAAAAAAACTTCAGCTCTATGCATCATTGATAAGTGGAATAACATTCTAAATAGAGTCAACCCTGCAGAAAACTGTGGGGTACTTGAAAGCTTTCCACTCTAAGCAGGCATCATTTGGTTCTCCCTCTCTCAGGAATCATTTCTGAAGCGAAGCATTGAAATTCTTCAGTAGACTTCATTGGAATGTAATTATACAGCAGAGTGCAATAGTTTTTTCTCATCAAGATGCTTTCACATTATGTTTGCTTACTTTGTGTTCATAGTTTAACCTTTATCCTTCTTGCTGCATTTGTCTTATTGAAAACATTAATTCCTCAAGATTATCTCATCTGATAAAACCTCAATGGTATGTGTAAACCTCAAGTGTCTAAACCTTTGTCATTTTTATTCCATTTGTGGAAAGGTTCTTTCAGATAGTCTGCAAACCAATATAGGTGGCATTGATATTTGTCTCTACTTAGCTTTCCCACTTACACTTATCAAACTATTCTTACTTTCCATTGTCTCAGCACCATTTAGATAAAAATTATCACTGACAATTTTAGTAACTTTCCATTCAAAATCTGGCAATGTATGAATGCAAACAAAGAAACAGCATATTAGAAACAAACTGCTGCAGGGTAGCCATTGCTGGCAAATAAGAAGAAAATGACCCATAGAAAAAAGTGAACCAGTTGTCCCAGTTGTACCAAACTGCCAGTCCCACCATTTCTAAGCCACAGAAGAAGAAGAATGGTGAATACTATTAAATAAGGAAAGGGGAAGTTGCGATTCACTAGGTGTTGTTACAGTTTCCATCATCCTTCACCACTGCTGGTAGATAAGGCTTATGCAGGGCATGAGTAAAGTGGATAGAGGGAAACTCTTCTCCGTCTCACAAAATATCAGAACTAGGGGACATACACTCAAATTGAGGGCTGGGAAAGTGAGCACAGACAAAAGAAAATATTTTTTCACCCAGAGTGTTGTTAGTCTGTGGAACTCCCTGCCACAGGACGTGGTGCTGGCATCTGGCCTGCATGCCTTCAAAAGGGGATTGGACAGATTACTGGAGGAGAAGTCTATCACAGGTTACAAACCATGATGGAGATGTGTAATCTCCAGGCTTCAAACCGGGGTACTTCAAGGACCAGATGCAGGGGAGTGGTATCAGGAGACAGATATCTAGTCTCATGCGCTCCTAGACACATCTGGTGGGGCCGCTATGAGATACAGGAAGCTGGACTAGATGGGCCTTTGGCCTGATCCAGCATGGCTCTTCTTATGTTCTTATGTTCTTATGAGAGCTGCAACATAATAACACCAGCAAGCCTCTGTGTTCCCTATTTCTGGTCTATCTGAATACAATAAAAGTTGAAATTCATTAGCAAGTCATAACCAAAGTTGGTCCACTCAATCAATGGGGATTTGGTAAGTCACCTGATTCAGTGGGTCTAGTCTAGTTGTGACTTACTACTGGATTTCAGCCAAAGAGGCAGAACAGCTCTCAAAACATTTAGGAGCAACCCTATCATGTTCCTTTTCATTTCTGGGATGTTTTTAATAATGCTAGAAAAGTGAGAAGAAGCAGAAAAACAAAGCTGAGTCTTGCTTTTTCCTTCAATAAATGTATTCGTTTCACCTTGAATCCACCTTCCATTTAATTCACCTTAATGTCTATTTTGGGGAGCTAGTAATCATACATGAATCCAGGTTTGCAATTTAACGGAGACCCTGGGCATTGCTGCCACCATCAAGGAAAATATACTGCATTGATTATGGGCCTGTGAAAGTATAACAAAACCCATGATTTACTTCAGATTACTTTAAAGGGTTCATCAGGACATGAACAGCAGCTGGGTCAGGAAGGGGGATTTTAACAAAGTTCTGGAAATACCAATGCAGAAAGTGCTGAGAAAGAGTCAAATAAATAAAGATTTCAGCTGAGTCTTTTTATGTGGTGTGACTTTGATTGATGTGACTGCTCTTACAGTTGTATAACAAGTTGTAAGTAATGTAATTATCTGTAACTTGTTACATTTGGGGTAATAAAAATGTAACAAATTTGCATTTCCAAAGTAACACAGATAGGACTGATGTGTTACTTTGGAAGTGTTTTTAAGGCCATGAGAACACAATCAACATACATATTGGAATTTAATTACCCAAGTTAAGAAGTCATCATAAGCATTTACTTGAGTGTTGAGTCAAGGTCTGATACATTCCCAAAATGTTTAGGCATGTGTGCCTGCTACTTATACTTTATGGGTTGGTTACTATCTCATACTTTAACACCACTGAATTCAACTGAAGTTAAGTTAGTTATGATTAATATCTCATTGATTTTGGAGAGACTAAAGCAAGGCTGACTTAGATTGAGTCCAGTGGTCCCCATTTGTATGCCCATGGCTGATCATCAAGCTTAAAAACAAAAACAGAGTTCATAATGAGGTAGGTCAGTACTTGGAGAAATTACTTTTTGGATACTACAATTCCCAGAATGCTGCTAGCAACATGATCATGGCTGTTCTAAATGTAGTCCCAAAATAGCATTTTCTAGCTGAATGATAGACAGATGCATAGCTACATTTGGATTTCTTTTAATGGCTTTCTCCTCTGTATACCATGAGACAGATCAACACCAGATTTCTCCTGCATTTTTAAGCCACTTCTTTTTAGATTTTCTTGGGAAACGAAGTTACAGGCAGCCAGTGTATTCTGTAAGTTTCTTGATTCAGTTTTGAATGTGAACAGTAACTTACTTTGTGCCAGCAGCAAGGGCTTGACTACCTCCAAATAAGGATTATTACCATTTTTGCCTTCTTTGGAAAATGACATATTTCATACTTACTATAGATAAAAAAACAAAGCAAACCATGCAATATGTCTGTGAAGATTCTAAGTCATCCAGGTGAGTTATGCAGCCCTGTGGCGCAGTAGTTAAATGCCTTTACTGCAGGTAAAACGGTGCTTATGACCTGGGGTTCAATCCCAGGTAGCCAGCTCATGGTTGACTCAGCCTTCCATCCTTCTGAGGTCGGTAAAATGAGTACCCAGCTTGCTGGGTGTGTGTGCAATGTGTAGCCTGCATACTGTCATTAAACTGTAACCCGCTCAGAGACTACTTGAAGTGGTATGGGACGGTATATAAGCAGAACAATTTTAGCTAGAAGTTGAGTCATGACAACAGGATTTCTTTTTCTTGAGAGATAGATATGTTTAACTGCTCATCCAAATAGCTTCATCAGACTGATAGTATTGACCCGCATATAAGTCGAGGGCCCCCTTTTTCAGCCCAAAATTAGGGCTGAAAAACTAGGCTTATATTCGAGTATATACAGTATTTATTTATTTATTTGAGTATTTTTACTTCACCTTTCTCCTTGGAAAAGAAATGAACAAAATGGGTAAGTGGAGGACAACAATGTGTAGTAGCTTAAACAAGCAGACAGATTAAAACATTTCTGGTGTAAAAATCTGTTCCCCTAGGAGTGCTTGGTTACCTCTAATCATGTGCTTCTGCATATCTGTATGTAAAGCAAATATTACCAAGATAGATATCATCATGCAGCACTTTTTCAGCTGTGACCAGTGGTTTTATCCCAGAACATATCTCATGACTTCAGGTCAATGGGCACCTCATAAAATTACCTTTAATGGAACTTCTTAGCAGCACAGTCCTGAAAACGGAATCATCTCTTCAAACGTTAGAGTGTGTTCTTATGAAATTTAAGGTGAAGCATGCATTTGACATGCTATTATCATCTAGGGTTGTTACAGCATTGTGTGTATAGGTACGCTCTGCAAGTCTTTTAATGCATGCTCAGAATGTTCTCAGGATTAATTACTATTCCATGCTTGCTCTCATCATATTTCAGTGTAATGATAAGGAATGCATGTGTTTTAGAGGGTTTTTTTTTGGGGGGGGGGCCCAAATCATGTAGATTTTCTTCAATCTGTTCTTCCTACCTACATACACCCACCCACACCCACACTGAGCAAGCACATGAATTCCAGCCTTAGATGAGCAAAATTTAATTAGTCATTTATGAGTAGGTTCAGCAGAAAAGATTTATAATGCTCATTGTTAAAATCCAGCAATAATACTCTGGTCTTCACATCATCTTCTTTCCTGAACTGAAGAGTAATTTCACCTGCATTAGAATACTGAACACATGCAGACATTAATAAAATTAACATTATGAAAAATCCTTGATAATTTAATTCTTGCTGACTGTCATCCAGATTGGAGACAAAAGTATCCCATATTCGTTTGCTGCAATGAATATGAATAGGAATTCATATTGAATTGAAAACTTATATCTCTTCTGTATGAGTGACCTACATCCAATTGCTTGTCCAACTAGAGCAGACCCTTTTAATAACTGGGATTTGCAGAAAGGTTTTCAGTTGCTATTCATCAGTTCATTCAGTCAATGAATACTAGTTGGAGTGAGACCAGCCTTTCCTATGCTACATCAAAAGTGAGGTTACAGCACTGTTAAAATTTGACCTGAGCTGCTTGTTTCATAGGAACATGGAACACTCTCTAATTGTAGCATTGTCTACACTTTCTGTTGACTGCATAAATTTATGCACTACCTGGAAATTCCAGTGATTGAATGTTGAACTGTTGATAGATTGCCTGCAAGGTATAGGCTCTAATATTGAGCTGTGGGAGATTTTTTAAAGCATAACACAAGAGTCTTTTGGGTGGGAATTGGCATAATAAGAATGCCTGATAGTGTTACTTTTTGGACTACAGTTCCCGGAAGCTACTGATGATGCTTGCAGATGAATTCTGGGGAATGAATTCTTAAGAAAGCTTTTCTGAGTTTTGCATATGCCTAGTAACTTCTGCATGCAAAGTGCAAGGTCTGGTACTAAGCTAAGATCAAGGTTAAAATAATTAATGCTCTCTTATTCTTAACCATGTTTGCAGAAGCTTGCACTACAGCAAAAGCAAGTCCAATAGTTGAAGTCCATCACATAGTTAGTATGACTACATCCCATTTTTAGAGCTGAAGAGATTGCCTTACCGGGATTGCCATGTTTCACTTCTCTGCATATTCACATATTATGGAAATCAGTTAGTATGATCTGCATGGGTTCTTCTTGGAAAAGGAAGTTGCCTTGTGGCCTGCTGGGATTCCCAAGCACTAGCACAACATTTGTTTCTAACAAGCAATTAGGCCAGAGCTCAGTCTATCCGGGGCCATCAAGCTTTCTAAGCCGGCCCTTCTCCCTATGAGCACAATTTAAAATGTGGATCTGGAAGGTGAAACTACTCAAATTCTGTGATTTTGTGATCCAAACCAACAGCAAAAACTAAAGGACACATTGATACTATTGGCCAAAAGGCTTAACTGTGAGATTTTCCCTGCACTTCTGGTTCTATAAAGTCAAGAGATTAATTTAAAACAAAAACAAGAAGGAAAGATTGGGGTGAGGTCTGCTGGTCTAAATGTGGATTATTTGGGTGATGTGTCTAATTTATGGAATGAAATGGCTGAATTTCCATCTTCCAAAGATACTCAGTCAGAACCCATCATGTTTTTCATGAAAAATATAATTGTCACCTGAATTTATACTGTACTTTCTTGTACAGTACTCCCCAGTTTAATGTGGGAGTTTGGTGCCTGATCCACCCATGAGAAAGGAAAACCTGCAAAATGCAGACACCTCAGTAAACTGACCTTGGGATGCTCCTGCTAGCTGCATTTCCAAAGAGAGGTTTATAACCCCTCTCAAACCCTGCTGCCAGGAGCTCAAAGTCTGTTTGCTGAGGTGTTAGGAGGGGATTAAAAACCTCTCTTTGCAAGCAGAGCCAGCAGGAGCAGTCCCAGGTCTGTTTGCTGAGGTGCCAGGAGGGGATTAAAAACCTCTCTTTTGAAGCCTGCTTCTCAAGAAAAAGATGCAATATACTGGGACCGTAATATATGATCCGTGTTGTGGTGGGGGACTACTGTAGCATGCATTCTTTTATTTCAATTCTGACATTTCTCACATGATTCAGAAGGAAATATTAAGATTGATGTGGCAACCCAGGGAGCATTTCAGTGAGATGCACACTCCCCATACATTGCCCATATGCTGAGCAACCTCCACACAACCAGGCACCCATTCACTTTTGCTGCTCGCCATAGTGTTTTATGAGAGAGAGCCTTCTCAAATCTTTCCCTGCCTTTGAGGTTGTCTCAGTTAATTGTGTGTTCCAGTTACTGCCACCTTGACCCTGCTGGTTTTCTTTAACAACCCTGACCATGGGCTTCCTTCATATTTTTGATCTTGGTGAAAAGAACCAACTTGATTCCTTAAGTCCCCAGAGTGGCCCATTAGCACATGGCTATCATGCCTTGATTGACTTTTAAGAAAACCTGTTAAATCTAGTTTGCAAGAATCTGAAGAATAGAGCTGATTTTAAATGAAACAAAAGGGATTTATTTTGAAATGACGGTTAGATAAGGAGAAGGTGAATGTTTCTGGGTACAATGGTGGGAGTAAAAGTAAACTTCAACTCAATATTTCTTCACCACATGTACACAGACATCTCTACTATACAAAGCCTAGCTGTATCTCTATAGACTCTCATGCCAATGGCCCAAATAATGTTTTCGCATATCCCCCACTCCTTCTCACAAACCAGGATGTAACATTCTAGAGGAGCATTCTGACCCCCATCTGTGAGTCATGCATGGAATCCCAACCTGTGACATACAAACATATCACCTTTATACATCACCATAGATATAGAGACCCCACCCATATTGGAATTGCCACACCCACTACTCCGTTAACATTAATATCATTAAATGAGTCCTTCAAAGATCACAGGTGGTCAGATAATAGGTGTGTAGTCTGAAGCAGCTCTCCTAGATCAAAACCATTTCGTCCTGTGAATGAACTAACAAGACCAGCTTGTAAAATCACATGCTAACTAATCTACAAACATTGTTCTAGTCTAGCTCTAAGATGTGCATTTGTCAAAGCAGAGTTTATTGTGCCTCATGCTAGCAAGGCTGATTTAAATGAGCTGATTAAACTGCACACAATATCTATTTAGAAAGAATGCATGTGCTGTTCGCCAGACCATGGAGGGCGAACACTGAAACAGTTTTAATATGAATTCTTAGTGAAAGAATAGACTTGTTTAAATTGTTTCCTGTGTTCCAGAAGGTGAAATGCAATAGGAAAATGAATGTGGTTGTGTAAAACTTCTGACAAATATATTCTGCACGGCAAAGAAATATGCATTTCGCAAAACCATGGGGCATTTTTAATGAATATTAGTTCTGTGCCAGATGCTTATGCCTTTAAAGTGGGTTTCTAGTGTACTTTAACTTTACCCCCCGCCCCGCCGCCATTGTTTCCCCATATAAAGTCCCAGCAGGCATGCACTTGGCTAACAAGTGAAAAACCCTGCCCCAGTTTTCCATAATGCATTCATGAAAGGATTTGTAACAGCCAGCAGTTAAAGCAGCAAAAAAGATGGAGAATAAAGGATATACTAGCTTGCAAAGGCAATTTGGGAGCATGAAGCTACAATCACTACCTTTCTTGTGGTTTATCAGTGTCCCATCAGGACTGGCTTAACACTAATTATAATTCATACTGAAACTGTATAGTACATTCAACATTCTTTGTCAGTTTCTTTGTATTTACTCTTTAGACTAAAAGTATATATTTTATTGATATATCAGGCATCATGAACAGGAATGTTATGATGTAAGATTCTGTTCATCTGAATGACTGCCAACTCAACAACACCAAATTGGAAGAGGAATGGAAATGGGAGGGAAAGAGGTAGCTCGCACAGAAGATACCACCTACTGCAGCCATCTGATGCTACAGCATTACTCTAGTTATTCTACAGTTTTGACTAGCAGCAATCACCGTGGATACATAAATAAAAATCATGTGTGGTGTCATGTTCCCACTTATGGTGATCTTTCCATGTTATTCTAGGTAGTGAATATTCAAAAGTGATTTACGTTTCCATTCTTTTGCAGTTGCCTTGGGACTGTGCAGCTGGCTCATGGCTACACAGTCTTCTTAGACAATATATACAGTAATATCTTAATTTAATAACAAAATAGTTCTGCAAATATTTTTTAAAAATCAAATAGACTGACAAATCACATGGTTTCTTCCTTATTTCCCCAGAAAGTACTCGAATCATTTTTAAGACACTTCATGGTAAGCAGTACCTGGTATACTTTTCTGGCAAATAAAGAAAAAATGTGATAATTCCAGTTAGAACACGCACACATTCCATCTATGCAGCTAAATATTCTGAACATCTAATATTATTTATTTATTTATTTATTTATTTATTTATTTTAGAGCATTTTTACCATGCCTTTCTCTTTGGAAAAGGACCCAACGCGGCTTACAGTAATGAGGGATAAAACACAGTCCAGTACAATTAAGACATGTTCAAGTATTTGAGAAAAAGGAATTGAAGGACATCTTACAGCATTAATAGACAACATTACATTAAAGCAACACAGTTATAATAAGTAGTCATAAACACAAAGTCTATGTGAACCCATAGATTCATATAAAATACACATGGTAGTCCATCATTCAGGGAAAGCTTGCCTGAAGCGAAAGGTCTTCGCCTGTTTCCGGAAGGACAACAGAGATGAGGCAGTCCTGGCTTCTAGTGGGAGGGAGTTCCAGAGTCTGGGCGCAGCAGTCGAGAAGGCTTTTTCATGTAAGTGGACATGAAACATCCACAAATGAATGACAGTCGTGGTATCCAGATAATAAGGAAAAGCTATAAAATTGTTATTTTACAGAAAACCTAGAATAACCTAGCATGTATCAGGGGGTGGACAAAAATACTGAAGTAGGCAAACAAAACTGCAATATCAATTTAGCTGTGATGACATCGCTAAACTTAGGAAATCAGTCTTGTAATAATATCTTGCATATATAAAATGTTCTCCTTCTGCTTATATATGTCATATATGCAGTTTGTTAAATTAGAAGTGGAAGAGATTATTCCTCAAAAGCTTAAGGTATCCTTTTTATGCCAAAGAGCCAAGAAGTAACTCTTTGTATGTCCATTGGAAAGGACCAGGCGTTGAATGTTGACAAGTGCCTCTACCTAGGATCACTATGAGCCAATGAGAGCATACCAGGAGAGGGCATTTTCCATAAGTATGGGGACCATGGGTGCCCATCTCCTTACTTTTGGGAAACCACTTGCAGACCGGGGAAAAAGGGATCGCAAGGCCTAAAACATTTCAGTGGCGTCAAAAATCCAAATAAAAAATTAAATTAAAATAAAAAATAAAAAATAAAAAATTAAAGTGCTCCCACACTTAAGGCAGCACCTTTAAAAACAAACACCTGAATAAATAAGGAAAATTGGTACATGTAGTCCTGGATTGCACCAGAGGCTTACATCTGGAATAATCAATATCGTACTAGATCAGTGTTTTCTAATCTGGAGTCTTGACCCCCCCCCCCATGGGTCACAATTTTGGGGGGAGATTGTGGGTAATTTTTATATGTGTTGTAGCCAACTCACACAGCTTAGGGGGAATGTTGGTTGTAGCCCTTGTTAAATCAGTTCTTACTGGAACTTTCAAAGTGAGATATTAAATTTAGCATGTATGTGTTGGCATGTATACGAAGAGAAAGAAGTCTCTCCTTTTTGACAAGGGATAACTTTACCCCATTAAAAATGCCTTTTGATGCTGACATAGTTATGGTATACTTCTGCATACCATTATTGGCAGTGTCTACTTAGGCAATCACCTGCTACCCTGTATATTTCCTAGGCCCAGGGGTGATTTCGTTTTACAGCAGGGTCAAAAACATTTCTAACAATTACCAACTGCTCTAGTAAATGCCCCCTAGATTTTACGAAGGTTAATGCAAGTAAGCTACTACTATGTGATTGATTTGCACAAATCTGTCGAGATAAAACATGAAGCCACAGGATCTACAGACAGAGCTTGGAAATACGTCAACAGGGAGGTGGGCAATTTTGTCCAACTTCAGGGTGGCTCTGTGATCACCCAACACGCCAACTGGTTTGGCTGGCCTGACCTTAACCAGGCTGATGGGGTACACCTATCTGATTTGGGCCTTGAGCTCCTTCTGTCCAACATCTATGGGGGACTCTGCACTGAGTTGTTTGGCTGGGTGGGGGGAAGGGTGCATGCTACATAGCCCCTCTTCCTATGGTGGTAAGAGCAAGTGGTGAAAATCCCCATAGGGTAATAGTAGGTAATAGTACTTAGTACAAGGGCAGCCCTTAAAACCGCAACTTAGGCGTAGAAATAGATAGGACAGAATGTAGTGATTTATTACCCTTGATGTAAAGCCTGTCGAAGGGTTGTCCACAACTTTTCATTGCTGGGGGCCACTACCTCACCTGTTAACACCCTAATTACATAATGGGCGAATACCTGAGCACCACTTGCCCTTTCAGGCCCCCCTCTTAGGACTCAACAATAGGAGAAATAGTTTGATAAAACATTAATAAAAGTGTGGCCCATTATTAATCCCAAAACTTATCTCATCTCTTTATTTCAGGCTGGGTGGACAAAGGTCATTTGTAAGGTAACAGACATACTGTCTTTCTCTGTTGCTACTAACTCAGTGCCTTCCTTAGTTAGTCTTCCCCTTTCCCTAGTTCTCATTATAGCTTTAGAATGCTGGATTTCACACAGGGGTCCCACATGGATGCTGATAGTGATTCTGGGCTCTTTGCTTCTCCCTGGATGCACCATGGAGTTACCCATTTCCATTTCACATTGATCAAAATATGCTACTTATATTGGGACCTTTTTTTTCCTTTGGTTCATTTTTTTTTGGCTAAGATTTCCCCCCCTAGTATGAATAATATAATGGTTGGTTCTTTAAATGCTTTGTTCTCTCTGAAGATAAAGCAGTAATGAGTTGTTATTATTCAATGACATACTAGTATTATTGTTTAGAATTTCTTAATTAAATTGCAATTACATATTTAATATGGAATTAGATAAGTGCTGAGGATATTTTTATAATAGATTAGTGCCCGTATAAATTACGAGGTCAGAGATCTGATGAAAAGGGGTGGTGGTCTTACTCATATTAAAATTCCTACCAGATGTGGCTTTCAGGCTATAATCATCTTCCACCATTCATGAAATTTTATGGGGGAATCCCATTAGTTGGCTGGTATGGAAAACCTTGTACAGTGGTACCTCTACTTTAATCCATTCCAAATGCATGCTCATAAGTTGAACAACTTGCAAGTAGAGCAGCCGTATATAATAAATAAAAATGAAATTTAAAAAATTGTAAGTAGAGCAAACCGCATCTAAAATGTATAAGGCAGCAGTTAAAAAGCCAACGATTTTTCGCTCTTAAGTCAAATTGCTTGTAAGTAGAGCCACTCATATATTTGATTTTAAACATACCCATGCCATTCCTTGTTCTCTAGTCTTCTAGGCAACAAGCCTAAAGAGGCATGGCAGTTTTGCAGGGAAGTTTTACAGGGTAGTTTTTCCAAGGTTCTCATTCCTATGGACAGCCAATACAGATGCAAGGGGCTCTCCTCTTCAGGCGTCTCAGTCTCCAAACTTCTGCAATGAGGGACAGGAGGGAGTCAGATTAAAGCACTTTCCTCCTCACGTGTTTGTAATCAATAGTTTCCAGCTCAGTGGTTTAGGTGTCTCTGGCTGCGGAGCCAGAGACTGGGGGTTCAATTCCCCACAGTGCCTCTTTGAGAAGCGCTAGAGTCGCTGATCCATAGAATTTCTTCCAGCATTGCAGTTCCAAGATTATTATTAGTGTCGTCCTCTTGAAGCTTCACAGTGTTCCCCACAACATCCTCCCTCACCCAGTATGTTAATGTGCGCAGTGTATTTTGACTGTTAGCTCTAAACATGTCTCTCCGTGGAAGTATCCTAGATGGCAATCTTGATTGTTTCTTAACCTGGCCTTCTTCTGGCATGTATTCAGGACAGGATTTACCTTGCAGTAGGATGGGCTGGAATGCATGAGCAACAAATTGGTAGCAGGGATGCTGATTGGGTTGTTCATTAATTGTTTTGGAAGGAGTGTTGCATAATCTTTCCCCATAATCAGTGGGGCATGGTCCCTGTAAAGTGTTTTTCACTGTAAGACCCAGGTTATGCAACGTTTTCTCTGAAAAAAGTGCAGAACCACCTAATCAGCATTCTGTGCAGCAAAGAAAGAAAAATCCAGATGAAATCCAATGTTTTCAGCATGAATGTAGTATATAATAACATTTTGTCTTTGCTCTATACGTGAGGAGAGTGTTGAAAAAATAAAGGTCTAGCTATTAAGTGTGGCTCTTCTGTGAAAGTGCACATTGTGTAGTTCACAATTCCAGATGTGCAAGATCTCCATAATATGCAAGAAACCACAAGACCCCAATATTTTGACTTGAACCTTCCAGATTGTAAAAGGTGAGCTGTAAACAGGGGGCAGTTATCTTAACTGGAAGCCACTTTCCTCATATGCTATTCTTTCTGACCTTTAACATTATTGAACAGAGTCATTTTATATTTATGTTACGAGTGGGCCCAATGACATAGCTTGCAAGTTTCACATGTAAACAAGAGAAGAAGGTCTGCTGGCTGGGAATGTTCTGTTTGCAGTACATTACTTTGTTGGCAGGGATGAGATGAAAATCAGTGCTGTAATAAAAGAGAGATGCATTTACAGTACAGTCAGCAAGTGTGGAAAATGAGGGTGACCCCTATTGGTGTATCATAGAAGCTGGATATAAATTCAAGTGTCTTTTCTGTGTTCTTCAGCTGCTCTCTGAATAAAGTCAATGAGATCCAGCATGCAAGGACATGGAATGGGACTAAACGGATCCAGCTTTGATCATTATGGAATGCCCATGAGACCATACACAGGAGCAAGAGTTGCTCTATTTTTCCAGTCAAATTACTTCCAAGATCCATTGATGGATAAGCACATTAATCGAGAGAGAGAGAGAGAGAGAGAGAGGGAGGGAGGGAGGGAGGGAGGGAGAGGGGGAAGTTTTGTTTTTGGCCTACAGTCTTGCATCAATGTTGGCAAGTCTTTGGCCCCAAGTCACAAATCCAATTCAGTGGTAATACCTGCTGAGTCCCAAACTTCGTCTGACTCCCTATTAAAAACAAGCCCTTTCCTCCAGAAAAAAGGGGGTTTCTAAATCATCATGAGTTGAGTCCAAATCAGGGGAGATCCCAAACTGAGTCTAGTCGATTCACCAGTATGTCTTAAATCCATTTTGGCAGTGAATCTCATGACGTTAGTTTAGCCCCAATCCCTGCAGTCTTGCTACTTTGGGGGGGGGGGCTATTCTGTCCATTAAAAAATAAAACCCAAAGGGGATAATCTAGCCACAATCACTGGGTTTAAGCACAGCTGATTCCGTGTTGGGTTGAGACCACTGCCTTCATTTGAAGTAGTTTTGAAATGTATAAAACTGATCTGTTGTGGGATACGCGGTTGTGAGGAACCGAACCACACTTTGACTTCCCTACTTATGAAAATAAAAATCGAAAATATATAAAAGGAGCAGAATTGTTTAGGCAACAAGGGTTAGTTGCATAATCCTTTGGTCGGGTGATGTCAATACTAATTAATAGATGTCTACAGCCATTATGCTCTCATCTGAGATTCAGCCTTCATTTCCCATGTACAAGGGTGATTTGGACTATGGCAGGAAACAGTGCTGATCAAGGGTCCTTTTGGGAAGAAATACAGGATAGAAATATTTTAAATAAATAAATAAATAAATAAATAAATAAATAAATAAATAAATAAATAAATAAAGGCCTCTTGCATCATTTTAAGACAAAGAGTTTAAGAGTAGATTATACAGATGACAGGAATCCATTCCATAGTCATGCTTTAATTACATTTAGCTTATATTATTTTAAATAATTCTCTTTATCTTCTGTGATTTGGTTCCCTTTAGATGTTTATCAAATGTTCTTTCACATATAATGATGAATCTTCAAAATTATTACAGTCTACTTACTGGGATGTTCAAAGGGTGAACTAAAACTAAACATTTGTCGTCCAATTCTGCCAAGAATTTAGGAAGCTCATGTTGTTTCATTTATACTGATAACTGAACCTGAGATTTTGTAGAGATCCTACTCTGGCCTTTCTCCCCCTCCCTCCCTCCCCCCCTCCCTCTCGTGCTTAGTGATGATGCTAATTTTTCCCTTCTGCACCATTCAAATAGCATAAATAACTTTAGAGAAATCCTTTCCCTATGCTTAATTATCTGGAATCTCAGAAAGGACACTCAAGGGCAGCTCAGTAGTTTCATAACTATGAACTAATAAAATTCTGTTCTATATATAGGCAGGCACAGCTGTATGATAAACTTTTTATGGGGAGTGTGCATTTTTCATTTATGAACATCTATGATTAAGAGGCTATATATTTAAGCATTACCTAATGGAGTTACATGGCATAGGAAGCAAAAAAAATGGACGTATTTCATTGCCTGTTGATTTGTGAGATCATAATCCTATATAAATGCTCAGATACACTTTGCATACTGATAAATTAAGGGCCCCAGTTTAATTTCCTTTTAACTGGAAACCCTCCCCCCTTTCTCTTTCTTCACCATTATTACTCATGGTTTTGATTAAGACCTGGCTAATTTATAACTTGTACTACACTCTGAATGCAACAAGGCAATATATTGGACTTTCCCTGTCAATATATTGGACTTTCCCCAGTCTGACGTGAAAACAATATAGAGATTGTGATTTGGCTTAAATAGTTTCATTGTTAAATTATTCAAATCACTGTGATAACATGAACAATAAAGGATCAAATGAAAACTTTTGGAGCTGCTTCCACATTTCATCTAACAGAAAAATATGCAAGTGAGAAATAATGTGCAAATGAGAAACGAGTTGGATGCAGACTTTGGCATATAGAGAGTAGAGTTTCTGAAATAAATGGAAATTAAATTATCCACAGATAACTTAATAATATTTGCATGCCATCAAGTCAATTTTGATTTGTGGCAACAGAGTACCCTGGGACTGTGCAGCTTGCCCAAGGCTACACACACTGTAGTTTTCTGGATGCACAGTGGGGAATTGAACTCCCAACCTTTGGCTCCATAGCCAAACACCAAACTGACTGAAGTATCCAGCCAGCGTAAGGAACTTAAATCCCATTAATTTCAACTGGAATCCTCTATGCACAAAAAAAAAAAAATGCCTGTCCTCACTGAACATTTGTTCAACTTCCCTTTCAGTCATGATACCATCCTAATAGAGTCAAAGAGGGGAACAACCATTGCCTTCTGGGTTGTGTTTTTGTTGTTGTTTTACACCACTATTGGGACTAGTGATTTTGTATTTTTGTTTTGATTTGCTCTGATTTGCTCTGGTGCAAGATCTGCTCATGTAGACCCTAGTGTCGTCCCATTCAGACCCTTCCATTTTGTGGGTGGGTGTCATTCAGTAATGTTTCCTTATGGGCCTTTTTCTACTTGTCAACTTCTGCCTCTCTGGGTCCCATGGGCAGGTAAATCAAGGAGGGAAGTAAGGAGAGAATAGAGCAGGGAGGGAGGACAGAGAGGACAGTCAAATGAGGACAATAGTCTGCACTGGGAGTCAGAAGGAGAAATTTGGGATGTGTGTGAACAGATGGTCCTGGGATGCACATCCAACAACAAAACCCTCCCCATGCTTCATCCTTCTTATTCATGTTCATGTATATCATTAAGACATACTAGAGGTATATTAATGGAACTTCTGGATGTGTGTCACTATCTCTTCTCTATCTTACATTATGCCTTTCAGAGTGCTGCCATAGGACAATCTGTTGCCTTTCAGATTTCTGCAGCATTCCTTAGTAACAAGGAAACACATGGTTAGCAGGCTAAAAAAGCTTTTTCTTGCAGGAAGCAGAAATAGTTGTGCTAAAGAGTTAAGCAAAGACCTCACATGTTGCTAAGGGAAGATATGAGGTGTGTGGCAGGGATTAACACCCATGCTATTATGAGTTTTATCCTTCCTCAGATGGACTGTTGGCAAGAGGCCAACTTATTCTTCAGTGCAGAAGGATATCACTCATCATGCACATGGTATGGTTTAAACAGTTTTTTTTTCCAAAAAAAACCTTTAAAAGTTGCTTGCAAGATAGTAAATCACGTGGAAACACCACTCCAGTGTGTGCCACAGAGATAGGCACATTCTGAAAAGTTATATCAAAAGTCATCTGCAGGTATAGGAATGAATGAAGCACTCTTGGAGTTACCAACACATTGATTTTAAGTTCCTAGTTCATACTTCAGTCTTTATGTTGCAAACATCTGAAAACAATGTCCCTGTGGCTCTGTGAGATTGATATATGTCCCACCCACCTCTTGAGAGTACAAATACAGGACTGGTGAAATTCAGTCATACCATAAGCAGCTGGAGCGGGGGTGGGGGAGAGGAAATAGTTGTAAAGGAGCTGCTCTTCCCTTGCTGTGGCCTTTACTGCCTACCACAGGGTTATAGAAGCTATTCTACTGTTCTAAGGAGAACTGGTGAATTTCCATACTGGACATGTATTAAAAGACCATGAAACACAGGAGGAAGTAGCAAGGAGGCAGGCAGGCATATAAGCAAGGTTGAGTAGATTTCTGTGATCCTGGTTGCCATCCTTTCACTTACTGCTGATTTTCCGTTTATTTGAATGCCCCTTTCCATCTGAATCTCTCACAGAATTACATTCTGCGAAAGGAACATGTGCTGTGCATGAAGATCCCTCATGTCATTTGGAAGTCAGCCCCACAGCTTCAGACCTTTCACGTAATGGAGGTGAAAGGTCTGAAGCAGTGAGGCTGGTTTCCAAGTCACATGATGGATCTGGTAGAGCGGAGATGGTAGCAAGGATGCAGGAGAAAGGGCAGTGCCAGATTTAAAAAGCAAAAGCAAAGTGTGCTGCTTATATGCCACTCCATAGAATTTAAATTATTCTCTGGGTGGTTTACAATTTAATTATGCATGCTACAAACATTGCCCCCCACCACCACCGCCAGCAATCTAGTTACTCATTTTACTGATCTCAGAAGGAAAGAAGACTGAGTCAACGTTTAGCCGGCTGCCTGGGATGGAACCCCTGATCATGAGCAAAGTTTTAGCTGCAGTACAGCAATTTAACCACTGTGTCATGAGACTCCACTCAGGTAAATTTTATACATTTGTATAATGTCCTCCACTCACAGCTTTTTCTTCTAAACTATTAATAATATTTTGGACCATCCAGTCAATTCTTGGGATTTCTTAGTTAGAAAGTACTCAGAAATTATTTGAACTGTTTTTTCCTTCACTTTTCCTAGTTCTACAGTATCCTTTTTGAGGGACAGTGTGGTATGTCCACACTGTTACATTATACATTTGTATCCTGTTAGAGTCCCAGTGTGGTGTGTTGGATAGAGTGACAGAGTAGAGCTCTGGAGAACAGCCTTTAAAAACCCATGGAAACTAACTGGGGGAGTGGAAATGATGAAACCACTCCTTAAATATCTCACTTACCTTAAAGCCCAACTTGCTATAAGTCACTTCTGACTTGAGGGCACAAAACACAAACACGCAACCAATAAACTGATAAAGGCAAGAGTGCAATGATCTCTGTCACTTAATCCAAATGATCCAGGTCAACAAATCTTGGAAAATTAACCTTCTGGATGAGCTTGATTTTGGTGCTTATGGTGCCTAATAAATAGGAAAGTTTGAGTGCTGGGGAGCAGGGTCTTTCATTAGGAGGCTGAGAGCTCACTTCTTGACTTCATAAGAAGCACCATCTGGAAAGCTGAAATTCTCTTTATGCAGGGAAATGACCTCAAGCCCAGTCTATTACTGATGTTTACAATATGCTGTATTACAATCTGTGATCAATTCAGTTTCTCCCTGCTAGAATGTATGTTTGAACAGAACACATGCCCAGATATGGGCAGACAATAATGAATCCTAAAATCTGTATTTCTGCATATCACTGAGTTCCATTCAGAGTAAACTTATTTTTTTCTGAACCTTCTCGGATAACGCACGAGTGGATCCTGACAGTTCTCTGGTAAAAACCAAACCCAAGGAAGGGTTTTCTCTTCTCATCAGTAAACAGCAGGAAGGCTATGCAAACATTGTATCTAATGGCGTTTATACACGACCCCTAAACTCCGGGGCAAATGGCTCCCAGCTCCGGAGCTTAAAAATGTTTCCCCACCAACTCCGGAGTTTACAGGAAATTAAGTGCGACCATGCCCACTTTAGCGCGTCCCAGCACACCTTTCAAGTACCTGCTCTCTGGAGGTGAAAAATCCTTGATGCGGTGTAACGATAGTGAGTGCGGGGCTCTCCTCACTTCTGTTTGTTGTTGTTTTGGCCCCCGCCCCTTTAAGAGCTACTTAAGAGACTGGAATGTTGCCGCGGCAAGAGTGAGAGGCAGAACGGAGGTGAGCCTGCATTTTTTCCTTTCTTTTTTTCTCCCTCCCCTCACGCAGACAGGAGCAAGGAAGTGCGGAGGGGTGGGGACGCAGGAAGAGCAACGAACCCCCAAGATCTCTGGTCCAAATTTAAGTGGCCAGCGGATCTTAGGGGTCGTGTGAAAAGGCTCTAAGACAGTTATCACCCCTCCCCCCATAGCTGAGTGGGGTATGCACTTCCAGCAACGGGGTCTTACTGAAGTTTCAGAGAGGATAGCCGTGTCATTCTTTTCAAGAATTTCAGGCAAAAATCAAAGCAAAGCAAAACAAAACAAAACAAGACACAAACATGTGGCACCTTAAAGACTTTCATATTTTAATGTGACGTTTTGTGCACATGTTCACTTCTTCAAGACGTAGCAGCAGCATGGGGTGTGCAATATAATATGAGATGAGATATAAATTTCATACCCAGATATCATTGGATACAACATATAGAGTTGGGGGGTTGGATAGGGAAGGGGAGGGAGGAGGAGGGGGAGAAGAGGAGGGAGAGTTAATTAGTAGAAATAGTGAGAACATTAAATGGTGAGAAGACTGGGCTGTATAGTTTTATGGTTTTATGGCTCACACCAGCCTCTGTTTATGTTTAAAAGTATGGGAAGTAAATTCCTTAAGTGACAGAAACCAGATCAGAACAGATCAGATCAGAGAGGTAGTGGAAAAGACAGGGTGTGTGGTGGTGGTGGGGGAGAGAGAATGGGAGTTTTTAAGTTAGATTCCATGAAAAAAATGATAATGTAGAGTTTTTACCTTAGAGTCCATGAAAAAGTGGCAATATGGTAATATTACATTTGATAATGACTCAAGAACCCCCGACTTATGTTCAGTCCCTTATTGTGTGTGTCTGGGGATTTTGTTTCTAAACCTGGGCAATCCTGATATGTTCTATTCTTCTTTTGATAGCAATCTCAGTGTGCAACACACTTGAAAAAGAATATACTTCTTCAAGCAGAGAAACCTTTACTTTCACTCTTTTTTGTGCTCCTGTTAATCACTTCATTCTAAAAACACTAAGCAGTTTCCCAAATGCTTTCTTGCTTAAATTCCAGCTACTGTATCAAGTGTCATGTAACAGAATTAGGATGATGGAACCCAGCATGATGGGACATTGTGTGATCTTAAGGCTAGATATTAATGGTACATTTTCAGCTTTCTCCAAATGCTTATCTGAGGTATGCCTTTGCCTAGTCTAAACAAGCTAGGTTAGATGGAAATTGGACAGCTACCATTGGACAATTGTTTCATGTGACCTCTGGAAACTGCTCGGAGCTGGGAAAGTTTATGCTTGGACTGTGGGAGAGAGAGAGGCTTAGAATCCGGCCTCAAGATGTAGACAGTTAGAATTTAGGTCCTGGCTAGCCTAGGTATTGAAATTTACATAGTATTAAGCTAGTAAGAATATCTTAGAATTTATTATTTTTAGGCAGTATTATATGATTGTATCTGATAAGCATTTTTATGTTTTTCATTGAATAGTGAATAAAGCAATTTCATTGAATTGATGCTCTCAGAACATTTTTTTCTTTAAAAGAACCCACAGGGACTTAGAACATTCTCGGCCAAAGACACTCCTACCCCTGGGTTCCGTTACATGTCATGAAAGAGCAAATGTTAGCAGTTAAGGCTAAAAAAGAAACTATATTTAATTTTACCTTTTTGCTATTCTGTGGGGTGCTCGCAGATAAGCAATAATCAAGAGTAGGCTGTGCATTATATAAATTGTTTTTTTCTGATAGCTAGCCTCTGATTTCAACCCTCCCTTCTCTGGCCATCTCCCTTTCTTTTCCACCCATAAATGAACAGCTACTTGCTACATATAACAAGACAATGCTTTTCAAATCTCATAGCAACAAATGAAAACTGGGCCCAAGGTTATAGTAAATGGAAGAATTGTGATGGACGTTTTCAGTTCTTGCATATTTAATACTTATTCCATTATTTCTGCCTGTGGCCCAAAATGGCTTTCCTGCATATGTTACCTTTTTCAGCATGTTCAGACTTTGCTCCTGGATCAGTAGAAAGTTCCATGGCTTAGTGTGTGTGATTTTTGAAAAGTGGATGTGTTGCTATCTCTTCTAAGTTGATTTTATATATAGGGATCTTCTTGCTGAATGTTTGTGAGTGAAAATTGTGCATATAATCTGCTTGCCTACCTATGTGGGCATAACACAACGTTACAATAGCACCAAGGTGGAAGTACTATCCATACTATCCACAAAGCACCTCCTGTTGGGATATTGCATAGTAGTTGCAATGGGACTGGCACAACTGATTGCTTAGTCAAATTGTTTGATTTCTTCTTGCCCCATTGGCACACGTATGCAAATGAACAGTGTTTTGACCAATATAATTCTGTGTAGTATCAGTAATGGAAAAATACTTTTCAGCCAACAGTTTTTGCTCAGTTGTTTCTTAGTCACTGAATGATCATAAAACAAGCTGGGTGGTTTGATATATTATGTATCTATGTATCTAACATGGAGATTAATTTCCCCCCTCACATTTTTGAATCGATTCTCAAGAAATTGGCGAATTCTGGCAAGTTCTTCACAGAGACAAATTGAACTACGTTTCCAGCTACCTGGATTGGCGATGGGCAAATAGGCAAATTGATTTCCAGTTTCTTCCTGCCACATAGCTGCCAGAGTTAAGGATGCGATTGCGGAAGAAAAGGTTCAACAAACAAGGAAAACTTTTAACCACTATACAAGAAGATTTTTTTTTAAAAAAAAGTTCATTGGGTGATTTGTGCAGAATCTGCTGACCCCAGTGCAAATTCAAATGCATTGAAAGTTATCAATAGACTTAGCTATCTGACCAGGACTGGAGTCAGAGTCAGAGAAAGGGAGTGGATTCAATGTACATTTTTTTTAGTATCTCTTGACATGAAGGAGATGTCCAATCTCTCCCCTGGGCCAGTGCACTGATGCTAAAGTACTGTATATCTTATTATTGGCATCATGATTCATTGACAAATGGAATAGGAGATACATATGTTTGTTTGTTTTTTGGCTGTAGTACTTTGCATAGGCTGTATCCCAAGGACAAAAATTATATTGTATATATATATATATACTGGCCAGGCTTGGGATGGCTTAAGGCAAACCCACTAAAATTAATGAGATCTGCAAAATGCCTATATTGTAGGTCTACTTCTGTTTGGATTCTGCACCAAAACATGCCCAACTTGGTGCATGGATGTCAACTCTGAGCTTCTGAAGGTATTCAATCTGGAGTGACTTGTGACTCAGCAAATAATATTTGTGCCATGGATCCAAGTTGATTTGTAATTCCTCATTGACTAGTACTGCAAAACCAACAAAGTGATTTTTAAATAAATATATGTTTTCACTGATGAACTTGGAGACCAACAGACTCTGACAGGGAATTATCCTGGCAAATCTTAGATAGCTTGACTTGGGGTGTGTGTAAACTTTTTTCATCCTGGAACCAAATCTGTCCATTCGGCTTCAGTCAGGAGTCAGGACCTCCTAAAAATGGTGCAAAGTGTATTGATTCAGTTAGTAACACAGGCTCCAGCACACAGCCATAGGAAAGATTAAGCAGTGGAAGTCCTGTAATTGGATGGGTAAATCCATTAGTTATCCCACATTCACATTGTTTTAATTCAACATTCTTTCCACCCAAATTTATGAAGAAATGTGCACATTTTGGGAAGCTGAACCAAATGGTCCCATATCTCCTGTTAAAGCCTTCCAAACAAAGAGAAAAAAATAAAATCACAACAAGCAAAGTTTAGCAGACTGGACCCAAATTTTATCAGAAACAAAGTACCAGTAACCCACTGAAATCAATGAGATTTGATAATGAGTGAGGTGCTTTCAGGGTATCTACTTGAAGCACAAATAACTATGGCTGCAACTCAATGCAGAGTGCATGCTTTTGTAATCTAGGATATACGGCCTCCCCTTTCTTTGGTCATAGACTCCCTCCCCTTCAGGGATTTGGAAACTTTAGAATGAAATGGACTATGGCAGAGGGAGCTGGAACTAAAAGGGGAAATAGACATAAACTGAGAGCTCCCCCCTTTTTTCAAGTAATAGTTGCCATGAGCAGAGTTAGTAGACTAAGACTTTAATTATTATAATTAAATTATTCAATCACAGATTTTTTTTTCCTGAAGGAGACTCTTTCTAGAAATTAAAATTGCACATTCCTCTGGCATCCCAAGGGCTGTTGGATGAAACAACTTCCTGGGGAATTTTCCAGCTCTCTGAGATTCCTGTCCTCCAGGTGACAGCAAGACAAAAAGCTGCCCTCTTCTGCCCCCCACAACTTGCATCTCTGTGAAATGGGTGTCCTCTCCTTACAGGAAGCACAGAATGACTTTCAAAAGAGGGGAAAACATCCCTCCACATAATGATTCTAACCCACAAGAAGCAGGCTTTATCATTTTGCATGATTTGTGCAATTTTGATTAATTTATGAAAGAAGAGAACTTTTTTTGACTCTCATTCTCTTTGGTGTCCAAAAGCATAAGCAACACCTGACCTTCTTAAAGGAGGAGGGAAATTATTTCATAGTTTCTATGCTGAGGAAGGTGTAAGCAAGGATCTGCTTTCTTTCTCTACCAAAACAAAACAAAACAAAACAAAAAAACTTTTCCCCTAAAGGAATTCCTCTTTGAAAACATTGTTTTCTTTCACCCAAACAATTAAAAGTGTGGTTAATACATTCCGTATCAACTGTATGTGTTGCTTCATTCCTCTGTCATGATAGAACAGAATCAATGACCCTCAATTCCAATTGTGGGCTAATGCTGAGCTTGTGTTCTGCTGCAAATAAACCACACTGACCAGTTAGTTAGCTCTTGGAGGTATGAAAGGCCACAGCTTTATTGATATCAGTTGACAGGAAGAGGCTGCAGTACTCTGGATAGGCATTGGGATCGGATCACGTTCCATCGGGGAGCCCGCCTGCCCCCCGATGCGCCCGGCAGCACCCCAGGGTGGCAGCACCCTTCGGCCCGGCTTCTGGAAACCCCGTGGGCGTGTACTCCTTCGGGATTTCCTCTGCTAAGCTGAGCGAGGGAGCCTCCTGGCGTCTCACCCGAGCTGGGGCCATCCTTGCTCCCTCGCGTGTCCGCTTTCACCGCCTGTCGGTTACCAGCTGCGCAGGCTCCATCCTGCAGGCCCATCCGCCTGGATCCGAACCCAATGCCTCCAAACCGCCAAACAGAAAGCTGTGACTGGTACAAAGACAACCTTATGCAAGAACAAACAACAACAACATTAACAGAACCCCCTCCCCATCGGCGACAAAACTATGGCGTGGGTGGGTGGGTGCCGCCTTTGCCGCCGGAACACAGATGGCGGCTGCCGGGCGTCCCCCCCTTTATACCCCCTCGCCCAGGCGGCCCAGTGGGCATGCACGGGGGCAGTGCCTGGATGCCCGCCAGCGCCGCATGGGGGGTGAGCCTGATTGGCTGGGCGAGCCATGGGGGGGAGCCCGAACCCGGGCCGCACCTGGCACGTGGCGGGCGCCATCTTCCCCGCACCCTCCGGGGAGCAGCAGGAACCCCGCGCCGCTGCCGCCCACAACGTCAGCCCCCGGTGAGTCGAGGGCTGTTTATTTATCTTCCAAAGCAGGAAATCTGCAGCTTAAATATCCTCACAGGTGGTCATTCTAACCTCTGTTTAAAAACCTCTAGTTAAGGAAGATCTACCCATCCCACCCACCTTGAAGCAGTCCATCCCTGTGCTGAACAGCACTTATGGTCAAAATATTCCCAATGTTCAGGTGAAATTTCCTTTTTGTAATTTGAATCTGTCACTTGGTATCCTACATTCTGGAGCTACAGACAACGGGCTTGCTCCATCTTATCCATGCCTATTATATCATTCCTTAGTATTTCTTCTCCAGACAAAACATCCTCAGGCCCCTGAAGAGATCGTCCTAGGTTTCCAGACCTTTTACCATCCAGATAACCTTGCCATGGGCATATCCAACTTTATCAATATTATTTTATACTGTGGCACTCAATTCTGGACACTGCATTCCAGATGAGTCTGATCAGAGCAGTTGTACTCTAGGTTAATACAGCACTTCCCAATTTTCCAACAGGTATTCAACCCACCTGTGATAAAGGAAAATCAACGATACACAGACACCAGGGACTGGCAGGCCTTTGTTTTCTTTGTTTTGGCCCACTTCTCCAAGCTATTTAGCTGTTTTGAATTCTGATTCTGTCTTCTGGAGTATTTGGTATCTGTTCCTATTCACTGTCACCTACAAATTTGATAGGTATGTCATATGTCAATTTAATTCAAGATGTAATAAAATGTTGAATAACACTGGGCCCAGGACGGAACTTTCTGGCATCTCACCCGTCAGCCAGCTCCACCACCACCCCAAATAGTACCATTATCTAGCCAAATTTTCCCCAGCTTGGCTGCTGGAATATTCTGAGGAACTTGGTCAAAAGCCCTGCTGAAACCTAGATACAGTACAGTGTATACGCAAAATTCCTCTCACCTATTAAAGGTATGACTGTATCAAAAAAGAGAGATGCTGACATGAATTGCTTTCTGATAAACCCATGCTGATAAAGCATAAATGTTCAAGGACTGATTGTTTAATTATGTGTTCCAGAACCTTTCCTGTTTTTGATGTCAAACTGGGCAATAGTTGTCTGGATCTTATTTTCCATCTTTTTTGAATATGCAGCTAACATGTGCTTGCCTCCATCTTCATGACCTGACTTATTCTCTAAGAATTCTCAAAGATCAGAGGCAGAGGCCCTGAGATTAGAGCTGCAAATTCCTTTAATTCCCTCAGACACTGCTCAGCTGCCCAGGAGAACTGGATTCATTTAAAGCAGTTACATATTCTCATGCTACTTCTTTGGCTGTCTTGGCCAATGGCCTCCTTCTATCCTCTATGTGCCACTGCTTTCCTTTTGGGACAAGTTAGATGCAATGTAGATATGTAGCAGTTCTGTCCTCTCTCAGTGTGTGTCTCTCATTAGTATCTAGAGATGGGCATGACCAGAAAAAATGACGTTTCGAGTTGTTTGTCAGAACGGGTTCGTTTCGGGTCGTTTCCGTTTGTTGCGATAATTTTCAAAAATTTGTCGTTTCCGTTTGTTGTTTGTTTGTCATTTCCACTGCAATTTAGCACGATTTGACGTCCCAGAGCATGGGTTAGGGTTAGGGTTAGGGTTAGGGTTTGTGGGCTCTGGGCTGCACCTCTGGGTGCCTCTGCTCTGACCCACTAAGAAGGGAAGCGTACTGGCGTACAGGTTAGGGTTAGGGGTAGGGTTAGGGTTAGTGAAGTGGGCTCTGGGAGGCACCTCTCTGGGTGCCTCTGACCCACTAAGAAGGGAAGCGTACTGGCGTACAGGTTAGGGTTAGGGTTAGGGTTAGGGTTAGGGTTAGGGTTAGGGTTAGGGTTAGGGTGGGTTAGTGGACTGCACCTCTGGGTGCCTCTGACCCACTAAGAAGGACAGTGTACTGGCATATGGGTTAGGGTTAGGGTTGGGGTTAGGGTTAGGGTTAGGGTTAGTGGGCTTTTTATGCCCTCTGGCACATTCAGAAGTCTCAATCAAAACCTGGCCACGCGATTGGTGGAATGGGTCAAAAAATTTGCATGGTCATATCCCATGGCAACCCCTTCATTGCACATGCGCAGGTGTAAAAAAATAAAAATAAAAATAAAATAAAATAAAATCAATGGAGACGTTTTATTGCAAGAAAAACCCACTGCTGCTACTATAAAAATTCAGGCATTTAAAATACCTTATTTTCACATATTTCTGTTGTGCTTTAGTGGGCTTTTGGACCACGATTTAAAAATAAATATTGCGGTCGCCATTTTGGATCCCCCCCCACCGCATGGCATAGAGACAGCCCAGGAAAGGAGGGGGGAAGGCCGGGGACACCCCCCCCCAGAAACCACCCCTCTGGTAGGTGCCCTCACTCAGGCAGGCATATTTTCGCCTGCTTTTTTTGGCCAGGAATCAAGTTTTTTTTTTTTACTTTTTAAAACTTTTTTTCTGTGCTGCTTGGCAATGGCATTGTGCGATCGCCGCAATGCCATGAATGACAACGATAAACCTGACCCAATTTGTCTTTTATCGGGTTGGGTTTGAGCTAGAGCGGAGTAATTATCGTTACCGTTTCCGTTACCTAACGATAACGATAACCGAAAACGGAAACGAAAATTTCGCCGCTCCGTGCCCATGTCTATTAGTATCTCTTCAATTCGTTCTCACAGTGGACCCCCTATTTTTTATTCTTCTTGCTTCAGGCATAGCTGAACATCCCCGTTGGTAGTTTTTAATCTCTCTTGCAAGCCTGAGCTCATTCTCAGATTTGCTCTTGCTAATCATCTTTCTATAATTACGAACTACTTATTTGTACTCTGCCTTTGTGATTTATCCCTCCTTCCATTCCTTATACATGCATCCCAATTTATCTGAAAGCACCTTAAGCACCTTACCCCAGTCTCTTTACATGCCCACCTACTCTTCATTCTCAGAGAAATCAAGAGTAAGTATAGGTTGTATGCTGGTCTAAAAAGACAGCATAAAGAGTGGTATTAAAATGTTTAATTGAATGAGTGAATAGATGGATGGATGGATGGATGGATGGATGGATGGAGTTTCTGACGTTGAACTTTTTGGGGCAAGCTTGTTCTTACAAGGATATATTTCCCAGATTTGAAAATTTATGAAGGTCAGATCATCTCAAGAATCAGGAGGAATACTTTTCTGCTATATATATCTGGTTTAGAGATTTGCCGGGTTGAAGCCAATCTATGCATTCTCAGTGAAGAATAGCTGATTATATGGGTTTTTTAAAGTTAATGTACAGAAATGCTTTAAAATTTTAAAAGTTTTTTTAAAAAATCAAAAAATCTGTACACAGCAATATTCTCAGCGTAGGGCAGGGGAGAGAAATTTTAAATATCTTTTCTAAATGGTGATTTCTTTTTTATGTTTGTATACTTCTGTTACCTATGTTCTTCTCCATCAACAAATGGCCTTGATCTCTAGTATTTTTATTCCTAGGTCACTGTTGTATAACCTGAACACAATAAATCTTTCTTTTTATCCTTAAAGCATCCATTAGCCACCTTTCTGCTTCTCAATTGTTGATAGTCTCTCTTGCTCTGCTACCTTATTATGAACACAATCTGCTTTGTACCCGTTTTGCCAAGTTCACAGGGTATCGTCAATACTTTATAGGCAACCTAATCTTGCGGAGTTTTTGAAAAGCCATCTTTTGATTTCTAAAACATCACTTGGCATGATAGAAGAACAATGTATTAACAAAATGTAATGCAGTAATTAATGCTGAGATTTATGTTGTATCTGAGAATAAATAAAAATAAGTAAAAATAAAAACTAAAAATAAAGCAACAAAATCACATTCAGTTCCCCCTCCTCCTTTACATTCCATCATAACAATCTATGTTTCTCATTTCCATTTTTGAATTGCTATCACCTTCAATCACCCCACTGTATCTATATCCTAGATTTTCAAACATCTCTAAAAAGTATATCTTCTGTCTCATTACGCTCATTGGTGTTGCAGATATGGCCTGAATTTAACGCTTTTAAAACTCTTCTGTATGTGAACTGAAAAACAGTTCATTTCCACAAGACATTTCACTCTCAACATCATTTTAAAATTATTGAATAAGACCTGAGTGGGTAGAGTTCAAGTAATTAGTGTTTAGAAACCAACAGAAAACACTCATGCAAAAATGGAGTTCCTATTTGATCTAAGGTTTCATGAATCATTATTGGGTGTGAAAAGGTATGCTTTTCATGCATCTAGAACACAAAAGAAGCTAAGAATACATGCATAAGAGGTGGTATGTCTGGAAAAATATAAAAGGTAAAAACTTGTTGGACTTGGCATAGCACAAAGTTATGCCAGTGTAAATTCATAGCCAGTTTATCCCAGGCAGTCTGTGTTAGACTGCACAGCTAGTTGTGCAATGGACCATGCAATGAACCCTGCAGTTTACCACACAACTAACAATGCACTAACCACACAAGTTGACACAACTGATGGCGCAATTGTGCCTATGTTGTGCTTCCTGAATACGACATCCTCCTTAGTACAAGTTGTGCAATGGCTTGCATAACTTCAGCTTACCCAGATATAGCTTCATGACATGATTTTAGCCAGAGTGTAGAGAAATAACAAAAGGGATGAGAAAGTTTAAAGATAAAAGCTATTCAAAGCAGATTCAAAAGTCTCTGTGTGTGCACAGTTAGAACAAAACTATAAAACCTGAATTAGAACGTTTCCTGAACTTCTGAAAAGAAGAGGAAGGCTGTTGATAGTATTTTAGGAAAAGCATATGGCACTGAAAACAATACCCTCTGAAATAAGCCAACACTTCTGGGGAAAGTGGGATTTAAGACTGCAGAAATATGAACAATGGTTCCATTCTCTTATGGGAAAAGATGATAGGCAATGGGAACTGGTGTATAAGAAATATGAGGGGGGGAAAGGTCAGAGGAGGAGAGATTTATAGATATTTGGTCAGATTGGGAAATCAGACTAAAAATTTAATTAAATTTAATTGGGAAGAAGATATGGATTTAAATACAGAAAAGATACAGGCTATATTACGGGGGATAAGAGAGGTAAAATTGGAAAAAAATAAGGATATGCAACTGAAGGTGTTGCATAAATGGTATTGTGTGTGTGTGTGTGTGTGTGTGTGTGTGTGTGTGTGTGTGTGTGTGTGTGTGTGTGTGTGTGTGTTGTGTCATTACAGTTGTGACCAACTCTTTGTGATCCCATGTCCATGGAGTTTTCTTGGCAGGAATACTGGAGTGGCTTGCCAGTTCCTACTTCAGGTGCCTACAGCATCTTGTATTCCTTGGTGGTCTCCCATCCAAGTACTAACCAGGGCTGACCCTGCTTAGCTTCTGAAATCAGGCGAGATCAGATGTACTTGGGCTTGTGGGCGACAAATGGATCTATCATGGCGGCCGTGACTGCGACCGTCCGCTCCCACCTGTCTTTCATTGCCGGTTTGGCGGCTTCGCTCCAGTGGCCCTGCATGGACTTGGTGTGGCTGCCCGGTCGGTTCGGCTGCTGTTCGCCTGGCGCCCCTAGGACTCCTTTCCTGATGCCTGTGGCTGCTGGGGCACTTCCTACCACCAACTCACTCCTGAACCGCATTCTGTCTCCTTCCTTCTGCCACTGAGGTGCTCCATCTGCCTCGTGGGGACGCGGCCGGCGCTTGTCTTCACCCTGGCCGCCTGCTGGTTACCGCGGTGCCCTTTGCCTTCTGGCTGCCACTACGGCAGTTCGAACTGCCAGGAGGGACGTTCTGGGCTTCGGCCTTTGATCTGGTTGCTCGCTCATTCCCACGGCGGCCATGGCTGCCCGGTCGCCGCCAAGGTGTTGATGTCCGTGTGGTGGGTCATGGAGGGCTCCTGCGTCGTCTGTGGTGGCTTCTGCTGCTGGCTTTCCCTGACACTGTCTAGGCGTTGTCATCTGCCCTCTGTCTGTCATCGGAGTCTATATGGACCATCTACTGTCGGAGCCAAATGGACCATCCATTGCTTTGGGCCTTTGGACTTCTCTGCTGCTTTCTCTGCTGTCCAGCCTGGGCTTTTGGACCCTTCTGCTATCTTCTGGTGTCCAGCCAGGGCTTTTGGACCTTTCTGTAACCCTCTGGCGTCCAGCCTGGGCCTCTTGGACTCTTCTGCTATCTCCTTGGCATCCAGCCCAGCTTTTTGGACTCTTCTGCTACCACCTCTTTTGGCGTCCAGCTCATGCATCATCGGAAACCACCTCCAGACTCCTGCCAGCCATGACCTGCCTTAGTGCTGTGCCTGTTCTGACCATCTGGAGCCGGGGATGTTTTGACCATCTGTCTGGCAGGCCAGAATTCCTTGTGGACAGTGGAGTGCCTGAGGGTGTTTCTTCGCCTGCACCAGACCTGGATTCGAATCCACTGATGCCTGAAGTGATGTTTTCTGCCCCCCTATCCATGTTGTTCTGCCCTGTTTTATTGATAGTGAGATCTGGAATTGGGTGATCCCTGACATGCAGTTGTTATTTTGCTGAATCTCTCCAAGGCCTCTCTGTGTACAGCAGCTCTGTAGATTTGGCTTCCCCCGCCCCCAAGGTCAAACTGTACTGTACTGCTTGCTGTTAATTACCATCTGTTGCTATCATATTCAGGATAGTCTCTTCTGGATCCCTGTTATCTCCCCCCTCCCCCCTGTTCCCCTGTTCCATCGTTTGTCCTGGCTGCTTGCCCATTAACTTAGTAATTTTTATTTTACTTTAATTTTTATCTATTTATTGTTACTTTATTATGTTGTTGTTATTATTTGAACTGTTTAACTTATTATTTTTAGTCCCATTGTGGTATTATATTGAGGGTTTTTTTCTTTCTTCTCTTTTCTCTCCATGTTAGCAGGGACTCACATTCCGACTGTGACTGGCCATGGACGTTACGCTAGGAGTCGGGGGGTTAGTCAGATAAGAAGAACTCAGGTCAGGCATCTCGTGCCTGTCCCATGTTCTGACCCCCCAGCTCACTGCCACGTGTCCCAGAGTCATCCCACCAGAGCCTCCAACCTGTCCTGCCTCCTTATGAATGCCAGGTCGGACCATAATAAGATCCCCATGATCTATGAATCCATCCTCGACGGGCGGGCTGACCTGGCTTGTATTACTGAGACCTGGGTGGGCGCTGAGGGGGGAGCTTCGCTCACCCAGCTGTGCCCACCTGGGTTCCTGGTCCAGGGGGTAGGCAGGTTGGAGGGTCAGAAGGGGGGTGCCATCGTATACAGGGATTCTCTTCATGTCAGCAGGGCCTCGACATTGGTAAGTCAAGGGTTAGAATGCCTTCACCTATTGGTGGGCCAGCGGGACGGATTTGGGATTGTGCTGGGTTACCGTGCTCCCCGCAACCCAGCACAATCCCTTCCAGAGCTCTCAGAGTTCATTGTGGCGGCGCTTTTGAAGTCCCCCCGCCTGTTGGTGGTTGGGGACTTCAATGTGCAGGCTGGTGGTGGACTATCGTGTGCAGCTCTGGATTTCATGGAGTCTATGACCTCCATGAGCCTATCCCAGCATGTTCTATGTCCCACCCATAGGTCTGGGCATACCCTTGACTTGGTATTTACCTCCATGACAGGGAATTCTGTTCTGGAGGTGGGAGACATTGTCTCCCTCCCTGTGTCATGGTCAGACCATCACCTGCTGTCTTTTTCCCTGTCGGTCGCGGCCCTCCCCACGGGGACCCAAGGCCTCCTGTGTTGGCCTGCCCCTGAAGGCTCTTGGACCCAGTCCGGTTCCGGGATGCCTTCGGGGAGCTTCCTGGTGGCTTGACTGACGTTCCAGTCAAGGCTACGGCCGACCTATGGTTTGAAACAGCTGCTCACGCTGTCGACCGGATCGCCCCTAAGTGCCTTCTCCGTTGCAGAGCTCGACCTTCGCCATGGCTCATGGCGGAGTTGAGAGCGATGAAGCAGGAGTGGAGAAGGCTGGAGAGCAACTGGAGACGGAGGCGGCTGGTAATTAACAAGACTGCGGTCATCATCCAGACTAGGCGCTACTCGCAAGCGATCAAGGAGGCAAAAACATCTTATTACTCCCTGAGAATTGGTGAGGCCTCAAACCGCCAGGCGGAACTTTTCCAGGTGGTCCGGGACCTCACCAATCCTAATCTGACCAGGCCTCCTCCTGGCGATTTAGTTTAGTTTTTTTTCTTTCTCCCCCGCCATCTGTGAGTTTGCTCAATTAGTGTTGCCGCTACCTCTTATTGTTTTTATGATGCTCATTGTTTTAATATTGTTGTCTGTGTGATTGTATTATTAGCTGTCTTGTTCAGCCTTGTAAGCCACCCAGAGTTCCCCTGGGAAGATGGGCGGGGTATAAATTCAATAAATAAATAAATAAATAAATACTTACGGCATCTAGGTATTATACCCCACACAAATTAAATAGAATGAATAATAACATATTGCAATATTGTTGGCACTGTAAAAAAGAAAAGGGTACTTTTGCACACATGATATGGAAATGCGAGAAAATATGAACATTTTGGAAGAAAGTAGAAAATTGGTTATCAGAAATTAGAAAGAAAAGGATTGGGCAAAAAATAGATCATATCTTCTTGGGGCTAGTAGATAGAGAAAAAATGGGATCAGAACAGTTGTAGATTTTCAAAATGCCGCCATGGGAACATCCGATTCGTGACATCAACCATGTGACCACTCCTGGGGGGGGGATCCAGATCAAAGTTTGCTGTGCATTTTAGTGGTTGTGTGAAAGCAGCCTCCGTTTCTAATCTCTGAGAGGAGCTGTGTGTGCACTCTCCATTTTCTCATTTAGCTAGGAGTGAAGATGGATGTTGTTATTGGGTAGAGATGTAGGCCTGCAACGCAAAACTCTTGAAATTCAGAGGACCTAGAGGTTGTTGAACAAGGAGCCTAAGCCTCTTTCAATGATTTTCTGATGAAACACATCTAGAATCCATAGATCAAAGAGTGGTGACAGAGTAAAACTTATCACAAAAGGAAAATCTGGGACACCCAGCCTACAGAACTTAACCCACAAAAACCTATTTGAAATAAAACACAGATTTCATGGTGGGGAAATGGCCCACCACATCTCAAGTTTCTTTCATTCTGAGGTTTTTGCAATTTGTGGTTTTATAATTTGCATCATATGTGGCAGCATGAATAGCAACAGTGATCATTTGAAAATTTGCCTTTGAGTTAGGCGGAAAGAGGATACAAACACAACCATCTCCAGCTTTTCCATTTCTTACTGTCCTTAGTAAAGAATGACTACAGACAGCAGTCTTCTGGAGGAGACAACATAAATATGAAGGTAGTGCCAGGAACATACAACACAACATAAGTTATTTGGTTCATGTCCACGTTGCCAGTTTTTCCTTGGCATTGCATGACATGTGGAAGAGTTTCCTGCAGCTAAAACCATTTCATCCAGAAACCAGCCTACTCTTCATCTTGTTTTAAAACAAGAATAGTCATGAAACCACAGGCACAGCACTCTTTCACTGTTACTAAGGAGTATGTTACTATTTAACTAAGTGATGCAAGTTCTCATAGGTATTCATTAACTAAAAATTAATCAGATATATGTAGGAGCCCATAATGTGCTAGTTAGGGATCTATATAAATATTTTAAAGCATTTATTGGAATATTACTTTGTGCCTTTAAGTGTGTTTGAAGAAATAAAGATATATTTCTGTTGTTCTAGCCAAAGGAATGGCTGCCATCATATCAGAAGGCTATGTTTAGTGCAAGAGTGATTGCAGACATACTCAGTGTCGGTAAGGACAGAAAGCTGGTTTGCTCAAAGAAATGGAGAGTTTCCTGCATCAGGGAGTTCAAATCCCCACTATGCCTTCCAGATGAGGGGAGAGCCAAGAGCATGCAGATCATCTAAAGCCAATGGGGTCCAAAGCCCTGACAGCTGCTTGAACTTGAACAAAGTGCATGGTCTCACAATGCCACCCAAAGGAAGGACCGGCAAACCACTTCTGTGTAATTCAGAAAATAAGCAAAGACGTGGTAATTTACTCCGGTCTTTCAAAGCCTTACTGTGGATTAATTTTCCCAGTTTGATTACTGACAGCCCATTTTTTTAATCATTGTCTTTTGATTTGTCGCCATCTCCTGTACCAGTTATTTTTTTATCTATGGTAGATATATGTTTTGGGGGTTGGAGATGTCACTGATTGAAGTTTGGGTCATGATATTGTAAGCTGCAGAGGGCAGTGACCTGGCCACTAGATGGGTGGGATAAACAAAGTAACAAACAAACCTAGGAAACCTTGGGAGGGTTGCCACAGGTTGGAATTAACTTGACAGAACATAACTATTGTTATACAAGACAGAAGCACTGAAAAGGACACCAAAAGGTCTGCTGTTAATAAATGAGTACCATTTCATTGCCATTGTATTGCTACAGACCAAGGAAATATTGATCAGCCAAGATGTAAGCTTCATTTGAACTCAGTGGCCAAAATCGAAGGTGGTGACCTGTTTTTGTTTGTTTGTTTTTTAAGTGGCATAACCCTGTCAGAGACTTGGTTATACGAGTATATGAAATGAGTTAGGGCAGGATTTTGATAAGACTAGTTTTTTTCCCTAGGGGCCCACATAGCTCAGAACGCTGATCCCCAACATTAGCCATACTTACAGGGCCTATAGAGTAGAGGCATAGGAAGCATCCATGCAAATTTAGGGCCTCTGAATGCCGGAAGGGTCATTATTATAGCATTTTAAAGGGGAAACAATTCAATTTGTCAGTTCATCGATTTATCACTGGAAATTTGTTGATTTGTCAACGATTTTCAAAATTTGTCTCTGTAAACCATCATGAGGTTTGTTTGGTTTTTTTAAACCATGAAAAGGCAGAATAGTTTTTTTTACTGTGTCTGTTCCCAGATTATGTAACTCACTCCCTTAGGAGAGGCAGGTGACTCCATCCCCAACCCTCTTTTCACTGTTACCTGAAAATATATCTTTTTGGATAGGTTTTTACAGAGCCAGAAGGTAATTGATTTCGGGAAGTCATTTTTTTTAAAAAAAATTAAAATTTATGTTTTTTAAATGATGTCTTATATGTGTATTTATTATAGCTTTATGTCTCAATCAATGTGTTTTAATTAAATGCTGGCTTTACATTTTCCCATATGCCACTTCAGAGAGAGAGAGAGAGAGAGAGAGAGAGAGAGAGAGGTGCCCTAATAAAGTTAAAACTATGGATGCACATTGACCTTCCAACACAGTCCATGCCTCAATAAGAGCATATAGGTTGATGTCCAACCTGCCCTCTGCCCCTTTGGAGTCACTCAAGCATGATCTTTGTCTATGAGTGTGATGCATTTCTAGTTCTCTGTGAAAACCTCCATTCCCATGAATGGGGAAACTCAAATAGAAAGGCCAGGTCAGAGACTGTGTGATACCAGTAGGACAGAAGGGCACCAGCTGAGCTAGAGGCTCTGTATTATTTATTTTTTTTTGTTTTCTCGCCTCTTTCCCCCAGCTGACAGGAAAAATCCACTGAAGGAAGAAGGAAGTGAATCAAGGACTTTAAAAAGAGCAAGGGTCACCTTTGTCTTTGAGTCTGTTTTTAAAAGGGCAATGCATGGGACCTGCTTGGATCTGTGCTCTCTGTCCTTAAGTTTGTCCTCCAGCACTTTCTGTTCCCGGGATCTGAAATTATTGGTGCCTCAGCCACAGAATTTCATGATGTAATCAATGTCTTTGCAACAGGAAAGGCAAGGGAGGATTTATTCTCATGTGAAGAGCACATTTCCCTCTCTCTTGCCTCCAACTTAGTCTTGTTCTTATTATTCGCTTGCCCTGGCTTAATAGTAATGCATGAATGCTGGATTTAAGAAGAGGGATCGATGGGGTTTCTACTCCATCCTCTTTGTTCTTCCATGTTGTTGCTCCAGAAATGCACCCTAGGTTTAGTTCATATTTCCATATTTGTTTGAAAATTGTTAGTAAAAACAATGTGATGGTCCAAAAATGGTATACATATAAATCACAAATTTGTAGACCACATAATTTATTCTTACGTGCACTTATATCTGTACAGCAAGTTACTTTTGAAGAGATCTGTGGAGGATTGTGGTCAGCTGATATTAGCTATTTATGTATCTGTCTGCATGGCTGGTAGCAGCCATGCAGACAGTAGTTAGATCAGTTTTAAATGCCCTCACACATTCTATGGGAAACCATATGATATAGTAAGTTCTCTGCTAAGCCCATCCATCATAATGGTGAGCAATGCAATATTCATAGAATCAGGGTATATGGGTGTTTTTAGAAAATCATATAAGATTCACAGCAGAAAAACCACCAGTGGCTAAGTTATATATATTATGCATTGCTGGTAAAACTGGAGCAGATTATTTTCTGTCACATTTGGAAATGGCTGCATGAAATATGTCCCAAAGTGCAATGTGATATCTTTGAACTTCCAAGAATCTACACATTTGCATTACCTTAATAAAATAGATGGCCTTTGCATAATATGTTGTCTGAAGTGTAAATCAAGAGGCAGTAGCATTTCCCTACTTCCTACCTGCACTGCATGAATAGTAATGCAAAGAATTTAAAAATGAATTTGGAAATATGTACATTTTGAATGTTTTCTCTAGTGCTTTGTACAGAGGAGGAAAAGATAAAATATCTGCTTTTATTAACAGTTTTAAGAATATATAACTTGTTTTTAAGAAATAAGATCCTCAAATGAGAAGAATGGAATACTCATTAAATTCATAGATATTTAGATTATCAACAATGCTATACTCACCTGATAAGTCCTGTTGAACCCAAGGGCTGAACTCACAACACACACACACAACTACATCTCAATAGATATTATGTGCAAGGATGAAACCTCTATGTGCAAAATCAGTACATCCATTGAATATATGCTGGCAACAACTGTGGAATTGTTGCATCCATTAAAATGTTTGTTTTCTTTCTGGAGTTTCTTGACTAATGTTTGTGTATGGATATGAGGGAACAGGCTGAAGTCAATCATGCAACACCCCTTCACCTCCAAGAGTGCTTGAACCCATTATATGCTGATCAAAAACTGTGTGTATAGTTTTATAGTCCCAGATTGAAATGTGATGTCAACTAGATTGCAAGAGACAGCATGACTGTGGTTACTAGTCTGTAAAAATGGAATCAGAGAACACTCAGATATAAAATCTAAGCAATTCTGTTAACGGGATACTTTATGGGTCCTCCGCCCCGCCCCCCCCAAAGCAGATGCCCTCATCTGGATGAGCAAGTGAGAAGAAAGATGAACTTAATTGTCTACTCCTTTGATCTTGAGAAAAATGTTCTCAAAGGCTGGTATTTCCACTAAGTGGGTGTGGGGAAATCTCCTATTCATGGCATTTCAACATTTGCTTCCAACACTGATAGCAAATCATGGAAAGATTAGAAAGTGGGGATATGGCCAAACTCCTGCCACCCCACCTGCTGTAGTAGAGGCTTTTGCTAGCCCTCCCCACCAAGATGATATTATTTTTATTCAAAATGTCAGCAGGAGTAGCAAGTTGCAAAACAACACCTCATGCATTAAATGCAATAACTTGCCTGATGACACAATTTGGTTGCTTAATTCCAGTTTGCTTGTTTAAAACTGACTTTTGCTGAGCCATATCTGAGCAGACTCCAGGACTGACCTCAAAGCTGCTGAGAGGAGTAGAGTACTGTATAACCTCCAAAAAGTAAAGCTATGTCATGAAGGCAAAAAGGGTAATCCTTGGATATGCCCAAATTTCAAATCTGTACAAGATAGATCTGAACAAAGTGTTTGAGATCTGATGAAGTCTCAATTTTTTTAAAAAAAAAATCAAGCCACTTATTCTTTTGGTATTTTCATGTTTCTAAAACAGATGTGTTTTGAAAAAACTAGTTTTTCCACTGGGTAAGAAGCAGGAAAAAGGAATGTTAAGTAACTTGTTTTCACTTCAGCTTCTCTTGTACTGTGCACTTGAGTATTTTAACTACTTACTGTTTTTAAATAAGAAAGGAAACATTTGCTATTGAGATAAAAATCTCACAAAAAGACAGCTTTTTTTAAAAAAAATCTGTTTTCATTTCAGAAAATATTTTCTTGAGTTATCGATAAATTGCATCTGAAGAATGTAACTATGAGTATACTGTCAAAGTAAGTTTGAGGTATATATTTTAACAAGTTATAATTCAAAGTGTTAGTTTTAACCTGGAAATCCCTAAATGGCCTGGGTCCAAATTATCTCAGAGACCATATTTTTTTAAATAATTTATTGTCATTGCATGTATATATACACAGTATACACATACAACGAAATGTCACAGTATGAGCTGGCCTAGATGCTAAAGTCATCAGAAGAGGCCTTTCTCTTCGTCCCGTGACATTTACAGGCACATCTGATGAGAACACATGAGAGGGCCTTCTCCTTTGCTGCATCCAGTCTTTGGAACTTCCTCCCACTGTCGGCCAGGATGCCCCATCTTTCCTTTCTCTTCAGGCAAGCTTTGTCTGAGTAACTGAATACCTGTTAAGTGACTTTTAGATGGACTCTTACGCATTACTGCTTGGACTTAATTGGTAGTACTGCTTGTTTTTCCACTTTTAGTTTTCCATCACTCAGAATTTTTCTTTTATTTGTTTTGTTATTAGCTTTAATATTGCCTTTTTATGATGCAATATGCCTCTTCAAAATAATTGTTCTTAACTTTGAATATTGTCTTTAATGTTTCTTGGTTGTATATTGTCCTTCAGAATTGTAAGCCACCTTGGATCCTTTCCAAAGAACTTGGATTTCGTGAAACAACATATAGATAACCTGAACTATAAGGAAAGATGTGTGTGCAAATTATCTGAGGTCCCTGGGCTTACAAGTGAAAATGCTCATCACATACTCATCCTCTGGGGTACAATTCCTTACTGTCATTATACAAGTTTAACAGATGTGCAAATTCCCATTCATGCCATCACTAGCCCTTTACATGGGGCTTTACTGCGAGGTCAGGTGACCCGGCAGTTGGCAGCTGGCCAATCCTCCCAGTTGCTCTGACAAACCCATAATGGCCAACCTGGCTAGTGGGTAGCGTGTCTCTCTCAGGTGGGTCGACAAAGGTGCCCCCCATCAGTGGGCTGGTCAGAACTCCCAATGCACTGAGGGGTTCAGCAACAATTGCCTCTCCTATGTGTACCTAACTCAGATAAAGGTTTCTGTGAAGACCTAGGTTGAGGGCTTCCTGTATTGTCATTTGAAAATATCCTGCATCCCTGTTTCCTTCAAGGTGCACACACATGCCTCTGCCCCCCATCTCCACAAAGGGCTTTTCCTCAGCCATTCACCTGCAACAACCATTTTTGTTACAGTTGTGATGGAACCTATGGGGGGAGAGAGAGAGAAGTTACCCATGTACATCACACACATGCACAAGACAAAGCCCTGCATGGTGGGGCCAAAAATTAGAGGGCACATTGCACAACTCTCTGCCACTGGAAGTTGCCCAATTATTCCAAGTGGAACACACACTTTGGGCAGAAAGTTTGGTTTCTCCTGTAAATCGTGAGTAATGGGTTTATCAACTCTGATAATAGCTTGTGCGAAAATATGTTTACACCCTCATGGGTTTATATGGCAATTTCAGATATTCATGGAACAGGTGAGGTTGTTTACCATGAAGGACCAGCTGGCTTGTTTAGCTTAGCCAGTATATTACATTCATCCAACAATGCGCTTGTGTTGAAAAAGGTAGTGGAAAGTTAAGGAGCTCCACTAATTTTAAAAAAAAGAAAGAAAACAATTGGGTTATATAACAGGTTTTTTTGTTCCCATATGACAGGGTTGACAGGAAAAACACTGGCATTTTATTCTGTATATGAATCAAAATTTAAGCTCTAATTCACTTTCCATCTTGCTTTTTCCCTGCATATTTTTCTCCTCGGGTGCCATTTGATGTGAAGAAGGTGTTATTTAAAACACCTGTTATCTCTTTTCCCCCTCTCATTTCTATTCATGTCTCATGCTTTAAATTATTCTTTCCATTGTACCACTTATTATTTGTTTGCAATGCCTTTAACCTCATAATCTGATCCAATATATGTTCTCTCTCTCTCTCTCTCTCTGTCCATCATTGTGACTCTCAAGGGGGGATTATTATCCAATTTCCCCCCAGCCTGTGTTGCCAATGACTAGGGAAAATAGCATACACTGAAACCCATAAGCAGGAAGTGAAGGCAGGAGCACGTTTCCACCACAGTTCCTCAACAGCTGGTATTGAGAAGCTAAGTTTTTTTTTTTTAACCTGGTGTCAGCTGTGGCCATCATGAAGGGTAGCCCTTGATAGCCAGATTCATTTTGGATTCCAATGTTGATGTGGTTTAAATTTTATTCCATGGATAATGAGAGGAATTAGGAAAGTACTGTGTCATGTACATAATCTCTAATAAAATGAGTGTCCAGGGTGAGGCCATGAAATTTGGCAGAGCAAATATCTGTGTCATGTTTGAATCTTTGGGAGGCCATGTGTATTTTCCACAGCTTAGAAAATCTGCTGTTTTGGATTTCAGTTTCCAGAATCCCCTAGCCAAGAAGGCCAATAGCCAGATTCTGAGAACGGTAATCCAAAAAGCAGATTGGCCAAGATGTGATGACCCAAAGAGATGGAATTCAGTACCACCATAGATCTTAGGCAGCAATGCTTGAAAACGCTTTGAAAACTATGTTCCCCAGAGAGTACCTCCCTTTGACTGTATATCACAATGGATTCTTGATTATATAAGAAAGAAACTTATTTTCCTCACAGGCCACATGCACCCACGCAAGAGCAACACCTTGTCCTGATATATTCTTTCAAGCATTGACAACAAACATCCGCTAGTGTGGTTTGCCTCCATATTTATATTAAGTTATCTTTGTAGCCCAGACGTGAAGGAGAGGAAGGTATACTTAGTGAAATGGAGACAGAGGGGGAGTTACTCTGTTATACACAAGGGTCAGGTTTCATTATATCAGGCACAATATTTTTGATTTGTGATCAGATCCTGGGTAGGAGGTTTGAGAGTGTAGTGCTAAACAAGCGTGTGTGTGTGCGCGCACACACATACACACACCACTCTCCCCACATTATTTGTGTGCAATGAACATTGTGCTTGTTTCATGGCATTTCTTATTCCAGAAAGGAGAGAGAGATTGTGCTCTCATTCTGATTCTCAGCAAGCACGAGTAGCACACAGCCTTTTTTAAACTGCCAGGCAGGTCTGCCTCCACAAAAGTCTAGGTAGCCTGATTATCTGGAAATCAAATAATGTTACCACTACACCAGCTGCTGCCGCCTCCTGAGCCTCAGGATTTCTACAGCATCTGCTCGTCTAGGTACAGAAAATGCTCTTTTTCAGTTTTATATTCCCCATCATTGCCTTCTGTTCATCTTGCAAGGATCATGCATCTTCTTTCCTCCCCTCCCCATCCCCTGCCCTCACTGCCTCCTCTCACCAACCCGTCCTTTGAAATTGTCACCTTACAACATTTCAGAGTGAGAGATCAGGATGGGTCGGCTTGAAAAATAAAAGGCCAGGTCAGCCCAACAGAAAAACACGTAGGGTTATCACCTTGTTCTTGGATGAGCTTTTACCCAGAATTCAGTTGCTCTTTGGAGGCTCTTGCAATTGTTTGTCTCCTGGCAACGATTTAAAAATAAAAACTTTAACTTTTAACGAGCAGCAACTCTGTTTGCATTGCACTGTCAACTGAAAACAAAACAAAAAAATACAGATCCTTGTCCCAAGGAGCTTGCAATCTAAAATCTACATAAGGCATGCCTCAGAAGGAAATGGCAAAAAATGGAATCCATTGGGAAAGAATTTGAATGCTCCTAGGCCCAGTTTTTGCAGAAGAGGAAAACAAAAGAACAAACCAGAAAGGAAAAATTATATTCAAGGGTAACCCTTGGAGAAATAAGAAACTTGTAGGAGTAAGAATCAGAGTGACGAAATTGTAGCCCTCCAAATGTAGTTGGATCACAAATTACAACAAGCATATCCACCATAGCTGATTGAAGGATGATAGGATGATTACTTCTTGTAGTGAAACAATACATGGAAGGCCACAAATTATCCCTTCCCACAAAAGGGGATTCATTAGTGCTGCACAAGAGCCCACTGTGACAGCTTTCACAATTTCACTTGTGTGTGTAGTACAATGTAATGGGATTCTAGTACTCATTTACATGTAAAAGAAACTAGATTTGCAACTGTACTATAGGCCATGAGTTGTTGCTTGGTTAACTTCTGAGTAAATGTACATGGATTTGTTGTAAAGAAAACTGCATTGAAAAACAGCCCTTACAATTGGTATCTGTTTGGATGACAGCAAACAGAATTGGTTAATTGATGAAAAGATGAGGCAGTTTCTGAGATTATTCTCTTCCATGGTTTCTTTTAATGAATGGTAATAAGCACAAGAGGATATCTTGTAGACTATATTGACTGCTGCCATTGGTGTTGTCAACATTCAGACTGTCCTTTAGTATATAAAAGTTGGAATCCTTTTTCCTGCTGGCAATGTGGTCATAAGATTATGCAACAACATCTTTTCCTGATGTTCTGAATCATGAATAAAAATAATAATATCCCACATTCATACACCAGAGGAGTTCAATTTTAAAGAACCAAATTTTTATCTTCTTGCACAGAACCACTAACAGAATCTTTCCAAAATCCCACCTTCTTTTCTGCTGTTTTGTATGTTTCTGTTATGAACTCAAAGCATTCGCACAGACCTTGGATACTTGTTTGGCTACTGCTGAACTCAAAATGAGTATATTCATGATTGTATCCAGTCTGGGGAAGGAGCATGAGGAGAAGGAGATGAAGATTCTAAAACCCTGTGGTACAGTTTAAGAAATGAATCTACCACAAGCATTGCAGGAAAACAAAAAAGAGTCTTGTGGCAGTTTAGGGACCAGCCAATTAATTATTGGTACAAGCTTTTGTGGACTATAGCCTATAGCCCACAAAATGTCATGCCATTATATGTTAGGCTTTAGGATATCATAAGGTTCTTTGGTGTTTGTGCTCCAACTGATGAATGTTTCTTTTGAAACCACTATAGAAAATGGCAGTAGAAATGCATAGGACACACTTTGTCCACTCCATTCTAGCTAGAAATGGCTTCTTCCCTGGCTCTCCATTTTGTCTCCTCAACTGGAGACCTCTCCTCTTCTTATGCCACAGAAATGCTCAGGCGAGCAGAAAATCATGTTACTATTCTACTGGAGCGCTCTGCTCAGCAGAATCTCAAAGGAACACTGGTCTGAGTGAATATCATTTTGAAGTCCACCACTTCATTACATTTGATATTATGATAATTTCAAACTATTTAATTTTATCCTCCAGCATTTCCTGGGCCATTCATTTGCAGCAATATGTTCCTAAAGTTAAAATCCTGTAATAGCATTCCTTCCCCAATACCACCTTGGTTTTAGTCATCCCCACTGCAATGTGGTAGGGAAGATAGGGGAGTCTGAGCTTGAAGTTTCCTGTAGCCACCATATTCTGTAAGCTCCATAATATGTTAAAAAACATACCTTCCTATGCATGGATTGTTCGAAGTAGATGCCATTGATTTAGTCCCAGCTTAAATCTGAGAAATATGTCATCACAATTCAAAGTAATATTTCTGGTTCTACTGATAATTTATAGCCTAGTGCCAAACACTAAGCTATTGGTTAGTTATTGTTGTTTTCTTAACTCATATTACCCCTCTTCTGGCTGTTTACACTGGCTGCCAATATGCTTCCGCATTGATTTCAAGGTTTTAAAGATGACATGCAAAGACCCAAACAGTTTGGGACCTCAATATCTGTTAGAATGGTTACTTCCAAATAGAACTGCCTGGACCATTCGTTCATCTCAAGTGGGGCATTTGAGGATGCCAACACCGAGAAAAACATAAACAAGAATCTGGGTCTTCCCGGGAGTTGCCCCTCACCTATGGAATAAGCTGCTCCCAAATATATATGCTTCCCCCCCCACACACACACACTAAGCCAGTTAAAAATATGGCTGTTTAGGATAGCTTTCCTGGAACTTTACTCTTTATCCTTCTGTGCCCAAAAATCTTTTCTCTGCCTCTTGTTATCTATAATTTGGTTTTAATTTATTTTTGCAGTATAATCTTAGCTTGTTGAAACAGAAATTTTATCTTTATGGTTGTATGTTTGATTTAATGTTGATTAATTTGTACTTTATTTGTTACTGTTTGGTGTTTATATCTTCTATTTTGTTATATTGTAAAGCCACCCAGAGTACCACTTCGGCTAGACAGATAAAATCTAATAAATAAATAGCAATTGCCTACTCACTTTGATATTGAGGACTGTTTTCTTGAAATCATTTTAAATTTCAGAACTTAATTTAATTTATCTCTCATTTATTTTCCTTTTAGAAGCTTGGGGGTAGTACATATAAGTTTATAGCTCTCGCCGAATAACTAGATGATTTACACAGGGGAGTATACCACTTGACTCCATAGTTGATTTCATTAGTTATCTATATCTGAACTGGCTGTAGAATAGACCTTCCAATCATTACACATGATCTGAGCAGCAGGAAGGCTAAACCTGAATTCAGGGGTTGAAGTGCTCCTCTGCTTGCTCCAGAGGCCTCGTATGCTAAACAGACTACTTCTAGATGCACATCTTTTATTATATACCCCCTTCCTTCTCATAAGGGAACCAAGGTTGCATGCAACAATTTAAAACTGCAATCATTACAGATCTTTCAATGGCATAAAACCTTTTCAAACCATTTCTAGTCACTTAAAATGAACAAGCATTTAACTATGGGCGTTTATACACAACCCCTAAGCTCCGGGGCAAATGGCTCCCAGCTCCGGAGCTTAAAAATGTTTCCCCACCAGCTCCGGAGCTAACAGAAAATTAAGTGCAACCCCGCCCACCTAAGCGCGACCCAGCGCACCTTTCAAGTACCTGCTCTGGGAGAGTGAAAAATTTTGATGCGGAGAGTGCCGGGCTCTCCTCGCTTCTTTTTGTTGTTGTTGTTTTGCCTCCCGACCCTTTAAGAGGAACCAGGAAGTGACCGGGGGGGGGGTCGGAGCAACTTCCACTGGCACTCGGGAGGTAAGAGTGCATTCTTTTCTCCCCTTTTTTCTCCCTCCCCTCACGCAGACAGAACAAGGAAGTGCGGAGGGGGTCGGAACGCAGGGAGAGCGACAAACCCTCAGGATCTCTGGTCCGAATTTAAGGGACCAGCGGATATTAGGGGTCGTGTAAAAAGGCCCTATATTAAATCCACAGTTCACATTTTAAAAACACTTGGAAGCAATCTTCCTCCTGAAAAGTTAATCTATTCAGTCCCCTAAACAGGGGTTTGTAGGTACAGCAGGTTATCTATAAAACTGGAAGGGACTGATACAAATTGAGACCTAATACGGACCTTCCTTTGTATGAAAACGTACTGGTTGTAGAACAACATTCTTCCGTATATTTGAGGACAACAGGGTGACTTAGGGATACAAAATAGGCTGTAATGTACACCAGCCTCTTTGTTCCAACACTTTGTCATTTCTCGCTCCACTTGCCATTACCAGTTGCCTGACATGGCTGCCTCAGTGGTAGGATTAGACTTGCAAACAGAGCAGAGGAGAGGGGAACACATATTTAAACAGAGCAACCAGATTGTATTTCAAGATAGCTGCATGTCTTTCAAGCTTGTCTGTTCATGTCTAAAGGCCAATCTTGCATAGCTTCTTGTTAACAGGTTGTTCATTCCATGATCTCCTACGTAGCATTTCTGAATGTATTTAGGCCTTGGTTGACTTTTCGAAAATACCCACTACATGGCTTAAATAGCTTCATAAAGCAAAGTAAAATAAAAGGGTGAGGTCCCAGAATAGAAGTTCATTTTCTATATTAAGGAAACACCACCTATTGCTAGATATAATTATTAAAAACTCAACTTCAAACCCCTGGTTCAATTTGCAGATTTGAAAGCCAGTTTTTCTAAAAATAATATAATTATCTGAGGCACTGTGATTTTTCAAAGAGAAAAGAAACACACTTTTCATGTACTTAGGATGGTCTTGTATGTTCTCTCTGTGTTCAAACTCTTTGTCTGCACTGCTAAACTTGTTTTGAGACTCAGAATTGGCAGGACTGCTTCAGATTTATCCATACTAGCCAGGTCTGATTTTCAGTCCATCCAAATAATCAGCTGATTTCCTTACATCATTGCAATTTCTCCATTTACAGAATGACCTCACCCGCACTCAATTACAGCATATGAAATAGTGATGGCATTCACTTAGGGAATGCTTTATGGTGCATTTATTCTGAGTTGGAAAATATTTCAGAGTAATGCATTCCTACCATTTTAGAAAGCGCTCTGTGGCTGACATTGTATCGGGCAACTTATGCAACTGGTTTCCTGGTTTCAGGGCCTCAAAGCAATAATAGATGGTACTTCTAAAGATATGAAAAATGTATGAGGTCCTGATTCTCATTTATGTGAAAGTGACTGACTAATTTTCCTTCCTTAACTCTAGAATGCAACTATTGCACTAAGAATATCTTGAGTGCACTTCCTCCTGTTCATGAAGCATTTGATTGGAACTTAAGCAGGGTATTATCTTGATGTATCTGTCTTTAAAAAAAAGAAGAAAAGAAAAATATGGGCAAGATAATGTAGATTTTTGTAGATCTAATATAGATTTTTCTTGGTGCAGAAATGGTTGTGTTCCAAACATGGCACTATTCCGAGCAATTAATTTCTTCCATACATGTAGGTATAACCCCTATGGACTATTTTATTCAGTCCAATGTATGGGGAAATTTTAGGAAAGGGGCTGTGATCCAAGACTGAAGTTAAGACAGAGCAGGAGATCTGGAGAGACAGAAATTGCTAGTCCTATGATCATACCTTTGCCACCTTGGTTTAGGGCTTTAGAGACTGCATGCTTGGATGTGACTCCTCTAAATAAAAGTGTCCTTCCTTAGTCAATAAATATATCTGGGACTTTGTTCTTATCTGGCTGCAAATCAACATTTTTATTTTTCCTTTGTTTTCTTCAGAAGCCTTCGAGAACACATTTTTATTTTCCCCTTTTGCTTTAAGAAGCTGCCACTGTGGTGGTGGTGAAAAGAACTCATGTTGTACAGACTTTAGCATCCATTTTGGAGTTGTGTTATATCACCATACAGTAATACCTTGGTTTATGAGCATAATCTGTTCCAGAAACATGCTTGTAAACCAAAACACTCTTATATCAAAGCAAATTTCCCCATAAGAAATGATAGAAACTCAGATGATTGGTTCTAGGGTCCCAAAGACCACGTACGGTACACACAAAATGCCAAAACTCACAAAAGAAGTTGGCTAGAAGTCCACCCATGCCATGGTTTAGGCACCTGGCTGCAGAATCTACTCTATTTGGGACTAACAACTGGATTTTACTCTTTATTTTTAATGTGACAATAATAAAGTGCAATTTGTAGCCCTATACACACTTGACAAGCTGCCCCATGACTAGAAATAGTTTGATAATATAACAAATAATGTTGAAACCAAATTAAAGAAAAATATAAATATAAATATAAAGAAATAGAAAATAAACCGCCTAACCTGCACTTCCCTTTGAAAACATTTCTGACTGGTGCAAGGGAGGCCTTTCTTCCTTTCTCCTCCCTCTCCTTTGAAGGTTGTCTGACATGGAATGTTCCAGACAATCACTTGCAATCCAGCAGGAGGAAAGAGGCGGCAAGAGCCACCATTGGGTCACTTATCATTATGTGACCTGTTCTAGTGCTTGTATATCAAGACATTGCTTGTTGATCAAGGCAAAATTTAGAAGAAATGTTTGCTTGTCTTGCAAAATGCTCTTAAATCAAGGTATTAGAGTAGCTGTTTTGCTATATATGTATACATTAAAAACATTTTTAAAAGCTGGTGTTTTTAGTACTCATTTTGGGATGAAGCAAAATCAGCCCTTAAACAGAAAACAGTGGACATGGAAAGACAGGCAAATCTTAATAGTTGCCAATGACAATCAGATGTTCTCAGCACTTAGATAATTCCCTGTCTTAATTGCAAGGTATAACATATGGTTTGCCCTCAGTAACACTTATGCCAGCACCATATATCAGACTACACTACATGTCAAGCAAGTCTTCTATCATCTGTTCATACTGGCAGTTGCTTGTTGGTCTTAAGAAGAGATCAGACATGGCACTTCTTGTTCTAGGAACTGCATCTAGGTTTTTCTCCATGCATAGCATATCCTGCTTCTGAAATGTCATCCCATACTCCAGAAGAAGGAGAGGATGCTGAGGAAAATCAGTGTGTAGATGTCACCTAGGCTGCTATCCCAAGGCCAGAAAATCCGGATCAAAGTAAAATGCAGATTTTCCCCGGAACGGCGACGTGGTTGAAAATGCTGTTCCTGCGTCCCCATGGGCGCAGTTTAAAGAACCGCATCTTTTGTGTTCCCACAAGTGGGAACCACAACACAGCGGAATGAAAACGTTTTGATGCGGATTTTCCTAGTCCCCACGGGCACAAGTACCAGTTAAAAATCCGCATCGGAACTGAGACAAGCTGTGTACCACCTCGAGACCAGGTACTTGTAAAACTCGCTGGGTCACACTTAAGTTGGTGGGGTCGCATTTTTCCCTTTGAAGTCCACTGGTTTTGGGGATGCAATTTTATTAACTGCATCTTCAAGCAGTTTGAAGCGTTTTTTATTGGTCGTGGGATAGCAGCCCTAGTGCCTACATGGCAGAAATGAGCTTCAAACTAGATAGTCTGTAAGTCACAACACATTATCCTGATTGGTGTGTTGTACTAACTCTCAAGGTCAATAATAATAGAAATAATTGGGGTTTCACAGTGCTATGGTAGATTATAGCTTTATTCTTGAAACAACATATAATTTGAGCTACTAGTAAATCTTTGTTTCCTTGTAGTTTTGTAATCCCCAGTTCCTTTCCTGAGTGTTGCTTCTGGTAAAAATCAATGATTTGCTCCCCATCGCTCTGGAAATGTTGAGTTATAAAGTCTAAAATGAGAAATGCTTTCTTAATCACTTATTCCCTACCTCATCATTTTAGTTTGTTGAACTAGTCTGAAGTTTTCCCTCCTATGAGTTCTGCTGTCTAATCTTACAGATTTGATACCAAATGCACAGAATGGATTGCACTTTTGCGGATGGAGGTATGTTGAATATGCACATCCTGGTATGTTGTTTTTCAAGCTAAGGATGCAACAAATACTCATAAATCTTCTCATTATCCACAAAAGACTGTCAAAATGGACCATCACTGTTGACATTTTTCATTCCATTTTGATAGCTAACATTCATACTTCTTTTGGTCAATAATGAAATACAGAACAAAGCAAAGCTTTGTGTTTCAATTAGCACTAGTTGCACCTTGGATTAATGTCATGGGCTACAATACTGCCACTGTTTAATGTGCCTTAACCACCACCCCCAACTTCACGTTGGGTTGCTCACAGTTTCAGGTCTTGTGTTTTGCATGAGAATTCTTATATTTTGTGTTAAATACAAAGTTTTCTGCATATAATGCAGGACTGGTGGTTTTGTTAAAAAAACACATCATTTATTTTATTTTTAAAGTTTATTTATTTATTCATTTATTTTGCAAAAAGAGCCAGAAGGTAAGGGAGAAAACATTTGCAATACTTAGTTGTTGCCTAGAATAATGAAATGAGCAACCCTCCCTACTTTCCATTGTGATCAAGTTTATATAAAGTACTAGGGATATTTGAGGGATTTTGTCTTCATGAATTCCACAATAAGCTAATTCATCTTATTTTCCTGATTAATGGATGTATTGGAATCTAGTTCTTCATCATCCTGGACCGTTCCCAAATGTTCCAATGAAATCTGCAGTTCAAGCAACATTTCAAAATGCATTTTGAGACAAAATTCACTTTAAAATATATATATTTGAATAGATATTCAAGGGCATAGTTTGTGCAAAACTCAGTTTTATTTTTTAAAGTGTGTGATAGAGATGGGCACGAATCGAAAAAATGATGTTTTGTTTTTTTTTGGTTTTTGTTGCAGGTCCCGTTTTGGTTCATTTTTGTTTTTTGTGAATTTTTCAAAAAAATTTCATTTCGTTGGTTCGTTTGTTTATTTTTCATTTTTACCCACTTTTTGTGTGATTTAAAGCATTTCCGTGCGCAGGCATCCCCCAACGCCCCAGACCTGAGGGAAAACACTAAAAAAAAATTGATGCTGACAGACACACAATATAGACTAGCTACGCAGGGAAGCTGCAAAGGCAGCGGCGGGTGTTGCCCAGGGTGCAAGGCAGCCGCAGAGTGACTGCACTGTGGGGAAGGGGAGGATACTCACTGAGAGATACGCACACACACAGGGAGACTGAAAGACTGAAGCTAGAGAGAATCTCTTCTTTCTCTCCTCTAAGAGCCAGGCTGCAGCTGGCAAGACAACAGAGACACACACCTGCTCGGCTGGCCTAAAGTGAAAATAATGAGTCGCAGAGACAGCATTCCCACCCTAACTCCCACTGCAGACTGCAAGGAGGACGGGGGCTGCCAGAGCTTTTTATGCCCTCTGTGGCTGCCAGACCTGCCCAGTCTGCAACCTGGGCATGCTGTTGGTCAAAGTTGTCCAAGAATTTACATGACCCATCACATGGCTTGCATCCATTTTGTGGCTGGCATCCATTTTGTGTCATCCTTAAAGGGAAAAGAAAAATACATCGTGATGGGAGAAAGACTAAAACAAACGTTTCAAGGACCCCCCGCCCCCTGGTAGGTATTATCAGGCAGAATAAATAATTATCGCTGTGTTTTTACGGATGTCCAGGACATTTTAATACCCAAGAAATCAATATTAGGCATCTGGCAGCCATTTTGGGTTGATGTCCCTTAACTCCCCTTAAAGAAAAAAAAATACAGCGATCTGAGAAAAGACATAAATGCACATTTTAAGGACCCCAAAGCCCCCTGGTAGGTATTATCATGCAGAATAAATAATTATCACTGGATTTTTACAGATATTCAGGACTTTTTTAACATTTAAAACAGCTCATTGCATCGTGTGTCACCATTAACGAAAACGAAACGTAACAAACCTAGTTTTCTTGGTTCTGTTCGTTTCGTTCCAATTTCATTGCCAGGTTCGTTATTTGTTTTGTTACGTAACAAAACAAATAATGAATAACAGAATGAAAAAATTCATTTAGTGCCCATCTCTTTTGTGTGTGTGTGTGTGTGTGTGGTGTCATTACAGTTGTGACAGACTCTTCGTGACCCCATGTCCATGAAGTTTTCTTGGCAGGAATACTGGAGTGGTTTTCCAGTTCCTACCCCAGGTGCCTACAGCACCTGGTACTCTCTGGTGGTCACCCATCTAAGTACTAACCAGGCCCTGCTTAGCTTCAAAAATCTGGCGAGATCTGATGTCCTTATATTCAGATGGAAATGGAGCAGAATGGACCTGAAGTAACACATACAAAAGTAAAATGAAGAGAAAGGATACTGGTTTGTCCAACCCTACTAAGAACTTCAATTGGTATAAAAGTTCTTTCAGGTGATACATAAAACCATGTATGTTCTATTTGCTTCTTCATCTTCTACATGCACATTTTTGCATGGTCAGTATTTGTTTAGTGAAATACAGCTTTCCCACAGTCAATATTAGCCAAAAAAAAAAAAAGATCACAGTAAATGTCAGATAAGTGGCAAAAGACAGCATCTTATGTGAATTCAATTAGGCAAGAAATCAGCAAACTGAAATGAAGTCAGCGTTTCAATGAACATGTCACAGAAGAAATTCAGTATCCCAGTGAAAGAATGTACCAGTCTGACCAAAGTCAGCTAACACAACATGAGGGCTATCCTTGAATGAACAGTGCTCTGAATAGCACCTCCAGTAGATGTTCCCCATCAACTTCTAGATTTTTTGGGTAGTAGTGGTGGTGAAATGGTTACAGCAATATTACCATCATCCCTTCTTCTCAATTTCTGTAAGCCAGTCATTACTGTCATTTATTTCAATGGGCCTACTCTAGAGTAACTGGATGAAACCTGTAACCTCTTTAGCTGAGGAAGCAAAGGGCGTGCCCACCTTAATAACCAGGACAAAACCAATACAAAGGAAAAGAGAGAGCCTAGCTCTCAGTCTTGCTTTTGTTGCACTCCAAGGATTCACACAGTAACTCAAAATAAGCATAACTGGTGGGGTCATGGTATGGTGAGGGTTTTTCTCTCTCTCACCAGCTTAGAGGGTTCACACTAGCTCCCACATTTCTGCTCCATGGAGGCCACAAGGGGAGGATGGTAGAAAATTGTAACCCTAACTAATCTCTTAGAAGCTGTCCCCAATTAAAATACTGACTTGATATAACATCTGCTGATGTTGACTATTGCCCATACAATAGCGCACTGACTGCCTCGCTCTGCTTGCAGACCCATACCAAGGCATTGCATTAGCTCAGCAAAAATTGCTGTAATGTTTTAATTGTGTCCAATCAACAGACATCTGATGTCTGCCATCCCTAAGGACATGCATCTTTCCCAGCCCCCCTTCTGAACCATGCAGATGAGATATGAAACTGCACATCATTAACAGGGGCATATCGGGGGGGCAGAAGGGTACATCTGCCTCGGGTGCAGCAATCGGGGTGGCTGGAGGGGGAGGGGGAGGAGGAAGCACGCGCACACACACACACACAAATGCCCACCTGCGCCCCCATGCGCCCGTCCCTGACCACAGGCTTGCCCCCCTTGCTGGGTGGTTGTGATGGGGTTGGGGAGGGGCAGAGGGGCACAAAAACAACTTTGTCCCCCGGTGTCTCAAAACCTTGCTACGCCGATGAACATTAAATCCCAGTTTTGAAGGCACTCATTGTGTCCTTCTGGACAAGCATTAAGTATGATGACAGTAATCAGAAACCTTCAATCTGAAACCCTACTTAACTGCACAACATGTAGTAACAGAGAGACCCCATTGTTAACAGTACAAATATATACTATATATTTTTCTCCTTCTGCATTACAGTTGTCAATCCACCTGTTTCCAGAATTAGCATGGAACAGTGAAGGTAATATCAGTATGTCAAAAAGAGGCAGTATGATATCTTGAATCAGAAAGAAAAGAAAAAGGATTTGGCATGAATATAGCATTGTGGGGGTGGCCAGTCTCGCTTTCTGTGAACCAGGAACATGGAGTGATAATCAGACTTCTGTTTTCTGCAGTCACTGACTTGTTGGTACTGAACATGTGTTGAAGTATTGTGGTGGCTCAACCATAAGGAGACAACTTTGTGTTTTGTTAATCTCTGTGCTATGCCGCAGATGGCACATAACCTGAAATTACCCCATCAACATAGCAAGTTCGTGGCTTTTTAAAAAAATAAATGCCGTGCTTGCTTTTTCTTCATCTGCTACAAAAGGTATTGGATGGAACAGAGGGCAGTCTCCTTTCCAGCTTTCCTGCTCTCTGGAGTGAGATGATGGCAATGAATGAATGGAAATCTTTCACAGTCATATGCTGGATGAATTGGACGTGTTCCTTAAGAAGCCATGGTTTGGGGACTGGGCAAAGGGCTTTCTGCAACCCCCCTCCCCTCCAAGCAGTAGTGGTCCAGAGGGAGAGGGCAAAGAATTTGGCTATGACTCCAAGAGAAAATCCCGTGGAATTTGCTGTGGTTAGAATACAAGTCAATTCAAAGTGGTGGTGCCCCCCCCCCAAGTGACACAACTCAATAGCCAATTCGAATTAGTCCAGTGCTTTTTCTCTGCCACTGCAGGCTTTCATGTTTTTCCAAGCCCAAAAATTTTGTAT
>JAHTLZ010000330.1:37348032-37365977 GCA_023846285.1 Phrynocephalus versicolor
ATGTGTTTTCTAGGCTCTTTAAAGTAACGTCTTTTCGTGCTTCTCTTTTAAAAAAACATAATTCTGTGAGGCATCTCACAAATATTGGTATAAATTTACCTTTGGTATATCAGTTTATTAAATGAATGAATGCATGCAATATTGGCACAGTTAGGACTGTGTTAAGGATGAGAATTAAATACAAATCAGCTAGCTCTACCAATTACTAATGAGTCTCCCTTAAAGCTAAATGTGCAAAGAGGTTGAAGGTTGTTGTGAAGGCAGAACATCTGGAATTCTGAATGAGAAACAATATTTCTCCTGATGATTACTCAGGACTCTAATTGCCACCTTCAATATGACAATTCACTGCCCTCTATGCTAGTATTTGTTCCTCCTCACTTTCTTTAAAAGCAATATTATGAATTACAAGAGCAGTGAGAAGAATTGAAATTAATAAGCAACATTTCTCAGAGGTGGGTTACACATCTACTATATTGATTTTCTTATGAAAACTCTTATATCTATTTAATTTTTCTCTCTATGCACCATGTAGTCTGCAGAATCTGTGCCACTTTAATGTGGAGGGGCAGAGGTAAAATGGGGATTTAAACAGTTCGAACTCTAGGAATATTGTTTTTGCAGTTATTAAAGCACCTTCTCTAATTCTCTGCTCTAGCTATCATTTTGCTCTATAATCTCACCACATGAGGCGGGGAAAAGAGAAAGCAACAGCTGTCTAATATTTGCATTTTCTTTTAATTTTACAGAACATTTCATAGACTTTTTGATGTTTCAAGACTCATTTACTGTACCTTCATGCCAATTTATTTATTTATTCTATTTATATACCACCCATCCAACCAAATGCCACTCTGGGCAGTTCACAACATACAGCAAATTGTCTTGATATAAAATAATACAAGAACATAACACAGAACTAAAAGTAATGCAAATTAAAGCATAATTAAGTCAACACCATTCATAAAATCAAAAGTGAATAGGATGGACTAAGGGCACATGAAAAATATAACAGATTTCAGGTCAGAATAATACAAAATAAAATCAGTGGAATACTAAAACAAAATAGAACATGGACAACAATGCATTAAAACTTAGAAGAATAGAAGCTATGGCCACCTGGTAGCCCCCAAAAAACATTTGAAGAAGAATAAATTGTATTCACTCATCACTTAGCAATGGATTCAATAGGTCTGTTCTATCTGGGGAAGTGGATTTAGGTCTCAAAAAGCTTATGAGAATACAGGAATTAAAGATCTCAGGACAAACAAGAAGGCACTGCGAGGAATACATTCTTGAGGCAAGATATATTTCTCTCCATCGGGCATTCCAAAATTGGGGCACAGTGCTTCATTAAAAAAGTCCTTATAGAAATCTAGAAATTATTACCTCAATTTTAGTAAAAACACATCTTGACACACGAGGGGTGGGCATAACCCTTGATGTGCCCCCAAACTCAGCCCCTCCAGGACCCCTTTTGGAGTTTTGAGGGTGGGAAAGAAATTGAATAACAGGGAATTGGAAACCAAAGGGGTGTGTGTGTGTGTGTGTGTGTGTGTGTGTGTGTGTGTGTGTGTGTGTGTGTGTAAAAGAGAGAAGAAGAGAGATTAAAGCTCATTCCCAAATCATTGCCCTGTAGGTGAAAGAGGGGATGCAAAGAAGAGAGCGGTGAAGCCCAGGCACATTAAAAGAGGAGAAGACTGATCCCTCAGAGCTCTTCTAAACCCTTAGAATGGGCCTACTAAAATAGACCAGGCAGGTTATGCATTTGCGGGTGTTGCTGACCTTGAGGGAGGGGGAGAAAACAGTGGGGACAGTCACGTTGTCCTTGATTTCTTGGGTTCACTATCACATGAAAAAAATCCCCAGGTGTCACAACCTCCCTGCCTGCCACCTAGCTGCTTCTAGTCTCCCGCCTCAATAGGAACTCTGGTTTCCCAGTCACAACACAGCTTCATACACATATACACCCTGTGTTCTAACCTGCCAGTTCCTGGAGGGTTCTGCATGCACATGCATTCCCACCAGGCTGGGGAGTTTCCCTCCAGGCTGCCCCTGCCTGCTTCCCCTCCCCGCCCTGCAATCTGAGGCAGGGCAGCAGGATAGGCCCTGATAGAACATACAGTACTTCTTTTACTAATGGAACTTGGAGAACAACCTTTTGTTATGACCTTAGTTCGCAAACAGATTGATATAGAAGAAAGAGTTCCTTCGGAAGTTTGGACTGTGAAGCATGCTAGGATTTAAAAGGAAGCATATTGAAGAGGTCGCAGTCGCTAGCAAGAAGCCCACCAATATTCCTTCAGAACTGACGTTAACATTGTGCCATGCAGAGAAACTAGCTAGAATGTTTGCAAATGAGCTTTGTATGCCTTGGGAGAGGGCTGACCAGCCCGAAGATTGTTGCCAGAGTGGATCCCTAAACAAAGGAATGATGGTGACCCCCATGTGGGATGCAAGGGGTCCAGCAGGGGTCCGGCATGGGAAGGTGGGGGGACACCAGACATGGAAATGGGCGCCAGGAGGGGCCAGCCCCATTGGCACACAGCACATCCCAAGGGGCTGACCCAGAGGAGTTAATAGGAGGGTACAAGGAAAACAACCCCCTCTTTTTCCCTTCTGGTCACCAAGCAGCTCCATCCACCCTCCCTCTTCTTTCGTTATATACTGATTTTGTAACTGTATTCATAGGTAATAGGATGATTGTTAGTTTATTTGTCACAACTGAGGGGTTTGGCGTTTTTCTATAGCCATTGGGACGGATCCAGGGTCAAAAGCAAAACTTAAAATGTTTACAATTAGAGATGGGCATGAATAAAAAAAATGGCAATTCGTTTTGGTTCGGTTCATTTTAGGGTTTGGTTCAGTTCATTTAGTTTTTAACGATTTTTTAAGAAAAATTCATTTCGTTGGTTCGTTGATTCATTATTCATTTTCCTCCCTTTGCACGATTCAATCAATTTGAGAGCGCACGGCCAGGAAAAAACATTCAAAAAAGTGGATGCTCAAGATACCGATGGGTGGGCACCCTGGGATAGCCTGTAGTGGTTGGGGAACATCAAAAGGGATGGAGTGCTCCATTGGTTTGATGGATCCGAGGCAATTGCCTAGCCAGAGTACTGTTTGCTGTATTAAATAAACTTGTGGCCTAGTTATACCCAAAACTGTGGATCATGCCTCTTCATTTTACCATCCTGCCGTTAAGGGAAGCTCAGCTGTAGGCAACAAGAAACTCCAAACCATTTTCAAGGGTACCCCCTATGCATAATACATTATAGTCATCCAGCCAGGAATTTATACTCATTAAAATTGCATGTGGATGAGCTAATCTCTTTTATCTTATGTAATCAGGCCCATTGTTCACACACACACAATGGAGAGCAGTTTAATTGAGATATAGGGAGTATTTGGTCAGTGAGTTCTGCTAGAGACTTGCCTGTTAAGATGGTGTTGTTGTTGTTGTTGTTTTCATTTTCTTGTTCTTAATTCAGAAAAGACATCCTAGTCATCATTGTGGAAGCATACTTAAGCATTTGGTTGCATAAATTGTTTAAAGAGCACTTAGGATGCAATGAATGAAATTAAGGCTACGTTCACTGCCATTGAAGTTTATTGAGACTTACAACTGAAAAGATACCGGGGGGCGGGGGTGGGCAGGAGCAAAGTGCTGAAAGATACAGTGCCATTTGCTGCATCAGCTGCCCTACACCATCCACTTGCTTTGGAAGCGGCGGCATACATTGCCCTGTAATCTGTTTTGAGTTCAGACTCAGTTGCCAGTCTGCTCATGCTCTGAACATGGACCTAGTTTGTAAGGTGCCACCATGCCCTTTGTTTCTGGCAGAAAACATCACAGTCTGTCCAGAGTTATCTCTAGGCTTAGCAAAGATTTATTAACAGTTTTCTTTTTTTAAAAAAGTTACCCACCTTTAGGTCTGTGATTTTTCCACACTGGATTATTTCTCCTAATATGTGCATACAGTGGAAAATAAATATTATGAAGTGACAGTTTATGTCTTTATTTTATTATTAGGAAGCTCTCCAGAGTATCAGAAGCAAAGAGGAGATTAAACCTACTTTATCAGCGTAGTAAATGTAATTTCCTGTGCCTGTAATTGAAATTTAGGTGGAAAACATTGCAAGAATTTAAAAGAGACACAATGTAGCAGCAATGAGAGGGTTCAATTATCCTGATACCTGTTAGGAGGCAAATTATGCACCATACGGTCCTGGCTTGTGCAGCTGAAAAATTAAGTGGCTTGTGCAGCTGAACAATTTATCCTACAAAATGAACTTGAATATTAGCTATACTTTGCTTTATTCTAACCAATAGAGATTGCTTGGTAGAAGAAGTAGCAGCAAGGAGAACTCTGGAGTTAAGTGACCACATTGTGCTTGACTTCTTGATTTCAAAGGAAACAAAATCAGTGTGTGGCCACAAATGTATGCTGATATTTAGGAAAGCCAATTTTAATAAACTAATAACAATGATAAGTAAAGTCCCATGGCAGGAGATCCTAACAGATGAAGGACTTCAAGATGGATAGGAGTTTCTTTAAAAAGGAAATTCTGAAGGCAACAAACCATTCCACAAACAATTCTATATAATTGCAACAAGAAACAAAAGGTGGAAAATAGTGGGGGAAAGACTAGTGTAGTTTCACAAAAATCTCACTGGACCTGAAAATAAAAAGGCACATGTATAGGAAGCAGAAGGAATGACATGCCATAGAAGAACTGTACAGACAAGTAGCAAACAAGTGCAGTGATGACTTTAGGAACCCAAAGGCCAACAATGACCTGAGGTTAGCAAGAGACACGAAAAATAACAAAAAAAGCATTCTTAACATACATGCATAGCAAAAGAGAAAGAGGCAGTGACTCTATTACCCAGTGAGGATGGAAAATGATAACAGAGCGTGACAAAGAAAAAGAAGTGCTCAGCACCTATTTTAACTCAGTCTTTCCCCAAAAGACACGTGATGGCCCTCTTGAAATATATGAAGTACAAGTGGAGAGGACAGGAGTACAGCTTGAGATTGCTAAACAAATAGTCAAGGGATAGTCATAGTACTTTCAATAAATTTCAACAGCTGGATGAACCACATTCAAGAGTATTGAAGGAACTGACTGAGGAACTCTCAAAAACATTTTTTTTAAATTATGGAGGATGAGTGAAGTGCAGGTGATTGAAAAAAGGCTAGCGTCAAACCAGTTTTCAAAAAGAGCAAAGAGGAGGAACTACAGATCCTGTCATCCTGATATTAATTCTAGGGAACATTCTGGAGCAGATAATTCAGGAGCAGTTGCTTGCAGTCATTCTACAAGCAATTTGAAAACAATGCAGTAATCACAAGAAAACAACAACAATTGGTCAAGGACAAATCCTGACAGACTAATCTTTATTCAATGGTGGGTATGCTGTAGACACAATATAACTTTACTTTAGCAAACCTAACAAAGTTGTTCATGTAATTCTGATTAAAAAGACAACTAGGTGTGGACTTTATAAAACAACTGATAGGCGGATACACAGTTGATTGGAGTACAGAACTGTACTCAGAGAGCGATTAACAATGGCTCCTTCTCAAACTGCTGTGGAGCTCAAGGTTTTAAACCAGCCTTTTCCACATCCTCTACATATTGTAACAAGTTGGGTAGCACAAACTTCAGTCCTAATCCCAATGCTCTTCAACATTTTTGTTAATGACTTTTTGAAAGGATGCAAGAAATGTTTATTAAACTTTCAGATTTGCAGAACATTTTGTGGGATAGATAATTCCCTAGAAGAGAGAAACAACATTCAGAACAACCTTGACTGGTTTGAGCAATTCACTGAGAACAGAATGAAATTTATCAGTGCAAAGTTCTATACCTGGAGGGATGGGAACCAAAGACTCAGAAGATGGGAAATATTTGCCTCAGTAATACTACAAGCTGGCAGGACCTTGGAATTGTTGTAGACCACAAGCTGAATATGAGACTACAAAGTAACATGGCTGCAAAAAGGGTAAATGCTGTTTTCAGCTGCATTAACAAAAATACATACCTGTCAAGTGCCCAGTATTGCCTGGGAAACTCCCTTTTTTACCCCACTTTCCTGCCATCTTCCTGGATTATTATTTTCCCAGAAATGTCCCATAATTTTTTTAAAAAATCTAGTACCCGCCAGGCAGGCTCTTTAGTTATTCTAAAGATTAGCTCCCGAAACCTGGAAAACAGCTTTAGAAATGCAGATCTCTGGCTGCCTCTGACAGAGAAGGGCTATTGCTTAACCTGCCTATGTGACAAAAGGAACAAACTGAGAAGGGAGTGGGGAGCAAAGTCCCCTTCTTTGACTAAGAAGGAAGGGGGGAGGAATCGAGCCACCCCTGCCTAATCAAGGCTATCTCATTTGAACTCTGCTTATGCTCAGAGACTAAAAATTTTATTACAGAGAAACAACAGATGAAGTGGACATATGTTTGTGACTGAAAGAATAAAAGAGTATAGCATGATTAATGTGGGTATAAGAACATGGTAAACTCTGTAAGAAGAAAAGCAGAATTTAGTTACAGTTGCCTGTTGAATTTATACCACATCACGTTTCTTCATGTACTTACATACAGATAGCAAGCAGCAACTCCCGGAAGACAAAATTGACAGATTCTGGGGCCTGCTAGAGAAGGATGTGAGGTTCAGTGAGCTGCCAAGATTAATGAAGGCTTTACTCTGCATTCCCCACAGCAATGCCAGTTCTGAAAGGGTGTTTAGTATGGTGAAAAAGATTGTTACAAAGAATAGGATGTCATTAGACAACAGCACTGTTTGTGCTTTACTTTCATGTAAAATCAACCACTCTGGCCCAGCCCACAAATACTGCTTCGAAAAAAGTTTTAAAGGATGCAAAGTCTGCAACAAATTTGTATAATAAGTCATTAATGAATGCCAGAGAGCCACATGAGTGACCATGATAAATTAAAAGGAAATGTGTAATGAAAATAAAATGTAAATGTTTAAATTAAAGACAAGCAATGTGAAATAAACAGTAAATATGTACTGTGTTGACTATTATATGAACTAAAAATGTAAAATTAATAAATTTGCTTCATATACCCTTTTGTGTTTTCATATTTCATTTATAACATAAGAACGTTCACATCAGATTCTGGTCACCTAATTGTATATAGTAAGTGGTTTACAAGTGGTTATTTTAGATTTCTTGTACACCTATCTTAAAATTTGAGAGATACTGGAGCTTGGTTGTGGTGGTGGGATGGCTTGTGGCAGGTGTCGGAAAATTTCCCTTATTTTCAAATCTAAAACTTGACAGGTATGAAAATATAGTCTCCAAAATCCTATGAAGAACTACTATTTCCTCTCTATTCAGCAGTGCTTAAACATCATCTTGATTACTGTGTCCAGTTCTGGATGTTGTACTTTAAGAAGGATGCTGACAAACTCAACAAATACAGAAGAGGACCACAAAGATGATCAGGGGACAGGAATCAAACCCCTTTTAGGAAAGTGTGAAAGGACTGGTCAACGTTCATCTTGGAGACTGAGGAGAGATACGATAGCACTTTTCAAATATTTGAATAGTTGTCATACAAAGAAGGGACAGGATGTGTTCTCCACCATTCTAGACTGCAGGATACATAATAATGGGCTCACATTACTTGAAGCCAGGTTGTGATTGAATATTGGGAAAAGCCTAATTTACAGAGCTGTTGGAACCAACTGCCTCAGGAGTAGTGAGAAATCCAGTGCTGAAGGCATTAAAGAGAAAATGAGATAGACAACCATCTGTAAGATATATTTTGTTTGGATTCCTGCATTGAGCAGGGTTTGGGACATGATGGTCTTATAGGCTCCTTCCAACTCCTTTATTCTATGATTCTATACTTTTCCAGAAGTTTAAATATCAGTGCAGATTTTCTGCTGCATTTTATATGCCACCAATGAAAAGAAATACTAAAATCAATGGATAATCTATAATATATGGCTTGGGAAGATTCCTACTTGAGAGGTATAAAATATAGTTATGGTGTGCTATATGTGTCTCTCACCATGAAATTCATATTCCATGTCAGTGGCATCTAGACCCAAATCCCAACAAAAAAGGGGGTGTTGAATTAGCCCAGCTTCATTGCAGCCAGTGACTGAGAGAGGTTGTGACTATTTTTGCACAGAAGTTCCACTGCAGATCAAAAGGAACATAATTCATTTCCCATCCCTACTGGATCTTTTAATATTTCAGAGCTCAGTATTCACTGTCTTCAGTAAGAAATGCATTTTGAATGAGTTTGGCTTCAGCCAAAGAAGAGAGCTCATAGGACCTTCATATTCAAGGGGACACGGTAGTCATTATTGAGTGCAAGGTGTCGCTACAATGTAGGGTGTCATCTGTGTGCTTTAAAATAACAAATTGGGAATCTGAAGGGGCATGTGCTCCTCTTGTCTCTCCCTCAACCCCCTAGACAGATGCTAAACTGAAAGCAAACCAGAAACAAAACAAAACACAGGTGTGTGTGTATGTGTGTGTGTGCGTGTGTGTGTGTGTGTGTGTGTGTGTGTGTGCTCGTGCGCACGTGTGTGTGTGTGTGTGCATGCATGTGTGTGCATTTGAGCACATTTGTGTATGCTGATGCAACTCCTCTTGGTTTTATAACAATACCTGTTGAATATCAATCCTGGGAAATGTGAATCAAAGTAATGATGCATGCTCCTCTTTCTGGTTTGAGATGGTTCTACAATTTTTTTTATTGTACTTAAGCTGAATTTTTATTACTTACTACCATAGACAGAAGAGGCACCCTAGATGCCCTAAGCACACCCAATCTCTCCTGATTTTGGAAGCTAAGCAGGGTCGGCCCCGGTAAGTACTTGGATGGGAGACAACCGGGGAATACCAGGTGCTGTAGGCGCCTGGAGTAGAAACTGGCAAACCATTCCAGTATTCCTGTCAAGAAAACTCCATGGACATGGCATCACGAAGGGTCAGTTATGACTGTAATGACACAACACACACACCATAGACAGGGTTTCTTCAGGAACTTTGAAAACAAGCAGATCATTACCTTGTACCGTTACTTCATAAAGAATGTAATCAAACTGCATTATAATCTTCAGAGGCAGGTTCTGCACATGCTAAGTCTTTGAGTATCCCCCCCCCCACTTTTTTTATAGGTGGCTACCCCAAAGGCTTTTGTGCATTTATGCTTACTTTATATTATGCTTATTGGAACAGATTTTACAGGCTAATTGTCACCATAGGATCAGTGCAACTCTTCCCATAGGATTAAACACATGTGATCATTATTCCAGTATAAGTGCCCTTAATTTGAGATTAGAAGCTCCAAACCGGAGTTCAGAGGGGGGAAGCCGATTTATAACCCTCAGAACCCCCAGAGGACCTTAACTGCCTGTAGTGGCCTTAGGCCAAATGGTGGCACACAAATAAAATAAAATACCCTCCCAGAACCCAGGGAGGAAAGGTCTTGAAAGAGCCATCCCTCAAGGATGTGAAAGGGATGGCTTGTAGGAACAGGGCCTTTTCGGCAGCTGCCCCCAGACTATGGAATGCCCTCCCAAGTGAGACCTGCCTGGCACCGACGTTGATAACATTTCAGCGCTAGGTAAAAACCTTCTTGTTCCAGAAGTGTTTTAATTGATACAACATAGACTGTGGGTCCTCTGAGGGCAATCTTAGTGTAATGATTTTAGTGTAAGGTTTTTATTATTGCTTTAATTACTTATTGATATTGATGTTTTAACTGTTTTAATTCTTTGATTTTAAGCCGCCCAGAGACCTTAGGGCAGTGGGTGGCATATAAGTTGTAAAAATAAATAAATAAATAAACAAACAAATAAATAAATAACCCTACATTGCTCACAGCCATGCTGGTTGTGGGACGTTGTAATCCAGAAACAGCTACCTTTTCAAGCTTTGCTTTTTGCTTCTCTGTACTTCTGTATGTGGCAACTGGCAATGTTCAGTTGGGCATATAGGCATACACTGATAAATTGACTTTTTTAAAAAAAAAGAGCAGAACAACATATTTACAATCATACAATAAACATTTCATCAAGCAGAAATTTACAATTAATAAATTCAAGGCCAATGTTGTGTTTCCAAATCTAATCACTGGGCGGAGTATGTTAAAAAGTCTTGACAGATAGAATGGCAGATATAGATTTCATATATATGCTCAGTTGCTGTTAGTTGTAGCTTCCAATGTAAATAGAGAAATTCCTTACTCAGTAGAACTCCTGGATAACTTAGTCGTTTGAGTATCTGACTATGGAGCTTGATGTCATGAGTTTAATTTCTCACTTTGCTCACCTTACAAGAGCTGGACTCGATGATCCATAAGATCTCTTTAAACTCTGCAGTTCAAAGATGATGATGATGATGATGATGATGATGATGATGATGATGATGATGATGATGACGACGACGACGACGGCGGCGGCGGTGGTGGCGGCGACAGTGGTGGTGGTGGTGATGATATGTTTGAAATTATTACAAGAAATGGGGAGAAATCAGTCACAGCTGTTCTTGTTTCAGAAGTCAAAAATTTTATACAGTATGCCAAACAAAGTTTATAATATTTTACAAAATTAGGTTTAATAATGTTAGAAAGGGTTGTTATATTCTATCCCATTAATGAATCTGCCAAGCTAAAGACTGTTGTGATTAGAGAGAGCAAGTATCACCTTACATGACTTGAAAAAAACAGTTAAAATGCTCTTTGTCATTCACACTGCTATGTTAACTCTGTTTGACGCTCCAACATAGAGCCTTTTCACACGACCCCTAAGATCCCCTAAGATTCGGACCAAAAATCTTGGGGGTTCGTTGCGCTTCCTGTGTTCCCACCCCTCCGCACTTCCTTGCTCCTGTCTGTGTGAGGGGAGGGAGAAAAAAAGGCAGAAAAGAATGCAGGCTCACCTCCGTCTGCCGGTCGAAGCCGCCCCGAGCCCTGTCGTCGTCCTGATTCCTCTTAAAGGGGGGGGCAAAAAACAACAACAAACAGAAGCGAGGAGAGCCCGGCACTCACTAGGTTACATCCGCATGAGGGATTTTCACCCCCGGAGAGCAGGTACCTGAAAAGTGTGCTGGGACGTGCTTAGGTGGGCATGGTCGCACTTAATTTTCTGTAAACTCCAGAGCTGATGGGGAAACAATTTTAAGCTCCGGAGCTGGGAGCCATTTGCCGCTGAGTTTAGGGGTCATGTGAAAAGGCCCATAATCACTGATCTGGGAAAAAAACTCAATGGGATTAGGTAATTAGGATTCCACTCATAATAGGAGATTATAGAATACATTATTTTATTTAGTGAAATTGTGAAAATTGGTTCTATCATGTTTGATAACTCAGGGGCTGGATCCTATTAAATACACCTACCATCATAACTCAGTTACAACAGGAAACTTCTTCTGAGATTGAGCTCAAAAATAAAAGCAATAAAAAGAAAACAACCTTTTAATATAACTATGTTATTTAGCAGAGCATTGTACACCTCAGGGCAATTGGTGAGCAAGGGGAAACAGCAGATGCCATTATGGTACAGATTACACAATTTACTTGATGTAACCTGATGCAAACAAATGGATCTACTTCAGAGCAAGTTCTTGGATATTGAGTATATTGATGGCACCATTTGGTTGATGTTGACAGTAAACAGGTATGCACAAGAATTATGAGGCATTATAATTCTACCTGGGGAATATTTAATCTCACAGTCATACATAGGAAATATGTGTGTGGAAGGAGACCCACAATGATAATAGCTGTTCCAAACTATTGCAGTGATATAAAATGAGACCTTGCAAGCTACAGTGCTTCCTCTGACAGCTTCAGTGGATGATGTCTATCAATCAGTTGCAGAAAGCTCCAGTAACAATAACTGCTAAATGATCAGGCAGCAGCAACTCCTTCCCAATCATCTCAATGGATAAACAATAAACCAGAAGTATGCATCACTGGCATCATCATGCTCTGTTGACCAATGGCAGTCAGTTAGATGCTGGTTGACAATTAAGGTGATTTACAGGAGTCACAGGTCTCTTATAGTTCATGAACAAGCAAGGCATTACCATCCCTTACTGTATGTTAGCTACATACTTTGCATAAGAAAAAAATCAGAACCCAGGTAGAATGAATGTAAGAGGGAGTGACCTGAATATGTCATATAGGGGCTTTTCATGTGTGGATTTATCTTTGAACTGTAACATATAAGAAAGGTCATTCCAGCCCTCCACCAGTGCCTCCCATGAAAGCAGGCTGTATTATCCAAGGACACCAACGAGTCCGGTGGGAGTTTAAAGACTGACAGATTTATGATAGCATGAATACTGACTGACTCATATGCTGGCTTTGTTTTATTTGTCTCAGATAAGCAACCCAAAAGTGTACCATGAAATAACACGTGGAGTGATGTAAAATGGAAGGGATGTTGTAGGTCCTTTAGGGGGCAACTGTGTTGGCAACATAGACGGTTACTTCACGTCCATTCTCGTCCCGGGAGGAAGTTCATTGCATGTTGATGTCGGTCGCGGTCACGTGGTCTTCTTCCGGTCTGTCTCTGTTCCCATGTACGCATGGGAGTGATGGATGATACCGGCATGACTGTTACCGCATGTCCTCGTTCTGTGATGAGATGTGAAATTCCATGCTTTTGTTCTCTGTTTTTTTGCAGCCCTGACCTTCCGTTTTTTGATGTTTTGATTCTCTGAAGCCTTGCCTTCAATGTGTTACTGAGCTAAGTTTGAGGCATTCGTCTTTTAATCTCTCTGCACTGTGTTGCTGACTGTTGTTACTGATGAATGGCACGTCACACTCCTGCCACTAGATAGAGAATGGCACGTTGCATGAAGAGACTTATCTCATGGCCACTTGTCTCGGAACGAGAAGCATGACGAGCAGATTCCTGAGGCCAGGGAGGGGAATCTCTCATCCCGCTTAACTCGTAGTTCAGGGGGCGTGGTCGGGATGAACCCCCATCATCCCTCAACGGACGTGTGGTTAGATTACTTCGTACCGGTCCCAAACTACTACAGGGTTGAGATGATCAGATTCATTTTATTTTCCATTGACTATACAATATGCAAGTTAATACAAATCAGCTTGTAACTTCTTCTCAAATCTGATTTTTGTCCTCTCTCTGATGCTGGGGCTTTATTTGTTTATTTTAATTTTTGCAAGTGAGTGCTTTTGCATCAGATTAAGGTGTCTGATGGTTTGTGCTCATGCAGAAAAGTGTGTGCAGGGTCACTCATGATTGGGGGGTGCACCTCCTGTACCACTTCCCACGCCATGAACATCAAATGTCTCCCTCTCCCTTTTTGACCTCCTTCCAGAGCACACCCAGAGAAGATAAGGGTTTTTTTCCACAAAGATCTCTCAGATACCTAATCCACTGTGCTACCTGGCCAGCTATATTACAGACCTATAGTAGTTACAAATCTGGGTCACTGCATATTACTCTGTTTGCATTTGTGTGACTGTTGTGAACCGTCCAGAGTAGTCTTGTTACAAGATCAACAGTCTAGAAATCTAATGAATGAATGAATGAATGAATGAATGAATGAATGAATGAATGAATGAATGAATGAATGAATATTATTACCATCATGACCCACAATATATTCATGCATAACATCTTGCTGAATACATCATATCTTGACTGAATACAATAGCTATAAGTAAGGAAAGATAGCACAGCTACGGTACAACTTTCAATGGAATAGCATTATTTGCTTGTTAAGATATCGTCTCCACACCATAGTCAATTGATTTTCTTAATCCAGTTGCTGCATATTTGCATCCATACCTCACTAACTATGTCCATTAATGGCCAAAACCTGTTTGCTTTGAACACAGGCATTCCATTATATAATTAATCAAGACTTGATGGGATTGAGGGGATAGAACATAGGATCAGTAATGTCTGAAAGAAGCTGCCATTCAGGACATTTGGAAGACAAGAAGGATGTCCTTGTGACTGGCATTGCTGCAAACTGGATTTGGCTGCTTTAGGACAGAAGCACTTTGCAATAGTGACAAATTGCTTTGCAGCAATTTGGGAAATGTTGAAATACAGCTTGCCGAAAAATAACCTTGGGAAAGAAATGTTAAAATCCTACATAATGCATCTATATTTTTCCTTTCACAGTTCCTCAAAGCAAAAGCAATCCATGCTCACTCACACTTGATCTTAGTCTTTCAAACAGCTTATGAACAGCTTTGAAATTGTTCGCATAAGTCTGTGGGAGGGGACAATATGGCCATATAATGATATCCTACCACACTGGATTAAATATGTAACATGCTGATAGCCTGGGAAGCAGAGAGGGAAAATGGAATACTCTGTAGATGATTTAAATCTGAAATGTAAAGTCAACTGTAATCATTCCCAAATTTAATTGAACTCCTCTTCATACCAAATGTAAAATGTATAGAAGGCTGCTATAGAACAGCTTCCTACCCAGCAAGGCCAAAGAGGTCTTTCTAGGACATATTTCCCATGATTTATTTGAGTTTCCCTGTCACACTTCATGACATAAGTTTGTACAGTACAATGCTTTCTGAACAAGGGCTTGGTTGGAACCTTTGCAGAAACCTGCAAAACATGGTATGTTTCATATGCTATTTATTTTCACCCTAGTATAAACCAATTTCCATTTGTGTAGCAGCTCCTACTCACATCCCGGACTGTCACAAAACACAATGGTCAATGAGCTCTGCTCCCATCTTGAGCAGAGTAAATGGACTGTGCTGTAGCACTTGGAATGTAAATCCTTGTTTGTCTTGTCTTCTTGTCCAAGGGCAAGGAACCATCAAGTTACTCTCCTTTCCACGTAGAAGGGTAGTGTGTTTTCCCAAAATTCTCAATAACTGCACAGGACAATAGCTTTAATGCAGGCCTGTCCAAAGTCCGGCCCGAGGGCCAAATCTGGCCCGTCAGGCCATTCTGAGTAGCTCGCGGCTGGCTGGCCTGCCCCCCTCCCCCTCCTGTTTTTTTTTTAAATTTTCTGCCAACACTGACACCACTGGGAAGCTTGGGTGGACAGGCGGACGGGTGGTCTGCCACCACCAGCACCGCAGGGGAATGTGTGGGGGTGGGCAGGCCAGCGGGCCTCTGCCACTGCCAAGGAGCTTTGGGGTGGGCTGGCGGGTGAGCCGTCCCCACCACTGGGGATCTTGGGGGGGGGTGCAAGGTCGCAGAGATTGCCTCTTCCAAGGGGCAACCTGTGGCCATGGCTCCATGTGCTTCCTTTGGTCCCCACCTCTCTCCCTCCCTCCCTTGTTCCCCACCGTCCTTCCTTCCTCTCTTGGTTTCCACCTTCCTTCCTCCCTCCCTTGGTCCCTGCCTTCCTTCCTTTGGGTGGGGTTGCAAGGGGTCAGTGGGTGGGGCTTATGGGTCAGTGCATGGGGCTTGCAGTGGGGCAGCAGGGTCGGGGAGCAACCGGCCCCTGACACATTCTCAGCCACCAAATCTGGCCCTCCTTACAAAAAGTTTGGGCACTCCTGCTTTAATGAGTCGAAGCAACCAAGAGGGTGTTTTTATCTCTCATAACAACCAGACAATTGTTCCCTGTTCATTTGCTTCTCAAAGGAAAAAGACACTAGTTTTGTGGTGAAGGTGAGGTGGAAATTGGTGGGTCTTTTTCCTAATTAAAAAACAAAAAGTACTGCTTGTCTTGCTCTTACCTGAAGGTGAGATATCCTGATACAGTCTAAATTGATCGGAATGAACAGCTTAATGAATGTACTATATAAGAATGATATTAGCAAAGGAATCCAGATGCCTCTGGATAGTATCTGGAAACTTCAGCAGGTCCAAAACATGGCAGCCAGATTGCTACCTGGGGCTGATTACAGGGATCACATATCCCCTCTGTTACAGCAGCTTCACTGGCTTCCAGTCTGTTTCTGGACACAATTCAAAGTGCTGTAAACCCTAAATGGCTTGGTCCAAGCTATTGAAAGGACTGTATCTGCATAATGAGCCTGCTCAGATGTAACGATCATCAGGAACGACCTTTATCTCAATCCCACCACCTACATAGGTCCATTTGGTAGGGCCAAAGGAAATTGCCTTCTTGCTGCCCCCAGACTTTGAATACCCTTCCACAAGAGACCAGGCTGGACCCATCTTTGCTGTCATTCCACAACCAGGCAAAAACTCTTCTCTTCAGGCAAGCTTTTTCTTAGTGACTGGCTGCCTTAGTGGGGTTTTGTAATGGATGGTTGTTCTTTACTGCCTTGAATGTGTTGCTTTGCTTGACTGTTTTTGTGTGGTATTTATTTAATCCTTTTTAGCATTTTTATACTTACTGTTTTTAGTTTCAACATTGTCTTTTAATGATACAAACTACTTTGGGTAATGGGTTCTTTTTTAAGGAGAAAGATGTGGTAAAAATTTTAAATAAATAAACAAATGGTCATGCAAGCCATTACACTACAGTCCAGATTTTGGTGTGGAACGTGGTTCCTATTGAACCAATGAGTGAGTTTCTTCATAATTTATGTCACATTCACTTCACTGGGGTATAAGTGCAGTGAGCTCAGTTTGAATACAGCCCACTCACTGCCGTCTTTGTCATGAGCACCTTATAGAACATCCCATTGATTCTTTCAAACTTGTGAAATTATATTAAGGTCTGCTGTTGGTCTGCCTCGCTAGTATGATCTAGGCCAGTGGTAGTGAACCTTTGGCACTCCAGATGTTTTGGACCACAACTCCTAAAGTCCTTTGCAAATGGCAATCTGGGCTCAGAATTCTGGGAGTTGTGGTCCAAAACATCTGGGATGCCGAAGGTTTGCCAACACTGATCTAGGCTAACACAGTAGCTACTTTCCTGGGTTAAAGACTTTTTTTTTCCTAGCTGGAAAAGTCAGTGATTATAGCCATGACATTTTGAATCCAGGACATATACTTCTACACTGGGTGTGTAAGATGACCTGGGAAGAACATAGGCAATCCCAGTCCACATTATTAAATGTAAAAACACGAATGCCTAGAATGACCATACAGCACAGACCAATTAAAAGTTTGGTTTTAGGACAAGACTATTCTGATCAATCCTCCAACTTCAGATGGACCTCTAAGGTATATTAACAGCTTCAGCTAAAATGAAGCAAAAAGAAGATTAGATAAAGCATCAGAAGAAATTACAGTGGCCTATCTATCCAAAACCTTTCCATCTTCAAGTTCTAAAAATAATTTACTCACAATGGCAGGACATACACTATCCAGTTTAGAAGATTCTTTTTTTAAAGCAAGTGGTAAATTCAGCATCTCCAACTATTTAATCACATGGAAACCTGGCATTCTGATTAAAGTTAATGTTCATGCCCTAACGCACACACAAAATTGTCCAAAAATAAAGTTGGAAGAAACTAAATCAAATTTGAAATTGTCCAGTCCCAAGGCCTTCATTTTTCATGAAATATAGATTAAGATCACTGGGTAAATAAGCTCCCAGGGGCTAGGAAATGGCAGCTAAAAAGTTGAAAGTGTCAAAAAGTTTTACTATTAGCAGCACCATATAAATAATTCGGTTCTCTTATCAGGAGATTTAGTACTAAAGTGGGGAAAATGCCACTGTGTCAATTGGTTTTTCACACAGGGGATTACAGAGAGAGGTAGGGGAAAAGAGAGGGGGTGAGGAAAGAAAGATAAAGCCATGGTCTGTTTCATTTTTGTCTCCCCAGACAAAATATAATTGAAAGATATTCTGTTGAAAAATGTCCATCACCATTACCAATAATTTCCATGCACGTAACCTTAGATCTAGTTGTTGTAATTCTTAGGTAGCCATAGCAAATGGGCTTACTGTATTTTAAGCCTCTACACCCCCATATAAATGGCTTTCCCTCTGGGGAGAAAGGTGGCATAAAAATAAAGTTATTATTATTATTATTATTATTATTATTATTATTATTATTATTATT